>CM060990.1:107014410-108214410 GCA_030765065.1 Deroplatys truncata | reverse complement strand
TTTACACAATCAAACACCTTAGAGAGATCAAGGAAAATTGCAACTACATATTCTTTTCTGTTTATTGCATTTATAATGATGTCATTTCCTTTGCAGACTGCCTTACTGTTGACTTTTTTTTTTTTTGAAACCCAAACTGGTATTCTGAGAGAATTTCAAATTTGCTGCAGAAACTCTGTAGCTGTTCTAGAAATAATCCTTCTATTATTTTGGAGAAAGTCGAGCATCAAGATATCAGTCTGTAATTTTCCATTGCTAGTTTTGAAATGTTTTTTTATTATATATTGGTCTAACTACTATTTGGTTTAATTCATATGGAAATGTTCCAGAATTAAAGGATTGGTTTGTTAGGTGACTCAGTATTTCTATAAATTCATATTTACAGTGTTTTATCATCTCATTTGTAAATTCATCCAGCCTGCAAGATTTTTTTCTTTTAAATGAGTTTATCTGTCTAGTAACTTCCCCCTCTGTAATTTCTTGTAGCATCATAGAGCTACATACATTATTATCAATTATTGGATCGTTATGAATTTGTTTAATTCCTACATTTTTTACAATGTTTATATTGTATTCGTTAAAGCAGTCGGCTATGTTTATTGGAATTTGTATTAATACATTGTTTTTTTTAATGACCATATTTTCCATCTATTTTGGCTTATTTTCTTTATGTGTTGCTTTTACGATCTTCTGTGTTACTTTTCTTTTATTTTCTGCATTTTTGATTACAAGTTTATTATGCAACTTCTTTACTTCTCTTATTATTCATTCATTATCTGTTTATCCTCCTCTTATGTAGGACTTACACCCCCCAGGACTTACAAGCGGGTGCCTGGGGTCAGAGGCCCGTCGAGGAGCAGACACTCATGGATCAGACAGAGCATCCAGGATGGGTGATCAGCCCGATGCCTGGTATGGGATGAAGGAAGTAGATGAAACAAAATGTTGGTGAAATGTGTGAAAGAAAAGGTGATGATGGAGCAGTTGGTGGAATGAATGGCGGGGGAAACCGGAGAACCCGCCCAGACGCCGCTTCGTCCACCACAAATCCCACATGCAGGTCCCTGGGATTGAACCCGGGCCACCTCGGTGGGAGGCGAGCGGTCTAACCACTCGGCCACGGCGCTGCCCTTCTCTTATTACATTATTTAAAATTTGCTTATATTTTTCTATGTAGGTGTATGATTTCACATCAAGTTTAGGGTGTTTTGGATTGTTTAGAAATTGCATGCATTTTTTGAATATGTCTATACCTTTGGAGCACCAGGTATCACATTTTTATTTATTACAATTAACTTTGCATAGTGGCAAAGTTGCATCCAGACAATTTTTTGAAATATTAGAAAAGGAATTAAATTTTATCATTTATTTCTATTTTTTTTTTGTATATCCCTTCCCACTGTGTTGCTTTGAGATTATTTATCAGTGCCTCTAGAGTATTTTCATTTAATATTCCTTTAATTTCTATTAATTTAATTGTTTTATACTTCAGTTTGCCTAAGGTTTTAGTTTCGATTAATTGTCCATAATGGTCACTAGTTCCCATTTTAACGATTGTACTGCTAAAATCTTCCCTATTTAAGTTTGTGTACTTGTGATCTACACAGGTCGATGAATATTTGGTTACCCTTGTTGGTTCAGTTTTTGTCAAAGCTAGATTATTTCTCTCCATTAATTCTAGTAGCAAACTTTTGTTTTTACTCTCTACAAGTACATCTATATTAAAGTCCCCTATTACAATAATATATTTGTTCCTAATTATGTTATTTAGTCACCCTTCTAATATTTTTAAGAAAACTTTTTTATTAGCTTTTGGTAGATTATACACTCTTAATATTATGAGGATTTTCTTTTCTAAGGTGACTTCAATTGCAGATAATTCACCACACATTTCTTCAAAATATTTTTTACAGTCTATTTCTTTATATTTCATCCTGTTTCGAACATAAATTACTACCCCACCACTTTTGTGTTTTTTCCTGTAGAAACTGGGCAATAAAATGCAATTTTGGTAACAATTTACTTTTATTTCCTATACCTTAAGACCATGTTTACAGAATATTATAACATCTGGCTGCATAGTTAGAATGTTTTGTTTGATCAGTGCCCTTTTGTTAGCAATGCTTTGGATGTTTTGATGTAAGATGTTAAAAGCTTTATGTTTACACTTATTTTCTGCTACTGAGTTCTCCTGGGATTAAAAAAGTTATGTACTTCATGCTAGTACAATCATTTACCTTACCTTGTTTTTGCATCACAGGTGTACTTTCCTCTACTTTCTTTGTATTGGACATGATTTTTGTACCTCTCATTTTTAGTTTCCCTATACTGTACACAAATTAATTACATTCTTCATTATTCTGCCTAATTTAGAAGCACCTCTTCTGTTTAAATGAAGACCGTCTCTACCAATAAAGTCATTTCCAATTTGCTTATCTATATCCACAAACACACACCTCAATTGATCACACGAGGGAATATTTTCATTGACACTATTTATAAAGTTGAGACTGACATCTCTTCTTTTCACACCTCCATTAATAATGACCAAAGTTTTCGGATACATACACTTGATGCACTTGGTAGCACTGTACATATCCCCCATTATCTCTTCTGGACAGGTGACTTGTTCGAGATCATTTGTACCCATGTGAAGGTAGATTACTTTTGGATTGTTTTGAATCCCTGCCATTTGTTTATCTATCAAGTTTTCTAATTGATTTATCTTTATACTCCTGAACACTTTCACTTTCGTAGTTCCCAACAAGTTTATGTGTTTAATTAGCGAGTCACCCATCACTATCACTTCGTCTTTTTACACTGGCATTTTTACTTTGTTTTCTTCCTGCTTCTTCCACTTGTAAATTGATGTTTTTTCCCATCATTAGATCCTGTTTTTATGTTATTCCTTTCGTCCCTTTTGCTTTCATTCTGAGTCAACTTGAATTTCCATATTCATATCTTCTTCGTAGTTTTCAAGGTAGCTGAAGCGATTCTTTGTTACTACCTTTTGTTTTGGTGTAGCTTCATTTTGATTTGTTTTCTGTGTTTTCAAACACAGCACATTCATTGCAGACTATGATTCATACTTGCCATATGAGATACGTCAGGCAACATGATATCCTTCTTAAGGGATCCTCTGAAGGATCTGTTAAGTTTTTTTTAAGCTAAATGAGCCTGAGGTATATAGACCATAGAGTTACCCAACATTCATCTTTTCAAGATAAGGGAAAACCCCAGAAGAAAACTTTATCCGGGTAACTCACCCTAATCAAGATTTGAACTCGGGACCTGTTGAATGTGAGACAAACATGTTACCCCCACACCAACTAAGTGGGTATTCCTGTTAGTTAAAAATGCAAATATATGTAGTCTTTTTAGCCAGTGCACACATGTCAGCTGTACTCATCATGCTATTTGAACATCATTACTAACATATACAAGTACAGCTCATCATATGATGCAAATGGATTAAGCCTATAGTTTATATAAACTCCTGGAGTTTGTAAGGAGCTTTAACTCAAACTTTAGGCACATTCTAATGGTTATTTATGATAATACATAAGTGTTTCATCTGTACTTTGTGTGCCATTTATTAGCTTAAGAAGTTTATAAGCAGCTAACTATACTACTAAGGCATAAGTGTGTAAAAATACTGAGAAAATATAAAAATAAAACTGTTTTCAGGGGGGTAATAGGCAGTGATGCTTTTTGCCAATGGGCAAAAGGGCATGTGCCCTCCCTTTAATTTTGAACCATAAATACCTTTAAATAATTTCTGCATAAATTGTCAACTTAAAAAGGATTGTATAGTTTTAGAAGCAAACCTATGTTTCGGCACCTGTTATGATGGACAAGGGGATGGCAGGGGTGTTGCAAGAGGGTTTATGGAGGGCACACAGAATCTGTGGATTTTCCTTGCACATACACACTGAGCCTGTCCTCTCCCTATTGGAGCACCTGAAAGATGAGCTTCCCCAAGTGATTTGTCGTGAAATCAATGTTATTACTTTCCATCAGCTGTTTGCCCTTTGGACCAATGACTTATGAGTAATCTATGCTATAAAGTGCCGGCTACACATGCAGGCTTTACTGGGCTTACCTGCACAAACCAGTTTGTATCAGGAACAATGTGCATGTGGATGGCAAGAGATAGCTCACACAAACCAAAAAGCTCGGCCTGTGTTAACTTTGCAATGCAGAAGATTTTGTTTGCATAAACTCTTAAGTGCATGCGTGTGGACAGTGTAAAAGCCATGCCTTCAGCTGGAAGGGAAGTTTAGTGCAAGATGTGCGATGTACATACCCTTCAAGTAATTTATCACCAAGTTTATTTAATTATATACATTGCTGCTGGCCTTTAGAAGAAAACGTCTAAGCAATATTCTGATAGGAATAAGAAGAGTGTGTCTTACCAAAAGATCATACAGAAATTAAATTTTAAATCCCTATATAACCTCCCAGTAGGTAAAAGCTTAAAGTACAACTCAATCTTTCATGAGGAGATATGGATTTGTGCATCACAGTGTTTTGTCATTACATGAATCACCAAGCGTAGTAATTCTTTATATGCATTTTCATCCATTCTCAAATAATTACAGTCATCTGGATCATCACTTAAGTCTTTCATTAAATTTATATGCGAGTGTACCTTTCTTCTCAGAAGTCATTTTTTACAACATTTTGATCTGGAGTTTGATACCTGTTTTTTACAACAATAAACGGTATAGAAATGCTTAGGTATAATAAAAATAAATCTTTGGGTCACATTGTTTCGATCTCGACAACTTCCTATTTCAAAGACCAATTTCATACTGCAGTTTGCACAAACTTACTTGCATTGTATGGATGCAGTACGCTGTTCCATCTTATTTGTGCAAACTATACCGTACAAGTAAGTTACTGCTGTGTGGCCGGCTCTTATGAAGCTCTTCCAATGTAAAGGAACCTCAACTAACGTATCCTTAAATAATATTAAATTTTAAAAACAGCCAGCAGTATCATAAGGGTAAACTTGAATGGTGAGCGAGGGTTGTAGAATGGACTTAATCTAAAAATAGAAAGGTTTGTGTTTATTGCATCCTTTAATGTTACATTTTAATATTGTTTTTAATAGACTTTAAACCCTTTCCCCCAAAAACAGTGATCTCATGGACAATAATGTTGTCTAAATATTTATTAATTTAAATATTTAAATATAACAAACTTATAATTTAAATTTAAAAATTTAAATATTTCATCCTAAGTAGTTATATTTATTACTGACATTAATTCTTACATGTATTTTCTAAACCACTGTACATAGTGAAGCTATTAACAAAGATCTGAAATGTATAAGAAACTTAAGTGAAAGTGAATTATTTATTTTAATAAAATTGTAGTGTAGTGAAAAGTTTACATAAAAAAATTGAATACTGGTACATAAAACTACTTTTGACTATTTTTTCGAGGAAAGTGATTTTTTTTTTTTTTTTTTTTTTTTTGCCAGGCATATGCTTTGAGGTATGATAAATTCATGTTCATAGGTTCTATCATTTTTATAAGTTGTACCACACCTACTAAAATGTGCACAAGGTGCTACTGGTAATAAGTAATTCTTCTCTCCCTTCGTTTTGAAGAACTACTGAAAATTAACTTATACAGAATGTCCCAGAATTCAACAAACCAAATTGAAAGGATTTTAGTTTTGATGGTTTCTTGCTAAATATTTTGCAATGGGAAGTTTGAGTCAAAGGGTTCTACACTCCAGGCATCAACATAATGTCTGTTACATTATCGATTAAACATCAATATGCTGTGCTGTAGACAAACATCTCACAAAATAAAAATGACTGTCTTTTGATAGAGTGTTGTGCTTGTAGTGTGGTTGTATTACTCTGAATTGTATGACTGAGTCACATATTCAAACTTCCTTTAACTACTGTCTGCACACAAATCTGCAGAAGTTTCTACATGGAGAAATGAAGCACATATTCATGATCATAGGAAACAAGGCATTAGGCTCAAAGCATGCATAGTGCAGAATTCTTTGACTTATAACACTCACAACTATTCCGCACCCTCTCCACAGTAGTCTAGTCCTAATTTAGTTGATTAGTGATGAAAGTTGAAGCGTAAAGTAAATGATGGATAGTGTAATGCACAATAAACTCTACCGCCTGAATAACCTGAGTTTGAAACATACCTGCGATCATTGATTTTTCTCTCTCTTTTTTTCCCTTATAAGAATTGCTCCCATCACTATCCTCCTCACTATTACATTGGGCACACATATTTTTAGAATATTTTTTGTAGTTTTAAGTGGATAATCAGCTTTAAAAATAATTGTTATTAGAAGAAGCAGTAGATTTCCTGCCTGACAATTAGTTCCTTTTACTACTATAGTTTGTGCATTTATTCTTGAACATTGACCTTGATCCAGAGAACAGTTATTCTCCTGTATTCAGTGAACTTATGGTTCATACATAAGGGAAGAGGCCAAGCATAAGGATCGGTGCTCTCCTGGACTTTTCAAAGAAATCCGTAAACTGCAAGAAAGAGTCGCTGCAGCTACTGGTGTCTCACAATTATCTGTTCACAGAATTTTGCAAGAAAAGCAAAAACATGAAGAGGAAGGAGCATCATTTGGGACTTCTAGAAAAAAGCATAACATCCCAACAAGAGTAACAGATGGGAGAAAGGGGTCTAATAGAAAAAACAACTGAAACAATTATAATGAAGGCAATGAGATGAAAGCAGTGACAAGGATAATGACATTGATAGTGATTCCACAGAAGATGAAAATATGTCAGGCATAGAAGAACTAAAATATGATAAAAAACTAAGCTACTGTTTTATTCAGTACAAAGTGTTGTGTGGAACTGAAACCATTACTGGAACTATAGTATTTAATTTGGTAGTGACTGTATGAGTTCTCTGTATAGAGACATGAAATAAACAGTCCAGCGATACTTGAGAGGTTGACTTCATCACAATGAGATGTTGCTGCTACTGAAGGCAGGTAAGGGACTCACATCCAAGTTTCCATTTAAATGTTTCAGTGTTCAAGAACGATTGTGCAAGCTATACTATTTGAGCGTACATAGAGTTTTGTTCTGTAATTTGAAATGTTCATTTTCCTGGAAAGTTTGTTGAGTAGCTCCAAAATTTTAAAATAAATATATATGTACTTGTCAACAAATTCTAGTATATTAGGAGAACCATTAATAACAAAAGGGGAGGGACTTATGGGGAGGTATGAACCTAACAATATAGTATTGACCTACTTTCCTGAGCGAGCCACAAGTATAGTAAAACATACAGCTCCAGCCTTCTAACATGATCTGAAATCAACCAAATTGTAATCAGTGTACCCTTATCAAATTACCAGATGCACTAAATTTAAAATTAACCAATTGTTTCCAACTATCAATGCAGCAGCAAGCCCCAACTCAAGTCATCTATACAACCAGAACAACCCATTATTAAGGGTGACACAGATGAATAACCCTAAGACCACTAGCTATTAAAACAATTGTCAGGTACCTGAACACATTTGAATCCACTGATGTGCAAAAATGGAAGAGTCCCTAACATAGGAGCTGGTATCTACAGCAATCCCTTTTCCCTTTCTATGTGTTGACAATCATTTCCCAGCTTTGATGGAGAAATACAAGCCACAAGCATGGCAGTAAACCAACTTAACTTACAAAAATAAATTTTTAAATGTCATCCTATCTGACCCTAAGGTGCCAATCCAGTGTATTAGCAAAACTTCTTCCTATGCTCAACAGACATCCTCAATTGCCAGAACACTATCAAGCTTCCCAATCAAAGGAGCAAAATAACTGAACTTCAGTGGATCCCAGATAACTCTAAGATCTGTGGTAACAAACAGGCTGAGCATCAACCAAGAAATGAGCCGAACTACCACTACCTGTTCAAGAGCCTGTGACATACCTACCATTCTGTGCAAAAACCTTTCAAAGTGACCTTCAAAGTTGAATTCATGCATGACATAGATTTGAGGACAACATATTTAGAATACACCTTGCAAGCTAAGGCAAAAGCAGTGTCTATCTTTCATCTAAATACTAAACATGGATCTTAGCATAACACCTGCACTGTTTGGAAATCATGCAATCTCCAAACTTTCCAATATACAATCCTGAAGAAATGGATTGACATTTAAAAAAATACTCTCCCTTCACTGCCCCACAGAAGTCAATTGATAATATGAAGCAAAGATGGTCTTTCGTTAGTTTGGTTTTCGTTAATGACTTACGTATAAGGTAACTAGCTATTAGATAAATAAATATTGCATATTGTAATAAAATGGTTATATTGCTTTAGCCATTCATACATACTGTTACAAAAAGTGAAGGCAGTCAATCCTGAGAGAGCAGGAAACAAATTCCTGATGATTAAGATAAAATTTTGGTGACTTTTTTGAGAGGGCGATGCTAGAGACAATGATACTAATCAAGTCACTGTTTTATAACTTAGGAACTAGATTTGATTAATTTTACATAAGTCTGTAATCAAAAGCTATATTTTATGTATATTCCTATTGAAAAGAACTGTTGCTAAAGTAAACCTATTCGTACAACAGTCCAATAAATCTTCATAACACTAAAAAACTTCATTATTACTGTATTTATTTCTTAAATATGTGCTCAAATACAAGCATAATTTGATAACACACCTTTGAAAAATTATATTTTAAACACATAATAAAGTTTTTGTTATTACCACTGAAATAAGGAAAATTAATTCTGGGGTCTGCTGTGGTTGCGACTGGGTCATGGTTGTGACTGTTGTGTTCAAGAAAAGCAAGTGCGACTGAGGGGAGCCAAGAGAAAAGATCTCTTTTTATTCTTCTTATGTTTTCCTTTCAAATTAAACTATTTTGGTTCTATAAGCACCTAGATCATTAATGAAAGCAGACAGATTTGTAAATTTTCAAGAAAGGAAGGAAAGCGTGAAAGCTAAAATGCAAGTTGAATTTAAGCAAAACTTTGTTCTAAACTGTTTACATTTAAACAAAAATTGAATTTAAGCAAATCCTGGTTGTGCTGTAGGGTACCTAGTATTTTCTTACTAAGTATGTTGTGCAATACTGAAGTAAGTTGTTAACGTTAACAGGGCCCAAAAAGGTGTTATAAAAATTTCACTGTGTTAGAAGAGCGTGTACCTACTGACTTAACAACTTTACGCCCTTTGGACCCTTTGCCCCAAAATGTTATTGTACACATTTCAGACAGGCTTTTGCGAACTGGCACCACACTAGCTTATTTTCATCACAGACGTCTATCCCTTAGTTGTGTGTTAGAGAACGTGTTTCTAGTGCTTTGATGAAATATGATGAAATATCTTGTCTGGATTGTGATAAAACTAAGCCGCCGCCGCCGCCATTTTTAATCGTAACGCATAATTCAATTAAGGTACAACAGACTCCCATTATGTAGCATTATACATACTTAAAATACTGTTACTCTGAACCGTGTATGCACTAGTAGTAGGCACAGTGTCAGGTTGCATACTGGTATTAACATTAACCTAACAATCACACCGTAGTACGGAGTATACTGAATCTACTGTGCTGTATGGACTATGGAGCACCAGTAAGACCATATTTGGTTCTCTCGGGGGAGAAGGAGGCGTGACACTTTCAAATCTTGCGTCATTACCCGCCCTGGAATGGCCAATCATATACCATTGCATGAATGGGTTCAACTTTGAACCATCCTATTTGCTGTACGGTAATGATGGCGCCGAAAAGATCACCATTCCTTGTCTGTCGTTAATTAATGGCCAAACTAGCATTTTATTTAACACTATCAACGTTAATAGTATGTGGATTATTGGAGATAAATACAGGAAGCCTCGGATCTGTAATCACTGTTGTTTTGAGCATTAACTATAATCACGCATGGCTGCGAAAATTGTGTGATACTGCAGCAGAAGCATTCAGTAGGGTTGCCATATGTCCGGGTTTTCCCGGACATGTCCTCTTCTTTAGGGTTATAATTTCTGTCCGGCGGAAATTTTAATTTTGGAAAAATGTCCGGGTTTCCTGAGTGGATGCCTTTTACAGGCTATGAATTGAATTATAGTTTCGTTTTTGTGCGTGTGGCAACAAAGCTAAGTCTAGCGAGCATCTTATCGTCTTCTGTTCTGAAGTTAACGTGAGATCCACTAGGAACAAATACGTAAGTACGGCTTCCATCTCCAAATTCCAACTTCTGTTTGTCTTGAGGTTGTGAACTGTCGTAACACTTTGTTGCGTGTGGTGTGTTTCTGTGCTAAGAAAATGACAAAAAGAAAAGCAAATTTTTTGTCGAGTTACAGAAGAAGTAAGATGTTTTAGAAGAGGAAGAGATGATATGAAAGGAGAATGCATGGTACGTAAACCAGGTACGTTTGTCTCGGTGGCAAATAAAGGGAGACTCGACCTGCAAGCACACGTGGATTCCGAGAAACACAAAAGAGCGAGGAGAGGCTTCATCAACAAAATTAACCAATTCCTTCGTAAAATCCTGTGTTAGGTTAGAAGACGAAGTAGCCGCAGCAGAAGGAACTTTCGTTTTTCACACTGTTAAGCACCACGATAGCTACAACGGGTTGGCGTGAACATAGCTTACTGAAGATAAAAATTTAACTGAGTTTGACTTATGGACGTTCTTTAACTGCTGTGATCCTTATTGTCCCATTCTATGTTGGTCGTGAAAGACCAGAGATTTTGCTCAGAGACCTCTTTATCAGGCTGTAGGTTCTTTTACGTGCCGTAAATCTACGACACGGGACCACCGTCTTTACTTCCCTTCCGAAGGAAGCCATGCTAAGGATTTTTACGCCTGAAAGATCCATCGCCCTCCGCCGGGTTTGAACCCGCGACCTCGGGAACTAGAAGCTAGCAGGGCTTTACTGAAGGCGACGTTCCCAGACTATGATTATCTCCAAGATGTTTTCGAATGCTAAAACTAAGACAGAGGCAATTGTAAATTCAGTATTGGCTCCCGATTCTTTGAAAATGTTATAAAAAGTTTTGAAGAGCAAGAAATAGGTTATTGCGGAGTTTCTACTGATGGGAGCAATCACGGTTCTGTGAAAGTATTTCCTATAGTAGTCCAATATTTCGACTGGAAAAATGGTGGTCTACACTCCAAAATAATTGAAACACAGGATCTACCCAATGAGGCTGCAGATACAATCTCAGCATATGTGAAACAGACTCTTGAAAAAAAAAGGAGGGAGACTACTTGAAAAGTGTATATTGTTCACAGGTGAAAACTGCAACACTATGTTTGGAAGAATACGGCGGGATTCAGAAGGAAGAAATGTATTTGTGAAGTTAAAGAAGGAACTACATAACGAAACATTAATCGGGGTGGGTTACTCAGCACATATTTTGAATAACTATGTTCATCAAGCAGCAGACACTTTGGATGTAAATGTCGAGAGCATAATTTTCAAGATCTACCAATACTTCAATATCTATACAGTCCGAACGGAGCAACTAAAAGAGTACTGTGAATTTGTAGATATTGAATACAAAACACTGCTATCTCACAGCAAGACAACGTGGCTGTCACTATTTCAAGGCATCACCAGACTCATTCCCGTGTTTCTAGCACTGAAGGCTTTTTTTTTCTTTCTCAAAATACCTCCAACAATGTTAAAGAGGTTTTTTTCAAAGGTGAATTTAATGATATTTATTTTATCCACCTGCAGTCTCTCATGAACTTGTTTCACTCCTACATTTTAGAACTTGAAAAGGAGAGTAATTCAGTTGTAGAGGTTCTCTAAGTTCTTCTGTGTGTTCAGGTTATGCTTACTGAACGTAAGGTCAACAATTTTATGACCCTCAAAGTTAAAGATCTTCTAGCAGAAAAGCACAAGAAGGGCCTTAATGGTGGGTGCGACAAATTCTGTGCAGAAGTAACTGACTTTTATGTCAGCTGCGTAGAATATTTGGAAAAATGGATGCAGCCCATGAGAGAATTTTCATACTTCGTGTGGATGTCTCTTAGCGATTCACTTGAGTGGAGCAATGTGGAATCCTCCAACAAATTTATTTTGGATAAGAATGTGTTCGTATATGATGTTAAGTGTTTCGATCAATTCAGCAACCTCAAGAAGTTTGTGAATAAGTACACAGGTGACGAAGAGTTCAGTAATCTTCAAGCACATAAAAAGTGGACCAAGTACTTTGAGAATTCCAAAAATATTTCGTGTCACTCAGAGCTTTTAAGATTGTAGAATTTTTGTTTGCGATTTCATCCCATAATGCAAATGTGGAACGCATATTCTCTTTTTTCAAACTCGTTGGAGAAAAGGAAGGAGCAAGCTATCATTCCAGTCACTACGAGGGATATTGCTAGTTCAATAAAATTATAAGCATTTCATTGTAGGGAATTCCGCGCCTATCTCTTAAGAAACATTTGTTGAATAAAATAAGATCTACAGGAAATATACTTGGGCCAGTGAAGGTCAGGATGAACAAATTCAAAGTTCATCTGAGAGTGACAGATCTGGAGGTATTTGCACTTGCACCTATTGAAGAGTTTTATATAGAGTAGGCCTACTGAGTGTATTAAAACAATATTTGATTCTTTTGTCTTTTGAATAATCATACTTTAATACTTTGATTACTTTTTAAATGTAAACTGAACCAGTTCAATTACACAATTATATATAATTAAAGATTTGAACGCTCACATTTCCTATACTCTGTGCATAATAAGAGCTATAAAATAATCTATAGTTATGCGTAGGTAGGGATTGGCAAATGTGTCCTCTTTTTTACGCTCAGAAATATGGTAGCCCTACTTTCAGCCATCTTCGCTTGTGGTTTCATTAGGGATCCTGATCACACAACCATGCTATGTAACAAGTGGCTGAGCTTTCTTTTCTGAATTGTGATAATGTATGCAGAGGGGCTTGCGTAGGGGAGGGACCAGGGAGACTTGGTCCCCCTTTAGTTAGTGACTTTAAAAAAAATAACATAAAATTGACTAAAATACGAAAATTGCTGAAGGAATAATGTTAAAACAGATGAGTGCAAAACATATATATTCAAATTGTATACGCGCGCGGCTGTATAAATGGTACAGAAACAACAGGAAGAAAATATCAATACGGCTTCCTTGGCCATACCCTATTTCTTGCCTTTTCTAGGGTACTTTATAACTTCATTCTGTTGGCTGGTGCTGTCACCTTGTACGTGCCATCATGCCTTGTGCTACGTATCGGACCAATAAGCATACCTATGCTATTCGTGATTAGCCAATGAGCTAATTACGAATACGTATAGGCGAGGAATGGCCACCTTCCTCAACTAGAAAAGAGGAGTCAAGGAAAGGTAACTTGTGTCTCCTTTTAATATAGTGGAAACCGATTTTGTCGATATTTCGCGAGGCTAATCGCGAATATACAGAAAATGCCTGTTTGGAGATGCTCTTTAATGTGAGTCAGTTCTCGAGATGTTAAGCATTTTAGTCCTCAAAAATATCAGTTATAGGTCCTCATACAAATTAGCGTTTCCTAGCTATTTACATGTTCTTAAAGCAGGCAAGCTATAGCCCCCTTCCTCCTTCCCCGCACTAAGGGTGAAGGAGGCACCAGCGGATATCTTAAGACACGCCCTTACAGACGATCCTGAGATCGACGAGATCCTAAGACGATCGACCTTACAGTAAATCAGTAGTTTACTTCTTGTGGGATGTGTACTAGGTGACATCAAAAATAACTCTATGGCGACAGTTGGGTGCTGCGGCCAGCCTGAGGAGAGTGCGTCATTTGGAACGTAAGGAATGGAATGCTTAGAAAATCGGCGACGTCACCGTAACTCATTAACGCTTCGACGAGATACTGTGGGCACAACATTCCTATTCCAAGTACTCCCTCATGCCAGTAGTCACAGATACATGCAGTGTGAATGTCTTCGTCAGGGTTTAGAGAAAATTTTCTTCGATTCCACTCACTAGCTGTTCTTGTGAGACAGGATTCTCTAAGCTTCATACATTAAAAACTAAACTAAGACCTATGAAGCAACAACATTGAGCCATTGTGTTGAGTGTCGCCACAGTTTATGGCTATTATTTTGAAGTGACGAAATGCTTACACTTAAACACTCTTAAAATAAGGCAGTCACATCGTTCGTTTAAGTTCTGAAAACTTGTTTGATAGTACCAGTATATACGCATCCTCAATATATCTTAAATGCAATTTTATGCAGAATCGTGATCAAGCTAAACTATATAAGACTTTTAATGCTAAAATGGTTTATTATTATTATTATTATTATTATTATTATTACTGCTGTTTTAAAAAATACACAAACAACCCACTGCTTCTAACAATAGCAACAGTGTTGAAAATTATATTTTTAGGATACGTTTTAAAAGATATGCTTACCCTTAACCACTTTGGCTGATCTACTTACCTTACAGATTGATTATAGCCATTCCGTTCCCACTTAAGTAGAAATCTATACCAAAGCCCACGTTGTGTATGGTATTATAAGTCATATGAAAGGTTTAGAGTTACTTGAGATGTACCAAAGGTTAAGTGACCACTAGCACAAATCTAATGTGCTCGTACTTTTTCTAACACTGCGTCTGTTGTTTCGGATTTCTTTGTTGAATTTAAGTTTGAGTTATGCCGACAGGCTCAGCTACTCATTTTCCCAACTGATATGAAAGGAATGGAATTCCAGTGTCATCATCAAGCATCAGAAAACTTGTCTCTCGGATGGCTCAGCTTTTGCTGCCGATTGAGGCGCTCCTAGGTTAACTGGTGTGTCCGTATGCCATGGGGAACCCGATGGCGCCTGAAGCGGCGAGTTCTAGGATTGTAATGTCAAGAGATATGAGATTGCTCCGATGTTGTGGTAAACTGTTAGAGTTTTGCTGACCAGGTTTAATTTTATCTTCTACATATGCAAGAAATAAGGCTTTGTAAAGTAGTCTTACGGTGAAGTAGCGGCTAACAGAATGGATTGACCTGAGTTCTATGTTCTGTGCCAACTACAGCCGTAACAAGCATGTGTCTGTGGCCATGCCTCAGATCTCACAGGTGTAAAACATTGATGGAATTATCAGGGCTTGAAAAGGGCGAAGTTTAAGAGAATGACATCCTAGACTTATACGTGGGCTACAGGGACGCGATTGCCTCCTATGCTCGATATGACAATCCTCGGATACCTCACCTAACAGTTAGGCCTTTATCAGTTTCACGCTCAGGTAGGCAATTGAATTTATTCATTCGATCCTTCGGCATTGGCAGGTGAATTTGAATGCGTAGCTCTGGTGCATTGTTAATAGAATAGCGTGGCTTTTATCTGGATGACACTCACTAACACCTGAATTGCTGTTAAATTAGGTGGAGGTGCGTACACAGTTGAAGGCTCTGTGAATATTCTGGTTTGTGCAGTATAACCACACGTCATAGGTGTACTGGACAATCTTGATGTGCTGTTCTGATGGGAGGTCTGTCAAGGACGTGCTCATTAACGTGGGAGATAACGCATTGCCTTCCAGTACTCCTTTTCTAACTGGACTTAGTGTTAATGTTTTCCCCGCGACTGTTGCCTTAAAAGTGCGGTGTCTGAGGTAACTGTGTAGTATGTTAATTATCTGTGTTTGTAGCCCCAACTAGATATAAGCTTATAAAGGAGAACAGCAAATCAAAGATGATATCGTAGAGTATACTATGGTTCTCCAAACCCTAGAAAATCTCTCCCTAAAAGAAAACACCAAATACGTGAAGTTGCGGGATATTTTCTCTAATTGAAGTACACTCACACAATTAAAGAAATAAGAAAAGGACATAACTTTTCAAATACTTCACAGAATCAATTAGAACGTTTTCTAAAGCACTTAGCAATACATAAAGGATATGGACAGAGCCGAAAAATCGCGTGTTTTTTTGTCTAATCAGAAAACTCCTTATCACTTTCACCATGGAAGAATATTGTAGCGGACCAGGTTGAGCGCCGAGTATTACAACAGATGAGGTAACCAGGCAGAAAATGTCGAAACGAGGTTACCTCAACACGACCGTGCTAAGTAACGTCGAGTCAGCTCTTCTGTATGTATTTATACTACGGGGGTTTGACTCGAGATCGAGTGTCAGGAGTCGTCGGAAGGAAGTGTCGGAAGCGATTGTATGAATAATTGCGGGAATCGGCGTAGTAATCAGTTGAAGGGAGAGTTGTATCATCGACGACCTGAGGTCCGCCTACCTTACACGAGTCGCCAACGCAACACCAGGTGAACAGGTAAGGATGTATCTCCTCTAAGTTCTGCTTACTTGCCAGGCTCCACCCCAATCTGAGTGGCCCACCTACGGACCCGAATGTACTCGCACTAACTCAATAATACAATTTATTGGATCAATGCATCCCCTGTGCATTATTTAAATACCCCCATCCTGGAACGCCACCCTGGCCTACCTACCACCCCAGTACCGACGCATCCCCTACCTCTGAGCTATCACCCCCCTAGTGTAACCAACTACTGCGGGGTAACCACCCCCGTAGGGGTGTTACAATATCATTACTAAAGATCAAGAGCGCTATGTCCGCCGGTACGCTGTCTTCTTTTGTGGTTATCATCTGCAATTTGATTTAATTTCTTCCCTCGTGCCGTCAATCATTGTTCTCTGGAATGTTCTGTCTGTCTTCTGAATGAATCACGTTCATGACTTTGGCCTCCATTTTTGTTTTCATTTGGAAAGCAATACGATTTTGGGGTTTACTATTTACGAAAAAAAGTGTTCATGTTTATATGTACTGTATACGGGTTACATATCTTTTTTAAATATGCCGACAAGTTGAATAACTCTGTTCAGTGCTGAACTTGCTCCTACAGCTCTTGTTTTTTTTTAACGCAGGGCGGGACAAACAACATGCACCACACTTGTGTAAACGAGACAGTGGCCTGTAGTATAAGCGTGCTACCTAAAAGTGCTTGCATGCGCAGAAAGTATTCGACGTAGGGAATAGGGTATACGCAGCAGAGTCAATACCACGGGGTTGCAGGTTACACAAAGTATTCTACATAGCAGTGAAAAAGTTAAGTGTGTATATCTTATGCATTTCCCCTTTTAGGGCAGCCCTTGGCGGAAGGGATTGTGATTAAGTACATCGAACCTGCAGCTATTGTGGTTTACTACTACAAGTTGGAAGCGATACCACCCTGCATTTTATCATGTCATTTTAATTGTTGTAATGCACCGATATATGCGTTGTTGTTAATCTGGCTCAGAGTTGGAACAACAACAGAGAATATCCAGTTGTGGCATCCCTCTTTTTTCTATACTTGAATAAGTTTGGAAATTAAAATTCCTAACTTGTAATAATATCTAGTGATCATATTTTAATATACTATCTCATTACTTCCTTACTGCACAGTGTCTCTTGCAGAAATGCTTCTCTTTAGGATATATGCTAATAATGACCTGATCCTTCTTGAAGACAGATCTATATCTGTTGCTGCATTTTTCTAGTAGTTCGGTGTAATACATAGGGTCAGAATTTCTGATTTCGTTGCCGACATTACCTTTAAAATCTCCAAATATATCTGATGATTACGGGAAACTTGGACATTAAAGCAATGCCCCCAAGGAGAAAGATCCAGTAGTGGCGAATCTATTAAGACAAATGTTTTGAAATTATTCGATCATTAAAGAACCTGCCACTTAGGATTAGACATGTGACAACTTGAGCCGTCTTGTTGAAAATAACAGACTCTAAGTTAGCTTTGAATAACACTAGCTGCTAAACAAATTCCTGGAAGATGTTTCAAAGATTGGTTTCTCAATAAACTTCTACCAAATATTCCACAACACAGTATTATAGTTATTGATAATGCATAATTTCATTCGATAGAGCTAATAAATCACCTAACAGTTCTTCACAAAACTACAAACCTGGTTACGAGAGCGCAATATTGCGCTTGATCTAAAAGCAATAAAAGCAGTCTTATAGGAACTTATGCAATTACATTAAGACAGTGTAAAAAGTATGAAATAGACACAATCGCGGAGCTTCAATGGCATACTATGGTGCGCAAGTCATTCCATAGTTTTGAATTCAATACAAATTGAGCTCTCTGGGCTCAGGTAAATAATTATATCGCTAAACACGATAAAAAAATCTTGGAAGAGCATTGGCAAATGTAACACTCGTACATTGGATACAGTCATGTGAGCATGTAAAAAGAAGAAGAATTTTATTGCAAATGGGATGGATTAGTGGGCTACATTATCAACAGGTTCGGTACTAATCTATACGACTGTGAAGTGGAATTCAATTACTATTAGAAGGACCCATTATGCCACTGAATTCTGCGGACGACATGGAAGGAACTTCCTGGCTGCCTAGTGGGTGGAACAACGCCGGTGTGTCGTTCTCCGTGGTCTAGGGATATCACGTTAGCCTTTAGTTTCCGAAGTCTGGGGCTCAAACCCGGCTAAGGGCGATTGATTTTTTCGGGCGTAAAACTCCTTAGCATGGCTTCCTTCGGAAGGGAAGTAAAGCCGGTGGTCCCGTGTCGTAGATTTACGGCACGTAAAAGAACCTCAAGCCTGGTAAAGAGGCCTCTGAGCAAAATTTCCGGTCTTTCAGGTCCAATATAGAATGGGACGCTAAGAACCGTGGCAGTTAAAAAGATTCCATAAAGAAAACTCAGTTTAATTAAATTTGATTTAATTTAAACGCCGGTGCCGATACAATGCATCACTCTATCGATACGACCATAATCATCTTCTGATAGGCTGAAGATGTCATGGAATTCCGGGAACAGACTAAGGATTTGCTTCTTCTCGCCTTGTAGGATGTTCTCAGCCGCCTCCTGGACAAGGTTACTCAGACAATTATCGAGTTTCTTGGTGTTCGTTCGGCCCTCGGTGTCATTGGGCGCAGGTATAATAGAGGCAACTGGCTCACGCTTCCCCAAGATAGTCTCGCTAAGCAGCTCCTGGTCCCGGCTGGTGGCATTGAAGACCTTCACTGGAACGGCCTTTCCAGCAGGAAGAGGCGCCCTCGCAACATAATCCCCAACTCGGTGGAGTCCTCCTCCGTCCACAACCATGTTCCTCGTTAGGGATTTCTCTGCCCGCGCCGTCACCACCCTCTCGCTCCACGCTGGGACCATCTCTCGTTCGGTAATAAGACCCTCAACCCTGCAAACTTTTCTCTGAATGGCTCAACAGGATCTCGTCGCGGCCCAGGTACAGTATGTGACCCTGACGTCCATCTTGACATAACCGAAGGGCATCCAGGCCCAGGATACTTCCTCGGCAATTGAGGCAACGAACTCCCATATTATTAACCTGCTCCTGTCAAGAGTGAACTGCAGATAAGCTTCCTCAGTCATGGCAGGGTTTCACACTAGGCGGTTCGTAGCTCCTGACCGGTGTCCTTTTTAGTATTCTCCGCACCATATCGAGCCTAGCGATTTTTAGTGAGGCCCCTGTGTTCAACAACACTCTGCAGGGACAGTCCCGAACCCAGCCAGCGCTACCAGACAATCCTCGTCGTTCCCAGCCACGGGGTTCAACGTGAAGCGAGGTGTAGTGATGACGGCGCCGACGTGCCCCTCTTCGCGCCGACGCTTAGTAGTTTTCCTGGTCCTCGTCCGGGGATGCGCTCTCAGTCCGCTCTTAGGTGTCTGGGCTCTCCACATCTCCAGCACTTAGGTCTCCTGCCCCCAGTTATACGATGGTTGGGTTGTTGTAGTCAACGGCGGTAATTTTCACTCTGGCTGTCAAAGCTCTGGCAAGTACCGGAGTGGCTCTTCCGGCTGTCATCTTTGCCGCTTCAATGCGGAGGACAGCCGCCACGGTATCGTTGTCGTTATGGGTTTCTGCCAGGAGAAGCTGTCGTTTCACCTCCCGGTCTCTCACCCCGCTGAAGAATGCGTGAGCTGCCTCTCCGGAAACATAATCTGGCGTTAAATCCGTCAGGATCCGGTGCGCCAACCACTTCACTTCCATGGCAAATTCTTTTAAGGCCTCCCCTAATTGTTGTACTCTTGCGTTCAGTTGGGCCCTGTAATCGGAGGTCAGGCGATGTTCTCCATAGCCCCCTCCAACAGTTTAATAAAATCCTCCACCGAGCCTTCGGCGGGGAAGGTACGAAGGGTATCCGCTGCCTATCCCTGCAGGGCAGCCAAAAGTTGTGTCGTCTTCTCCGCCGGCGTCAAATCATTGTATGTAGCAATGCCGCTTAAATACCACCCAGGACGAAGTACCTTCAAATTTCGGTAGCTTCACTTTTTTTTATCAGGCGATCTCGTAATCGTGGGCCCCTCTACACCTTCGGCACGGATCTTGCCTTCCTGGTCGCGAAGCATTTCCCCTATTGCGGTGTCAACCATCCTCTTGTTTTCTTTGGTTCGCTATTCCAGGTGCTCCTTCACTGCGGTCTTTATCGTCGTCTTGTTTTCCTTCGTCTGCTGGTCTAACAATTTTTCTTGGCGATTTAGACGCCTTATCATCGTCTTATCAACTGATGTAACAGTTTTTCTTGCTCTTCCAGGCAGCGATTTTTCCCTCGACGTCAGATTTGATGTTTTCTAACTCGTAGCGATGTCATCATTCAAATCCTTCACCGTTAAATTTATCTCACACTTTACGGAGTCGATGTCAAAGCCGAGTTCGGATCTCATTTTCTCCATTTCGTTCATTTCTTCTTTGACACTGTTCATTTCCATCCCACTCCTGACGCCAGTATGACTTCGTCCAGTTTTTCAACTGTCACTTCTCTCAGTTCTCAGAGTCACTGTTTCGATCTGGTTCAACTTTCACTAGGAATTCACTTAGGGCACACTGTTACTTCACCAATGTGAAATAGTTCAATTTCCCCGTCACTTCACTTTCTTAATGTCGTAGTCTCTTCTTCTGGATGGTTCACTCTCTGGCGAGTCCGGCACTCACTACACGTCATGGCATTTATCCTCACAAACTCGCTTGTAGAACCGCACTTGATGTCGCACCAGATACGCCCTCGCTAGCTAACTGACTGACCAACTAATTGACTATTCTCACGCTTGCTTATATAGCCAATGGTAATCTTCCACAGAACATTCCAGATATATCTGGACGCACGTTCTGGAGGAGTGGGAAAGAAATTTCCAGAAAATGCGGGTTATCTGCCGATAGTGCTTCAGGTGTTCACGCTTGCGAGCGCCACTTATCTTATTTCATCTAAATTGCCGGACGCCAACCTCCCGATATCCTCGAGCCATAGCTGCTGCGTCACAATATATAATACAAGGTTGGGTGATAGATAACTAGGATGTAATAATATTTGGTTTATATAGCCAAATCCGGAAGCTCTTACGCGCTAGAGCCCTAGCGGGATGGCTCAGGTGGCAACGCCTGTGGCCCGTATTCGGGATGTCGTGGGTTCGAATCTCGCGGCCGACCTCCCTGACCCATGTTTTTTTGGGGTTTCCCCTAGTTGCTAGGCGAATGCTGGGAAGGTTCGTTACATCCCCCGAATTTCCTGTCCCACAATTTCACCTCAATTCTCATTTCACTTCACCTTTCATCTGCTTGGTGGTTGTTCCAGGGTTGCAAATGTCGGCGGGAATCTCGGCTTACATAGCAGGGGAAAAGGAAAATTGAAATTGAGTTTCATTTATGGACGCTCTTTAACTACTACGATTCTTAGCGTCCCATTTCATATTGGGCGTGAAAGACCGGTAATTTTGCTCAGAGGCCTCTTTATCAGGCTTGAGGTTGTTTTACGTGTCGTAAATATACGACACGGGACCACCGGCTTTACTTCCCTTCCGAAGGAAGCCATGCTAAGGTTTTTTACGCCCGAAAAATATCCATCGCCCTCCGTCGGGTTTGAACCCGCGACCTTGGGAACTAGAAGCCAGCACGGTACCTCTAGTCCACGGAGGACGACGAAGGGGGGAAAAGGATGCTCTATGTAACACTTCGTCCGCCGGAATGGGGGCGATCTCCGAGTCCCGGGCCCCCCAGTTGGATGTGCAAGCCTGCAGGGGGAGGGGAGCCAGTTTTACCAGCTGCCATCCGGGGAGTTTCAATTTGGAAAAGGTAGGGACCCTGGCCTCTGCCCTGTAGTGCCTCCTGGTCCGGCCGACTTCTGTCTCCTCTCACCTCACCCCTCCCTCCCGGGGGCACCCTGTCAGGGGCTTACGTAAAAAGATCTTCATAGGTGGAGGTGTTAAATCCCCCTCCGATCCTAGTCCTAGTCCTGCGTGCTAGACCCTCGGAAACAGGAAGGGGGATGACTACGTAAACAAGCAGGACACGCAGTAAACGTTACATTCATTAGTTAAGAGTTGTTTACTAATGATACTACATCAGCTGTTACTGATGCACGACAGTCCTTCACCATACCTACAGCCAAAGTAGCGTTTACGGTATTATTTGTTTAGTAGTTTCATGCTTTGCAGTATTCATTTGTGTGCTATTGTTAACTGGGAATGAAAAATGGTGGCCTTGTACACAAATCAGAGTACATCCTCATGTATGGGGAAGCCCGAAGGAATGTAAGAGACACTTTCCGGCTCTGTCAACGTTACCTCAATAGGCGCCACCCAACCCACACCATGTTTCCAAGATTGGAGAGGTGTTTAAGTGAAACAGGTAGCTTACATCCTAACAACACCTCTGTGGACTTCCGCGGACACCCCTATACCAGAGTTTGAATCAGGAGCGGTTCTTCAGGTGAAGTGAAACGCCACTTCAGCTGTTTTCTAACTACATATATGCATTATAGTATAAATTTTATCTCTATTCTAAACATTTTATATTTAAATATTCCAGCGCTCACATAGAGGGATATCATTTTCGAATCACGATTTTAAGAGAGAAATTGCCCAACCTGATGAGTTACCGTGGAGAAGCGAAGAATATAAGGAACCACTCCACACAAGCGAAATGGATTATCAACTAATGAAATGCGAAACCCACACCTCCAAGAGTAGGGCTCCCTGATTTTTAGTTGCATGTTTATGCCTATATAATTGCCATGATGTTGGAGTCAAGCTTAGGCTGTATAAGTGCTGTTTACCACCTTTTTCAAGGTTACCGTGAAGCTACGTTCCGAATTTCTTGGGATAGACGCACCTTGTAGAGCTATTCAGTGCACATTTACACTTCTGAAGTCTCTTGTAACCTACAAACAACCCTTCCCTTTGATAATGAAATATTTTTCGTCCTTCCAAATTCCTTTTCAAGTTCTCGGTCATTTTGGTATCAGTTCATGTGCGAAAACAATATGTACGGAGTGGTTATCGTTGTATGATTGGTAAGTAATGATGTTCGCTAGTGCTAATTGTTTAGAATTATACTCAATTACCGCGAAATGACAGCGTGTTGCATGTTACAAACACTTTTTTGGGGGGAGGGGAGCGGTGGACTGATAAAGATAAAAGGGACTTGATATTAACGGGAAGACCAAAGCCGGTTCCTAGTTTATCGGCACAGAAAGTGGAAAGGAAAGGTGAGAAATATTACATTAAGCATTAGTTGAACGCTTTTTGGGATAAGCTTCTGCGACAATGTTACGATGTGTCAGTGTACTGTCTGGACATTTGAGTGATTTGCAGAAGGTCAAGGAATCTACAACTCCGACAATCTTCATTCATTGTTTGGCCCATAGGTTAAATCTAGTCTTATAAAGAGGATTGAAACATATTTCCCTGTGTCTTTTATTTTGTTTTCTGCTGGCATTAGCAGGATCCCGTCCTTTTTTCGCAAATCTGCTAAGAGATGTTATGCCCTAGATACCATAGATGGAAGACCTGTACTCACTGCGACACCAGGTAGACTTCACATTCAAGGTTGCTGAAAATACTTGCAGAAGGTTGGAATGTTTTGAAAATGGTGTTGAGGAAACAGCCAATGATTTTAAATCAGTTCAGTCAGCAGTTAGACTCGCAATGCATATGTAAATAACATTAATGGTTTAAGTTCACTTTTATGTTATTGTTTTAATGACATCGTTGAATTTACCAGTCATATTTTCGACATTCTACAAAAGAAATTTTGTCGACGTTGTTTTCTGAGACAAGCACATAAAAACACTCACCAGTTAATTCAGCAAAAAGGAGGTGATGAAATACTTCCCAACCTTTTTTAAGATTGGTATAACACAGAGCGAGTTTTCAGGTAGAAAATATGACAAGCTGTCATAAGATGAGATTTTCAAGAAATATACATTTCTTTAGTTCTAAATAATAGATTCAGTTTTGACACAGGCTATAGTCCGATTTCAAGATACTGAAAAACTTCATTTTGCACCTCTGTTGATCCTTCGAAATTCTTTCATTATTTATTTCCCACGGATGCTTTATCAATTCTTAAAAGCACCCATCCAA
Source organism: Deroplatys truncata (assembly GCA_030765065.1). Lineage (NCBI taxonomy): Eukaryota > Metazoa > Arthropoda > Insecta > Mantodea > Mantidae > Deroplatys > Deroplatys truncata. The sequence continues at coordinate 108,190,063 of CM060990.1, read as the reverse complement.
ATCCTTTTTAAAGTGAGTCATTTAAAACAGAACTAGAGATTTTATATCCATACACGAGTTCCAACAAAATCTCCGTAAACAATGAATATGGTCCGAGAAAACAAAGGCATATTTCGAGAGGTATATAAACTTTCTTCGTTAGTTTTAAGACCGTCACGAGTGTTTCAGCGGAGAGAAGTTGTTGTTGTTGTTGTTGTTTACTTTGAAACGCATAAAGGATTATCTCCGCAGTTCAATGACGCAAGAAACACTAAAGTCTCTAGCCAATATCTCAGTTCACAAGACTTACCTACTGCACGACCTAATGAGGAGGCAGTTGTTTTATGACGACATTATTGAGAAATACGCTAACCGAAAGAGGAGATTCAACTTAGTATTCGTCAAAGTTGCATGTCTTATTCTGGGTGAAAGGAGCTTCACTTATTATTTAGGCCACCATTTACTCCTGACTCTTTCCAAGAGTTCGACAACTAGTTCATGCACAAAATGTATCGAAGTTGGCGGCAGCAATTTTGAGCACCTTCAGTATTTGATTCCAATGGTATCTGTTTACTTACAGTATTTCAGTTTCTTTTTCTGCTTCTTTCCTATCTTTTATGATCCGCACTGTCCACGTCCTTCTCCATATCTCAGATATCCTAGCATGTAAACAGAGAATTTCTGGATATGGGTTTATTAACAAAATATCATCTACCTTCCACCCAGCGTGTAACATACATTCATACACAACCCGTAGAAGAGTAGGGGGAAGTAAGTAGGTAAGGACCGAGCGGGATTCTCAGGCGGTAACGTCCGTGGCCGCATTCGGAAGGTCGTGGGTTCGATTCCCGCGGCTGACCTTCCTGGCCCATGGGTTTTTTCGGGGGTTTCCCCTGGTCGCTAGGTGAATACTGGGAAGGATCATTACAACCCCCGAATTTCCTGTCCCTCCATTTCAACTTCATTCTCGTTTCACCTCACCTTTCATCTGCTTGGTCTCTTTCAGGGTTGCAACTGTCGGCAGGAGGTCTAGGCGTGTGCAAGGCAGGGGAAAAGGATGCTCTGAGTAAACCTTCGTCCCCCGAAATGGGGACGGAGTCCAGGGCCCCCCGGGGGAAGTGTAAGTCCACAGGGGAGCTACCATCCGGGGAGTTTAAATCTGTAAACGGTAGGGACCCTGACCTCTGCCTGTCTCGCCTCCTGATCCGGCCGCCTTCTGTTTCCTCTCACCTCATCATTCCCTCCCGGGGATGCCCCGTCAGGGGTCTAGGTACAAAAGATCTACATAGGTCGAGGTGATAAGTCCCTATCCTATCCTAAATGGATAGGGAGTGAGGGACAAAGTGTGAGGCTTATCTTGAAATTCTTCTTCCTTAGTCTTAGTGGAAGGGAAGTTGTTGACATTGACATGTCACTATAATGCTGTACAATCATTATTGTAATGATATGTATTGGACAATTTTAACAATAGAGGTAAATTCCTCTATTATTGCAATAATCACACTGTTCTATAGAGGGGGCCTAGCGGAATGAGAAATGGGGCAAAGTGGAACTATAAAGTAGAAAGAATTTTAAGCAAATATCATATTTTTATTCATTCATTCATTCATTCATTCATTATCTGTTTACCCTCCCCTTATGTAGGACTTACACCCCCCAGGACTTACAAGCGGGTGCCTGGGGTCAGAGGCCCGTCGAGGAGCAGACACTCATGGATCAGACAGAGCATCCAGGATGGGTGATCATCCCAATGCCTGGTATGGGATGAAGGAAGTAGATGAAACGATATGTTGGTGAAATGGATGAAAGGAAAGATGATGATGGAGCAGTTGGTGGAATGAATGGCGGGGGAAACCGGAGAACCCGGAGAAAACCCGCCCAGACGCCGCTTCGTCCACCACAAATCTCACATGCAGGTCCCTGGGATTGAACCCGGGCTGCCTCGGTGGGAGGCGAGTGGTCTAACCGCTCGGCCACGGCGCCGCCAAATATCATATTTTTACTGAAATAAAAATCTTATTTTAATATGGTTTGGCCTTGATGATGGTGCCAACAGAAGTAAATCTTACTAGTATTTCATTCCTGAAAACAGAAAACTGTTTTTCTCAGCTTCGGGGAAAATGAAAATATCTTTGTTTTCTAAAATTCCTTAAAAATGATATCTCAATCTCATGATCGTCCATTCTTATGATTTTTTCAGCAAACTTCTGCTCAATCTTGTTGCCTTTCACATTAACTAGCACAAAATCACCAGTTGAGTAATCACAACTAAGTTTTGGAGTTATAGCATCATTCCTCACTTTCATCTTCTTTCTGTCCTTCTGTCCTAAACCAGACAAATCTAAACACAGGTTCTCCATTTCAACTTCAGAATCTGTAGATGATGAATCAGCAACTTTCCCTTTCTTTTAAGGGAAAGCTGCTGATTCTTTTTCTTGTCACTTCAGGAACCAATTTCCTTTCTTTGTCTGGCTTTTTCTGGCTTTTAGCTCAATGCCCCTCACTACCCTGCTATTCTATTTATCGATGGTCTGATAATGTTAAAATAACAAAACAGCATATATTATCTAAAATTATAAATATATGTTTAATTTATAAATAGTAAACATTAAGTTCTTAAAAGTTGTATGAGGGTAATTTGGAAATTAGGTCTTGTTAATTTCCTTATGGAATGCTACTTTATTTTTGGGACTTTTATTACACACAGATGCAAAGCTAACCACTAAAGAACTTTTCAACATATTTCTCATTCACCTTCAGGCATTTGTCATAGCTCTTCACAAGCATTCATATCCCCTCTGCATAGGACTATGCCGCCTGTGATTGTAGCCATCCTGTGGCACTCTCCTTCAGCTCATCTGTTTCAAACTGACATGGCCCAAGCCATTTCTTCATGTTTGCAAACAGGTGGTAGTACTTGGAACCAAGTGAGATTTATATGCTGGATGATCAAAATCCTCCTACTTAAACTGTTGCATGTGATTTTGAGTGCATGTAGCAGTATGTGGCCAAGTGTTATGGTAGAAGAAAACAACCTCAGAACTCAACACGCCAGTCGTTTGTCTTGAATTACTCTCATAATTTTGGTTAGTATCTGACAGTAGGAGTCAGAGTTTATTGTTGTGCCTTGCTCCATGATCACCTATAATACACTTTACTTGCCCCCCCTCCCAAAAGTACAGAAACGATTGCCACAAGCTTCTTTATTGAGAATGTTTGGAGGCATTTTCGTGGTTTCATAGGCGAATTGGTGTGACCCCATGGCCTTAACTATAATTTTGTTTTGACGTTCACATACCGAATCTATGCCTCATTTCCCATGGCATACTGGTAGAGAGAGCTTTCACCTTCACTCTTATACCGTTGAAGGAATGTGAATGCTGCTCCCATCTTCATGCTTGTTTTGGGGGAGGGCTTCAGAGATAATGTTTGTTACCCTCCGAGCACAAAGCTTGTGCCACTACTTCACATCGATTCCTAATGTTTTGCAGAAAATGTTCATGGAATTCTGAAATTGTTAAACAGCAATTTTGTCTCACTACATCACTACATTATACACAATTGTGACAAGCTTGTTGTTCACAACAGATGGTCACCCTCTTTGTTATTCATTATGGATATTGGTGTAACTGTCATCTTGGAACTGACACATCACTGTTGAACAATGTTCTGTACACTGCAATAATCTCACAATGCATTGCAGCTGCCGTTTTTTTGTTGCTCACAGAAACTGTATCACTGCATGTACCTCACACTTACTTGCATTAGGCATATAAAGGAAGAAAACAATGGATCTTACACACTTCAGAAAGAATTGAAGAGGCTCTCATAAAACAAGGAAAACCTAGCAGTAGTATAAGCAATTAAAGGGAAAGACCATGCAGTATTACTTCATACACATTCTTTCCATAAAAAAGACTGAATGTTGAAAGCAGGTCTAAAAGTGAAGTAAGATATGAAAAGGTTCATCAGTAGGGCTCGGATTCCTGGGTAAATACATATTATGTTTGCATCATAAATAAACTTCAAACTGAGTTAATGTTCTGGGTATTCACACCGGAGCATATATTTTAGATTTTATTTAACATAAAAACACATACTTTTTTTATTTTTTTATGTAAATCAATGTTTTCTGATATTCAGATAAATCACATAAAAGCAGTCATTCTTAAAAATGATTGTAAAGCAAATTGAAATTGCCATCTAACCTAGTGAATGTTCAAGTACGTAGGCCAGTTACCACAATTCTTTATTAAGAAGTGTAAGAATTGATATGTCAGCTATAGATCCCTTTAGATGAAAGAAAATATAAACATCCTACTTGCTCAACCATAAAGGCAATCAATGCAATAACTAGTTAACAACTACCATGTGTGACCTTCATGATCCAATAGGAGTGGGGAATTCCTATACCTCCATTTTGCTGCTGTCATAAATAAGCTAAATATTAAAGATGCCAGTTCAATTAAAATTCTTCAAGAACTTTTAAATGGCAGTGTGAGTAAATGATTTAGCATACATTTCTGTAAATCTCTATTTCCTCTGTGATTTCATAAAGAAACTTGAATCAGTAGGTATTCTTTTGGGAAGAGTAGTTAAAGTGATTCAGGATGTGGAAAAAAACCTGAATATTCTTCCTGGTCCTGCAGCACAAAATATATAAAAAATATAAGAAAGTGTATGAAAACAAAAACTGTTTATAGCATAATGTGTAAAACCAAATTTGTTGAATGGGCAACATGAAGAAAATGTGAGTGTGAGTGACATTCCATGCTATAATTATGCCAGACTTATTGTGACGTGGAGTGGTCAAATTTCCAAATTCAAGTCACTTCTTTGAGACTTGGTTAGGTGCTGGCTTTCTGATCCCAAGTTCATGGGTTCAAACCCGGTTCAGACCGATGGCTTTTAAGTGTGCTTATAAGCAACAGCCCCATGTCAGTAGATTTACTAGCATATAAAAGAATTCCGACACACTGGCGGCATTGATATGATCCTGACAATTGACCTCGTGTCAGTAACAAACAAAATATTTATTTTATTTCTTTGAGACAATCGTCAATCATTCAGGATGGACAATTATTTGAGTAAGCATGTTGCTATGTACTGTAATGCTTCACTATTTAGTGATCCCTTCCAGAATGATGTCTGGTGAGTACCACGTACATTTATATTAACTGAGCATTCAGGTGCTACCAAATATTTTAACTTCTGGCACATATTTTTTATATTTTCTGCACACATTTTTTACATTTTCAGCACATAAAAAATAAATATTTCTCAAGTGTTTAGCACCTAATAATCAAGCCCTATTGATCAGTTTCCAGAGCAATGTGAAATGATTTTGGTAGGTCATTGTAAAATAGACCTGTATAAAGGCAAATACATATAGAGCAAAAAAAGTATTATATCTATCTAGGATTGAAATGTTCAGAGTTTAACACATATTGCCGACTCATTTTATTTTTGTAACATTATTATTGTACATTTACTTCATAATATGATATACTGGTGCAGGTTGAGTAATAAATGTGCAAAAGTATACACAAACCACAATTTTGAAATTAATAAAGGTATGTTTATAAAACTTTGCATACTGCTTCATTTTATCATCAGGAACAATGGGTAAATTGTCATACTGTTTCCCTCGTTTGTGTCACTTTTGCCCGCATTAGGTCTTACGCTGCTCTAACGTAATGCTGCCAACATATGAATAATGCCACCGAAGCCGGTAAGATACTCAGCCTCAAAGCGTAGCCGAGAGATTGAGGGCCCTCAGCCTCAAAGCGTAGCCGAGGGATGTTTTTTACAAGGAGAGGAGTGCAGCAACTGCGAAGCGACGACAGAGCGTAGCCCAGGGATCTGCGCGTCTAAAACTCCAATGATTCACGTTCACAAAACAACAGCACATCGCATATTCAGTGCATTTCACTGATTATTTAGGTTGGCAGTACCCACTTTGCATGGAAAAATGGCTACGTTTGTTTGCTTCCTAACGCTATTTGCCTATATAAATAAAACACTTAAAACGGGTGGGTAGATGGGTACTAGATATTGGAGAGACCACATCATGTTCTAAAATCACTCCTAAGGTAAGTAATTTCATTGCTTTTTCACTTCCTTATTCCTAATTTAGGTGGGCAAAAGAAAGACCTAATGCGGGCAAAAGTGACACAAATGAGGGCAACAGTATGACAATTTAGCGAGGAACAATATATAAACTGTTAGATTTTTTAACTATTACAGAAATAATGGTGAATAAAGGCTTAAAATGTGTTGTTTAGGGTTGCTTTTCTGTTCATCTGTTTACTAGGTAATTTAGGTTTAATACCTGTCACTCATTTTGGACTATGCAATTACTTATGTCATCCTTTCCATGTATCTGAGCAATTTCATTTTACCAGTTAATATATTCCTCTACTGTGCTCTGTTAGGCACTCAGTATTAGTATAACCATTATTATATAGAATCTAATTCTTGTTTCTTTTCTGACCATTTTTATGTCTATACCTAATTGTTCTGCACATATACCTACTAAAATTAATTACAGAGGTTGTTTTGTAATTCATCATCCTGATCAGTGCACCTCCATGGTGTGAGGGTAGCACATTTGCCTTCGAAACTGGGGGATGCAAATTTGAATCTCAGTTAGGGGATAGCTGTTTGGATAAGGATTTTTCAGGGGTTTTCCCTTATTCTAATAAACAAATGTTGGGGAACTACCAGCTCAATGGACTTCAGATTTGTTAAATGTTATTCCATCTATTTTATTTAACCCTCCGTCAGGCGCAATATATGCTCTGGCGAGTTAGGGCGCAAAGCGCCTGTTAGGCACAGCTAAAACAATCATAATTAATACACACTTATTTTAATTTTAGTATTTTAAAAGTATTCACTGACATTCGTGGAAATGTTTAAAGGCAAAATAAAACTAAATTCGATGTAAAAAAAACTTGTTTATGGTTTAGAAAATTATAAAAGAGAATGTATCTAAATGTTTAATCTGCCACCAAATTGGCTTAAATTGTCTGGCCATTATCATTAAACGAATTTCAAAGTGTGGTAAGAAACAACTATAACATTGTAGTGCATGGCTCAGAATCGAGATTAACTCATTTTCAGTCAGTTAAGTTGAGCAGAAGAAGGGCATATGCACCTATCACAGCATGTTCCGCATACCATATTTGCATGGGTCTGACAGATTGCGGTGTGACATTTTTTGTATTCATAGTTTGTCATCCTCCTGAAACCGGTTTCTGTTGTGCAGCTAGAACACCTACGTCTTTTGGGGGGTGGAAGAGGTGACATTTCTTGATCATTACCGGCGGGAAGAAACCTTTTCAGCCGCATTTGTACGTTGGTAGGGAATGCCAACTGTCTTCATACTTCTTCGGTTTAACTCTCCCAAGTACAAGTTGGTGGGCCAATGTCTTCAGGAAAACTCTTCTACACAAGGGTTCCGGTTGATTGCCAAGGTAAATTACTTGTGAATTTATACCACTCACATTCAACATTGTAAAAAATATCACCATTGGCCAGCGCTTGACATTTCTGCTCACGCTGTAAGTAGCACACATTTGGTCTGCAGTATCAACGCCGCCCTTGGTGGAATTTTAGAAACTGATTATCTCTGGCTTCCTTTGATATCCAGATACAGGGTTGATGGCATCGTCATCATGAAGTGAAGACACGAGAATTACGTTCTTCTTCACTTGCGGGATGTAGGACACCAAAGCCGTTCCAGCAGTAAAGCCAAACATGCTGCTGTATCTTTCCTTTGACCGAAACAAATTGTGGGGGAAACTGTCTTTTATTTTTTTCACACAGTTCCAACATAGGACAGCTTCTTCTTTTTCAAATCATCGATCAAATCCATATCGGTGAACCAATTATCAGCAGTGATGTTACGACCAGACCCACATAATGGCTTGACCATTCTTTTCACCACTTCACAATGTTTATTGCTGACACAGAAGGGACCTTCAGGCTGTTTTCCAGCATATATCTCCATGTTCAGCATATAAAACATTTTTGCATCAACAAGTGCAAAACATTTTATGCCGTACTTGTTCGGTTTCGACAGAATATACTGTCGAAATGGGCATCTTCCTCGGAAACCTGGAAGCATTTTGTCCATTGTGATGTTCTCCCTGACGCTATAGATTTTCTGAGAGTTTTCTACAAATTTTTCGTACACGTCACAAATTGGAGCAAGACGGTCAAATTCTTTTCATTCTGCCCTGGTAGTAAGGTCATCAAAATGAAGGCAACGTATCAGAGTCTTGAATCACTTGATGTTCATCACGAGGGAAAATTTTTCCATACCGTCACCTTCTTTTCCCCAAAGTTCCTCCAAACTTTGACGATTCCCTCTGAGAACTCCTGCTAGATACAACAAACTAATGAAAGCCCTTAGTTCAATGACATCAGTGGGTATGATGTCCCTCTCTGTGGAAAATTTGTGCTTAATGGATTCAATGTACTAGTTTGTGCATTTAACAATCGTGTTCAAGATGTCATCACTGAATAAATTATCCCAACATTCGACTACAGTTTGAGAATTCTTAGCACTTCTTATGACTCCAGGAAGATGCGTTACAACATTATGACCCCGCCTACAAACATTTCTTGCAGGCAGAATTTCATCCCACTTGGTCTTTTTATCTTTTCCCACAAAAACGTTGGCTCCTGGGATTGGTTCGGATTCATCTTCGGACTCCTCACCATCTTGTTCGGTTTCTGAATCGCCTTCATGTTCTTCCACCTCATCTTCAGAAGCAACGTCACTCTCTTCCCCCAAATCCTCATTTACTGAGGGATCTTCCTCATCGAATTCTTGCAATAAAGCCATTACCTCGTCAAGATGACTCGAGTTAGAGAGATCGTAGAACATCCACGACATTTTATACAAAACCTGAAATGCATCAGAGAAAACACCAACATAAGTATGTGGTCGGGCGCAATGAGCCTGGGAGGCCAGGTTAAAAAAATGACATATTTCCGAAAAATATCCACAAACTACAAATGATGTAGCCAGGAAATTTGTAAAACAAATACTAGTGATAAACAGATTCAAAAATACTAACCTTTATATGTGTGATGAATTCGGGCGCAATATGCCTGTGAGATCAAAGTTACGATAACTGCATTCCAAGAAGCAAGCAAGCCAACTGAGCACTAGGACTGTAAATTTCAGATAAAGAAAGGAGACTAAGCAGAGGGACAGACACCAACGCATCCTAGCGGTGGAGAGGGCAACGGAAATTTCCACGCTGTGCCTGTCAGGCCGGTTGCGCCCGACGGAGAGTTAATGTCTCTGTAGACATGGGTTGTTAAAAGGGACGTTAAACAATAAATTAAAAAAGAAATCCCTTATAATTGATATATTACAAATTGGATAATGTAAAGGCTTACATCCTCCAAACAATGTCAGCAATTACAGTTTATAATCTCTTAGAAAATTAAGCAATTTCACATTGATGACTATATGGTAATTCTTAGTTACTCTGAAAACAAAATCCAATTTCCTAGTGTACCCAACTAAATATTGCTTTATGTTAGCTCTGCCACTATATAACCAATAAGATAGATGACAATGGTTACCCCTATTTAATTCCTTAGTTGGTATTTACAATGGAATAACCTAAAAATTATATATTTTCTCTATATTCCTTCCTAGCATCCTGTTTCACACATACAACCACAACTTTGACATTAATGCTGTCAGCAAATATTTTGAGGGAATTGTATGCACAGAGATAATGAAACCAATTAAGAAGCCATTTTCCTAATTATATCATAGCAGTCAAAGAAGACTTCATAGAACATAAGAGTTTCAAATCCATGTTTCAGATCATGTAAGCCATCCCTTGAGTAATACTACACACAAAAAGATGATATAAATAACCAGGCATTTTCTCTACTCTCCAATTCAGCAGAATCACAAACCCACTGATTTACCAAACAGTGGAATACATAGCAAAACTACATATAATTTCAGATAGCTTAGCACACAAATTATGTATGTATGCATGCATGCACAAGCATGTGTTCAGTTTTCCATATTTTCTCAATTCAGTTTACTATGAATAATTCAGATTTATTTGTATATTTGGGTGTCAAATGACACGCTCTATATCATTTTCAGTATGCACTTGCATGCAGAGAATCTTGCCAATATAAAATATCTGATGTGTTACAGTCACATGAGTTTCTCTACACACTACTGTTTACTTTTATTAAGCTTCTACAAAATATTCTTGCAAAACTTATTATCCATAGGCATGCACAGAGTTATTACAATGGGGGACTCATTGCAGGGGATGTGGCGAGTATGGACTACACCCCGAAGAGCAGAGGAGTGGGATTCCTCTCCATACTAAATTTTGAAGTGGTCACCACTGAAAATGGTATTCTAAGCACTTTTTCCTATCAAAACTTACAGTTTTCAGAATGCAAAACTTTTCAGTATCAAAACATTAACAGTTAGAACTTAAATGAAGTTTAATTAATTTTTTTATTTAAACATTGCTGGTTTAAATTTGCAATTGAACTGAAGCAGCATTTACAAGTTTAACAAAATCAAAAGTTTAAAAAAACAGACAAGGTTGGTAACTATCTGTACCTAACTGACTTAAAGTGACTTGCTCCTCTTAAAAGGGACAATCCCTTAAATTCATCAATAATGTCTTTTGAAACTGGCATCTATTCCAAGTTTCTCTTCTATCAAAGGTAGTAATAAATTATAAAGATGCTCTAGCTTCATAGAAGGTTTTAGTTTAATTTTTAATGTGTGAAGCTTAGGGAATCCTGTCTCACAAGAACAGCTAGTGACTGGAATAGTAGGAAATTTTCTCTAAACCATCCTGACCAAGATATTTACATCTGTATGTATCTGTGACTGCTGGCATGAGGGAGTACTTGGAGTAGGGGTGATGTGTCCACAGTATCTTTTCCAACATTGATGAGTTATGATGACATTGCTAATTTTCTAAGCATTCTATTCCTTACATTCCAAATGATGCACACTCCTCAGGCAGATCGCAGCATCCAGCTGTTGCCATAGAGTTACTGTTGTTGCTGTCACCTAGTACCATTTTTACAGCCGTTTGCATGTATAATTTAAACATTCATTTTTACAGTTATTTATTTTAATGTTATTCCTTCTTCTGCAATTTTAATTTTCCTATTTTGGTTAATTTTATTTTTAAAAATGCCACTAACTAGAGAAAGGACCAAGGTCCCCCTGGTCCCTAACCTGCGCATGCTCCTGTCTACACCATATACTTAGTAGGTAAAGGAAGTATTTATGGCATTCTACCAAAAAATTTGGTGTCAAGATTTCACAGGAAGTAAGCACTTCTTGAGGCATTCTGAATCCAAAAGAACACATTTTTAGTAAAAGAATTTTGTGTGTATGTGTGTGTGAACAACTTAACTCAAAAATAGAATGTTGGATAAATACCAAACTATGTATTTAAATTCAGTACCTCCCAAAGATATGATGCAAAGGCTTTAAAGAAAATTCCCCCATCCAAATTACTGTTTACATAGAAACATTTTTGTTATTTTTGATTTTCTCAAAAATGGCTCTAGTGACTTTTATTAAAGTGCCATATATTAAAATATTTACATAACAGAGAAAACATACATCTTGGATTTTCTGAGAATGGCCTTTGAAGTTTTCTTCATATGGAAGGAGTTCTGTATAATTTTGTATAACTGGTAAACCATAAGAAATAGACAAGAACTTACTACAAAAAGTATAGATGTTACAACACACAATGTATTTCAAAGAGCTTTTTTTGTGAAATTAGCCATTTCTGAGATATCCGTTGGGATTGGAGTGAAGTTTTCATAATTTTTATAATCTTTAAGTGCTGTTGCTATTCAGTTGTTTCTTGCAATGTCACGGAAAGTGTATGGAATTTCAAGGCTAGTATATGGTGACTCATTTTTAAACATTTGACTTTTGTGTGGTTCGCTGTATCCCACGTGCACCTACAATGCAATGTGTAATTATCTCTGCAAACGTTTATCTTGAATAACATGAAGTAGATAGAAAAATAAGCTTTCATAAGAATAGCTTATAGAAGCTATATAAAAATAAATTATAGGCCTAGGGAAAGTCAAGTCAGATTTTTTCCTATCTACTTCATGTTAATTGATATAAACATTTACAGAAATAGTTGCATTATACATTTGGTTATAGGGACAAGAGGGATAAAGAGACTGAAGCAATAGTGAAAGGTTTAAAAGTGGATTGCTACATGCTAACCTTGAAATTCCATACACTTTCCATGACACTTTAAGAAACAACTGAGTGAAATAGCACTTCAAAACACAACAAAGAGTTGAACAATTCAAACCAATAATAGTGGATATCTCGGAAATGGCTGATGCCACAGAAAAGTTATTTGAAATAAATTGTGTATTTTAAAGAGATCTACATTTTTCATTAGTATGATTTTGTCTACCTCTTATGGTTTACCACTTATACAAAACTACATGAAATTCCTTCCAAATGAAGAGGACTTCACAGGCTACTCCCAAAAAATTCAAGATATACATTTTATTTGCTGTATAAATATCTTAAATAAATGGTGGTGTAATACAAATCTTAACAGGCATTGTTGAGAAAATAAAAAATGGTCAACATTTTTCCATGTAAAGGATAGTTTAGGGTAGGGGGATTTTCTTTAAAATCTTTATGTCATATCTTTGGAAGATGCTAAACTTAAATACAAAGTTTGGAATTATATGAAATTTAATTTTTGAGTTATGCTATTCACAGGCACATATGCATGCGCATGCACATACATAAGGACATGCACACTTTTCAAGAAGTTATTTTTGGATTCAGAGGACCTCAAAACGTGTATTTACGTTGAAATCACATCATCAAATTTATGGGTGGAATGCAGTACTTCTTATACCCATGAGGTGCATGGTGGAAAAATTGAAAAATGGCAGGGTTTATATTTGTCATGTAAAATTAAGATACTCTGCCCTATCTAGTAGTGGTTACTTATCTGGTTCTAGTAATCACTTTGTGTTGATTGGTAGCCTATTTTACTTTTGTTAATGTTAGGTATATACAAATTGTACAGGTTAATAAAGTCAACTTTTAAGAGTTTGATAGGCTGGGAAACTTAAGCTAATATTCAGAATTATTCATAAATCCTCATTTATTTATATGCCCATTAATGTGCAAGAGCATAAAACAAATTCTTCAATTATTTCTATGTGGTGCAAAAAGTTTATTTTTCTCTTTATTTTTCATTACGAGTTGCTTAAATATTATACTATAATAATTAAAGATAGCTGCTCATTAACACAATGCATTGTTGAAAGTCTGGCTGAAAAGTAACAAATTTAATGATTTCATTGAATGTTGAGTCTGTTGAGATGCTCTGACACTGTTCACTTCTAGCAATTAGTTCTGAAACATATTGCAATAAAATTAAAAGTGAAGCCACATGTCTCAACAAACCCAGCATTCAATTAAATTATTGTCTTATTTCACTATCTCCAGCTGCTGCCTTGCCTATTATCAAATTTAATTAGGTATGTTGGTCATTTTTCATCCCTTAGAAGCACATGGTGTGGCATTTTTCTTTTTTTACATAATCTTATTTTTGACTCTTAAGTGGCTTAGTAATCACATGCAGCCAGATGCTAATATTTGTCACAATAAATTTTGATTTTGTGAGGAAAAGCTTTTTCATTTTTAGAGATAAAATGTTTGGATAAAATTTTCATAATAGGTATAGAAAGTGTTAATAAAGAATTCTAAATTTTTCTGATGAATGGTTATAATGTTACAATATGAAACCTGAACTTAATGAAAATACTTGAACAAATCTATACAATACTGGAGAATGCACATCCACACATCAAAACTTCAAAAACACAGATTCTTCTGTAGTACTCCTTGATGTAAGCAAAGCCTTTGACTGCATTGGCCATGAGCATGTTAAAAGAGCATTAGCTAGCAATGACGTGACTAAAAATTGAAGAAAAATGATAAATATCTACATCCGAATACAGGTGGCTAATGGAGAAATAAAACATATTTGATGTTAAAGGTATTCTTCAAGGCAATCCATTCTTGCCAACTCTATTTAATCTAGCAACTGATAATGTGATAAATAATCACTAGCCTCTGGATTTTCATTTTGTGCTTCTTGTCTAGGATAAATAAAGTGATTTAATATAATCTTGATGTGCTGAATCCAAATTTTCAATCTGTTTACTTCTATCACATCAGGAATTCTTTTGCAAAATCCCTTTAAATGTATTGTATAATGATGTGAATTTCGTTAAAAACATTTTTATTTCAAAAGTAAATACAATATTTAACAAACACAACTTGCTGAAATTATATCTAGGGTTCTTCATACGTGTTACTAGAGTGTTTTTGCTTTGTTTTGCCTTCCAGTAGAATGTAGCTTCTGGGCTTGTAGGCCATGGTCCAGTCGATGAAATATCACCTGATGTTTCACCCATAACTCCACTGGGCAAAACATCAGCTGATATTTCATAGATGGACCAAGGCCTACAATTCTGGAAACTACGTTCTACTGGATTAATGCCGACCATAAAAGCCTAAGCATGTATATCTGTTTTGCCTTGTTTACTTCACTATTGGATGCAGTAATGGCTCATAAATGTGCATTTTGGGTGTTCACAAAATTTTAGTCAGATAGCTCTGAAAATGCTAAATAGCATCTGCTGCATAATAATCATGATTATGAATAAACTGATACAACTGCAGCTGCTCCCATCATCATCATGTGTAAGTTGTTTGACGAAAGAAAGGGTTGTTTTTATGGATGTTTATTGTTGTGTATAGCATTTTAAGGTTGTAAATTAAAATTGTAATGGAGAGAATGGATGGCTGGGAATAAGTGGGAGAAGTTTCTGTGCATGTGCAGGTACATTACTTTAATACAGGTACTGTCTGCTGCAGTGTGCTATCACCTAGTGGCATTAATGTAAAATTGTAGTGATAGTATGGTAACATAGCATGGGAGAAGCTCTTTATGCATGCCTTCAAATTTATATGATCTCTATATAATATGGCCGTAAGTTAATTGCATCATACCAGTTGCACATGTGCAAAAGCTCCTTAAAACCTGCACAAGTCAAGATATGCTACCAACCCTGTTGCCACATTTCATTGAGTT
This sequence comes from Deroplatys truncata, assembly GCA_030765065.1. NCBI lineage: Eukaryota > Metazoa > Arthropoda > Insecta > Mantodea > Mantidae > Deroplatys > Deroplatys truncata. The sequence goes on along the minus strand of CM060990.1, from coordinate 108,174,896 downwards.
TAGAGCAGTAGCATGGTGGATTTTAAATTACTGCATATATGTTACATCTAATAGCATTCAAAGAAAAAAAATAACCAATAAATCTGCAAGGTGTAAAAGTTAGTGTGTTCATGTGCTCTTATATAGCAGCCACCACTGATTGGACGCATACATTAGCATAATATATCACACAAAAATTACACCCATTGCTCCTTAGTTGAGAAAGTCCTCCTACTCCTCTTTCTTTTATGTTTGTCTTCAGGTATTTCATACTTTAACATCCAACAATAGTCAGCCAGAATGCTGATACTCCAGTGTCCCTGTTACCTCCTTTTGAACTCCTGCAGATCCTTGTGAAATAATTCACCTTGCTGTTCACTAAAAAATCCCAGATTTGTGGGGGAATAACCTTGGTGAGAAAAGAGAAAATTAATTTTGAGCCTTGTGTTATAACCAAGTTTCTTGTATGTTTCAAGAATGTTAGCCACAATATTTTAGTAATTGGGATTCTTGTTGTTACAAACATTTTGAAACAACCTTACACAAAGATATCCATGCTGCTTTCTCCTTTTTATCCATAGAGTAGAGTTTTTAAATGCTGCATCAGACATCAACTTTCTTATATCAGAACCATTAAATATATTTTCTTTTAATTTTGCTGCAGACAGTAGTAGAAATGTCTCACATATGTACTTGAAACAGTATAATTACCTATTTAAAGATACAAACTGTTTGATTAATGGCAACAGAACTTTAGAAGGACTTACACACCTTTGGTGCACAACATTCTTAGAATTGACTTCCAAATTTTCTAGATGTAGCCAGTCTTTCTTAGTCCAGTAACCAACTCATGCCCTGCCATCCCACAGACAAAGAAGGCATGGACATTTGACAAAACCAGATTGCCGACCCAACAGCCTAGTAAGAACCTTAAAATCACCACAAACTTCCAGTTGTGTTCACTGTAGTTCAGCTGTAATAATAGCAGTTCCAAATTTCTCTATGGTTTTTTCAGGATCAATGAATAGGCAATGGTCACTGAACCAAAACCCTTTCCATTATGTAGAACACACTTTAAGCTTCTCTTGGAAGTATCAGTGATGAAGTCACCATTCACTTGGGTCATAGTTTGAAAGTTCAGGTTCTAACACAAGTTCTTTCACATTGCTGCAATATACAAGATGGGCATCTTTGGAGAAAAATAACTTAAAAATCTATTTTGCATTGTTGGTACTAATAGACTGATGTTTCTGGACACAGCAAATTTTTGTTCCTGGAGGCTAAAGTCTAACAGTTCAGCTAACTCTTTAGCAGTGGCATAGCTTGATACTGTGTTCTGGGTATACTAGATTTTAAAAATTGAATTTAGAATTTTTTAAATTTTGCACAAATCCATTTCGTAAGATAGTGTGAATTCTCGATTACGATTTGAGTATTATTATTATTATTATTATTATTATTATTATTATTATTATTATTATTATTATTATTATTATTATTATTATTGTTGTTTTGTTGTTGTTGTTGCTTCAAAAACAGAAAATAAGCCATACAAAACTGTTTATAACAAGGAAATATAAGCTTTCAACAGTGCAAGATTATGTGGTGAACTGCATGCAATATAAGTCTCTTGAGTATTATAAGTAAACCATATTTCAAGAATATGGTAAATATTGTTATTGTAACTACACAACATAACTGAACACACTATTCTCACATAAATTTAAAGTTGAAAAGGTATCCATAGTGTAAAGTGCACTATGTTACTACCCTAGTACAATTGAATCCTGCACGGACCCACATGACGGTAACGTAAACTGCATTATGTGAGTACTCAGAGGGTGTAATTCACTGAACCATTAAGAAGAACCTCTGTTCTGAAGATAGTTCAAGTGTCACAGTTAAATGATCTGGCCTACAAAAGCAATTAGGACTTGGCACACTATACACACATGTAGCCCATGAAATTTTGTATAAGCCAGTACAATTATTTAATCTTGTCCATTTATGGACATAATGCTGTATTCCCTATAAATAAAGATTTATTATGCCCCCATAGTGTGTATGTGAAGCAGTTTAGTTAAAAAGTCTGTTTTGCTGTGTAGATGATGAGTATAGGATGCAGAAGTAAGGTCAAAGATCTTGGAAGCATAGAGGTTGTAACATGCACCTGGAATAATTGATAACACTGGAATCTCATTGTAAGTACCAAATTGAAAAACTATTAAAATATGGTTTTGGTTTAAGTTCTTGGGAATTCTCTAAAAAGAAAATAATTATTGAAACTGGCACTGGCGGCGCTGTGGTCAAGTGGTTAGACCGCTCGCCTCTCACCGAAGCGGCCCGGGTTCAATCCCAGGGACCCGCATGTGGGATTTGTGGTGGACAAAGCGGCATCTGGGTGGGTTTTCTCTGGGTTCTCCGGTTTCCCCTGCCATTCATTCCACCGACTGCTCCATCATCACCTTTCCTTTCATCCATTTCACCATCATTTCGTTTCATCTACTTCCTTCATCCCATACCAGGCATCGGGCTGATCACCCATCCTGGATATTCTATCTGATCCATGAGTGTCTGCTCCTCAACGGGCCTCTGACCCCAGGCACCCGCCTGTAAGTCCTACATAAGAGGAGGTTAAACAGATAAAGAAGAAGAAGAAGAAGAAGAAAAAGAAACTGGCACTCAAAAATTAAGGAATATAAAATTCAAACAAAATCCTGCATGAGAAGTTTTATTATAAACAGTATGCTAAAACTGAGTGGTTATGTGCTTACCAGGGTATACAAACTTTGTTTTGTTGCCATACCTTCTAATCAATAAAAAACAAGAATATATAGAACAGAATTGGCTTTAGCAACGTAAATAGTTTTCTAAAGCACTGAAAAGACATAGTGACGTTTGCCATGTAAAAGGTGGGTTTGCAAAAGTGACACGCCATGCTGCGGCACAACAAGAAAATAAAAGAAAATAGAGATTCTTAAAAGCCAAATTTATATTATCTTGTCATGTAGCAAGGAGAGAAATACCTCTTTGTGGATAACAAAAATCAAATTTTGTTGGCAGGGTAACTGCATTGAATTAGTCAATTTATTAAGTCAAATTATTAAGGAAATATGATCAGACATAAAATTCCTTTCTAAAAGACAGCAGTATTTACAGGTTTATCCAGAAGAACTCAAAATTATCTAATACAGCCAGTAAGCAATATAGTTATGGCAAAATTGAAGAAAGAGATCAAAATATCCCTTTGTAGATGAAACTACTAATATTCACAGCTCTCAGTTGTACTTTGGTTTGCAACCAATAATGGAGAAATTAAGAATGATTTTTGAGGTTTTGGAATATGAGTGCTGATTGCATGCTTAAGCATTAGGAAATTGGTTTTTTGAGTGTATAGCCGAGCATGATTTTGACAGAAAAATGATAATATTTGACAGTGTCATATAACATAACATATGATAGTATGGCAGTCATGCCAAGTGAAATCAATGGGTTGCAAGCTAATGTCAGAGATAAATTCCCATTTCATATTCATTCACTGCATGGCTCATTAGCTGAACCTTGTTCTAGCACAGTCCATGACATTCTTTAAAGAGTATCATAAGTTTTTCATAACTCTTTAACAGATTCTCTTCCATTTTTTTCCAAAATCATCAAAGAGGACTCATCTGGATATTTATGTGCAAAAGAGTTTTCTAAAAATTTGAATCAAACAGATGGAACTACAGCCATCATCATGTAAAGAATATTAAAAATGCAAAGCTGAGCTGTTTGTTATGCTTGACGGTATGATCAAGAATCCAGATGACTGGGGCAATGAAGCTTTCTTTGTTGCTCAAGGTTTTCTTTCTGTCCTGAAAGATTTTACTTTCAGTTTTTCAACGTATTGTATTTAAAAATCTATTTTCAAAAACTACAGTCCTTTTCAAAGCTTTACAGATAAAATCAAATATCATTTTGACCTCTTTCTGTATTAAACGGTAGCTAAAGCTAAATAAACTATAGCCAGAAGAAGAGAAGATTTTGATAAAATATTCTCTGAAATATTTTCAAATAAAAAAATGGCTGCTGAACAGGATGCAAAAGATTGTAACTAAATAATGTAAAGAATATAGACAACTGCCTACTTCAGAAAACTAAATTATGAAATTTTAGCTGATGATATAACTCAAAATGAAATAGGATTTCAAAACCTTGAGAAATTAAGATTTCTGGACCTAATAAAGCCAGGTGGTGGCAAGGAGCTTGAGAAGGTGCTTCTGACAATACTTTTCCATAACTTAAAATGGTTATGGCCAACTGTTAAGAGTTTCCTCATTTAAGAGTGTGTTTTATTCTAAGGAAGACTTTAGTAATAAAAGTGCTACTGAACTCTTACTACACTTCAGAGCAACTTGATAGTGCACTATGTAATCTTATGAAATTGCATGAACTAATTGATACAATCCCTGTAAGTGGTGCTTCAGATGAATACTGCTTTTCTGCATTGAAAAAGAATCAGACCTATGTTTGAAATTCCCAAAAGGAAGATAGAATGTCCAGATTTCTGCTGCTCTCCAAGGAGTACATTTACAGCAATGAAGGCTGACTACCAATGATTTTGCTTCTAAGGACAGGAGAATTTACTAAGTTTTCAGCCTTAGTTGAGTTGATAATTGTCACATTTTACTTTGTCTTTCTAAAATTGCAACATAAGTCAATATGTGAGCAATCATGTGATGCCAAGCAGCATGATTGTTGTCAGGTTAATTAATCTTAAACTATTTAAACAAAAAATATGAAAAGTTGAATGTAATAATGAAGTAAACTTCCTAGTATGGGGTCAAAATTTCAGAACAATTAATAAGAAGTTAGTTAAAATCATCGGATATTTCAGAATTGTCTTTGCTTAAACAATACTGTTTTGAAAAGTATTATTTCTTTATAAGACTGTAAGTGCAATGAACAAAAATATATTATATGGCAGATAGTTGAAGATGAAATGGAAAACTAATATCCATCACAAGTATTCTTGATGTACTGAATGCAGATTGCCTCATTGGATTAATTAATACCTTATCTTACTTCAATTTCACCTCTGCAAACTGATGAAGAGTGTAAAACGTGGCAGTGTTATATGTTGTTTCAGCAATTATTAGTATAGATGTTGATGACCATGGAAATAAAACTTTGTACATATAAGTAATACACAGCCTGGTTTATACATATAATATAGCCATAATTGGTATTTTTCTGGTAGTTCAATGCTGTTCTTGGAGATATTTAATATAGCTCAGCAGACTTTGCAGGGTTGTAGCCTTTTTCAGGAAGGACAATAAAGTTTAGTTTGTTGCCAATGTCCCCTATTGAATTCTTAATATGAAATAACAGGATGATTTGGAATTCCTATTACACACTTCTAGGGGTTGTAGAGAGAACTAAGTAGATCAAGTTTTGACAAGGAATCGATGTGCAGAAATGTACCATTTTACTCACAGATGACAATATCAAATATCAAGGTTCAAATCTCCCACATCACCTACATCACTACAAGAGCTGCTTGATGTAGTGACCCTGATGTTTGTTACAAAAAGTGTACCTCCAAAGGATATTTTCATATATACACTCAAAAATACCTGGTATGTACTGAATTGTTAATTATGACACATGGGACAAAATTTTCTGGAGCCGCTGCTTGTACCCTCTGGGGGTGGTACAGGTGAAGTTGTGGTCATGAAGAATATGCCAGATGCTGCTCTGAGACACATTCATGTTACATGCAATGCTGTGAGTATTCTCAACAGGTTCTCTTCAATTTGATGAAGGACCTCTCCTTCATCATCTCAAGAGTGTGTGGCACGCCTGTGGAGCACTATAGTAGGCCTGATGACTTTGAAGGTACCTGTTTCTGCAGCTGTTGCTTTACTCAGGCAACAGTGGTATGTAATTGGGTGACACAATGTGGAAAACGCTCTGAATGCAGATGTTCTGCAGCTTTACCATTATGTCCAACTTCACTGTAAATTTATATGTCTGTGTTCTAGCCAAAAAAGTATTCAGCCATACTGTATTGTACTGTACTGACTGAATAGCAACTGATATGAAGTTTGAAGCACACTAGATTGTAAGCAGAGGACTCTCTGCAGTAACAACTGAATAGCAACTGCTATGAAGGTCGAAGCACACCAGCTTGTAAACAGAAAATGTTGGAAGCAGGCATTGCCCTCTGTCAGTCTGGATTATCATCATGCAGGAGATTTGAAATTATGTGTTCTTGTCAACCCTGTAATACCAAAATGATACATTTTTGAACATGAGTTTCCTTATCAAAACTAGATCTATAGGCCCCCTCTGCAACCCCTAGAAGAGTGCAATAGGATTTCTCAATAACCCTGTATTAATATATATGTTGTCCTCCGTGGTGTAGTGGTACCATGCTAGCCTCTAGTTCCTGAGGTCGCAGTCGCCAACCTGGTGCAGGCGATGGATTTTTTTGGGTGTAAAAATCCTTAGCATGGCTTCCTTCAGAAGGGAAGTAAAGTAGGTAGTCCCGTGTTGTAGAAGTATGGCCGGTGGTCCTGTGTTGTAGATTTAAGAACCTCAAGCCTGATAAAGAGGCCTCCAAGCAAATTTTTTGGTCTTTCATGTCCAGTATATAATGGGACACTAAGAACCATAGCAGTTAAAGAGCATCAATAAATAAAACTCAGTTTTAATTTTTTCTGTATTAATATACAGGATAGCATTCCAACTACTAAGGTTTACTTTACCCCTTCCCTTTCACCTCCCATCTAGGATTGGCCTTTGTCCATAGGTCAATGTTTGTATTCCAGAATTTACTTCAGACCATTAAGAAATCAGTTCATTGAGATGCTGGTGTAAGTTGTATATGGTAAAAAGGTTTGACCAACATCAACTAATGGAAAACATTATTGGAAATTCCATATATCAGCATAATTTTGTGCTCACTGGTTACTTTCATATTATGTTGTACTTCATTTTAAGGCATGATTTTAAAAATATAGGTGTTACATTTTCTGCTGTACCTGGAATAGGGGAAGAGCATTATGAGATACACATCCCATTTTTCTGCCCTACCATCCAAAAGATTTGTAATGGAGTTTGAATATTTATCTGACAATACAGCCTTTTTGGCAAACTACTGAGTATAACAGCCAAACTACCAACTGTACATGCAAATCCAAGTATACAACATAAGATCATTCTTCCATGCATTTCCTTCATAAGCATTTCTTATGCAACATCATATTAAATTAAAATAAAAAAAAATGAAAACTGCGCAACACAAATGCATTGGATTCTTTGCTGCTTCAGTACACGTGGATTTTATTTTTTTCTGAGATGACTTTTAAAGACCAGCGTTTAGGGAGATGTATGGCAGCAAAGTGCATCAGCTGAGAAAAGAGCTAATTCTTTGGTGGGAGTATTTGCTGCATAAATACATGATTACACGCATAAAAAGCAGTTAAAGTCTTGGCTTTATTATTCCCTTTGATTCTGAAAGTTTGTAACTGTACTAAGAAAGAAAGCAAGAAAGAAAGAAAGGAAAATTACTTTGAGCTATAAAGAAGATAGGTACATTCATCATCACTGTACTGTCAACAGTGTTGTCACCCTATCAATGTGTTGCATTCCAAAAAGGTAAGGGTATGGTGGCTCTGATGTGTTTCACTGCAGCAATGCAAATACTATAGAATTTCATCTGATAGTGTTAATGTTTCCCTATTACTTCTAATATGAATTACTAGCTCTTGAATTCTAGCATTGCAGTTTTAAGAAATATTATTTTGGAGAATGTGAAATAAATGATTTTCTAATATTTGCTCACCTGAGAGATTGTGCTGGGATTGTGATAGATCCTTGTTACCAGCAAGCCTTTGATTTGTGTAAGCTCCTTCAGTTTGACGGCAACTTGATGCTGGTATTGGTTCGTTGTCAGAACTAGCATTTGACCAAGGCCTAACAATGGAGATTCAGTATAAGAGCAACTAAATAATAAATGTATTTTCTTGAGATTGCAAGCTTATACTATAGTAGAAAAGCTACTTTTAAGCACTAGGAAAATAATCAACTGTTTCAAATATATTCCTGAAATACATGGCAAATTAAAGTTGATACCTCATAAAAGTACTGAAATTAATTAGAGAGATCCAGCAAGTAATTTTCAAGTAGCTGACAAAATGAAGTAGTACCGTAAAACAAAAAAATAAAAATAACAAAATATTGAAAGTTGTTCCGTGAGAAAAACAAATAAAATATAGTTATTAAAAGAGCAACTTAATCCAAAACCACCTTCCATTCTCTTTAATCTCCTACAATGGAGAAGCTTTAAGTGGCCAAATGTTAACTGACTCCAAACCTTAATATTTAATAACTCAGATTCCTTATTGGAAAAGGCTTTGCAGAATATATTTTTTGAAGGTTAATAATGTGTGGACCAATGTTTACCTCTAACAGAAATATTAGAATTCATTGTGTTTGTAGCTATGTGGCTGACTTCCAGTAAATTGATACATCAGTTTCTTCAGAGATAAAAGGTATATTGCTGACTGACTGAAAGATACTGAAAACTTAGAAGGAGCATCATGCTGAGTAATGCTTTATTTTCTCCTGAAAACAATATCTATAAGGAGTACTCCACAAGTGTGTGTGGGTGTGTATGCATGTGTGTGTGTGTAGTGGTGTATGCTTACGAGCACATGTAATTGTGTGTATGTGGTTGTAGCACTATCTGAAAATGACTGCCTAAGGTGGAATGCTTCTTCCCCCTTCAGAAAGATTAGATATGTATTATTTGAAAGAAAGAAAGGAGTAAGAAAGAGAAAAGCAAAGAAATCAGGTTATCAGTTAGTAAAAAAAGCACATTGAAAGCACTACCATCAAGCTTCAGACCTGAGGCAAAGTAAATGAAAGCTGTAATAATTTATTCATGTTTATTTAGTGCGGCTTTTTTCTTTTTTTCCTTTTCTTTTTTTTTTTTTCTTTTTTTTTTGAGTGCTGCTGCTTCCTCAAAGTTTATGTACATATGCTTCATGAAAGGATCATATGAATATAAGGTTAGGGCCACAATGCCTTAAGGGTATTTTGGGTGGGAATCTTCAAATAGTAATATAGACTTATAAGTAATAAGACTATACTGCACAACATTTTTATTAATATTTAGAATTACATGCTAACTTCACAAAAAGCAATAAAGTTAATTATTGGTTCTATGTTAAGTGTAGCTTATAAAGCATGATATGGGGCATGTTGGAAGCTGTTAGGTAAAAAGTTGTTTTAGTTACAAATCTGCCCTCACTTCAGAGCTCTGAAGTTGAGAAACACACAAACCCCATTCTTATTTTAGTGTTGAATTTTGGCTAAATAATTAACCAATCCTGTTCTCCATGCATTTCAGAAAAGAGGATAACAACAGCTGATGTTAAAGCATATTGCAATATTAATCAGGCATGGTTATTGTTTTAAAAATAGTTTATTAAATATAATATTATTTGTTAAGATCAAACCGGAAAAATATTTTATTGCATTTTCATTACAATGTACTGAACATATGAGGTAATGAGTTTGTAAGTGAACATATTTAAATGATGTTTATTACATGTAATTTTGGTCCTGAACATTAGTTTTGTACAGCAGAATCAATGTGCACACACTCCGCACTCTACATACAGGAGTACATTCGTGTCATCACCCATACGTACATTAGCTCACAGGTGCATAGAAGTATATTAAAACATTTCAGTTAGTTTCAATAAATAAATGGTTAAAAATAACTAATTTAATTATAAGAACACCAAAAATTATTTCCTGAACTAGATTTTCAAATATTGCAATTAAAGCTATAGTTTAACAACTTGCTTTTTGGTTTTCATAGGTTGTGCCACTCCTTGAGGTAAGTGTTTCTGTTATTGTTGAGTGTTGGGTTTGTTCTACTGTGTTAATGTGGGTTGAGTTTCCAGATTTTTTGCCCTTGTTTTAAAAGTTAATTTAAAAGGAATTGCACTTTAGTTGAATGTTAGTTAAGCATGGTGATACATATATACATTTGTGAAGTTAAATGGCAGTTTCTTGTGACAGAAAGTGATTTTGGACAAATATTTTATCATAGTGTTACAAAATCCTTCTATTCTGTTAGTTTATTTATGCTAAAATCAAAACAGCAAGGTCAACCAACCTTCTTAGTGGCTTAGGGCACCTGGAGGATTCAACTTTCATTTGCCATTCAAGACATTTGTATGGATGCTTTTTAATTTAATAACTCATGTGAGTTTATTGTGCTGGTTTTATGAATAATTACTACAAGTACCCACCTCAGAATGAAGTATCACAGTTTTATAATATCAAGAAGCAGCTTAATAACAAATTACAAGTAGGACCAAAGATCGGGAATCCAACCCATGTCATTGTTTCAGAGAACAATCCAAACTATGAGAATGCACTGTGCATACCAAACCAAAATCTACAGTTCATTTGCTTTTCAGTGTTAAAAATTGCTTAACAACTTGAGTTTTAACAATTTTTCTAAATCTGCAAGGAATTACATAGCGTGTTAACATGCAGTATAAAAATTTTTTTGGAATTTTAGTTCTGCAGATGGCTTGTAGAGTAGACTTTGGCTGTGGCTTGACAGAAGTCTTCAGTCCTTGAGTTCATCTGCCAGTGATATAAACCTATGTTGTCCCACCTTCTTATGTCCCAGTCAGATCTGCTGGCAACTGGATCATCTGCAGGGATATTGACCACATCCTTAGTATGTCTTATTGACTTGGACATCACAGAGGGTGGTTGATAGTGACTTGTTTCTTGTCCAGTTATTGATGGTTCTCTCACTGACTGTAATTATAAAATTAAGAATAAGTATTTGATGTATTAAGCATTGACCTTAACATTTATCCTGTGCATGCTTAAAGGGAAACATTAATGAGATTTGACTGAAAAAAAAGACAGAACTGCAATCCTTAACTGCTCCAGTGCAGCTTTAGTCATGAGAGTTCACCTTTTGCTACCCTCTCCTCTATTTAGACAATCTGAATTCTTTTTAGAACAACATTTCTGCAGATTAAATTCTGTATATTCTTATCTGATTCTGCTGAATTTGGTTTGAATGTAATTTAAGATATTTAATACGTATGGTTTTCATTTTATGATTAACAGATTGTAGTTTACTGACAATTTGACTAATTTGTTATAAAATATGGTAAGTTTAAAAATTTTAAAATATACTACATTCAGAAATTTAAAGCAACTTTTGATCAACTAATATAAAAAGTTTGGAGTCACTAAATGGAATTTTGTCATTATTGGGCAATTTAGAACATACTGCTAAAAACACATATTAAACACTGAGTAACTTTAAAACTAAGTAAGCAATTGAAAGTTGTATAAAATCATCAAGATCATTTGAAACTGGTAGAAGTTATAAAATTCAATAATGTTTCCTCTCAGAACAATAGAGACTATAATCAATGCATAATCAGTTTTTGTTTAGCATTAAGCTGAGAATTTGATTTGTGGAAACGTTTGTTTGAACTAATAGTCTGTGGTTAATTCTCATGTACCATATTGATTTTCAGTTAATCTATTCTTATGTTATGACTTGTACTTAATTTTTCTTGCAAGTGCATATGGAAATAATAAATATACCTTCCTAGTTCCCCATGTATGATGCTATAAAACTTCAAATTAAGTTGTGGGAATGTGGGTGGCTTCAGACAAGGAACAGTAACAACAGTAACCCACAAAGGACTACTATATATAGATATATATGCAATTTAAAAATGTTTTATATTTATATTCTTTACCCCCCCCCCCCAAGAAAACAGATCTCTTTGAATAGTACCACTCTTTCAGCAAGGCGCCTCTATTTGTAGCAATTAGATTAGTTTAAAAAAATAAACATGCAAGTGATTGTTGTAAATCTGTCAATAATCATCTGTATTACGTGCAGTGCAAGTACACAATACAGTAATATGTGAGGGCAAATTATTTAAAGAGTGTAAGAGAGAAACATCAGTTCAATGGTTGAATGTGTTGCAGATTCATGACACCTAAATTGCAGGTGATTGGTATCCATTGATGTGTAAAGATTCCCAGATTCCCAACAGAAGATAAAATAGGGCATTTTAGAAAAATACTGAAAAATTGTGAAAGCAATTTTAATTTGTTACTGATTGACATGTGAACATTGTGCTTACTTTTGATTTCAAAGTGTGTTATACTGTTTACCATTGAAGCCAATGGAGTGATGTATTATATACTTTTCACTGCTTAATTGTGTAGTAACTTGGTATAAACTGGAGTGTTCAAATATTTCACTCTCCTACAGATAACAATATATGGTATGAAACAAGTGTGAGGCTCATATGTTGAACATTTGCATTACATGATTTTCTCATTGTCCTGTTATTTTTTCTGTAGTACAGAGGTAATATATAATAATGTAGTTTGCCCTACCTATACATTTTTGACTAGCAGTTAAATGATCCTTCACATTTCTTAGGTACTGATTCACTATTGTATTAGTTGTATGCAGTTTTAGGTAAAGGTTTGATCACAAGATGTAATGTCAAGAGCAACAAATACTGAAATGACTTCAGAGGTTGAAGATGGATTCCTTGCACCATTTATATTTTTGAGGACGATAGTCTGTCAGGAAAGAGGGAAAATACTGGAAATTTAGCTACAGTGAAGAAGATATTAAGAAAATGTTACTACAGTAAAGAAAAATAATTTACATTATATATAAAATAATATGGTATTTTGTATTGTGAAAATGAATGCCTTAATTATATTATTTAAGGAAAGATATTTGAACGAATATATGCTCCAAAACTGCAAATTACAAAAAACTGTACAAGTAATTGTTGAATAGAAAGTAGGGTCAGAACTAGGGGCGCTGTGCTCACATGTCGACCGACAGTGGTTTCCTAATCAACTTGACCACTGCTGGGTTAACAATATAGTAGTAAAACAGTGTTGTAAGATTTAAATGTTGACATACAGAAAATTGCAAGACAAATAGTCCTATAATGGAAATATTGGAAAGACACAACAAGAAGATAGGAGTAGAAAAACACATTAACACACCAAAAGACCTCAAACTTTCATCGGCAACATTGTTATCAATCCATCAAAAGATAATATCATAATCATTAGTGACAAACAGAAGCAATTAAAAATATGCGTAGAAATCAGTATGGACAGAATATTTTTTTAATAAATAAAAAAATTAAATAACAAATCTTTAAGTAGTCTAAAGTGCTACCTTAAGTAAACAGACTGAAAGAATACAATAAGGGAGAAAAATTATAAGTAAAAAATAGAAAAATTCTGATGAAGTAATAATAAGTGAAAAAGGGAAGGAAATGCCATCGGAACAAATGGAACTAATTGCAAGCAGAAGAAATAACAGACTTGAAGGCTGGATTATGTATGGAATTAAAATATCTTCCAAATGGAAGGCAATATTCCATGTAAAAAATACACACAAATATGGATGAAATATCATTGAAAGAGACTGCTATAAATACAGCAAGATTCATGCTTTGAATCCCGGCCATAGCATTGAATTTTTCAGATCTGATTCAACTTTCCATTCTTAGACTACATACAATCAATGTGAAGAAAAAATTATCAGACAAAGCATTTCATTAGTGCAAATGGCATTTCTGGATACATTAAAAAAGTAATTGTCAGAAAAATATACAAGAAGGGAAAACAAAACTGCAAACTTATGACAATATAATCCGTTTCTCTGAAATAATAGAGTGTGTAATCTGAAATGATTAGAACATTAATTGAGAAGTATTAAATATATTAGCTGAACCAAAACAAGGATTTTACAGGAATAAATTAAGAATATGGCAAATAATATCATAATTAATATACTTAATGACCATGAAACTGAAGTCATGTCAGAATGGCTATGACAAGTTTAGACATTGAGAGTATCTTAATATGGATACCTTCTCATCAAGGAATAGAGGGTAATGAAAAAGCTGATGAAGTTGCAAAGGAAGCAACAAGACAAGCATCAATTTATTCTCCTATCCCTGTTCCTCATAACGAAGCTATGCTGTATGCTAAGAAAAAGCTGGTAAAACAGTGGAAATTCTACTGGTCTAAAAATATCCAAAACAGCAAATTGTATGAAGTAAAATCTTGCACATCATCTCCATGTAACTATAAAAATCCCAGTCGGCATGAATAGGTGTTACTTTCGGGATTAAGAATTGGTCCCACCAAATTAAAACACATATTTACCAGAGAGGAACCTACAATTTGTTGACATTGCAATAAAAGATTGACAGTGAAATACATTATAACCAAATATGACTGCTACTATAATGGCAGAATCAACAACCAAATTCCTACAGATCTTCAGGCAGCATTAGCTGAAATGATCAAGCTGCCATCATTATTTAAGTTCCTAAAAGATTGTAAACTAGCCACTGTATTGCAAACACATTGTGTCAAACTTGTTAATACATGCCTGTATGTTTGAATTACTGTATAACATGTCAATATTCAGTAACATTGTAAAATTATTGTGATGTCTAGAATGTTAAGGTTTAGTATTTGACACCATAACAAGGTAAATACATGTTGTCGCTACAAGACCTATGCTGCTAGGTGACATTAAATAAAGTTATAAATAAATAAATAATTGAAAGTGTTTTCGAAGTTATCAATGGAAATTTAATTTTTCTCAAGTGAGAAGTTGCACTGTAGTGTTTGATATTTCTACTTATTGTACGGTAAATATCCGTATTAGGAAAACTGTACAAATTACCAGGTGGAAGGGCTATAGTTGACATCTATGTACAAATACAAATAAATTATAAATTATGTCCATAAAGCTTATTTCAGGGAAAAAGGAATACATTTTCTGCACTTTTCATTGCCTTGTAACACACTTATAGAATGATTAAGGCAAGTTTTAATGAAGTATATGGTAGAGCAGCAACTAATCTACACTTTTTGTTATCTTCACTTTCTGCCACAATTTATTATTTTTGTTTTGTATAAATTATGATTTATGAAGAACTTATGACAGTACAACACTAGCTGAATAACTGACCATACAAATGCTTCTGTGTCTGACTTCTTTATCATCTAGTGTTCATATCTTCAGTTCAAAGATCATTACTGATATTTTATATCATTTTTATTTGCTTTTAATGAAAATTTAAATAAAAATAAGATATTATGGTAGTTTGTCTCATTTATTAAATGTTTAAATAAAGTTATCCGTTTTACTTTAGATTTCTTTCTGAATGTTGTAAGTATCTGAACTGTCTGATAGTTATGAGGTACGCATTGGTTATTCCATTAAACTTGTAATAAATAAATGTTTTAACTTAAACATTTATTTTCTTTAATTATTTCATTCAAACTTATATAAGTGTATTATCATTGTGATTGTTTTCATTAAACATGAAACATTTCACTGCAAGTGCATAAAAGAACCATCTGGGCAATTAAATACCATTAGCAAAGTTAATATCACTCCCGTAGTGCAATAATAACTTCTAAGTGGCATCAGGAAAAAAGCAGTCATTCTACTGCATGGCAGACCTGAAGTTGCCCATCAAGTGTGACTTTCCCACCTACTTGAAAGGAAAAGTACACTGTTGCCAAACATCTCCGTGTTTCAAAGTGCTCTTTTACAAATCTACCAAGGTTAGAAAACAGTGTTCATAATCTTTCTCAATGTATTCATAGACATACATATTTCTGATTTAAGGGCAGACATCTGTACAACTTCCACCTGGTATAGAATCTTGAGATCAATACATACCCGTTACTTCTTATAGCAACATTATAGACAGGATTATGAACTGAGAATATTTTTAGACAGTTAATACAAGTAATGCTGCATGTTCTCACCATTTAGCAAGTAATTATGCTGGAAGTAATGATTTAAAGGTTTGCTGTCCATATTGCAGCAAATTATGTGAGGGATTAAAAATTTGTATAAGTAAAACATCATATCTATAAGAATATTGTCAGTCTGTAATACTTATGGGCTACCCAGGAAACTTTATGCATCAGCATCTTTAAATGAAGATATACCAACAATTCAAGTACAGGTCAATTTTTTCAACCTGACAAAGCAGAAATGCAGAAAAGGAGAAGGGAGTCTAGAATGGGAGAGAATGGCTGGCAGCATTCCCCTTGTGTGGAACAATACTCACTTGGAACACATGGTGATGTCACCTTATCTCATGTTGTGTACATGCCTGCTGCTCTGTTACTACTGACCCAACACCCCTCCAAAAAGATAAATGGACTTGTCCAGCTACTGCACATACAGATGAGCATGTCAGGACGAAAAAATCAGCATGTATCTAATGGTGATAACAATAATTCTGAGAATAAACATGAATTAGAAGGCAACTGAATAAATTTAACAATGTTGATGATAATCTTGTTAATCAGAATAATAGTGATGGAATGATACCACTATTTCTCGATACTTGATACCGATACTGATTTTTGAGCAGCAATACCTGATGCTCAATACCCACTTTATAAAAAACTGTAAAGGCGATAGCTTGTTCACTGAGTTATGGTCCTATTAGTAGTTTTCTATGTATAAATGCATGTAACCAATTTTGTATTGTGTGCTAATTCCAAAATTATTCCTGTTTGACATTTTCCAATTGGCAGCAACAATCTTTTTATCTTGATAGTGCCATAGGTTATGTACCTCCTATTGTTAATCAAGGCTAATAAATAATAATAATAATAATAATAATAATAATGATAATAATAACAACAATAACAATAATATAATTTCTTTGCTTCCCTTTTTATGCAACTAAAGTTTGTGCTGAAAATCTTTCAAAGGAGTTTCTATCCATATTATGGAAATTAGTTGTATGGTATACCTGTAAGCTATGCTCATGACTCAAGTTTGACTTGTATAAAAACAAACTAACAAATGGAAGGAAATAACAAATATTTCCGTGCACTGTATTATCTCAGGTCTTAAGTTCTGATTTGTTTCTGCTGGATTCACAGATTCTGGTCACCAGAGTAGGTAAAGGTAGTGGCCGAGAATGAGTCGCCAAACCAGGATGTTGTAGAAATGTGATTCAGTGCGTCAGCTAAATCATCTTCATTCACAACTCAGTTAACGCTGCATGTTACATGAGTACCTCCATTCCTTCCCTCATTGTATTGCATGTTTTCATTTAGACACAAGAGTCTATGGAATGCTTTATTGATTCACCCACAGGAAACACAGTTAAGGTCTATCAAGAACTATAATCCAGTAACACTTTTGGAACACACATGAGGCAATAACGTGAAGTCTTGACTGCTTTCATTCCTTATCTAGCATAAAGTTAAATGCAACAACTTTCAATAATGCAAAACTTAAAAATTTAAAAGTATTGTAAAAGAAAAAGTATTGGAGGTTAATCTCAAAGTATTAGACATACTTCAGTACCACCAAGTATCGAGAGTATCAAGGTATTGACAGTATCAAGGACCCATTCCTAGAGAATACAAAAGAACAGATTCATGGCAAGACTTAAGAATTCAACAAAGAAAATTTTGAAGTGAGATGAAAAGTTACCTTTAAAATAATAATGGACAATTAACATTTCTAATAATCCTCAAATGAAATTAAAAAAAATGACATCCTGCAGTGAAAAACAAAGCATGAACATGAAATTATTCAGTATAAACATTAGTATCAAAGAAGAGAAGCAGTCAGAAAAATTGAAGACTTTAATGATGATGATGATGATGATGATGTGTTGACTTTTGAAAAGGACCAGATACATTTTAGGAACATTTCTGAAATGTTTCACAGTAATGTATGGGAATCATAAAATACCAATGCTTCTAAGATTCAGTTTGCTTTTGAAATAACTTCAGATATGATGATGAACTTCATTAAGAAGACAGCTATTAATAGACAGTCTAGAGATTAATAAAGCTCTTTTAAATATAATAAAAAAAAGGATTGAATATGTTGGATACAGTATTTATGCTTGAAATGCCAAAGTAAACGCACACCATTATAATCTATAAAGATGGTAATGAACATGTTTGAAGTGAATGGAAACCTATATATTAACAGTTATTCATACTTTTTAAAAAAAGACATTGGATTTTATTATTCTTCTTAAACCTTAACAAAGAGGTTTCCTCATAGTATCTGGTATCTTCATCTACATAAAATCAGTTGAAGGAATCTTAGCACTTGCTGTATTCATAAAAGCATTGTGCTATTTTGGTCCTTTTAGACATCAGGACATTTGATAGCATTAGTGATGCTCATTTGTCCTCTACAATTGAATTTTCAAATTTACCAACATTATTGAACATTTGTTCACTAGGCTTTTGGTAGGCAACATCACTCACATTCAGTTTGGAAGAAGAATAATAGAGATTAGTGTCAAATTAGTATCATGCAGGGTGATCCTCTTTCCCCCATCTTATTCAAAGAAGTTATTAAATTAAGTACCTGAGAAAAGTGCTGCAGAAAAATATGAGAACAAATTATCACCAAGATTGAATCACTGCCAGTACTGTGTGTTTTGTGTAGGTGTGTTTTGGTTATCTGTCTGCCTCAAGAAGTAGAGTTAAACATCAATGTTGAAAAATTTAAAGTAACCTTAATCAATAAGATAAATCTGATATCAGAGTAATTATAACAGTGTATGGCAGGATAAAAGACAATTCTGCTGAAAATGATGTTAAATACCTTGCAGTGATCTTTAACTGTACCCTATATGTTTTCTCTGATGAACTACTACATAGTAAGTTAAAAAATAATTTGGATACATGATCTTGCACACACTTACTACAACCTCAACAAAAATTGTAGTTAATCTCATATGTATTGTTTTCAAATTGCTCCAGTCAACAAAATAACTAAAGCTGACAAACTGGTTCAAAATGCTGTAAGTAAAATTCTGCAACTGCCTAACAATATACCAAACTCCAAGATTTACACTTGTTATAAATTCAAACATCTTTCAATGGTGCAAGCATTTTAGCAGTTATTCTTCAACAGTAAAATACCAACAATAAACTACCTACAGTTCTTGGATAATTCTCATATAAATGCTATGTAAAAGTATATCAAAGCAGAAGCATTTCTCAAATCCACTTGAAATATACAAAAGCCCACAAAACAGACAACCAAGACAAACCTTGCAAATGGAAGTATACAGCAGGTGTTTCTACCTGAATGAGGGCAAGGTATTGAATTAATTCCAACTACAAACAACTAGACTTTGAATAAAAAGGACCTGAAAAGTTTTGAATGGAGATGAATGCAATGGGGTCGTTTGTTCTTTTCCTGGATGTCAAACATCAGCCATTGGAGACATTACAATACATATGAAGTAGGTACTTTCTATTAAGCTTCAGAACTCCCCTCAAGGGATCTTGGAATAAAATGATACAATGCTGTTTCCTTATTACTTGTCAAAAAAGCATTATGTGACAAGGGACTGTAAGTTTATGAAGATGTTCGCTGCTTGGAGGATGGAGGAAATAATAGGCAGGACACAGATATCATAGTCATCAACAGAAAAAAAAATCAGAAACAGAGATAATCAACACAAACATCAAGCTTAGATTGGTGCAGATTAGATCCAAAAAGTGAATCAGGAAAATAGGTAAATCCACAAATCCACTGTGACATATTTCACAGAATATTACAATGTTAAAAGAAATGTCAGTTATTGGTTTTATTTAATATTCACATTGTACAATAACCAAGGATTTTATAAATTGAGGGGCAAATGTATATTTTTAAAAATTTACAAGATCCTGCTATATAAAGCATTATCAATGATACAATGCCTACCTTTAGGAACTATATATTTGTTATTGATAGCAACTAATTTTCAGGAGATCTTATGATACTACTTTTATACCCTAGTTTTAATAATATAAGGATTTGATTTAGGCTAGTCTGCATCTATTGTATTCAACTCAAAGTTATCTTTAATTTTATCTTAAGCTATTCCTTCATATTGGTGGTGTGTTAGTTAAGACAGGGAATTTCAATAAGATTTGTTGTATGCTTTGTGAACAATGGATGTATGTGTATATATATATATATATATATATATATATATATATATATATATATATATATATGTAGAGAGAGAGATTTACTTTCCCCCATAATATCAAGCAACTTTTATTCAAGACATTTCTATCTACAACACTTAGTTTTGGAGACATTGTACAGTCTCAACTTAAATGGTCCATGCTATATATGGAAGAAAAGAAACAAAACACAAGTTTCTTGGCCAAACGGTGGCATTTAGCTTTCAAAACACGCTGAAAATACAGTGTGATTTTCAAGTCCCTCCAGAGTGATGTAGTAAGCGAGATACGGGAAGGTGGTAACCCTCACTCTATGCATTTGTGATGCCATGCCGGTGCACTGGTTGGAATGAATTCGGAGAAAGCAGCAGAAAGAGAAATCAAATAAATACAATCATAATTAACTTCACAGAAGATGTTGAAAATGTTCTCCATGCTATTAAAGGTACAGATTCACGTGTTTAATTTCATTGTTAAACACTTTGATTAAAGTTTCTTTTGTTACTGAATTAACGTCATTTAGTATTTCCAATTTAAATAATGTATTGTTTTCGGATTATTTTTATACACGGTTGACTTTGCAGTACTCCAAAATAAATAATCAGGTCTACCACTTGTTGCAGCTTCAGGAACAGAAGTAGTACCGCGAAACTTATTTATTAAATCTTAAACAGTATCCCACAACATTAATTTGGGATTTGTAAATTGCTCTGTAAAGTTTTGTTTGACTTTTCTGTATATTTACTAACTTCTCTATAAACCAGAGGTGGGCAGAGGTCAGTTTTGCGCCGACAACACAACACTATGCAACCCTCACAAGAAACACAGAAGTAAGCCATTGCTGCGAGAGAAGGGGGGAGTTACGGTTGTAGAGCTGCTGCAGTGATGGTTCATAGCAGTTTAGTTCACTATTATATTGAGTTTAAATTGACTTTCTACATTTGTTGAAAGGTTTTTCATTCTCCTTGTAATGGTTCTTGAGATAAATTAATATTATTAAAATTGGAAGGTTCTTGAGGTGAATTAATTTCCACAGTTTCTGTCAGACATAGTTTCTACAATATCTACCCCTGCAACACATACCTTTATTTTGCCATATGAAGCATGACATCTAACGTAGTGTCTTTGGATGTTGCCTCTAAATACGCCATGTAATGTTTTTTTTTAGCAAATTAAACATTTCGCATTCTCTCCTTGTGCACAGCCAATAAACTCATCCTCCCATTCTGCACGAAATTTCCGTTTTCTGGAAAACGATGATTTAGTGGACAACGCTATCACGAGCTCCACCACTGAACTGTTTACTTCCAACCACCCTCTCGCCTTTAGCTAGCAACACTGACTCAGACTGTGTGTGCTTTCAGCCACGTTACGTCATGACTGTATTCTGAGTCGCGACACAGGCTTCGCCCACCTCTGATAAGCATTATCCACAAAAAACACACGCTGTTCAACCGAAAACATTTTCAACTTTACTAAAACGAAAACACACTTGCACACTGGCAGTGGCTGTCTGACACTAACAACCCTTGTTACAGAAGGGATCGTACTTTGGCCACGGAATGCGACCTCTGTGTCCTCGACAGGCATTAAACTTTCTACCAACCAAACGGGAGTGTACTGAAGACTATTATATTCAGCTTGCGGTGCTGTGAAGGGACTAAAGTATCACATTGGGTGATATAAATAAAAACAAGCAGAAGCTTGTGAGCTGTAGCTCCAAGCAAGTTGAGAAACGAGCATCAGGTCGTGGTTTGGTATAAATAAAAATTTCCCCTCTTCGATGAGCTATTGCTATCATCTACCAAGCTTTTGCTCAGTGACCTTCACCACGACACATCATCTGAATAAACAAACACGCCCATTCTTTGTCAGGAGCGATTTAAATCTTTACTGCACCTAAATATACATATACATTCATGTTAATCATATTCTCATTTATGAAATCTAATAGACATGCAAATTTTAAATAACACAATTATAATTAAAGATTTTGCGAATGAAACAGACAGAGATTCACCCAACTTTTAACAGATAATGCTCATCCCCTTTCTCCATCCAATCCCTCATTTCCTTATTTGATAGTATTACAAACGTGTCACCAACTGATATATTGAAAGTAGATTATTTGTACTTCTGTTTTTGCACCTTTAGACTGATATCCTCTGCATCTATATAAAATATCACTATGTAATTCCAAGGATTTATAAGATGTTATCATGAATTAGAGTTAAACTTGATTAAAGAGTTTCATTTGAAAGTTAAATTTAAGTTTGGTTTTAATTGAAATTCTTTAATTATAATCTGGTTTTGATTTATACAAACATTCTGCTCTGTGTAAGTGTTTATCTGTATATCGCTTTGATTATATTACCAGTCTTCCGGTAATAAGAGCGGCTCGCTATGACCTCACTCACATTCTGTTTAGCATTATAGTACCCAGATGAAAACACGTCAGGATGTTTTCATAATTGTTAGAAGGTCCACCTCGTGTTTCATTTGCCTCTGGAAGAAAATGTTGCGCAACCTTTTACATTTTCTCTTTTAATTTCACTATCACTTACGTATAGCAACTAGAGGAAGTATTGCACTCTACGCAAAAATTCGATACCGAGATTTGATCAGAGATACACGTTTTGAGAGTGCCTGAATTAAAAAGAAACATCTTTAGTAAATGTATGTGTGAACAGCATAAATAAAAAAAACTATTTCAAACTTAGTATCCTCCAAAATGTGATAAGATTTTCAAGAAAATTTCTCTACCCCAAAACTATCCCTTTTCTCAAAAATGCCTCCAACAATTTTCATTAAAATCCGCTATTGTTTAAGATATTTGCATGGCAAATATAATTAGGTATATCTCGAATTTTCTGGGAATAGCCAGTGAATTGCTCTTCATTCTGAATGACTTTTATGTAACACTAAACTGTAAAAGATTCTACTACAAGAGTCCTACTACGCATCTGTGTCTGAACAGCAAACTCAGAAAGGCAAAGTCGTTAAATAACAAGTTTGGTATTTAAGTTCAGCACCTTCCAAACATGCGTCAGGAAGATTTTCAAGAACGTTCCTCCCCCCCCCCCAAACTGCCCTTAACATGGGAACCTTTTCCAAAGGCTTTATTTTCTAAAAAATGAATCTTAGCGATTTTGATTAAAAAAGACACGTTTAAAATGTTTTCATGTCAAATGCATATATTGCATTACCTGGGAATATCCTCCGAAGTCATCTTATTTCTCGGTAACTTTTGCACAATTGGTAAACCATAAGATAGGCAAATCTATCTACAAATAGAAAATTGTTCTCGTTAAGCACACCATTTATGTCGAAGCATTTCTTTTTTAGTTTCTTTTTTTAACTTAATCATTCCTGAGATATTCCTTGTTATTGGTTTAAACTTTCAAATGCCTACTTATAATTCTCTCAAATGGGAAGTCGGTATTCAATATTTTCTCCTGGTCATCATGCAAAGAGCATCGAATTTCAAAGCCCTCATATAGCCAGGCTCTCTTTAAAAAGCTGGTTCACTTTACCTACTGTATCGTATAACAAAATTGTAAATGTAAATTGAATGTTTATCTGGATTAACAAGAAGAAGCTGGAATAATTAAGCTCTTGTAAGTATAGTTTGTAGAAGAATGATTAGAGAAAGCCATGTAAATGTAGAACATCAGGATTTTTTTTCTTTTTTCCGCGATCAGCTGAAAAGAACGGAATTTCAAATCCATCAAATAGCGACCCACATTTAAAATATTTGACTATCCCTTTAGTTTACTGTATTCTTCTATTCCTACAATGATAGTTTATCTCGATTAACAAGAAGTAGCTGCCAAGAATAAGGTTTTGTAAGAATTGTTTGTAAAAAGAGTGATAGAGAAAGTCGTGTGATTTTTATTTTCCTCTCTGGAACCATGATCATGAACTCCACCAATGTATTAAAATGCAGTTGAGCAAGCTGAGGTACCTACGGAGGTACCTCAAGAAATAGCAAGTAAAAGCTTACTAAAGCCGAGCAGGACTTGTTTTTATTTATACCATATCGCGAGCAATAGCTCAGCGATCAAGGTCAGCAAGCTTTTGCTCGCGAGGAGGTTGAGCAGAAAAGTTTTATTTATACGAAACCGAGCAAATGCTTGGAATTAGTGAGAAATGAGCTAATGCTTGCTTTTATTTATACCACCCATTGTATGTTGGAATTACTTTTACCGCTCCATTCTTACTGTGACATTATGCCTATCATTTTTAGTCTGGAAATAACATATCTTATAACTATGATAAAGACGTGCAAATAAAAATTACGCGTTTTCAAAGTATGTATGGAACAATTAGAAGAACATTAAGAAATAAAACCAGAAAGGACACCCAAATCAAATTTTATACAACAATGGCTGTGCCATAATTATTATATGACAGTGAATGTTGGGTGCTGAATAAAAGGGATGAAAGCAGAATAAATGCATCAGAAATGCATTTGTTTTTTAAGAGCAGTAAAGGGATGTACATTAAAAAATTACATTAGAAATGAAGACATACGTAAATAATTGCAAATTACATCCCTCCTAGATGAAGTTAAATTTATAGAGCAAAATGGATTCAACATCTAGATAGAATGGAAGAGAGCCAAATACCGAAAAGAGCCTGGAAATATGCACGTGTAGGAATGAGATCCCAAGGAAGACCCAGAAGGCGGTGGAATCAAGAACCGGAACAGGTGAAAGGGGATATACACACATATATACCTATATACATATATACACATATAAATCAATATCAAACACGAATTGTACATAATAATATAATTCAGCAAGAAAGATGTTAGAATGTTTAGCAGCCAAGAAATGTACAAAGCAGATTGTAACTTAGATAAGTAAGGGACGGGCGAGCTAGCTAATCCAGGTAAAAGGTAATTCTAGGTAGAGCCCACCACCTTTCACCAAGCTAATGAGCAAGGAACTTGAAGCATTAACAAGAAATAGAAAGAGGTTGATATAGAAAGGAAATAGAGTGATAATGGGTGGTATAAATAAAAGCAAGCATTAGCTCATTTCTCACTAATTCCAAGCTTTTGCTAGGTTTTGTATAAATAAAACTTTTCTGCTCAACCTCCTCGCGAGCAAAAGCTTGCTGACCTTGATCGCTGAGCTTTTGCTCGCGATATGGTATAAATAAAAACAAGTCCTGCTCGCCTTTAGTAAGCTTTTGCTTGCTATTTCTTGAGGTACCTCCGTAGGTACCTCAGCTTGCTCAACTGCATTTTAATACATTGGTGGAGTTCATGATCATGGTTCCAGAGAGGAAAATAAAAATCACACGACTTTCTCTATCACTCTTTCTACAAACAATTCTTACAAAACCTTATTCTTGGTAGCTACTTCTTGCTAATCGAGATAAACTATCATTGTAGGAATAGAAGAATGCAGTAAACTAAAGGGATAGTCAAATATTTTAAATATGGGTCGCTATTTGATGGATTTGAAATTCCGTTCTTTTCAAATGATCGCGGAAAAAAGAAAAAAAATCCTGATATTCTACATTCACATGGCTTTCTCTAATCATTCTTCTACAAACTATACTTACAAGAGCTTATTATTCCAGCTTCTTCTTGTTAATCCAGATAAACGTTCAATTTACATTTACAATTTTGTTACACGATACAGTAGGCAAAGTGAGTCAGCTTTTTAAAGAGCGCCTGACTATATGAGGGCTTTGAAATTCGACGCTCTTTCATGATGACCACGAGAAAATATCGAATACCGACTTTCCATTTGAGAGAATTATAAGTAGTTATTTGAAAGTTTAAACCAATAACATGGAATATCTCAGGAATGATTAAGTTAAAAAAAGAAAGTAAAAAAATCTGATGTGTTACACTCACATGACTTTCTCTACTCTTGTACAAACTATTTTTACACACTCTTATTTTCTATTTCATATTAATCGAGATAAACATTTGCAGAAACGATCTTTTGACATGCAAAGAGAATTACATTTTATACATAGTGACCAGTTATAAAAATATTTGACTGTCGCTTAAGGCCTACTATGTTCCCCTTGTTTTGTATTTGCAAGGGCAATGTAGAAATACAGTAGCATTTAAGCATAGACATATCTCTTAATAGCTGGTTGCTAGGTGCAGCACCATTCTCTTTGCATATTCAAGACAAAAACTGAATAATGAATTCCCATTTGAGAAAATAAGTATTGAAAAATTTAAGGGAATAACAAGCAATATCTCAAAAATGGTTCACTAAACAAAAAAAAATGTATATGACATAAATTGTGTATTTTACCGCGATCTACATTTTTTGTGTAGTAAAATTTTGTCTATCTCTTATGGTTTACCAATTATGCAAAAATCGTTCACAATGAAGAATACTTTTGGAGACATTCGCAGAAAATTCAAAATATTTTATTTGTCATCAAAATATCTTAAACATGTGATATTTTAATCAAAATCGCTAGAGCCATTTTTGAGAAAATTAAAATTTTCGAAAAATCTTCCAGTAAAGGGTAATCTGGGGTGGGGGGATTTTCTTGAAAACCTTCGTGTCGCATCTCTGGAAGACACTGAACCTAAATACCAAGTTTGGTGTTTATCCGTCTATTCGTTTTTGAGTTATGCTGTTCACAGACACACACAGACACACACACACGGACATATTTCCAAAAATGCTTTTTTTGGATTTAAGGGTCTCAAAACATGTATTTCCGGTGAAATCTTGGTATCGAATTTTTGGTAGGAATACAATACTTCACCTACTTACTATACGTAGTAGAGAAAGTAAAAAGAAATGCTTTGACATAAAATGTGTGCTTAACGAGAACAATTTTCTTTTTGTAGTAAGATTCTTTGTAGATAGATTTGTCTATCTTATGGTTTACCAATTGTGCAAAAGTTACTGAGAAAGAAGAGGACCTCGGAGGATATTCCCAGGAAATGCAATACATGCATTTAACATGAAAACATTTTAAACATGTCGTGTTTAATCAAAATCGTTAAATCATTTTTGAGAAAATAAAGCCTTTGGAAAAAGTTTCCATGCTAAGGGCAGTTTGGGGACGGGGAACTTTCTTGAAAATCTTCCTGACGCATGTTTAGAAGGTGTTGAACTTAAATACCAAACTTGTTGTTTAACGACTTTGCCTTTCTGAGTTTGCTGTTCAGACACAGATGCGTAGTAGGACTCTTGTAGTAGAATCTCTTACAGCTTAGCATTACATAAAGGCCATTCAGATTGAAGAGCACTTCACTGGCTATTCCCAGAAAATTCGAGATATACCTAATTATATTTGCCATGCAAATATATTAAACAATAGCGGATTTTAATCAAAATTGTTGGAGCCATTTTTAAGTAAAGGGACTGTTTTGGGGTAGAGGAATTTTCTTGAAAATCTTATCACATTTTGGAGGATACTAAGTTTGAACTAGTTTTTTACTTTCTCTACTACGTATAGTAAGTAGGGGAAGTATTGTATTCCAACCAAAAATTCGATACCGAGATTTCACCGGAAATACATGTTTTGAGATCCCCTGAATCCAAAAAAAAGCATTTTTGGAAACATGTCCGTGTGTGTGTCTATGTGTCTGTCTGTGTATCTTTCTGTCTTTAAACAGCATAACTCAGAAATGAACAGTCGGAGAAACACCAAACTTGGTATTTAGGTTCAGTATCTTCCAGAGATGCGACACAAAGGTTTTCAAGAAAATTCCCCCACCCCAGAGTACCCTTTACATGGAACATTTTTCGAAAATTTTAATTTTCTCAAAAATGGCTCTAACGATTTTGATTGAAATATCATATGTTTAAGATATTTTATGACAAATAAAAAATATATCTAGAATTTCCTGGGAATGTCTCCAAAAGTATTCTTTATTGTGAACGACTTTTGCATAACTGGTAAACCATAAGAGATAGACAAACTTTTACTACACAAAAAATGTAGATCGTGTTAAAATACACAATTTATGTCATATCAATTTGTGTTGTTGAGTGAACCATTTTCGAGATTTTGCTTGTTATTCCCTTAAATTTTTCAATAATTATTTTCTAAAATGGGAATTCGTTATTCATTTTTTTGTCTTGGATATGCAAAGAGTTATAATCTGTGGCAAAGGGAATGGTGCTACACCTAGCAACCAGCTATTAAGAGATATGTATGTGCTTAAAGGCTACTGTATTTCGATACTGCCCTTGTAAATATATATTCCCCTTACATCTACAAGAAACTTAGCAATAAGATAGCCTGCAAATGTTTATCTCGATTAACATGAAGTAGATGGAGAATAAGCGTTTGTAAAAATAGTTTGTACAAGAGTAGAGAAAGTCATGTGAGTGTAAAACATATTTTTTATTTATGCTGTTCACACACATTTGCTAAAGATGTTTCTTTTTAATTCAGGCACTCTCAAACGTGTATCTCTGATCAAATCTCGGTATCGAATTTTTGCGTAGAGTGCAATACTTCCTCTACTTGCTATACGTAAGTGATAGTGAAATTAAAAATTGTTTCAAGACGCAAGGACTCGGATGTGTACTAATATAAACAGTTATTTATAACAGAAAATGTGAAAGGTTGCGCAACATTTTCTTCCAGAGGCAAATGAAAAACACGAGGTAGACCTTCTAACAATGCTTAAAAGATCCTGACGTGTTTTCATCTGGGTACTATAATGCTAAACAGAATGTTAGCGAGGTCATAGCGAGCCGCTCTTATTACCGGAAGACTGGTAATATAATCAAAGCGATATACAAATAAACACTTACATAGAGCAGAATGTGCGCACAAATCATAACCGGATTATAACTAAAGAATTTCAATTAAAACCAAACTTAAATTTAACTTTCAAATGAAACTCTTTAATCCAGTTTAACTAATTCATGATAACATCTAATAAATTCTTGGAATTACATAGTGATATTTTATATAGATGCAGAGGATATCAATATAAAGGTGCAAAAACAGAAGTACAAATAATCTACTTTCAGTTGGTGACACGTTTGTAATACTATCAAATGAGGAAATGAGGGATTGGATTTAGAAAGGGGATGAGCCTTATCTGTTAAAAGTTGGGTGAATCCCAATGTCTGTTTCATTTGCGATATCTTTAATTATAATTGTGTTATTTAAAATTTGCATGTCTATTAGATTTCATAAATGAGAGTATGATTAACATGAATGAGTATATGTATATTTAGGTGCAGTAAAGATTTAAATCGCCTCCTGACAAAGAATGGGCATGTTTGTTTACTCAGATGATATGTCGTGGTGAAGGTCACTGAGCAAAAGCTTCGTAGCTGATAGCAATAGCTCAACGAAGAGGGGAAATTTTTATTTATACCAAACCACGACCTATTGCTCGTTTCTCAACTTGCTTGGAGCTAAAGCTCACAAGCTTTTGCTTGTTTTTATTTATATCACCCATTGAATTTGCTTCCGGTTGCATCATTGGGATGCGTGTGCGAAAAGTTTTGGAGCAGAATATTTTCATACATAATAAGGTAACGCGGTCTGAGGACCAATTAGAAAAGTCGTTACATTTTAAGGCGCGAAGGTGAGCGTCACTAGGTTTGGGTATAAAAGGGGGAAGAAGGCCCCAGATCTTCACTCTCTTATAGACTCTCTTATAGAATCTCCTCGACACTCAGTGATACTCTGTGGACGACGGATGCACGTGTGTACATATGGGTGAGAAGCCTGTGCAGATAGATTAGGCTTCTAATTTATTATTATGGTGGGAATGGTTAAAGATGGAAAAGCTAGCCGCTCATAAGTATTTTAATAATATAATATAATAAACCACATTTTAAGGGAAATGCAGTGTATTTTAATTTGCCTCACCTACGAAAAACCTGAGATCAGTGAAACTAGTTAGATAGGCAATTTATTAGGAATGGCGAAATCATCCGCCGCTGAGCAGAGGTAGCCGAAGACCAGAACACTGCAGCAGAGGGCATCAACCAAGAGGACCAATGATTTCTCGCTAAAAAAGACGCCCAACGTTTTCCCGCTAAACAGGCCAGAAGACCTATACCATAAAGTCGATGATGATGATCTAGAAATGTTGCAGTTTGTGCCGAAGGAAATGTTCGATTACTGTAGACTTGTTGGCAGAGGTTCCAAAACTCATTCTTTAATGCAGCCCAGCACTCGATATACAAATTGTCAAGTTCAGGTTAACGGAATGTACCTTGTTAATTTTTTTGTAAGGTTCAGATTTGCAAATGAAATAGAAGCATTATTTTAAAGCATTAAAGGCTGGAACATGTTTCAAATAATTAATGAGTAACACTCCCCTTTTGCTTTATGCCCAATGACATTGGACCAGAACCATGATTTAAATGTTAGAGCTTTCTGTTTGCAGTGCTGCATTTATGCTTGTCAGTAATACACATTTCAAATCGATTTTGCGTTAAAGTTTGGAGTGATTTTTGAAACAGCCTATACAAACAGGTTATACTTAGCAGTTTTGGCATACTTACAATTCTAGCTGTCAACGGCACCTCTGTTGATGGCGACTTCATCCTCTTATTTGCGACAGAGGGAGTTTCTCTTTCTCGAGGCTTCCAAGAAAACAAATGACTGTAAGACACAAGAGAATAATGTTACTTTTCCAAAACATTGGTAAATAATGTCATACAAATGAATACTGATTGCCAAGTAAGAGAAAATGCACGAGTAAGGGAAAACGACAGGCAGTTGGTTTATAATGCTGGTGACTAGGACGTAAGTTATGACTAGATCACGCAAAATATGAAAAAAATTGCCAAAATATGAAAGTATGAAGACAAAATCCCACAACATTATGAGATATGTATTTTAAAGCTAAAATATCATATACTTAAAGGGTTTGAAGCAGGTTAACGTCATTATTTTAAAAAATGGGCTTTTTAGACTTAATAAAATACAAAATGAAATACAACAAATTCCGTGGATTGATTTTAATCACAGTGAAACCCTTAAACTTATACAAAAATAAAAAGAACTTAGTGGCTGCTTTGTCCTTACTTAATGCTAATTACAACATACCACTAAAAGCGTTGGTCTGCGAAAGTAAAAACTCTTATAGAGGCGTTTAGTTTCGCATGTGACGTCACATAGAGGAAATACTACACTTTCTCAACTGTATCCTAGTTTTTGGAAAGCCTGGTGCAGGTTTTTCCAGATGCATTTCCTGGAAAAAGTGGCTTGTGTTGTATAAATTGTTTCACCGAAAACTGCCCGGAGAGAACACCTGAAAAGCCCAATTAATTGCTAAGAGAAATTATTTTAAACGCGAAAAATCGTAAATCGTACAAAATATGAAGGTTTTACAAAAATATATGAAATATTATTTTTTTGTCACGTACATTGAATTCTAGGCACTGCCAAACCCTAAAACTACTTGTTCCCATAATAATAGTAATCATGGCCTGGAATATGAAATATATTCTGCCCGTCTCTGGTTATGACACTATGCATATACCAGGTGAGTCAGCCGCCCCTACCGATCCAGTTTTATGCAATCCGCAATTTATACTCTAACACGTAAACATCGGGCCCCATGGTATCCAAGGAAATTCTGTAACATGGATATCTTTGGTTTCACACTTAGCGAGATTACTAACACGGCAGATGTTATAGTACCGCTTTTAATGCATTTGTAATACACAACTGACACTAAGGAAACATTTTTACAACTGAAAGTGTGTACTGTGACAAGCATACAATTCATATCATGTTAACTTGGTTTGCAAATTCTCATGCTTCTAGATAGCCCAGTTGGAAGAAGTGTATAGTCATAAAACACCTGTTTGCAGTACATATGGCTCGAATCACTTGCGTGAACTTATTTTTTAATCTGTTGTAATATTCATAAATAAACTTGGTTTAAACTAATATAATGTTCCACATTGTTAATATCGTTTTAATTTGCAATTATGTTTTATTTTTATTTAATAGTCTCTTACTGTTTAGTGTTTCTTTTTGGTAAACTACATTTAGACAAGAGTTTAAACGCGACGTAGGTATGTGCATTTGCTGTTAATTGAATATGGGTTCTTCATATTTGATCTCAAACAATTAGCAAACTACATATCACATGATGTTTAGTATGGAAGTTATAATAGTAGAGTTCTTTGATGCAGGGAACGGAAATGTATTTTGTAATACATATCACCTGTTGGTATGTTATGGTGGCCCTGGAAGGACCCTTTTGTTACAAAGTTCTACTTGTTTGAAATCACTAGTGATTACCAATGCTCAAACACGATTCTTTTAACGCAGTGCTCAGACTGATGTCATTATTGGTTAATGCACACCTGAGCACGCTGTTGCATGGAAATTCTGGCTCGGTGTAACATACGGGTGTGATGGATCTACAGGCCACCGTAATACGTTGCCAAAGGCTCTCTGGATCTTCTGGCTCTTCTACATAAACTTGTTGCTTTAAATAACCCGAGGGGAAGAAGGCCAGTAGAGTTAGATCAGGTGATCTGGCTGGCCAGGAGATTGGACCTTGTCTCCCTATCCAATGACCAGGATGTGCCGCATTTAGATGGTTGCAGACGATCATTGACCTACGGGGAGCTGATTACGGAGAGTTCCAGGTAGTGTGCTACCTCGTAGAAAACTGGTCCAATAAGATGGTCGCGCAAGATTCTGCACCAGACATTCACTCCCCACTGCTCTTGGAAAGCTGCCTCCCTTACCCAGTGAGGATTATCAACACTCCTGTAAGGCATGTTGTGGCGATTTGCGGTCCCGCTGTTGTGGAATCTTGATTCATCCGAAAACAGGATTCTGGAGACGAACCCCATATCATTTGCCACTCATCCCAACAGCATTCACAGAAGTACACCCGAACTTCGAAATCTCTCCCGTGGAGTGCTTGGTGTAGGTGTAGTCATGATATAGGTGAAACTTATTGGCTCGCAGTATCGCAACACAGAGGCTAATATTTACCTCTTGTGCAATTGCCAGTGTACTATACCGCGTCTCGCGCTTAAAAGACAGTACAGGTTAAATGGGGCGCACTGTTGCCAGTTGTATTATGCGTACGCTCACGAATTTAGCGCACAACTGCGATCGATCTTACGATTTCATGTCATTTTGTGAATGATATATCACTAAGCAGTGAAATATCTGCTCTGCTATTTAAGGCAATTGTAAGACATTTAATTTTCACCTGCACTTCATGTTTCCTCTTTGTATTTTTAGTACTTAAAAATACGGTTTTACAGGCATAAAAATTTATATTATCAAAGAAATATGAAGATATAAAATGATAAAAGCTAGGGTATCCTCACTGATGATAGGGTAGGGTATCCTCACTGTTTACCCTTGATAAATTACATTCAACGTGGGTGTAGTGTTCTAAACAGCAAAGAATGAGCGATGTGCTACACACCGCTTTACGGTATTCCATTGTATTGCGATAACCTAGCGTGTTTTTGTTTTCCTCCATCCTTTTTAGCATTATTTTTTATGGGTCGTTAGAGGTCCTTTCATTCGTTTCTTTTTTATCCTATACCTACTGTTTCTGAACACCCAGGTAGTCTTAGCTGTTTTTTTTTCTGCCTCACTAACACACGTTTTACTTTAATAATCTAACACATTCACTATTACTCTTCTTAGTTCACCAACATTTCGTCTCTTTCTAGCTTCCCCCTCTATAATATATAAATATTTAAGTAAAATGTTAACTAACTAACCTACGGAACACTTCACACTATAAACCTCACCAACTTCTACATCGCGTCTTGCCTGTTAACTGAATAGGTGGATGACTTTTGTTTGTCATACACAATGAATGCAAGAAGTTAGAAGATTTCGGCATCTTTTTAAAACTGTTCCCTACCCTTCTCAACATTTTCTCTTGCTTGGTCCCAGGTGTAAACCAATAACAAAAAAGTTTCCCGCTGGCTGACTGTTTTACTGTTTAGGTATCGAATTTTCCGAAAATAATCAATTTAAAATATATATATATATATATATATATATATATATATATATAACGCTCATCGTATTAAAGGTAGATAATTCAAACTGGACAGCTATTTGGCGCACTAGTTTATTCTAGCTAAGAAAAACAAAATTTTTTCATTCTTCCTTTCAATTTATTAGTTACTGCGTGATAAACGTAGAAACAGCAAGTGTTGGGCTTTTACTGAAAAACTCGATTTCTTTAGAAATTTGTGCCTACAAAAATGTATAAAGGCTCTAAAATCATATAACCTGATAGAGGAAAATATTCTGCACAGATAATGCGTTCAAAGCTGAAATTTATAACAAACCAATATTTACAGCATGTTATTACGTATTAGCAATTTGGCGACAGCGCAAGAGTAGAAAAGGACGAAACTACTGGCAACATGCATGCGTTAGATAGAGACAGAGATATCCCATTTAGCTTCATACTGTCTTTTAAGGTTGAGACAAGCTTTAGTATGCGGATTATTTCGTATGGTATTCCAAACAGCTTCCGCATTAATATCGGATGTCACTGGTGCGTCTCTCACAGGAGGTATCCTTGCAAGTGACGATGTTGTACACAGATGTCTTTCAACCTTCTGCAAAGTTTTTGGTGTTGGTTGTGTATCTATCTATTTGGATCTCTCCTGGTATAAATACTGAGCTTGTTGCGCATTCGCTCTTGCCTCTCCGTAGACAAGGAGCGTAACAACGTACTCGCCTGTCCAATACATAGCGAAGGACTGGCACAAATGTGACTATGCTGTCACAACTGCATACGCATGAGGAGTGAAGGCACTCGACATTCACATCATTTTGCGGTGTAATACCAGTCAAATGGGATAGAAAGGTATAAAATCACAGTTTGTGTTTAGGCTATTATACCCATTCCATTGCAAAATTTATACAAACAACAACTATTTAGATCATAATTTCGTTAAAAATTCGGGGATTCTAAAACTACATTATTATGTAATCGATTTCCGAGCGTTAATGAGAGGAAAGAGAGAGAGAGAGAGAGAGGAACCACGAACAACGCAAGGACTCGA
Source organism: Deroplatys truncata (assembly GCA_030765065.1). Classification (NCBI taxonomy): domain Eukaryota; kingdom Metazoa; phylum Arthropoda; class Insecta; order Mantodea; family Mantidae; genus Deroplatys; species Deroplatys truncata. Next base: position 108,139,836 of record CM060990.1, on the reverse strand, counting down.
ACCCACGTTACTAACGACTAACGCTCACCAGTATAATTCCACTCACCCACTTGGAAGCTTGGTTGAAAGAACCTTCGCGGCTAAACCTTAGCTCTTACATGCCAGACGCCGCGTAGGCACCATCTCTACTTTGCTTGTATGTTATAATGTTTTAAGGGTGTTTTAATTATTTGTTGGACGTCAACCATGATTATTTAACTTACATAAGTTATTAATTATGCTATTTGAGATGTATATGCCGTAGTTTACGCCGAAATTGAAATAAACCTCTATTTAATAATCCTTGTGTCTTGACTGCACAGCGTCCATTTTTAGACATATTTTAATTTATCTTTATCTTTAATTTATCGTAGACTAAGCAGTCTCTATTCACAAAATTCCGCCAATTTGTTTTAATCGTTTTGATACTGAACGCATATGATTGGTCTATTTTATCAGGGGGGTTTAATCAGTTGAGTAGCTATGTACACTGTAACGTGAATCGACTTAAAGCCCAATTGCGGCTTGAAGGGTGTGGCCTATCTTCCAAAATCGGTAGGGATAGCTGACTCACCTGGTATAACACCTATTAGGAGGTTCAAAGGGGGATGACAAACGCCACCAAATGTCAATGAAATGTATAATAGAACTTTAAAAGCGATATCATGCCTTCCTATGATTTGTGCGGTGAACTAGGTTTAATGTTTAGAACTACTTGTCCAACCAGTCTCGGCTGCTTCCTGCGTTGCCACCTGTATCTTCTTCCGCGAGCTAATGACGCTCTTTTGGAGAAAACTGAAATCAAACATACCTGTAAAATTAATCCCTACGCCCTGGACGAACGCAAAATTTAAGTTCTTTGCAAATGTTTAGGTGCATTAAAGTTGATTTGTGCAGAATAAATGAGAGTTTCACAGGGTGTAAATTATATTTTAGAAAAATCTGATTTGTTACGTTCACGTAACTTTCTCCAGCTTCTATTGTTTATTAGTGAGTATGCAAATTATTCTTACGAATGTTTATTCTTCTATCTACTTCATTTTAATCGAGATAAACCTTTGCAGAAATAGCTACATTACATATTTCGTTAGGGTACAAAGGGAATAGCAATAGTAAAATGTTTAAGAACTAGATGCTGTATGTTGGCCGTAAAATTCCACATTGTTTGCATGCAATAGTGAGAAAGAACTGAAAATCGACAGGACTTAAAAAGAATAACAAAGTATTGAACAAATGGAATCATTAATTACGGATATCTCGGAAATGGCTCATGCCACAAAAAGGTTACTTGAAATAAATTGTGTGTTTTAAAAAATATCTACATCTTTTGTGCAGTAAGTTTTCGTCTATCGCTTAACGTTTACTAGTTATCAAGATTATACGAAACTCCTTCCAAATGAAGAAGACTTCACAGGCTGTTCCCAGAAAATTCAAGATTTAGATTTTATTTGCCATGTACATATCTTTAATGTATGTTATTTTAATCAAAATAGTTAGAGCCATTTTTTAGAAAATAAAACATTTTAAAAATTGTTCCATGAAAGGGTAGTTCGGGGTGGAGGGATTTTCTTCAAAATCTTTATGACGCATCTTTGGAAGGTACTGAACCTAAATAACAAATTTGGTCTTTATTCGACTTTTTGTTTTTGAGTTGTACTGTTCCAAACACAAACACACACACTCACGACCCTTTTTTCTATAAATGCTGTTTTTCGATTCAAGGCGGCTCAAAACATGTATTAGTGGTGAAATCTCGGTATCGGATTTTGGATGGAGTGCAATATCTTCTGTATCTACTACGTGTACTGTCGTGCATAGATAGTGGCCCATTCCCCTAGATTGTCATAGGTTTTACCCTCCGGATTTTCACCTTCAGGTAAGTAACGTTTGACTCCACCCAACCAGTATCAGTTCTCTATGTTACCAGCCTGAAAAACAATTCACGGACATACAAACTAACCAATGAACGATGTTTATAAATCTATGTGGAATGAAAGGGCGGTTCGGATAGTACCTCTATGAAAGGATTGCGCTATGATTGGTACATAAGTAAAGGTAAATAAATTACAAACTATTCGGCCTTCTAGAGGAAGGAGTGAAAAACTATTTGCATGTGTGGTTAAACTGAACGACAGCTACGACATATATAAGACCTTTCATCAGCGACATGGGGACGAAGGTTTAAAGCTGTTGCTGCTACTAAACGGCAATAAGAAAACCGGCAGTGTGTGCTGTTATGTGTTCTTTTATGTTTTGTATCTGTATTATACATCCAGCCAGTCACTTTACGTTGCTTGTCCCCTTTGCTTAACGCTCTCTTTGGTGCTCTTTTTTTTTTTTCCTCTGTGGGTTGCTGACGTGGCATGTGCTTTGGCCGTACGCGCTGAGTGGTGGATTTCTGTCCGCATTGCAGGGATAGCTCTCTGCCCGGTAACTACTGATGCGGATTGTGGAAGTTTTTGTAATGAATTTTTAAGGAACGTCTTTGTGATTTTCGGTGGATCGACCTTATGTAAAGGTAGGCTTTATTATCAGTTTTATGTCCTGGTAATGGTGAGTGAATTTTGGGGCGGAAAACGTTATGTGTGTTTGAAAATAAGAGTTCGTAAAGTGACTGGCTCTTGGAGTTGTTCATAGGTTTAGTGTGTTTTGTTTCTTTTCCAGTTGAGTTATATTTTCAGTACGTGATTTTCAGTGTATAGTTAGTTTAAAATTTGTGATAAGAGCTTTACACAGTTGTGCAATTTGAAAATGCATATTTTGATTCATGAAGGTAAAAAGCATCAGTAGTGTGAAATTTGTGAGAAAAGCTTTTGGCATTTGTCGTCTGAAATTGCATAGTTTGATAAAAGGAGGGCAAGAAGCAATATAAGTAGAAATTTGTGAGTAGAGCTTTACATATTTTGGGCACTTTGAAAATGCATAGTTAATTCAAAATTACAGATATTCTGTTGTGTAAATTATGAGAGCAGTAATTGCAGTTAAAACCCAGTTATGCTGAACCCATTTATGCTGAACTTTGTAACTGAAAACGGTTGGGTTGTAAAGCTATCTACATCTAGCTTAGCTGGACTTTGAAGCTCTCGGTTTCCTGAATTTCATTAAAGTCTGTTTCGGTCTTGTTCAACATTCTTAGCTAGTCGTTGACTAGCTAAACATAATTAAATTTTTTGGTCTGATGTTTATAGTGGCCTTGTTTTATAAACTTTCTAAATTGATTTGGTTTGTTGAATTTTTTGGATTTACTTAATTTTGCTGTATTTAAAACTTGCCTTTACTGCTCTGCTCAATTGGTTTTGGTTGCTTTACTCTTTAAGCCATTTTTGTTTTACAGTTATTCTTTTATGGTTACTTTACGGTTCTGGTTATTAATGTTTGTTTATTATTATCATTAAAGTACCCAAAAACAAACTTATCAATAGTAGTATATTTTTGAGAGTTCTGGTTTCCTTTTGTTTTCCCCTACGGCACTCGTTAGGGCTTCCCTTTTCGTTTGGCCGGGGTTCCCTAACTCAGTCAAACAGCGGAACCATTGCAAATTACTGGTAGCAGAGCGTGGTTAATTGATTTGTCTGTGTTGGTTAGGGAATATTTTTGGGTTTGTTGTTTGCTCTGTATTCTCCGGATCTCATTTTCTTACTTGTACCATATCCGTAGTATCAAGATGGCGGTATCGGTTAGTAATGTGGACAGATTACGGAAAGGTGAATTGTGGGTAGAGTTGGTTGTACGTGGAGGTCAATGTTCTATGACAACTGAAGTGGCTATTATGTTGGATGTTTTTCGACAAATTAAGGATGCTCCAATAATTACTGTTTCTATTGATCACGTGATAGTGACTAAGTGTGAGTCCACTTGCTCGTTGGCCTTAGCAGAGATTCAGGATAATTTAATGGATTTTGGGCGCGAGGATTCTCCCTCTAAGGCACAGTTGCTCCGGTGGCAAGTTAGAATTCGGCATTACTTGTTCTATTTAGATTATGTCTTACAGAGATTCCCTACTTTGCAGTCTTGTATAGCGTTGCAAAAGTTAAAGGATCAGTTTAAGGAATTAGCCCATAAGGTGGAGGAAGATTTTGGGACTACACAGAATGACACTGGGGCGTCTCCCTTGTATAATCAAGGATTGTCGGATGTGGTTCAGCCTGCGATTGCGGTATCTGCGTTTCGGCCACTTAGACTCGCTCATCCCCTCCAACAATTCGTGGAGGGCTTTCAGTTAAACGACATTGTTGATGTACCATCGGCTTTACAGTTTCTCTATTTTCTTGTTCGATTGACGCTAATGGCTAAGCGTTATTTGGTACCCACGGCTCAAGTGATAGAATTATTATCTGTCAAGGTGTCTGGGATAGTTTTGGACCTCTTAATGCGGTGTGCTGGTTTGGCCGAGCCTGTGACTCGCTTTCATTTGGCCCTATTAGACATGTTCATTCCACGTAGGGAATGCACGAGGATAATGCAAGACGTATATTTTCGTCCTCAGGGTCTAACGGAACCGTTTACAGAATATATGGTTCGGGTTAAGGAAATTGCTTTAGTGTTGGTGCTCCCTGATACGGAAGCGGAAATTTGTGATGTCATTTTATCAGGACTCAATCCAGTCGTCAGATCGGCTTTGGTTTTAGGACCTCGGCCGTCAAATTTGCAGCAGTTGGAAGCATTGGTACCTAAACTCAATGAAGTTATGCTTGTTGATAGGCTGCGTCTGTCAGAGCCTCCGGGCTCATTAGCAACTCCTAATACCACTGTATCAGCTCCTTCTTCGGCCATTGTTCCGGTTTCTGGTCGTCGGGCCACTATTAAATGCTTTCAGTGTGGTCAGGAAGGCCATGTTCGACGAAATTGTCCCAATAGGAGGACCGTGAATCGGGGTTTTCTTCGTGTTTCTAATCAGGGGCGACAGTTTCGACCTTTATGACGCCAGAAGGTTAAGTCGACCATTTGTTTGTCTCGGCGTATTTGTGGTTATCCGTTTTCGGGTAAACCCTTAGTTCAAGTTTCTCTTGAGAAGTTGCCTTTATTGGCGTTATTAGATTCCGGAAGTTCTGTCTCTTTGATTCAGCTTGATTGGCTTAGGTTAAATTTACCATGTATTATGTCGCGTGCAACCACGTGTCAGTTGGTTTGTTTGATGGTCAATGGTCAGGCCTTTCAAGTTACTCAAAAGGTATCATGTACTATACGTTTCCCACGTTTTACGTGGAAACATAGTTTTTTTGTCGTTCCCAAGCTTCCTTATGCATGTGTCCTAGGTGCCGATTTTATGTCAAGGACTGGGATGGCTATTGATTTTTCCACTAGGCAGATCGCTTTTCATTTTGCTCCCCGGATAAAGTTGGACTTTGTGAGGGATTTTAAACCATCTCGGCCCCCTTTAACTTTGGGAGATATTAATTTGGTAACCCAAAATTGCGCAACTTCTTCTCTGTCTCATTTGTCCCCTGAACAGGCAAAGCAAATAGAGCATTTAGTTGGGGAATTTGATTCATTGTTTACAGATGTTTTAGGGGTCACTCATTTGACTCAATATGAAATTCAGTTAACTGATTCTACTCCGGTCAAGTTATCTCCATATAAGCTCACACCACCGAAGATGGCTATATTAAAAGAGAAAATACAGAAGATGCTTGACCAAGGGGTTATTAGACCATCTACTTCTAATTACAGCAGCCCCATATTTCTAGTACCGAAGGGAGATCAGGATTTTAGACCGGTCATAGATTATCGTCTCTTGAACAAAAGAATCCTTATTGAAAGTACCCCTTTGCCCGATTTGCATACAGCTGCTCATCATTTTTCGAAGGCTCGCGTTTTTACGACCCTGGATTTGAACAATGCTTATCATCAGATTCCTTTGGCTGAACATTCCAAGCATCTAACAGCTTTCGCTACCCCCTGGCGCCTTTATGAATTCAATAGGGTCCCATTTGGTTTGGCTACGGGCGCGCAAGTCCTCACTCGTTTGCTGGATAATTTGTTTTCGGACATAAAATTTAAATATTTGTACCATTACTTAGATGATCTTGTAGTATATTCCGAGGATTTTGACTCACATCTTGTTCATTTACGTGAGGTCTTTCGTCGCCTACAGAGCGCCGGGTTATCAGTTAAGCAGTCTAAAGTTCATTTTGCTACCTCTCAAATATCATTTTTGGGCCATATGGTTTCCCCTTCTGGTATTACCATAGACCCAGATCGCACTAAGGCTATTAGAAATTTTCCGGCACCCAAGAATAAGCGTGAGGTGGCTCGATTTTTGGGAATGGTTAACTTCTTCTCTAAATTTATTTCAAATTTTTCTACTCGGGCGGAACCTCTTAATTGCTTACGTAGGAAAGGGGTTACTTTTGCGTGGGCCGAGGAGCAGGAAGCGGCATTTGTTGACCTAAAAGAGGCTATTTCAAACCCTCCTGTCTTGGCTTTTCCAGATTTTGCTATGCCCTTTATTTTACAGACGGATGCTAGTGCTAGCGCGCTAGCGGCTGTTTTGTTGCAGGAATTTCCTGAAGGTCGTCGTCCCATTTATTATAGTTCGCGTACTTTATCTCCTGAAGAACGTAAATTTTCTACATATGAATTAGAAACCTTAGCGGTGCTTTTTGGATTGGAGAAGTATAGGGTGTACTTAGAACATGTGCATTTCTTTTTAGAGTGCGATAACCAGGCTTTAACGTGGGCGTTAGCTGTCCCAAGGAAGACAGGTCGTCTTGCGCGTTGGGGTGTCCGGATAGGTGCCTTTAAGTTTACTCCTTCCTTTATCAGAGGTTCAGAAAATTGTATTGCGGATGCTCTTACCCGGGTATTTTCCGAACCTACTGAGGAGTGTGTTTATTTCGAGACTTTGGATGCTCCTGCGGATACTCAGATTGAGAGCTTCTCATTTTCGGCATTTCCTGAAATGTTTGTCAGTATACCTGAACTTCAACTTACCGATTCTGGGTTGGCCTCAATTATTGAGCAAATTAAATCAGGAGTTTCACTGCAGGATTATAAGATTCATGAGGGTGTTTTGATGGGAAGAGCTAGTTTTGATCGGCGTTATAAAGTCATAGTTCCGAAGGCAGCTATTCCCATGATTCTCAGTTATTTTCACGATTCTCCTTTCGGGGGTCATTTAGGCATTGCCAAAACCAGAAATCGAATTCGTGAACAGTTTATGTGGCGGGGCATGGATTTCGATGTAAGAAAGCATGTTAAGTCTTGCCGCATTTGCGCATTGTCCAAACCCGCGCAGGCTACAAATTGGGGATATTTGGCTTCGGAGGTTCCCTCCGCGCCCATGGAAAAACTATTTGTAGATTTTATCGGACCGTTCCCTCGTTCTATTCAGGGAAATATTTTTGCATTGGTGCTTACTGATGCTTTCTCAAAGTTCGTATGGATTTCACCTCTGAGTGCTGCTACTGCTCGCCTTGCTATTCGGGAACTTGGAACAATATTTGGATCTTTTGGTGCTCCTCAATATCTGGTCTCTGACAACGGTTCGCAATTTAAGTCGCGTCTCTTTCGTTCCTTTTGTTTTGATTGGGGTATTAAGCATTTTACTACTACCCCTTATTACCCTAACCCCTCATTAGCGGAACGGGTCAACCGTAACCTTAAGTCCGCTTTAATTGCTTATCATCACCAGCAGCACAATTGCTGGGATAAATACTTGAAGCAACTTCAGTTTGCTTTCAATTCTGCGAGACATGAGGTTCATAAGACGACGCCGTTTTCATTGTTATTTGCCTACCAACCTGCGTCTCCTTTGGCTAATTTGTGGGCGTTAAATGATTTATTACCGGCTGACAATTCTCCGCATACCATTCGTACTAATTGGAAGGCTGCCTTGAATAATCTGCGTAGAGGCCACTCTATGAGAAAGCAGCGATACGATGCGTCCCGTCGTCCCTCCCCATTCAAAGTGGGAGATGTTGTTATGTGCCGTAACTATCCTCAGTCCTCGAAAGCAGATGCGTTTGCCGCGAAGTTAGCTCCTCGCTATCTTGGCCCGTTTAAGATTCTCAGAATTTATAAGGGGGTGTCTGTTCTTTTGCAAGAATTGTCTTCTTCCTGCAGGCGCCGCGCTCACCTGTCTCAGCTTAAATTGTATAACTCGGGGTAGCAAGTGAGTCACTTGGCATTGTCCTGATGATGGGTGACTCACTTTCAGGAATTAGCGATCCTGCCCCATGCGAGCTCTTGATTTGTCCCATTCCCTTAACCGGGATAAATCCTGTCCCATTCCTCTCCCAATCACCCTTTCTTATCCCTTCCATATTCATGAAAGCTCCCAATTATACTTTCCTTTCCTCCTACAGTAATGGTATCTTTTCGGATGTTAGCATATAGAACTCCAGTGATTTGTCTTCAGATCTTTGACACATGAGAATATCACTATTGCATACCTGCCAACTTTTACAGTTTGCCCGTAAAATGTATGGTTATGTCCGTGTGCTAGGGCTATTCAAGAGCCAGTCACTTGCGAGTTCCTGAATATTTTGGAGGAATTTATGATTTCCTTTTCAAGTCAGTGTGCAAGATAAATATGGTAACATGTATGGTTATCTAATTCTGAAAGATTTGCCTCATTTCCATTCGCCCTTGCTGGGGTATTTAGCTGTTGCGCAGAGCCTACCTTTGCTGTTGATCCTGTTATTTTGAGTGACCTTTTGTGTTCCTATAAATTTGGCTCGAATTTAATATCCTTTGTTCTCTTTTTTAATTTTTGGGGGTAATATTTTAAATTATAATTATATATACATATTTATAAGGTCACTTAATTTCAGTGGGTGTCAGCTTAATTAATTTGTACTTATTGGGAAAATTTTCATGCTTCCACACCGGTGATGCCTTGCCGGTATGCCCTGTTCACCTGCCTCTCCCCAGTTATAGTTTGTGTGAGGTCGGGGCAGGTGAATTATTATTTTTGTTGTACATAGTTGTTATATAGTGCATTATGTCTCATAGCTGTTTCATTGCATACCATGTTTAATTCTTGTTCTATAATTGTAATGCTATACTTGTCTAATTTAAAAATGCACATGGTTTATTGTGAAATTCAATATTTATATGTCTATAAAATTATAATTGATTGACGATGATTTAGTTTGTATTTGTAAGTTTATATTTTGCTTTGTGAGCCCCCTCTGCTGCTTTGTTTTATTATGTTTCAGATTCTTATCCTTCTCGGCTACCATCCCTTTTTCCTTCCTCGTGCTACTCTGTGGGGACACGTTCTGGACCTTCTGAGTTGCGATGTGCTGACTGCTGTGCAAGTTTCTTCTGCTCTCGTGGTGTGTGCAGCCGGGTGGTCCTACGTGGGAATTTCACCGTCGGACGCTATTTGGTGGTTTAAAAATCTGAAGCCTGTGCCTCCTCTTCCGGATCCTGACAACTTTATACATGTTTTGGCCCGCTTCAGTTTCTGCCTTAGCGTTAACCGTCTGCAGTGTCGGCGTTATTAGTAAAGAAAAATCTATTCTCCTGGTTAGCGGCGTGTCCGCTGAATGTTGCTGCCAAAATCATGATGCAACTTTTCACCTATGACTGTTCCTGGGAGTTATATACTTAAGCTTTTATCATCACCTTGGATGGCTGCCCGGTTGCTACGTCGTGGGATATATACTGTTGGGGTTTGCTTGCCTCAATTATGGTCTTCTCCTTATGTGTTCAGTGCCAGCATCTGAAGTTTGCGGACTGTATGTGTGGAGTTACCTTCTTCGTCTACTTACAGTGTAGCATGTTCCTTCCGTTTTCCTAGTTGTTTCCCCTTGTGGCTACTTATTGTTCCCTTTCCTCGAGTTCCTATAAATGGTTATTTTTTTTCTTCTCGCAAGCTCGCAGATTGGGGGGGGGCTATTGTGCTGTTATGTGTTCTTTTATGTTTTGTATCTGTATTATACATCCAGCCAGTCACTTTACGTTGCTTGTCCCCTTTGCTTAACGCTCTCTTTGGTGCTCTTTTTTTTTTTCCTCTGTGGGTTGCTGACGTGGCATGTGCTTTGGCCGTACGCGCTGAGTGGTGGATTTCTGTCCGCATTGCAGGGATAGCTCTCTGCCCGGTAACTACTGATGCGGATTGTGGAAGTTTTTGTAATGAATTTTTAAGGAACGTCTTTGTGATTTTCGGTGGATCGACCTTATGTAAAGGTAGGCTTTATTATCAGTTTTATGTCCTGGTAATGGTGAGTGAATTTTGGGGCGGAAAACGTTATGTGTGTTTGAAAATAAGAGTTCGTAAAGTGACTGGCTCTTGGAGTTGTTCATAGGTTTAGTGTGTTTTGTTTCTTTTCCAGTTGAGTTATATTTTCAGTACGTGATTTTCAGTGTATAGTTAGTTTAAAATTTGTGATAAGAGCTTTACACAGTTGTGCAATTTGAAAATGCATATTTTGATTCATGAAGGTAAAAAGCATCAGTAGTGTGAAATTTGTGAGAAAAGCTTTTGGCATTTGTCGTCTGAAATTGCATAGTTTGATAAAAGGAGGGCAAGAAGCAATATAAGTAGAAATTTGTGAGTAGAGCTTTACATATTTTGGGCACTTTGAAAATGCATAGTTAATTCAAAATTACAGATATTCTGTTGTGTAAATTATGAGAGCAGTAATTGCAGTTAAAACCCAGTTATGCTGAACCCATTTATGCTGAACTTTGTAACTGAAAACGGTTGGGTTGTAAAGCTATCTACATCTAGCTTAGCTGGACTTTGAAGCTCTCGGTTTCCTGAATTTCATTAAAGTCTGTTTCGGTCTTGTTCAACATTCTTAGCTAGTCGTTGACTAGCTAAACATAATTAAATTTTTTGGTCTGATGTTTATAGTGGCCTTGTTTTATAAACTTTCTAAATTGATTTGGTTTGTTGAATTTTTTGGATTTACTTAATTTTGCTGTATTTAAAACTTGCCTTTACTGCTCTGCTCAATTGGTTTTGGTTGCTTTACTCTTTAAGCCATTTTTGTTTTACAGTTATTCTTTTATGGTTACTTTACGGTTCTGGTTATTAATGTTTGTTTATTATTATCATTAAAGTACCCAAAAACAAACTTATCAATAGTAGTATATTTTTGAGAGTTCTGGTTTCCTTTTGTTTTCCCCTACGGCACTCGTTAGGGCTTCCCTTTTCGTTTGGCCGGGGTTCCCTAACTCAGTCAAACAGCGGAACCATTGCAAGTGTAGCATGAAAATGTAAGGTTTAAGTTGTAATACTACCCTTCTGAAGTTCGGCCATACTTTGAGGGAGTTAAAGCACCCTGACAATCCAGTGGCTAGAATTCTGCTCGAAAAACAGAGGTGGTCACGCTGGTAGGAGTGGGGCCAGATTTTTATCAGTACCAAAATAAACAGCTGCGTTTCATTATGGGTCATATTTTATGCACGCCAGTATACGTGGTAGAGAAAGTAAAAATTGGCTGCTATTCCAACATCTACCGCGAGAAGGATGAGCGAAAAGTTTTTTTTATAAAATTTATTTATATATATATAGGATATAACGAGCGAGGTGGCGCCGCAGTAATGTGTGCGACTCGTATTTTGGAGGTCCCGGGTTCAAACCCTCGGGGCCGACCAATCTGACCGAAGGTTTTATGCAGTTGGCGATTGCTGGGTTGGATAATTTGACGTGGGAATGTTCCTATCGTCCCTTTCATCACTATATTTCATTTCATTCTTCACCGCCATACCAGGCATTGGGCTGATCACCCATCCTGGATATACTATGATCCAGAGCTTGCTTGCTCCTCGGCAGACTACTGACCCAAGACATTGGGCTGATCACCCATCCTGGATATACTATGATCCAGAGCTTGCTTGCTTGCTCCTCGGCAGGCTACTGACCCAAGACATTGGGCTGATCACCCATCCTGGATATACTATGATCCAGAGCTTGCTTGCTCCTCGACAGGCTACTGACCCAAGGCACTGCCGGCCCTCGTAGTCGTGGTCGCTGGAGTGGTCGCTCCGGCGTTCCGTCAAGCTGAGGGTCGCGGGTTCGAGTCCCGCCACGGGCATGGGTGTTTGTGTGTGTGTATGTGTGTTGCGGAAATAAGTGGTATGAAAACAGTAAAACACAGTAGCATAAACTGGGTACAACAAGGGAACTTAAAAAAAAGCATTGACTTATAGTCCTTGGAAATGTAAGTCCTACAAAGAGGTGGGTAATCCGAAGAAGATACAGGATATAACTTGTATCACGTGAGTTCGCGAAAGATAGCTGGAGCAATGTGGAAACCAGAGGCTTAAACGTTTATACTGCGACACTATAAACAAAATTAAATAACCTAATTGTTAAATTTGTTTAATTACACCAGAAACTGCCAATGGGCATATCGCATCGCAGGAGTAGTAGAATTTTGTCTGCGACAAGCTTGTCGCATCGTCTTGGACTGGGATCGAACCCACAGACTTAGGCACAAAAAGCCACTGCTCAATCCACTGGACCGCCCATGGTGACTTAAATAATTTTTTTTTCAATTTAAGGGGTGTACCTAAATATGTGACTTTTAAGTACAAACTTTAAAATACAATTTCTGCAGACACATTGGGATATTCAATTATGTTATATGAGTTAAATTTCAGGTCTTTATCTCTTATAGTGTAGCAGTTATAACAGTTTAGTAGACTTTTATTTACTTTCAAATGTTTCAGTCCCTTTAAGGGGAGATTAAAGGCCTTATTCCGCCAATGTTAAATTCGTAACTTCATGGCCCATTATCTCTAAAACAAATTAACATATTTTGGCTGAAATTTTTACAAGATGTAGATAAATGCCTTCTAAGTTCACTGATATATTTTTATACATTGATGTGGTTTATTAAAAAAGATAGGATTTTTCCATAATTTCATATACTCTATCAACATTCATTAGTAAGTAAGCTTTAAAACATATCCAACTTATTAACACCAAAGTAGATCAATAGCAGCATTGAGATGTAGTTTTTATCATGTAAATTTTTTATTTAGCTATCTTCAATAGTTCCTGAGAAAACGGGTCATATATATCAGAAAATGTCATTCACAGAAGAAAAAAAATATTCAAAACTCGCATATATTTACAAAGAAGAAAATCACATTGCTTGGATATACGAAGCTGCCATAATTAGAAGTGGCAGCAATTGTGAGAAAATCTTCCCCTAAAAGGTGAGCTGAAATGTATCTACACCTCTGCTCCAAGGAGTATAGAAGTTATGATTTTTCTGTGAAGTTGTCCAGAATTCAGAGTGCAAAATGGCAGATAGAGTACTATTTCCAAAACTATATTTAAAAATAAGTATTGTGCCTAAATATAATAACATACATCACATTAAAGAGGAAATTACAATTTTTAAGACTACAGAAAAAGTAAAAATATTACTTTTTGGCAATTTTCGCCATTTATGCTTCCTTAATTTTAAGCGCATTGGTTCCAATCTTGTCAGACAGCTCTTGTTGTAAGATAATATAAATTATGTCGCGCCGTGAAGTTCATGCGGGTTGTGACGTCCAATTTAGCTTATAACGGAAGAATCTACAGCATCAATATGAAGAACTTTGGCATAACTCAGTAAATTTGTGGTCAAATATGCGAGAACTTAAAAGGAAGTACTGCCTGAATTGGATAGACCCAATTTATTTCTAAATCTGTGTATATAACACGATAAAAACACGATAAAAGTTATTCCGCTAACATTTTCGCCTGTCGCGAGATATCGTGATTAGAAACGTGCACTATTCCAGTATTGCGCCAACACGTAAAGCATACAGAACAAGCACGGGTGGTCCGATGTTACAAACTGCACGTTACGCCTTTTGGACTCTTGGAGTGGACAGAGTGATAATGCCACCTTTTATAGCGAGAAAATAACAAGATGTTACACAACAAAAGAATTGTGAGTCAAATCATTCCTCCAGAACAAGATTCGTACAACCCCTAGAATTTTTTTTAATCCTGTATAAAATTGTAATCCGAAGACTCGGAGGTGGTATTCCTGCTAACCTCTCGGTGGTCTTGAGTGTTCCAATCATCTGCCATAACACAGTAAAGTTTTTAAAAGAAATAAAATTGTATAATGTTATATAACCAATGTTGTAATTTGTTTCAAAATATTGTAATTATTAAAATTTATTGTAGTCGCGTTATGACTTTATTGTTAAAGCGACAATAATAAATTAATAAAAAAAATTGTTCAGGAATGAAATATTAGCCATCTAAGCAACGCAAAAACTACATAATAAGGGTTTTATAACGAAATTGCATTCTATTGTGTACCATCAATTCGGTTCACCAATGGGAAAAGTATTATATATAACTGAAGAGCAGGGGCGGATTTTTTTTTAAATATCCTAGAAATAATTGTGTGTGTGTGTGAGTGTGTGTGGTGAAGATTATGAAAATGCAGCGGTCGTGAATTGTTTGAAGTATTCCAGATGCTGTATCGGAACCACTTTGTTTTAAATCCACATTATCACCGATAAAGTCAGTATTAAAAATGGTCCTAACTATTTAACATCCACGAGTAAACGTTACAAAAAGATCTAGCATGTTAGTGTGATATGTAGTACGAACGTCGGACAGTCAATATCCAGAGCGTGCGTGCCAGAGTGGCACTTGTGAATTCAAATTTCGAATCATATTACAACAGACAGAAAAGCTAGTGTAAATGACTTTTACCATGTTTTTATCGACCAAAAATCTACGTATATACCGATTTAGAAAGAAATGGGCTTCTCCTTGGGATACTTCCCTTATTGGTGCCATAGTCTTTAAGATGAAAGTAAAGGGGAATATTTGAGAATTCAAAAAATAACACGTGAACGTTGAGGACAAAAGAACTGATTGCAATCATGCAGACAAAGCGTAGCAAAATTATTTGATTCAAGATGGTTGCTTTAAGAGATTGATGTAATTAGTATGAATGCTTATGCCTTGAGGAACCCTTCAACAGCAAATTTGTACATTCACTATAATGCTTTGTCGGCATACGAATGCAGTTCCAGTAGGTATAGGGGGCGGGAGCTGAGAACGAAGATCTGGGAAAACTGTAAAATCTCGGTCATCCTCCGTGGACTAGTGGTACCGTGCTAGCCTCTAGTTCCCAAGGTCGCGGGTTCAAACCCGGCGGAGGGCAATGGATTTTTTTCGGGCGTAAAAATCCTTAGCATGGCTTCCTTCGGAAGGGAAGTAAAGCCGTGGTCCCGTGTCGTAGATTTACGGCACGTAAAAGAACCTCAAGCCTGATAAAGAGACCTCTGAGCAAAATTACCGGTCTTACACGCCCAATATAGAATGGGACGCTAAGAACCACAGCAGTTAAAGAGCGTCCATAAATAAAACTAAAAAAAATGTAAAATCTGAAGTCAGAATGACTTAATGAATGCATTTTCTTCCAAAATATGTCCTTTTTACTTCAAATAAGTTCAAGTAATTTCTCCATTTTTACTTATTTACTTTATGCACATTTAGAGCATTACGACGGCTCGGCTTGACTTGGAATGGTCTACGACGAGAAACGAGGGGCTAAGTGACTGTGCATGCTCAGCGTTTATAAAAAGGGACTGCAAGACAACAATCCATTAACAATGTGACAAACGGGCCTGGAGAGCAACCAGGAGGGCTTGGGTTTTTGTGTCACGGTTAATTTGTCTTTAAATGGACTAGATTTTCCAATGCTTTATGACATAACTTTTTAGTATTGAATTTCTATTCTGTTGAGTAAAATGGACAGAGTGTTCTAATGTATATACAAGATGTAAGCGGTCAATTCTTTTTATCCTAAGCGGTGATTCTACATGGTATGCTGAATGAAATATTACCACAATATTTTTGCTTTGAGCACTAGTCATCGTAAAAAAATCTGTTTGTAAACATGTTAATCATGTTAACCAATATTACTGTTAAAATATTAATAGACTTCAACATTCTGTTCAATCCAAAACAATCTGTTGTATGAGATTTCAACGCATAGAATCAGAAAGGAGAAAATGCTGTTTCAGCATTCATTATTTTATGAGTAAGATTAAAGATCGGCTGGCCAGTAGCTCAGTCGGCAGAGCATCTGCGTGCTGTGCGAGGGGACCGGTTTCGATTCCCGCCAGAGAGGCGGAAATCTTTTTCTAGCCAAGGTTATTCCCTATCCTCTCCAGAGTTTGGAAGTATGAATGAGAGTGTGAATATCTGTGTGTGTGTGTGTGTGTGTGTGTGTGTGTGTGATTTAATGCTTAAAACTCCAAAAGTGCAAGAAACCCAATGACAAGAGAAGACGAGTTAACACCATTGCCAATAGGCAATAAGTTCCAAAGGAAAGGCCGCCGATAAGACCAATGTAGTTAAAGGCGGGGTATAAATGGAACTTAAAAAAAAAAAAAAAGATTAAAGATGTGCCCAGACGTAAAGGTGGCAAAGAAGCACATTTAATAGGGGTGCGGATTTAAGTTTAGAAAACAAATACATGATACATGAGCACATTAATGTTTCAAATAGTAGTTCATCTTTCAGCAGGTTTTCAGTCAGAGGGAAGTGCATTTTACACCACGTACCATTACTGAAAAGAAAGAAAGAAAAACACGCCTGTAAGCTGTGAACAGCAAAATTAAATTTGAAGTTATGTATTGCATAAAACATCTGAGTCAGAAATTGTTTTTTTAATGTATGGATATTCGTTTTGTAGGTCACTATTAAAAACACACTTCCTTTTCGGCGGTGGTATATTATTAATTTCAAATGTTTTAGCACTCACGGTTTACATAAGTTCGCTCCATTTTATTATTTCACAAATGCAGAACACAGTACTGTCTTCTACCAAAGCCAACTCAAACATATGCGTTTACAGTTTTCGTTATTGCTGGCGGCATTCACATCAAACACGATTTGTTTGTTGATAGCGCAGACCACCACAGTTCAATTGTCGTCCGCAACTGTACTTTTCCAAGTGAAGCCTCCACACGGTTTCAGGTGTGTATGTATTGTAGCCCCATAATATAAACAGCGCTTTGCTGAGTCAGTTGTTAGTATCTTTAAATTTTTCATCAAACTGATGCAAAACAGGACATTTCGAATTTTTGAGAACTATTAATGGCGTTTTATGCCGATAATCATTGCCACAAAAAAGGGACATTTTGGCGTCCCGTCTCTACCTTAAAAAAGACGAGACAGAGCCTCAAAAAAGGGGACTGTCCCGACTAATACGGGACGTCTGGTCACCTTACAAATGAGGTAATAAACAGCTGTCCGTCTGCGCAGCGTATATAACATAACACGCGCACGTTTGAAAACCGCTTGTACCTACACGGACCTACGAGGCCCCTGCGGGAAGAAACATGAGCCAACTCTTTAACTTAAAACTATATACAATTTTTTATAATTATTTTCCTAAATTATGAGTAACAAAACAAATTAGGAAACGTCCTAAAATATAAATAATATAGTAGTTTTAGGGTTAAACTGCTCTTTCAGTGAATGTGGAGTCTTCGTCTAACTACGATAACGAGGTCAAAGTGGGCGAAGAAAACAGTCCTAGTAATTCACAGCTTACAGATTGCATAAATCAAAATAACTCTATGACAAGACAAAGAAGGTAATTGATTAAATTGAGTGCGTTGCTTTTTGAAAGCGGGACTTCCTTTATTGGTGTTTAGCTTGTTGAACATTTATAATTAAGAATATTTCGAAATATAGGTAACTTATGTCGATAGAGGTTATTCCTTCCCCATGATGTTTGTGCAGCTTATCAGCTCTATGATAAGCTTCAGGTTATTATTGGATTGGATTGGCAACGGAGGGGACTCGGCACTGATTCACACAGAGGATGTTGTACCTACGTCCCACAAGGGGGCGTCCCCGGGAGGAAGGATGAGGCGAGAGGATACACCGGGTGGCCGGAACCAAGAGTGACAGCACAGGAATGGCAGGGTCCCTATGGTTCCAGATAGAGACTCCCCGGCAGACGGACAGTCGCACCGGGGACCCCACCCTGCACAGAGGGGGCCCAATGACCCTCAAGGGGGTTTGGATACTCCCGGCATCCAACCGAAAGCCGAGGGTCGGAGAGGGTCACAAAGAGCATCCTTTTCTCCTGCCACACTGCACCGAAACACCATCGCCGACACTTCCAACCCTGAAAGAGACCAACGAATCAATGATGAAGTGAAACGAGTATAGAGATGAAATGGAACGACAGGAAATTCGGGGGATGTGAGAATCCTCCCCAGCATTTGCCTGACGACCCGGGAAAACCCCCGAAAAATCCCATGGGTCAGGAAGGTCGGCCACGGGAATCGAACCCATGACGTCCCGAATGCGGCCCACAGAGCTTACTATTGACTGTGTGTGCATAATGTAACAGGATTAGTGTTATTCTAATAAATTATTAATGTGTTCTTCACGTATGTAACTTGTGTGTATGTAATACACATGTATGTAATCTGTATCCTATGACCATCTCAGAAAAATTAAATTACTTTGAGTTTTATTATCAGGCTTGAGGTTGTTTTACGTGCCGTAAATCTACGACACGGGACCACCGGCTTTACTTCCCTTCCAAAGGAAGCCATGCTAAGAATTGTTACGCCCTAAAAAAATCCATCGTCCTCCACCGGGCTTGAACCCGCGACCTCGGGAACCAGGCTAGCATGGTAACCACTGTAACACGGACGACGATGTGACGACGGCCATCTCTCCGGGAAACGCAGGTAGAGATGACCAATGTATAGGTTTTTCAAAATGCAGGGGTATATCAACTTATATTAATTATTTAGAACATAAAAACTGTTATATAATAATCTGATTAAGGAATATTGAGTGACTATTACCGTTTCCTCCGGAATTCCCAAATTAAAAGTGGTGTAACTTTGCACTAACAAAGTAAACGAAATATTCCAAAGCGAAATTCCTTAATCACACACGTACATACCAGAAAAACTCACTGGAGATCCAATACAGGCAACTTTAATACATAATATTAAGCGATGCTCATAGCATACATCTTAAAAGGCTATCAAACGAGGTGGTAGGTGGGTGGTGTGACTGAAGTTGAGGAGTTGAATAACTGGGCTTCAGGAAATGTGGAGTGGCCATAGGGTGTAGTTCTTTGAAAGTGTGGTTCAACTTTTGTTATGTGAGCATGGATCTTTCTCAGAGACGGCAAAGAAGTTCATTGTTGCCTTTCACTGTTGTTTATTTAGCCGTCACCGTCAGCGTTGCCAACTCGGAAACATTTATTCTGTTAAACTGAAGTTTAAATTCCGCTAAAATCCGCTAAATCGTATTGTTATTGTTGTTTGCCCTCTTAATTAATGTGAAATTTCAATGTACTGGTAACTTACAAAGAATTTTTTTCGTCATCACGGTACGTTATTTATTTATTTATTTATTTATTATTATTATTATTATTATTAAAAAGTTTTGATTCCACTCACCATATTAATATAGTTCAAGCCACAGCATTTCATTTTCCTCCTCATCCTGCATTAGAGTGTCTTCTGTGTCCACTGCTGAAGTACTGGGGCCGGCTGGAGAAATGTCTGTAGCGTTTGCTCTCATAGTGCCGATTTCTCGGAGAACATCCTCTGGCAGCTCGTAATCATGGCAACACTTGCCCAGACGATTAAGGCCAGCTCTTATTGTAATTATGGCGTTCACCAGAACAATAGTTAGTCTGTTGCGCAATGATGTTTTTATCAAGTTTAACTGGCTAAATGCCCTTTCCATTCCTGCATTAGACCAGGGTAAAACCAGAAGCATTATAGCCAGATCCGAAAGCTCTAGGAAAGGATTTAAGCTGCTAGCATCCTTATATGACCTGACTTCATTCCAGAACGCCGCAGTATTAAGTTTTTCTTTCCACTGCATGGTAGTGAGCTTCGACCACTGAAAGTCAATTTTGGTTACTGTGCTGTCAGACAAGCCCATTTCCTTGGCCAGCGATACTATCGGTTCTTTTATCACTCGCAAGCATTCTCTCGGAGCAATTAAGGACACTTTTGCAACACCTTCACATTTTTGGGCAAGCGGCGTTGCAGTTCAGAAGCAAGGGAAACAAGAAAATGTTCACATCTTTTCCTTATGACATTTTCAACCTCGGATGACATTTTGTTGGTGTTGTTCGACTTCATGACCTAAATATACTCTCGGCGACTAATATTTACGAACATCAGCTGTTAAAAGATCACCTCTGTACCCTGGTACAACAATTCTCTAACGAGCCCGCTCATTAATAAAACAACATCGTTTAGAAGCCGTGATTGGTCTGCAGAATTTGACTGACATGCCTTATTTACCAGCTGACATTCTTCCAAATAAGGTTTCAGAAAAGTGTGGTAAATTTTATGTCATCACTCTACATATTATAAAGAAGTTGGGCAGTATAGCATTTCTCATCAAGTGCTGCTATTTCAAATTTCATTTTTAGTTAAGCCACTGAGACAGAACACGAGAGACTGCCTCTAAAATAGACATCCAACGTGTGTTACACTTCTGAACTATTTTAAGTGGATTAGCTCCATCATTTATTGCACTGAATAACTTTCTGTAAGCAATTTGACGAGACGGAGACTTGGAAAACCAAGAATACGTTTCCGACAACAAGAACTCCAAATTTCGGGACAAAGATTCAGCTGCCGCTGAAGATACCGCCAATGGCACGGCATGACAGACACAAGGAATTAAGACAAGATGAGGAACTTCTATTTTCAAATTCTGATACACACCATATTGATGCCTACCATAACTGCTGCATTGTCAGTGCCCAAACCGCGCATTAAAAGAATGTTCAAACCATACTCATTAAGCAAAGATTTCAAACCATTGGTTATTGCCACTACATTGCCGTCTTCTAACTCTACCATTCCCAAGAATGTAGAAACGATGCGACCTTGGCCTTCAGAAAAGTATACCACACACACACACACACACACACACACAGACACACACACACACACACAGAGCTAACAATTTGCAGATGTCCGTAGATTCGTTTAAAAGTACTGATAGACCACGAGAAGAAGGCAAGCGAGAGGAATGTGTAACATCAACACTTTCCTGCGTCCGTATCATATTTACGCTCGCCGTGTGGATACGATAAGCATGTTAGGAGGTTATAAACTACACAGTGTTGTCAAGTGCTCACCCATGGCTAGAAGTCCAGCAGTGGTCGTGCAAGATCGAAGTCTGAGAAGTCCTCATTTTCGCTGCTGTCGCTGCTGCTCTCCGAATCTTCATCGCTAGACTCCAGGCCTCCAACTGATATAATAAAATTGTCTATTGCATCGTCCACCAGCCCATCCTTTTGCCTGAACTCATCCTCGAGTTTTTTAACGCGCCTGACATAGCCCACCCAATCAGCTGATGTAATAGAGTTCACTGCACTTTCACACACTTGCTGTAGATTTCTTAAATATAGATCTCCAGTTACATTACGCTCTCTTACATGTCGCATTATTGCTGCCCATGTCAGTTCTATAGCGTTCAGCTCGCACATATAAGGAGGTAACCTAAGAACTGTATACCCATGCCTTTCTATTACTTTGTCGATACGGTATACTTTTTCTTTTGGCTTATGCATTTGAATTAAATCAAACAAGTCGCCCTTCCGCATTGCAGCAGAACATGGAATATTGTTGTTCTCCAACCACTGTATCATTTCCTGTTTTACAACGTGCTTTGATGGAGGCTTATTTGCTTGTACGCTGTGGTATGGAGCATTATCAAGCACGATGACGCTGTTGGAAGGTATATTAGGTAAAAGTTTCTCCTCCAACCATTTCTGGAAATTTACTCCATTCATTTGACCATGATAATCCCCGCAAGCAAGTTCAGCTTTGAATATCAGAGAGGCTCCGGGTATGAAACCTTCATTGCTGCCTGTATTTACAAGAATCAGGCGGTTCCAAGAGCTGGTCTTTGTCGTTATGCCATAGACATCATCACTCTGCCAGCATTTTCCAAACGTCAAGTTATTGTCTACCCAGGACTCATCAATGTAAATGATATTTCTCCCAGCATTTCTATATCCAATTATAGTTCTTAGATATCTAGCTCTCCAGTTAACTATGTCTGGATGTTCAATAAGTAATTTTCTCTTGCTTCCACATCGTTTCCATTTGTAGCCCATACTGCGCAACAGCTTCCGTAGAGTTTCTCTTCCCCATGGAAAATGTACAGTTTCTCTAATTGCTACAAGTAATTTGGGAAGAGTAGGCACTGTTTTTCTAACCAAATAAAAATCTCGAATTAAGTTTTTAATTACTGTTCTATCAAAGTCATCACAATGAAATTTAAATTCCTCGGCACACGGTCTCTTTTTCCCCGGAGTATGCAATAGTTTTTCACCAGCTGTAACACCTTCTCTCCTTATTCTTGATACAGTGAGTTCCAATATCCCACAATAATTTGCCACGCATGAGTTACTTTGTGAAATTACACATGTCAATGTCCTGATTTTGCTTCTTCGTCTCATACTTCAATCACTTTTCTTATTACTTCCCTTGATTCACTGTGCATAGTTTGTCCCTTCTTTCGAATTCCAGCCATATGTAAATAATAAAGAAAGAATAAAAGTGACAAAAATGATATAAGTTGTAGTATTATAGTATATACCGTAACGCGTGTTACCAGCAAGAGCCAATGCGTTAACACCTATTACGGCGGTTGCTGTTCTACTAGTATCAGATCTGGCAGCATGGGTGGTTTATTTGCACACATAAACACATTTCGAAGTAAACGTAGTAAACAATCGACAGTACGTGAGCAGATAAACAGTTACAGAACCCCGCTCGCCCCTCAGGCCCCTCTCGCATTCTTCTCGTTGTCCAACAGTACATTGAAATATCCGTCTCCTATGTCTTTTTTCAGACTGGCCTTGAAGTGTGGATAAAGAATGTTTTTAATCACACCACTGCACTTACTTCTATGCAAATGTATCTGAGTGACATGGTCAGCACCCTTAAAACACTTTTTGAGAGACTGCAGAGGTGATCCACGGACCTTATTGCGCAATGGTTATCCACAAATAAACATAATGCCGCTTCTGCAATAGAAATTTCATAGGTATGCCTGACTACGTGTGAATCTAATTTTAACTGTCCCTGTGAAGAAAATGGCGCTTCAGCTTTTACATGTTTTTTGCTTTTTGAATGATTCAATAAATCCGACAGACGCGAATTTAAATTGCACTGACAAAATCGACAACGCGCACTAGCAGGTTCGGCGGGAATCTCAACAAGCCAGTCTTTCAATTGTTTGTTGCTAAGCCACTCTTTTCTAAACCTTTGGGTGAATTTTTTGTCCTTTTGTTTTGACATTTTGACGCAACTAATAACAAAATAAAGAAAGCCACTGATTTCACCACGGTCAACTGCACCATACAGATAAACAGTACCGACGAACTAGGAAAGATTGTTCTGTTGAGGCAGGGGAAACACTACATCGAAATCTGATTATTAAGCATCACCCACGTCAAAAACACGTAGTGATATGGAAGTAGGGGGATGCTGAATTGCATTCTCATAACTTACTCATAAGAGATAATCGGAGAGTGAAACCAAAGCAACACTGATTCATTTGTTATATTCTGGCCTTATGGACTCTCGTGGTTTGAGGAAGTGGGGAGAGGAAAGTATAGGTAATGGTGTATTAGAAAATATACAACAAAATTGGGCACAAGTGATAACACCGTAAAGCAATAATATCTACTCAGATACACGGTATTTTTCAATAGCGTTATAACTTTGGCCGACCCATATTGCGATAATCAGGTGTATATGTTTATCTCATTACATATAAACACAAGTCTCGCAGAGCATTAAGGTATACATGGATATGTTTCATATGTTATTGTGCAATGTGCACGTTTCATCACTTAGACTGAAATGACTGTTTGGGAAGAGGGAAGTTTAACTTGCAGTTTCATTTAGGATTTTTCGCACTAAATCTGGTCTCTAATTATATAACTGAACCACTGAATTAAACAGAAAAATATTATCGTAGACAACAGTCCATATATCCGTTAAAAAATCCGTTGACCGCTAAATGCAAAATTTCACCCGTTGGTGATGTGTAGAATCCGTCAAATTTAGCGGAAATTCCGCCAACTTGGCAACCCTGGTCACCGTCCTTCTTGCATTTTGCCATCTAACACACACACACACACACACACACACACACACACACACACACACACACACACACACACACACAGGAACTTCGCTTATTTCCTCTTGGTTAATTCTTAAATTTATATTTCTAACG
This sequence comes from Deroplatys truncata, assembly GCA_030765065.1. Lineage (NCBI taxonomy): Eukaryota > Metazoa > Arthropoda > Insecta > Mantodea > Mantidae > Deroplatys > Deroplatys truncata. Next base: position 108,115,655 of record CM060990.1, on the reverse strand, counting down.
TCAGCTTCATAGCTGACTTTCATTTTTACGACCGTCCAGTCTTTTTTTCTATTTATTTTACGTCGTTTTTATGAATAACATATTTATTGCAGCGAAATGCCCAGTTTGGTTTACAATATTACATTACATTCATGAGAACAGCAGTCACATATTTGCATATTCCCTTGTTGACCGTGTCCTCTTTGTGCAGAGTTCTATGTGGTAGCGATCACAATTTTGTTTACATAGTTTACACTCACATCCTGTATTTGATTAATGAATGATGTATTGCTGCAAATTAGGCGGTGTACTTTTATGTGGTCATATCGCGACGGATCTGTTAGGAGATATCTCGTGGTTCGGTATGTATTGGACAGTTAGCCTTCTAGATCTCATCCCTGTACCATACCATCTTGCTTTGTCACATGTCCACAGAGGCCTTTGTCGTCCTCCGTGGTCTAGGGGTACTAGCCTCTGGTTTCCGAGGTCGCGGGTTGAAGCCCGGCGGAGGACAATGGGGTTTTTCGGGCGTAAAAATGCTTAGCATGGCTTCCTTCAGAAGTGAAATAAAGCCGGTGGTCCCGTGTCGTAGATTTACGGCACGTAAAAGAATCTCAAGCCTGATAAAGGGGCCTCTGAGCAAAATGCCTGGTCTTTCCCGACCAATGTAGAATGGGACGCTACGAACCATAGTAGTTAAGGAGCGTCCATAAATAGAACTCAATCGACTGTGTTAGATTGCCTTAGTGTTAGGTAACTGTACCTCTACTTCTATACGTGACGGGCAGATGGCAACTTCGACACATGTCCACAGAGGCCTTAGTGTTAGGCAACTGTACCTCTATTTCTATACGTGACGGGCAGATGGCAACTTCGACACCTGTCCACAGAGGCCTTAGTGCTAGCAACTGTACTTCGCTTCTGTACGTGACGAGCAGGTGGTAGCTTCAACACGTCTCCACAGAAACCTTCGTGCCAGGCAAATGTATATCTCCTTCTACACAAGCCGGACAGATGATATTAGGCTACCGTCCAGTCTACCTACTTTCAATTATCTGTGGAGAGATGGCGGAGAACTCGCTATTACCATCTATTTTACTTTAAATATTGTTTTAGACTTAAGGTGGAACTTTGGGTCGTGGTATTAGGATTAGGATTCTAAGCGGAGGGGAACTTAGCACCTCGACTTAAGCAGACCTTTTGTGCCCATGCCCGGTCGGGACGCCCCGGGAGGGAGGAATGAGGTGAGAGGAGACAGAGGGCTGCCGGACCAGGAGACACGACAGGCAGAGGGCAGGATCCCTAGCATTTCCAGATTTAAACTCCCCGAATGGGCACTGGAGCCGGGTCCTCTCCCCCTGTGGGGCTTACACATCCCTGGGGGGGGGTTGCCCGGGACCCAGAGACCGTCCCCAATCCGGGGGATGAAGGTTTCCACAGAACATCCTTTTCCCCTGCAATACACCGCCGAGAACTCCCGCCGACACCTGCGACCCTGAAAGAGACCAAGCGGATGAAAGGTCAAGTGAAATGCGAATAGAGGTGAAATGGAGAGACAGGGAATTCGGCGGACTTTATGATCCTTCCCAGCATTTGCCTAGCGGCCCGGGGAAACCCCCGAAAAAACCATCGGTCAGAAAGGTCGGCCGCGGGGATCGAACCCACGACCTCCGAATGCGGTCCACAGACGTTACCACCTGAGCCTTCCCGCTCAATTGGATCGTGATATTAAGTATTCAATCCGGCATTTACCTTGGTGACTGAGGGAAACCATGAAAATACCCCTGTCAGACTGGTTGACCCACGGGATTTGAACCCGGGACCTCACGAATGCGGGCCACAGTGTCCAGTCTTACTTAGCAGGTAATCTTGGACTGTAATGATAACCGGAAACACCCCGTAACAATACTTAAATAAAAAAAGCAGTATGTTCATTGCACTACATACCTTTGAACTATTCTTTCCCTCTTAGCATTATTTCATATGGTAAACGTATTCTAGATTGATATGGTACATATTTTCCTCAAAATGTTCTCCATAATCTCTATTCACATACATATTACACTAGTCTGCATTTTCAAACTTTTTGTCAGATGATTTCTTAAAAGTAGGTGTTCTTGAATCAAGTTTTTATGCTGATTCCAGAAATAACTTCCGGTTTTTTTCTGTCCCGTTAGGTTTTTACACAAAATAAGAAGTGATGTTTTGACAATTTTACTAATGAGCGTAGAAAAGTATTCAAATACCATTTCATACAAGGTAAGTTTTTATTCAAGAAACATTTTAAGAATACTCTCGAAAGCTCCCCTAATTTATTTCATGACTACATTTTAACAAAACAAGAAGCCAAAGTGTTTCATTTAATTTTTTCAAACTTTCTCTTCTTTGATTTCCTTGCAGATGGCTGTCCCTCCTCAACATCCAACAGTAGTCGGCCATCATAGTTTCATTCCATCTCCCCTGGTACCTCCTCTCCATTTCCTTAATTTGGTGAAAACGTTCACCCTGCTCTTCACTATAATGTCCCAGATTTTCTGGAAAGTAGTTGACATGTGAATGCAGAAAATGCACCTTTAAACTCATGTTACAACCCATCTTCTTGAAACATTCCAACATTGTTTCGACAATGGCCTTGTAATTAGGATCTCTGTTATTGCCTAAGAAGTTTTCAGTAACTGAGCGGAAGGCGGTCCATGCTTCTATTTCTCTAACATCGATTGTCTTCTCAAAATCTTCATCCTCCATCAATTTCTTTATTTGAGGACCAACAAAAATTCCAGCTTTTAATTTGTCTTGTGTAATGAAGGGAAATTTCCTGGAAAGGTACTTGAAGCAGGGTCCATCCTGTGGTAGAGCCCTTACAAATTGCTTCATCAAGCCCAATTTTATGTGTAGTGGCGAAAGCAATATCTTTTGTCTCGCTACAAACGGTTCGTGCAGTTAGTTTTTAGTTCCAGGCAACAAGTTTCTCCGCTGTGGCCATACTTTCACACTCCAGTGTTTTTGCTTTGCCCGACTGTCCCATTCGCACAGAAAACAAGGCATTTTTTGCGAACCCAGCTTGTTGTTCTAATAATATTCCAATAACTTTGAAATCACCGCAGATACGCCATTCGTGTTCCTCGTATTGAATACTTGTTAAAAGTATCTTCATGTTTTCAACTATCGCTTTCATTTGAACTGAATGTGCGACAGGAAAGGACCCATAAACATTCCCATTATGCAGTAACACGCCTTTCAGGCTCCTCTTTGATGAATCTATAAAAAGTCTCCACTGAGTAGGATCATGTTCAATGTCATAGAAGTGCATTAACTCGTTTATGTTATTGCAGTAACCAAGGACTCGATCTGTGAGAAAAAAGGAACTAGCTCTTGTTCTCTGTGTCTGTACCATGAGAATGTGCTCCTGGTTCCAGAAGATTCTTATTTTTAATACGGTACCTAGTAACGCTGCAGATTCCTTAGATAAATTCAAATCACGTACTAGATCATTTAGTTCACTCTGAGAGAACAGTTGTGGAGTCACGTCGTATTCAGGCGGTAGATATCATCAGAATCGTCTTCGGTGATTGCATGAGGTTCACTTTCAACACCATCTTCTTCCAAGTTCTCTAAAACAGCTGGAGGAAGAGGAGCAGGCAGATCTTCTCCGTGTGGAACTGGCCTGATGGCTGAAGGAATACTTGGATACACAATGTGTTTGTTATTTTTCGAATACACCCCTGAACATTAACTAAACAGAAATAACCGTCTTTAAGGTGGTCTTTAGGCTCCCTCTACACCATAGGAATTGCAAATGGCATGCATGATTTCTTTCCTTTTATCCACAATCTTAACCTCTCAACACAATAGCGGCAAACTGTCTTTGGAGCCCAGGCCTTGTCTTGGTCACCAAGTTTCATTTTAAAATAACTATGGTACACTTTTTCACAAAGTCTGTTATATCAGTCCTCTGCTGAAGCACTGTATAATTTCCACAAATGTAGCAGAAAACATTTGGATTGTTCACACACTTGCGTGTAGACACAATGTATTTATAACTTCAATCACGATATAGTACTCCGATATTAATAACAATGCCTAAATTACAAATAGCAACCAGCATCTACAGGTGTAAAATCCTAAAGAGAAATTTCCCTCCAAGAAGTGATAAATTTCCCTCCAAGAAGGGATAAATTTACCTTCAAAAATACTCATCATCTACTGGCTCAACTCTATATTTTTTAATTGAAATTGTGAAAAAACTGTACGCAATAGAAAAAAACTAAAAGCAGTTCTGAGATCAGCATAAAAAAGTGAGTCAGAATCATTTATTAGTTTTCAGTCAGCCGATATCATGCAGACTAGTGTTATTGTTATTATTGTTGTTATCACACGCTACGCAGATCGTACTGCGTCATTATCTCTCCCATTGCTGGTGATACACAACGCGACGCAAACCAGCAGCAAGTTCTGCGGTTCCAAAGTGATGATGTCCGCTCTATCTGATAAAATCAATTTTCCATTTATGTTTCGGGAGGTGCTGTCAGTCAGTCTTGCTGGTTTAATTTTTATCTCTCGCTCAGTTTTAACGCATAGCGGTAGGTCATATGTAGGGGATTTTGACGTATCTCTTGCAAGATATTAACAATAAATGGCCAACTGTCGTACCGATATGAGGGTGCTCTAGCATATTTCGATGTTCATATTGGTTGTTATCATTAACATAACATCTAATTTAGAAGTCATGTTCGGATGGCGCAATATTCCTCAATCCCACACTCATATTACTGGTCATTTCCTTTGAGATTAGGCGAACATATAGTTATAATTAAAGGTCTGTAACATATTTCACTTATTTTTCGTATGACTACACTTATAGGACACCAAATGCGTTACAGTTCACAGAAAAAGTCGTAAAATTACACAGAGCAGAGAATTCAAACTGTACAAAGTCTTGGTATAATAAAGAAAAGGTAGACAACTACTTCGAAACAGAGAACATAAGGTTCGTAGATATGTGCAAATGAGACAATGAACATTGGTAGTCATAATTAGTATTAAAGTGCTGTATGGTATTGGAATTTTCCGCCAAGTGTTTATCACTTAATTGGGAAGCGCTACTGTCCGAAATTCTTTTTATTTATTTCTGTAGCCCCCTTTAACTGGTATAGGTTCATTAACTGTAAGGTTCATTACATATCGGGGGCTTTGACTAAAACGTTTGATGGCGTTTTTACACTTTGAACTTTTAGGTTAGATTACTGTAGGTTTTCGTCGTTTTTAAGTTATTTTAACATATACATTCTCTCTCACATCCACATCTTCAGACCCTATGGAGGTAGGGAATAATGCTAATTAAAGAAAAATTGCCAGCCTTAGCTGGGAATCGAACCTCCGGGTTCTCCGGGTGAGAAAAATTAAATTAAATTGTGTTTTATTTATGGACGCTCTTTAACTACTATAGTCCTTAGCGTCCCATTCTATATTGGGCGTAAAATACCGGTAATTTTGCTCAGAGGCCTCTTTATCAGGCTTGAGGTTCTTTAACGTGCCGTAAATCTACGACACGGGACCACCGGTTTTACTTCCCTTCCGAAAAAATCCATCGCCATCCGCCGGGTTAGAACCCGCGACCTCGGGAACTAGGGGCTAGCATGGTAACCACTACACCACGGAGGACGACACCGTGTGAGAAGTAGGCTCGCTGACCACTCGACCAGGGAGGCAGTCACTGTCCATAATTGGTACGAATGATTGTCCAAGACACGCGCATTTCTATTTTAGTACAGTTTATCTTGCAAAAAACCAAGCGGGATGGCTCAAGCGGTAACGTCGGTGGCCCGCATTCGGGAGGTCGTTGGGTTCGATTCCCGCGGCCGACCTTCCTGACCCATGGGTTTTTTCGGGGTTTTCCCGGGTCGCTAGGCGAATGCTGGGAAGGTTCATTACATCCCCCGAATTTCCTGTCCCTGAATTTCACCTCCATTCTCATTTAATTTCACCTTTCATCTGCTTGGACTGTTTCAGGGTTGAAAGTGTCGGCGAGAGTCTCGGCGTTGCATGGCAGGGGAAAAGGATGCTCTGTGTAACCCTTCGTCTCCCTCGAGTTCTGGTCCCCCGGTGGGATGTGAAAGCATGTAGGGGGAGGGGATCCGGTTACACCAGCTGCCATCTGGGAAGTTTCAATCTGTAAAAGGAAGGGACCCTGCCCTGTCGTGCCTCCTGGTCCGGCCGCCCTCTGTCTCGTCTCACCTCACACCTCCCTCGCGGAGGCACTCCGTCAGGGGCTCAGGCACAAAAGATCTTATAGATCGAGGTGCTAAGTCCCCCTCCGTACCTAGTCCTACTCCTATATTGCAACAAGGGGATGCATGCTATTTGTAACAGTATATCACACTTTTGGATGCTTAAATTAGAAAGACAAGTACTTACTCAATGCGCCTATAGAGCAGTCCGCTTGGCGTTGGCTTTTAAATCCTCAACGAAGGTGTCTTGAGTCCCATGTCTGCACACATGTTCACTTTCTGTACTGCGTAACTAAACTAGAGGTAAGGTAGAGGTGACAAAAGAGCGGGACCCTCGCGCGCTGCGACTGCACAGATCTTTTGCGGCTACCGCCCCCCTCATGTGGAAGGGGTGAGGTGAAGGAACGGCAAGTGAAAGTTGCGTCAAGTGATAATTTAAAGTACAATTGCATATAATGTACATCAATTTTAGTAAAATGTTGTACGGAGCGTCTTGCATTTAAGAGTTTCCACTTTTTTTTATTATGTTCAATTATAATTTTATTTGTATGATAAAAATAAGCGTTTTAGATAAAAGGGCTCGGAAATTTTACCACAGTTAAATAATGGAAATGATCTGTCTGATCAATTTGGCTAGAACCTAATTATTATTATTATTATTATTATTATTATTATTATTATTATTATTATTATTTGGAAATGTCATATGCTACTGCAAACCGGTACAATATGGAATGTCAGTAGAGAGAGAAAGAACAAAGACCAAGACAGAATGCACAACACTATATTTCAGGTTTAGTACTATAGTATGAGGAAATTATGTTAGTTGGTTCATTGCGCGGTGCAATTTCTAAGAGAAGCGGCCCTCGTAGCCGTGGTCGCTGGAGTGTATACCTCCGGCGCTCCGCCAAGCTGAGAGTTGCGGATTCGAGTCCCGCCATGGGCATGGGTGTTTGTGTATGTTGTGTAATTGTGATAATAAGCGGTAACGAAAACAGTAAAAACGCGGGATCATAAACTGGGTAAAACAATGGAACTATAAAAAAAGCGGAAAACTGCATTCAAAAAATGAAATTTAAAAATCTGACATGATGCATTCACATTACTTTCTCTATCCTCTATCGCTTATTCGTGGGTGTACAAACTAGCCTTACTAAAGCTTATTTTTTTATCTACTTCATTTTAATTCAAATAAACCTTTGCAGAAATAGATGCATTACACACTTCATTATAGATACTAAGGGAACAACAATAGTCAAATGTTTAAGAACTGGACGCTATATGCTGGCCTTAAAATTCCATACTGTTTCCATGCAATCGCGAGAAACAACTGAATGCTGACAGATCTTTAAAAGAATGACAAAGTAAGAACAATTCGAACCACTAATAACGGATATCTTGGAAATGACGTATGCCACGAAAGGTTAATTGAAATAAATTGTGTGTTTTGAAAAGATCTACAATTTTTGTGTAGAGCGTTTTCGTCTATCGTTTACCGCATACCAGTTACACATAAAAATTCCTTCCGAATGAACAGGACTTCATTGGCTATTCCCGGAAATTCCAAGATATACATTTTATTTTTCATGTAAATATTTTTAATGTATGATATTTTAATCAAAATCGTAGAGCAATTTTTTAGAAAATCAAAATTTAAAAAAAAAAATGTTCCATGTAATTTTGGGTGGGGGTATTTTCTAGAAAATCTTTTTGTCGCATTTTTGAAAGGTACTGTAACTAAATACCAAATGTTATTTATCCGACTTTTAGTTTTTGACTTATGCTGTTCACAGACACACACAGAGACACACCTATACATGGGCCTTTTTCTAACAATGCTTTTCTTTTATTCAGGGGCCTCAAAACATGCATTTCTGGTGAAATCTCGTTATCGAATTTTTGGGTGGAATGCAATTACCTTCTTTGCCTACTATGTACGTGGTAGATAAAGTAAAAATGTAATCGAAATAATAGCCTTTAAGTACTCAAATTTTGTTATATTCACAATGCATACATTTTCGAAAATTTCACATCAGTAGCTTTAAATATTGTGAAGTTTATATTTAAATAAATTCCTCAATGTTTAAAAGTGGTACAGAGCTTCTGGAATCTGAATCAAGAAATAGTGCAATTTTAACTATGAAATCACGTTGATTAAGCATCTAGAAAAATTGAAATTTAATTTTAGAGTATCGCAGAAATAAATAAATAAAGATGATATAAGAAGTAGGCAGTAAAAGAGTGAGAATCTTTAAGGTAAATTCGTTGTTGACATTAAGCATATTAATTATCACAACAAATAAGAGTTAAATAGAAATATTTACCCTATAGAAGATATGAAAAACGATTATGTAACCAAACTGATGATTGATTTAGAACTATCATTTTACTAAAGCAACTGATTGAGCATTCGCTATTGTTGATAAATAAATTAAAATAAAACAATTAGACATGCAAAAGCTACCTCTAGTTAACAAAATACTTTGTTGAAGAAGAGATGTACAAGAAGGATGCACATTTATCATGTTTCTCATAAAAGTAACTCTTCACAATACTGAGCGAGTTGGCTCCACGGTAGCGTGTGAGGTTCGCATTCGGAGGTCCCGGGTTTGATTTCGTCGTCCGCCCACTCTGACCTTGTGTTTTTCATGGTTTTCTCTGGTCGGTAGGCGAATGCTGGGGTGATTTCTCTTCTGCCATGATTTCCTCTCCCTCATTTCCCCTTCATTCAGTTTACTTCTCATGTTAGGTGTGCTTCTAGGTTTCGTGGCGTGAGGCGGTGCCGGACAGGTGGCACAAATGCTAGCTCTAAGGAAAGAGTATTCCACATGGACACCAGAGGGCTGCCTGGTTGCACGAATGGTTCATTGTCCTCTCTGGGCAGCTCCAGTAGTGGATCGGTCTTCGAGCCAAGAAATATTAGGGACTTCCGCGCGTCTTTGTGGTCCGTCTGCCTGTTGGCCCCCGCGGTTCCTTCACTTCAGCTCTTCCTCCTGGGGGTGGTATAACCGCGATAGGTCTCTGTAGGTCTTAATGCGCGAGGTGTCCCCTCCGTTGTATACCCTGTACTCTAATCCAGGGGTTACCAAACACTCGTCTGGTGCATCATTTACAATAAACATATCGACACGAAAGTGTAATTCCACAGTAATTTATTTAATTAATAAAGTAACTTACTTTGATTTCATTTCGGTAAATTTTTACTGTTGCTTTCCGTTTTTTATATTTTTAAATGCTCAACAGGTTTTTATCTATTTTAAATTTTTCGTATAAATAATAACGATTTAAAAGAGTAGATTTATATTTTATATACCTCCCAAATGCTTAGCTAAATATGGAGATGCCATGGTGCAGTGGTTAGTCATGTCTTTTCTGTGTGCGGATTAGGCACTGGAATACCAGGATACGATTTTTTTTCCCCGGACAATATAGGGTTTCCTACTGTCTCATTGGATTCCCCTATCCTTAATTTCCCAGTTGCTTCACTCATGTCTCCTTACCCATAAGTATTCTGTTATTTAGCACAAGGGAATGGAGCTACTATGTTACCAATTCATAGGAGTAAGCATAAGAAGGCACCACAAATACAGGGGTGAAATGTATACATACTTTGATAGTGGTTATCTAGGCTGTATTTAAAATTCCGCCTTGAGTTGATGTTAGTATGTAGAATTATGTTTTCCCTAAAGATGTCAACAGTTGGGCATATGCTACAGCAACCATGCTGCCATGATAAGAATCAACAAATGATACAAAGTAGCAAAGATACGTTTTAGATACTTTTGAGCAACGCAAAACCCTTCTGAACTTTCTACACGTTTCTCTGACTTAACCGCTTGCAGTAGTGGATGTATATGATGAACGCTTTGAGCATCTCATGTTCTTGGTAGTTTTTAACTCTTCCTGCATACTGCATCAGACAGTGGGCGCTGATGGTACATGAAACGAAATGATTATTGAGAAAGAAAATTGAGGAAGGAAACGTTCTAGGATTAAGTTTAAGGTACCTCCCCGACATTTGCTGGTTAGGAGGACTGAAGGAAAACCCGAAGAAAAAAAACAGTCAAGGAGGACGGTCCTGGCTGAATTTGAACCGCGGACCTCCCGCTTATGAGTCTATGCTTTTACGAGCTCGACCTCCCGTGTCGGTGAGCATCTTATGCGATTTCAGAAATAAAAGTTCACTTAAAGTTTACCTTTAAGGTCTTCACATATTACTATTATATCTGTTAATGTTTTGCAACACACGAAAGTAGCACAAGCTGTGACAAAATATCCCAAAATGTTTATTTGTGAAAACTTTGAAATGCACGATTTCAGACAGAACAAACAACTAATTGTTACTGTTGAAGAAATAATGTTATTGTTCACGAGACTGTTACATATAGTTGTTTAAGAAAATGTACAGCTGTGTAAGTATTGGAGTGAGAATGGGTTTAATCTAAATGCATGCAGGTAACTGACACTTAACATAACATTCTATCACTACGAAAGATGGTGGTAAGTCTGATTACGTTAGTAAAGTGTTATTACTTGTGTGCAACTAAGTTAAAACATCTACCAAGTGAGAACCACCTTTTGAATTTCTATTATTTGCAAAGAAATAGCTTTTTTGAATATGTTTTGAGGGGCAGTCAAATTAAAACGGGTCACCATAAATGTAATCTAAGATGCGCAAAATTCGTCACACTGCTGTTTACTATCATTTTTAGTCTTTGGTTTTATAAATGATACCTTACGGGCTTTATTTTGCTTCTACCTGTAGTTATACACGTAATTTCCGATGACCTGTGTATCGAATTTAGTATTATATTTTCTGCCTCACTCTGTATTTTTTTCTACTTTCAAATGGAACGTATTGGTGGCTGAATCGTGTAAATCACATCACTTGATTGGGACCCAAAGAATCACATATGCGTTCTAAATAAACACAATTAGGAATAGAAAACCTTGAACCTTATAGAATTTTCCTCTCAATAATCCTTTTAATAAGTATGTGTTACTTTGCTCGTTCATCAAATCGTCACAAAAAACGAACGTCATTTTCTAAATTACACCGTAGCGCTTCCCAAAGGCTCCACAGCTCGAACTTTTACGTGGCGGGAAAATCACTAGAGTGGAAATCTGCAGAACCAGTCTGCAGAGAATCGTGATGACATTCTTCTTGTACTGCAAAAGCCCGCTGCTTGTTGATTTCTCGAGCATGGGACCATAAACGTTGCAAAGAGCTGAAATGCACTTTGCAAAAACTGTGACAGTAAAAGCCGAAACGCTGAGGAATGCTACAGAAATGTGTTATCTTCTGCTGGTTAGCCCTACGACTACACTTCTCCAAGGATCGAGAATACATTTAAAGGATTTTTCTCAGAAACACTTCGGAACACTCCGTACAGTTCAATTTTTCTCATGTCTGAAGACACAAGCTCCTGCGTATCGGTTTTAAAGGAATGAGAGTATGGCAAAGAGTGTTGTTACTTCTCAAAAAAAGAGGTGACCGAAAAAGTGGATGAAATCTAGTAGTAGAACCTGACTTTTTCCAGAAGAGAAACTGTCGCATTTTCTCTCAGCGGTATACATATATTAACAGTAATGGAGATTACTGCCAGGGTAAGAAACTTTCAATGTAGCCTTTCCGGCATCTGCTGCATTTTCATCTGACTGCCGCTCATGCTTCAAAGCAAGAAATTAAGACCTACTTAACATATGAAAAACAAGAAAAACGTAATTTCATACCTTTGTTTAGGAGCGATAATGATTTCAGCCGGTGTAAACGCTGCTGGTGACGCACGTTCAGAGAGGAAGGACTTAGGCAGCGACAGAGACCGTTGTTGAGAATCCAGAGGGGTGCTTCCTTTATAGCGAGCATCCTCAGGCTCAGCTGCCGGCGCTGATCCAGGCCTTGGTTCTAGCACAGATTTGTCGCGCTCCTGCAACGGTGATTTTCCTCCTAGACCTCCCATCGATAGTGCGTCATCCTGAGGCGTCGAAGTGCCGGAGCTTCTCTGTGCCATTCGTGGACTCTTCGTTACAGTTCTGTCTGAAGTGGTTACCCACACATCACTTGAAGATGAGGACGCAGATGATGCTGGAGATCTAGCAGTATTCGCACCTCCGCTAGGGGACAGTTTAGAATCTTTGGAAAGGGAATTTTCTATCTCCTGAATGTCCATTATTGGGGATGCAGCACTTTTCCCACAAATACCACTATCTTGATGATTAAAAACCAAGCCACTTCCTATTCCAAAAGCACTTGTAGGGTCACCCTTGTACTGATCACATTTTTCACTATCTGTGGGATAGCTAATCACAGAGGATGCTTTATTTATCACATTAGCCTTTAGCTTTTCTGAAGAACTACTATAATTACCAGAATGTTTCTGTGTTTGACAGTGACTGTAATGCTGCTGTCTTCCCATAGTTTTACTTTTGAATTTCTTTTCTTCGTTTTCAGGTGTTGTGACTAGCCTTTTTTCTAAACTACTGCCTACATTTTCATTAGGTCCATTCTTTGATCTACTGCTATGCATGTACTGATAACTATTCTTATGGTCCGATAATGAAGGATTAAATACATTATGTCCTTCAACCGAGCCTTCAGGTATTTTACTTGCTTTAATGTCGCTATCGTAAATGTGTTTAGAGTCACTACTTCGACCTCTTTGGACCGAAGTGCTGACCTTCGTAGTAGAAGGATAAGTCTGTGAAAGGCGTATGGCAGATCCCATGGATGAAGTGGTTACTGGTTGGACAGATGGTAGTTTAGACCCAGTCGATGATCCTGGTGAAAGTGAAGATGGCTTGTTATGAAGTGAGGAATTGGTGATTGGTGGATACAGGCTGTCACGATGAGCACAGTGGGGCCAGAAATCACAAGTGTTTGGGGTACATGGATTAAGATCAAAACTAGTGCCAGTTCCAGGAGTTGTTGGCGTCGTGATGCCACGCTGCAAAATCCTTTGTTGTCGTTGGGATTGAGTTTTGACTTTGTTTCCTCGAGAAGACACAACAATAATATTGAACCCTGATGGCTGTTGCTCGTGGCTACCATCTTGAAGTTCTGAGGATCCATGATCTGTAGTACTGTGATAATGCGCTTGCAAGAGGGCCCTGGCAGCTGCACGACTTCGAGTACCATGCAGATAGTCTGTAACGGCGCGTGCCTCATCCTCCCATCGAAGGAATCCATCCTGGTATCGGCTGTCTTCTGACTGAGCCTTTCCTGCACACATAAACGTTACAATTACATTTTTGCAATTCGAATCATTCTTACACTTTCTATTTTATATCCAATGAATCTAAGCAACTGTATTAACATTTACCCTTCGAAGTGAGTTAGTTTAACTTTCGTCATAACTTAAAATTGTTGAAAGTTCAATTATATATTCAATTTGTAATGAAAAACAACAATGTTTGAATTAGCGGCTTATATTCCCTCTTTAGTTACTTCTGACATTAACATCCGGTAACTTCTGAATGTAAATGGCTGATAACACACCATTAACTGTTAAGAAGGGTAAGATTCTTAAGAATGCAATCAAGTTTCTCTAGGGAATTTAATCAATAAATTCTATGTATATTAAAATAATGTATCACCTTAGCTTGACTTGCATAAAGGATTATAGATTCTACTTTTATCACTATAATGTCAGAGCAAGATTATCACCCCACTTCTATTATACAGGATGTTCAGAAATTTCCACACTTTTAAGATGTGTACATCAGATGATGTAGACAACCTTTTGAGTAGAAACCTATAAGAGGAAAGACATCATAAATGGGTTCGTTTTGGCCTAAGGATTACTCTGGGCTCAAACGAAAAATAAGTATAACGTTCTGTGCCTGGAAGAAAACTCTGCAAGGTTTTTCAATACAATTTAATAATAAATTAGGATGTCAAGAGAAGGATGTCCTCCCTCACATTCTTCCAAGTATAGAGCGTTATAGCTATATATTTCTACTCTGAGGCCAAACTATAACACTAGGCCAAACAGCTCCAGTTGCTACAGGCCTTTCAAACCATTGTTTAAATCTTCAGTTTCTTCTCGGTGTTAAAGCGCCTAGTGATTTAGTTAGTTGTTACTCTGTTAATTAATTTCTAATAAATATTCTATAAAGGTATCCAATGTAGAGAAAAGTAAAATCTTAATAATTTTATATCAACATTTTCTGCGTAAACCTAACAATCCGCTTCTTTTTTATTTAAATGCTAATTAGCATCCCGGTCAAGTACAACAGCATTTCGATGTAGGAACCAGGAACCAGGTTACACTATTGCACCTAGAAATCATGCTCTAGTACACCAGCTTAGTAACACAATAGTATCCGCTGAACTTCATCAGTTGATGATCACATTGTAATGGCATAACTGTGCTCCCAACAACTATGATTAACAATAAAGTTAAACGTGATACACAGATGTAATCTATCCTCATTCAGCATGGGCAGCGGTTAAACATTTATTTTAAATTATAATACATTGGAGTGCACGGATACGAGCCCATAAAATAAGCAGCGGTGTATATTGGTAAACTCTACCATTATCATAAGGGTAATCTCAACAAATAAAAAAAAAAAGAAGAAAGAAACCACTCAACAGACTTCTATAATTCCTTCACCTTTGAAAACCCCGATTCTTCTAGATGGACATAGGTTATATATTTTAAAAAATTGTAACATTGGGGGGTTTTAGGAGGGATTTTCATGTTTATGTAACCCGATCTGAATCCTGTTTCGTTGAATATATATTTCTGGTGCTTTATTGCACACAGCAGATATTTAATGTCTTCCAGCTTAAGGGGATGTTGGGGAGGCTCAAAACATTTAAAACAGAGTTATTAGTGGGGAAGTTGCATATCATAATAATTAATATCACCAATTTTCCTCTGAACAATGTTATCAAGGTGTACTTTTTGCATGAATTTTAATAAAATTGGTACACTTCGATTTTAGAATCGGACCAAAATAAGTTATCCTATAATTTTCAAGAACTTTCGGTTCCCTTATTTTCAACCCCTTACATACAAATCAATACTCTTTGTTGTATCCGCTTTTACACTTAAACTACAGAACCCACCGAATACTATAGTCTGTCTTACAACTCTGGACTACATTTATAAGTTTCCAACCTCTTATAAAGAAGTCTGCACTGTTTAATGCATCTGGTCAAAATACTGCACAATTACCTTTTGATAAAAATCATATGTTGATTTACAACTTGCAAAACTACCAAAACTTATTTTCAATCATATAGTACTCGATATTTTTAAAACAATACTACCTTTATCCCTTATTTCCAAACTCTTTATGACAAGTCAGGCAGGAAATTTGTGCACCTAGGCTATAGGACTTGGCGAAAATTATAGACTGCCTTACAACTTTAAAAAGCCTATCCTTATTTATATATTTTTTAAAAATTTCACTATTTGACCAACCTGGACAAAACTTTGGGTTCTTACGCTTTAGGTATGAGTGAAATTTGTAGGCTACTCACGACTTTTAAAAACTTCCACTTCCTTATTTTCAGAAAGCATCCTTGCACCACAGTATAGGAGTCAGCGGAATTATAAAATACCTCTACCTAGCCCTTATCTGGCTGTACCCATTTCTTTGTGTTTACAAACGCTCACGTTTCGTGCGTGTAGTTCAGCAACTTAGAAAAAAACCTTGGGAGGAGTAACTCACCTGGTCATGTATTCCCCCTCTCTAACTGTCCTTGGGCGAGCATGCTTCTCCTACTCTGCCTCGGGATCGTTGCTTAAGCACCACACTTCATAATTTCGCCTAGCCCGATTTTATCCCCACAAAATCGTTTACCACACCACTATTGTAACTATCCAACTGTAGAGGCAGGACTAAAGACACAGGAGCATTGGAACAAAAATGCTGTTTGTAGATTGCTGTGACAGGCCACGCAAAGAGCAAGGTGCAGCGGGTGTGAAAACAAATGTTTGCATATAACTAGCGATAGCATTTCACATACATGCGGTATTATCGTGGAATATCTTCCAAAAGTCAAATAACACTTTTTAGGGTATTTCATAACCACTCCCCCATCTATCTATCCAAGGAAAAAAGTTCTTCCCTGATTTATTTTCATAATACAAATTATTTCAATTGAAGTTTTGCAAAGAAAGCCAGCGGCTTTAATTTTTTTATAGGGAGACCAATTATACATCATCATCATCATCATCATCATCATCAGATAGAAACTGTACTCTTTAACATACCTCTTACAGAACTGGAATAAGGACTTTAGTTTTTGAGTTATCGCAGTAAACAAAATCCTATTAAATTTTGCTACACTATAAAAGTTCTGTGTTCACAACAGAGATGTGACAGTTGTTCCCCGCGTATCCGCCCACTTCCTCTTTAAGACACCTCACTAAATAACTCAGTAGCAAAAGACAAGTAGAGTGGAGCGATTTATGCCTCCTGAATACTCGCGCAACCCGTAGACCGAGGGATTATACTAAGTTGTTATACTATAGCAAATGGTTTCAAGTTGCATATGATATAGTGAAGTCAAGATTGCCAAAAGGACGAGTTTTAAGTTATGATAAGCTGAAAAACCTTAATATTGAGTAGTAATCTATATCTTTCTTTAATCATATGCCCTGTGGTTTGCCAAAAACTAAGGAAAGCCGAATGTTTTAATCCTTTATATGGAGTGCGAAATGATTTTTTGGGTCTCTGTACCGAGATGAAATCGATTGAATATTAGTACAAAATTAAGCATAATGGTACTTATTTGGAAGATCTTGTTGCTCTGCGAAAGTGTAAACACGATTCCTTTCAATTTTCATCTGGAACTGGCCTTTGTCAATAAACTAATTTTTGTGTGCCGGAATTTACCTTAAACTAATAAGATAGTGAGTCATCAAGGCACTGGTTTCGATAAGTAGATTGTGTCAACATTGCAGAAGAAAAATATCTTTGGGAACTAGTCGCATCGGCATCTACTTAGCATATTATGTATATAGCTACCGCTTTAAAACCTAGGGTATTTAATGGAAGATTCCGAACGCTCTGTATATAAAAATACTTGAGGCATAACATGAAAAGTATAGCTAAAATAAAAATGATAGGTTTAGAGTGTGTATAAAGAGAAAACGTTTTCAAAATTATTTATATTCATTATACACCATTCCTAAATTAAATACTTACGCATCTAAGAAAATGAAACTCGGACTAACGCGATATTGTCATATTGATTTGATTTTCCATAGTGATACTTATGTATACAGATTGAAAAAAGGCCAAAACGAATCACTGAAATGCGCAAAGAATAGAAGTAAACACGGCTTAGCAAACGAACAGCTGGGAAAATAAATCGGAATGTGCAGTTACGATGCACAACTGCCACGATGGTTTTATATGGATATTGTACGCCATGTGGTACACGCATGAAGGTCCGTCGCCACATTTTAGGCACCTGCGAGACAAAATCCAGCTGTGGTCAAAGAAGGCTAGGTCACGTGGATCTGTTCCTCGGAGTTTAACATCAACGTACTTAAATTCTATGACTTTTCTCGTGGAGTCATCTAAGCAAAGTTGCATACTTCTATCAACACAACTAGCAACTGGAACAGCGAAGTGTCGTCATCTCTAACGCTCCCCATATATGGCCAATGACCTTCGAGGGTTACTTCATTTCACCAAGCGATGACTGGGCCCATTTCTGAGGTGGAGGCACCGAGCGTGCGGAGTCCGTTACCCCGATGCTATGGTGATGATGAAGATGGCGGTGGAATGAGAGGACCTACAGCTTTTACCGTAGGCGTTGGGATGCTTCACATGATGAGCAAGTCAGAGGTGAAGGCGTGGATAGGGCCGACTTAAAATTGCCACGCCAGAGTCGGGAGTCGAACCCTGAACCCTCAGTACGAAAGCCAGAAACGAAACCACTGCGCCCCTCGACTTGAAATGTCAATACGACAATTTCGAAATCAATCGGAAGTGTTTGAAAGGATTTGTAACTGCTGTGTCGGAAAGAATAGCGTATAGAAGTAGGGTTGGCATTGTTACCATTTCCTTTAATTTATACCAGATGGCCCACACAAGCCGTCCTCAGTTGAAGTTAGTTTATACCGGATGCACGGATGCCAAAAGATTTGCCTAAGCATAACTGCAAAGGGGACTCCATACCAACAGAGAAGAGAGCTAAATGAAAGACCAATGCTTGAAAACGAACACTAACTGCTTTTATGATCTCAGGACTCTTTCGGGAGAAACTGCCTGCTATATGAGGTGTTCCGGTATAGATTCCCGGCTGGGCTCCAGAAAGTTGTCTTTAAACAAAAGCATTTCACGGTATGCCCAAGGTATGGTGTTTGAATGTACGTATGTATGTGTGGAGTGGATGTTATCGGTTATTTAATACGCAATTCGCTCGTTAACAAGAATTTAGGATTGTCGCTTGACGCAAACTTGAGCACACGTGTGAAGTCATTTAGTTCTATGACAGTTAATCTAAATTCAGGGCAACTATATGGAACCAAATGGTGCCGCAAAGTTAACAATATTAAACAAAATTCTATTTTATTATATTCATTTATCTATAAAGGTGCGTTAGAATTAAATTATTTTCTATTGGTGCACTATTCTTAATAAGCATGGTGGACGAATTGATGTAAGGACCTCTCAGGCCCTACCTGGAATTATCCATCATTTTTTTAATATTTTTCTGTACGTCTGTACGTCAATAAAAAAAAAATAAAAAGAACAGCGTGTGCAGAAGACAGATGCCGCGTCTGAAAATGTTCAGAACACAGCCTCGAGCCTCAACTGCACAGATCATAGCCATGTCCGTTTGTCCGCTATTGGTGAACGTTACCTTTTTGTCGGAATGACCTGACTCGAACTGCAAGCAGGCGACCACGCGACGCTTATCAGTACCAAACTACCAAGTAAACACCTGCAGACAGCAGCACTACCTCAGTGACCTTCGCTTTGTTCCTGCACTGCCCTTTTGAACATCAGTGATGCGGCAACTTCTTTTGCGCCTATTTATGCGGGAAACATAAAATTGCAAAGGACGGCTTGTTTGGGCCACCTGGTATAGCTATGCAACAGTATATAAGGAATATATGAGCCTAATCTAATTCTCTATGTGTACATACATAAAATTGTAACCAAAACTCTTTCGTAATTTTCGATACGGGATAAATAATTGATATCACGGATAGATTAGACTAATCAGGCGGAGCCCCCCCCGCTATTGGAGCTAGCATCGCACTTAGGCCATCTCAGTAGATCTATTGTCTTAGGTGACCGCCGGGGAGAGCGATGAAGGGGAGACCAGAAGGACGACCAGATCCGGATGACGACGCGCGCAGGCGTAGTACGGGGTCCCTAAGGATTCCCGAGTGACAACAATGCTGACGCCGGCGCGAGCTTGCCTGCGCTGTCTTCAACCTGGAGGTTCACGGGAACTAGCACCCCTCCGAAAGGGGCACCAGCCGGCCATTGCGCCAGGGAGAAACCCTTTACACAGCGTAAATTCCACCGTCCCGCCGCAACGCAACAATCGCCGTTGCCTTGTCCTGCAACCCTCAAACATATGAAGGTGAAACAGATGAAAGGAAATTATGGGGACAGGAAATGACGGAAAAGGATTAAATTGAGTTTTATTTATGGACGCTCTTTAACTGCTATGGGCCTTAGCGTCCCATTCTATATTGGGCGTGAAAGACCGGAAATTTTGCTCAGAGGCCTCTATCAGACTTGAGGTTCTTTTAAATGCCGTAAATCTACGACGCGGGACCATCAGCTTTGCTTCTCTTGCGAAGGAAGCCATGCTAAGGATTTTTAAGCCCGAAAACCCGCGATCTCGGGAACTACAGCTTAGCATGGTACCCCTAGACCACGGAGGACGACAGGAAATGACGGACAGGGAATTCGTGGTAGAAGAGTAACCACCGCAGCATTCGCCTACCGACCTGCAAAAACCACGAAAAAATCCTAGGTCAGGGTGACCGACTCAACGGGATTCGAACCGTTGCGAGCCTTACACGCTATCGTGGAGCCATCTTATTTGGTTAAGGCATATAATAGGCTAATATGAATAAAAAAATAGCATTTTTAGAAAATGTGCTAGTGTGTGCTTTTAACTTTTAATTCCGGATGGCCAACTCATATTTGTTAAACCTGGCATAAAACACACCTTAGATTCTACTAAAAGAATAGACTGTATGGCATGTTAATATTTTTCTCTAACGCTGATTCTATTTGGAGGGGAAGCTAACAAATCCAAATATTTCACTTATTTTTTAGCTTTTAAATGATAGATAACATAGGTTTATAATTACACCGTTTCTGACGGGATTTGTTATTCACAAAATTCCGATAGGATAGATATTTAAGAAGTTATATTAATTTGTTGCTACTATTCATACATTTAAATCAGATAAACAGAATCGTTTCTATGACATTGCAAGTCTAAGAAAGAGATGGAAGTTACAGAAGCTTGGGTACTATTAAACCATTTTCTTATATTTTAATGAATACTCCAGAAAAAACACCGTTTTAACACATACTTTTTACAAACGTGTAGTTTACGCTGAAAGACAGAGGGGAAAAGTACGACAAAGGGGGAGAAAAACAAAGCAAGAGGGGTCGGAGAGGGTGAGGGAGAAAGATGAAGGAAGTGAGAGAGAGAGAGAGAGAGGGAGAGAGGAGGGCAGAGAGACAGAGTCTTCGTAATGAACACAACATAGGGAAAACCATTTAATGGCAGTTGCCAAGGATCCAAAGTGGCCGACTTTGCACTAAACTAAAGTGCTGCCAACCTTACAATGGGAGTTATTAATTTCAAATGAGTCAGTAAATCAAATCTTGTTTTGAAACAACACAGGTTGATTAAATTACTTCCCAGCCTAAATACCACATTATTGTGTTTAATGGGAAATTGTGCTATAAAAACAAAAATTAAAAAGTGTGGAACACTTATGTAAGCACTAAAACTATTCTAAATAAACACACGTGGAACACAATGGCCTCTATCCAACCAGGATTATTCGCTTTAAACTCAACAGTTGACGTCCTGCAAGATAATGCCTGTAGCGCCAACGCGTATACTTCTGGGGTAGCTGCTGATATTGATGTCAACTGAACAAACAGAATGTCACCAAAAGTAACCAGAGAGCACTATAATATGGGAAATATGTCACAGTTGGCTTTTGGTGAACTCCAATACTTTGCGTACCCCTATAACACGAGTTGAGCAGCGGATTCTGCTAATGCTTAATAAAAACTATTACCAGCAAAGTTTAAGTTTTGTGCTTACTGCACAAATGAGAAAAACCTGATATGTTGCATTCACATGGCTTTCTCTACTCTTGTACAAAATATTTTTACAAACGCTTATTCTCCATCTATTTTATGCTAATCAAGATAAACATTTGCAGAAACTATCTTATAGGTGCAAAGAGAATATGATAGGCTTTAAGCGATAGTCAAATCTTTTAAGAGCTGGTTGCTATGTGGAGCATTTCATTTTCTTTGTATGTCCGGGACATACAAAAACGAATAACGAATTCCCATTTGAGAAAAAGTATAAGTTTTGGAAAAAGCAAACATATTACAAGGAATATCTCGGAAATGTTCACTAGAAACAAAATATGTATGACATAAATTGTGTGTTTTAACGAGATCTACATTTTTTGTGTAGTAAAATGTTGTCTATCTCTTACGGCTTACCAGTTATGCGAAATTTGGGGACATTCCCAGAAAATTCAAGATATACATTTTATTTGCCATGAAAATGTCTTAAACATATGACATTTTAATTAAAATCGTTAGAGCCATTTTTGAGAAAATCATAATTTTCGAAAAATGTTTCATGTAAAGGGTAATCTGGGGTGGGGGATTTTCTTGAAAATCTTCGTGTCGCATACTAAACTCAATTATCAAGTTTGGTATTTATCCGACTTTTCGTTTTTGAGTTATGCTGTTCACAAATTAAATTGAGTTTTATTTATGGACGGTCTTTAACTGCTATGGTCCTTAGCGTCCCATTCTATATTGGGTGTCAAAGACCGGTAATTTTGCTCAGAGGCCTCTTTATCAGGCTTGAGGTTCTTTTACGTGCCGTAAATCTACGACACGGGATCACCGGCTTTACTTCCCTTCCGAAGGAAGCCATGCTAAGGATTTTTACGCCCGAAAAAATCCATCGCCCTCCGCCGGGTTTGAACCCGCGACCTCGGGAACTAGAGGCTAGCATGGTAACCACTACACATGCTGTTCACACACACACACACACACACACACACACACACACACACGGACATGTTTCCAAAAATGTTGTATTTGGATTCAGGCGCCTCAAAACACGTATTTCCGGTGAAATCTCAGTATCTAATTTTTGGGTGGAATGCAATACTTCCCCTCCTTAGTATACGTAGTAGGGAAAGTAAAAATCACTCGACGCCTCCGTGCTCACAACTATCCTGCCAGCGGTGCATTGCAACCACATATTCACGATATTCTCTCCAGCATGTAAATGCACGTTTACATATATTTTTGCTTCTACCACGCG
The DNA here is from genome assembly GCA_030765065.1 of Deroplatys truncata. NCBI lineage: Eukaryota > Metazoa > Arthropoda > Insecta > Mantodea > Mantidae > Deroplatys > Deroplatys truncata. The sequence continues at coordinate 108,092,912 of CM060990.1, read as the reverse complement.
TACATTTCACTGTTTCGGTTAGTTCCACCAGTTCTGATGTACCCTGCATAAATGGAAATACTTCTTAGCGCTGAAAACGCAGCTCATCCAGCACAGGAATCTAAGCAATTATTTTTCTCAATGCTTATGTCCTGAGATCTTCAAAATAACAGACTTGTGAAACATTTGGAATATCCAGTGGCTAAGGCAGTAAGCAGTAAAATTCACTTCGTTTCATAGCTTATTGAAAAATCTACAGTAAAGCATTCTTACGCTGAGTTATAACAAAACCAAGAAACATTTGGGTGCTATTCAGTGCTGCACTGAATATGCTTTACATTGGATTTTCTTTTGTTCCATTTATATGCCGCCTTTAACACCTCGGTTCATATCGGGTTTTTACCTCTGAAACAATTACTCATCAGCAATGATTTTCACTCGTTTTACAGTTGGGTGGTGTTACTTTGGTAAAAGTCGTCCTCCGTGGACTAGTGGACTAGTGGTACCGTGCTAGTCTCTAGTTCCCGAGGTCGCGGGTTCAAACCCGGCGGAGGGTGATGGATTTTTTCGGGCGTAAAAATCCTTAGCACGGCTTCCTTCGGAAGGGAAGTAAAGCCGGTGGTCCCGTATCATAGATTTACGGCACGTAAAAGAACCTCAAGCCTGATAAAGAGGCCTCTGAGCAAAATTTCCGGTATTTCACGCCCAATATAGAATGGGACGTTAAGAACCATAGTAGTTAAAGAGCGTCCATAAATAAAACTCAATTTCATTTCTACTTTGGGTAATTGCATTATATTCACACACACATTCATTCATACTTTCAGAATCTAGGGAGGATGGGGAATAATACTTGATACCGAAATTATATACATAATTAAATAAAGAAATAACAGTAAGATACAGAAATAATTGCAATAAATAATTCCCGTATATTAAACCAATGTATAAAGTAACAAACTTGAATGAAAGATGTGTGCGGAAAGAGAAAGGTAATTAGCAAGTCCTGTAAGGAAGACACTATCAACAGCAAGTATAGAACACATTGGCATAAAGATTCTTGGAATGCAGTTAGGGATTAGTTCAGTACGTTAGCCAAGTAACGTAGATAGAAATTCTGTAAAAGAAAAAGGTAAATGAAATTCTTAGATTTGGGGAGGTACCACATGAAAACAGTGTCATATAAGCATACTTAGAATTTTAAGTCTTGGCCCGTGCGAGAAGGGACGTAGGTAGGGGTATTGATATGTGGGCGCAGTGTAAGTTAAGAAAACGGCGTACATTCTAAATCAGAGTTTTTAGTCACTATATTCTGTGGCTTACTCTTTGACGACTCATGTGACTATTCGTGTGTTATTTTAAGTGTCCAGTGACGCGTTTGAGTAAGAAAAATTTAGCGGCTATGAAGAGGGATCTTTCCGAGTAACATTTCTGTGATTTACGGCAACCGACGCTTCGCTACATTATGTTATAGAAGTAATTAATTCGTAAATTCAACAGTCGGGGACTCTTCTCAAACTGACATTTTAGTCAACACTAAATTGCTCAGTCAGTTTAAATTGGTGTTATCCTTTCAAAATACACTCACGCATACCCTGAGGGAAAGATTTCATAGCCAACCACTGTAGCAGCCGGCAGCAGAATCAACAGTAGATATTGGAAATGACATCAAAAGGTGACACCGGGCATTCGGCTTCATCCTGGCTGAAGAAAGATTCTCACCCTCCAGCCGGGAGTTGAACACGGGAGCTCTGAATTTGAAGGTTAGCATGTTAAAGGCCAGAACCACAGAGGCAGTCTAGTGTAATTAAAATATCTCCAAGATTAATACTTTTTTAGTTTCGAAATCCAGAGGTCCCGTGTTCGATTCCTGACTGGAGGGTGGTAATTTTTCTTTAGCCAGGATTGTTCTTCATCTTCCCTAGAGTCTGGAAGTATGAGTGAGAGTGCAAATGTGTTTGTGAAATGTTTAAATATACAATCTGAAGCAAAAAACAAACCCAAAGATTAACACTATAGTAAACGAGAGAACATCATTTCCGGTGAGCAATTGTGCCAAAGGCAAAAAACTGCCGATATGACCTTAAATATTAAAGACGGCATATAAATGAAAAAAAAAAGATGAATTCTTGTCTGAATTTAGTCACGTATAAGTTTGGCGTAGAGATTATAATCTCTGAAAAGGAAGTGAAACATGTTTCTTAAGATTTGACTTAGTATTTTAAACCTGCTGCATGACATCTATATAATGTTGCGGATTATTCTGCAATGAATATGGAATTTATTTGTGCCCGTAACAACAATAATGGCAAACTCTCAAGTGGAAACAGAATACATTATAAACCACAAGAGTTGCGATAGTCAAGCAAACCAAGTGCCGAGAAATTGCATGAGAAAAAATAAATTATGATACTTTCTGGATGCAGAGCGACCAACGGTGTTTAAAATCATCCAAATCAGTATAACCAACGTATCGATCGTTCTTCTCTTGAAGTTGTTCATGTAGTAGGATGTAATTACCGAAGGGGCACACCTCGTCACTGCGACTAACTAGATCTATTGTGGCTACACCCCCCGGGAGGCAGGTATGAAGTGAAGGAGCCGCAGGAGGTCGCAGGTCCGCAAGCAGACGGGATTACAGAGGCGTACGGAAGATCCTATCATTTCCCGCTCTCGCCAGTAGAGACAAAGAGTCCTGAGAGAGGGCGACGAAGCGGCCCTTGCAGGCGGACCGACGCGCCCTGTCGACGGGGAGAAATATTTCCAAAGCGCAGCGACCATGCCATCTGCTTATCACCAGACGCACTACGGAACCCGAAGACGTTGCCTTAAAGATGAAATGACAGTAAATGAGGGAAAAGAGAAATCATGGTACAATACACCACCCAGCATTCGCCTAGGCGATCAGAGGAAAACCACAAAAAACCCCATGGTCAGAGTGGGCGGCCACCGGGAATCGAACCCGAGACCTCCCGAATGCGGGACATAGACGTTCTCGCTCCATTGTTCATGTAGTTCTTCGAAGTCGTCATACGTTAAATGAAGGGCTAATTCTAAGTCTAGGATTGGTTGAATAAAAATATTGCAGGTTCCATAGCCTAAATTCGTGGTTTGAGGCAACCAGGCTTTTTAAGAGGATGCTAGTTCAAAATTCGGTTGGGTTGAGCTGTAGATATGATTTTTCGCGGGGTTTCTTTATCCCTAATGGACAAATGTCCGGCAATTCTCAACTGTTTGGATCCAGGGCTTATTTGAACATTCATTAATCACATCCTTATGCATAATGTCTTTATACTCTTAGATGTTATGAAGTACTAAAATCTGTTAGGAATGGAAAAAGAAAAGATTCCACACAGCATTAAAAGATGTATGTATGTCATCCAGTGGATGTCAGTGATGTATTTTCAATGAGGTGTAACAATAGTCAACATAATGACTTCTTAGGAGCACCCGGATATTGTTTCAATGTTCAGGCTACAAATATACTGCTTTCAAAATACAAAATTTCCACCTCTATCGTGATAAACTAATGAAACGTTTATTGTTTATGTAAGAGAAGCTCAGTAATGTATAGTTATTAATTCTCTGGTTATGATTATTTACGATTATTATAATAATTAAATATATGTCGAAGGTATGAAAATTGGATAGCAGTACGTTTTGGACATATTTCTCAAAACTATTACTTGTGTCATAATCGGACATTTATCATAGGTACACTACTTGAGAGAGCCAGTCAAAGTTATTATTAATTATGGGTTTCAATTCAAAATAAAAGTATTAGAATACATGCTTTGAACTTTATGCAAATCGTCCACGTAATTGATTCTTTAAGTTTAATAGTGCTCAACGCCCGTTATCTAATGGTAATCACAGAGTGAACACTGATGATGTATGTAATGAAATGATAACTGGTAAAGGTAATTTGAGCAGGAAATGTTGCAGGTCTAAGCTTAGGGTACCTCCCGGCATTATCAGTTATGAAGACTGAGGGAAACCTGAAAAATAAAACTTCAGTCAGGGAGGACGGTCCTGGCGGGATTTGAACCGCGGAACTTCCGTTCATGAGTCTGTGCCTTAACGATCTCAACTAACCAGATTGATTCTTTAATTGAAATATCTTGAAAGTTACACCAATGTCCTCACTGGTTGGTCAGGTATTTAAACAATGTATTGATTCATAAAAATCCTCCTCCTGTCTGCAGTAGTTTTTGAGTTACGTAAGATAAATTGAAAAACAAGAACTGTCAGAATATATTATTTGAAATGCTTATGAACAGCGATTAGTACCAGAGTGGTAATGTTTAAAATATTGGGTTCATACCGAAATTGAAAAAAAGTATAATACTTATTGTTAATTGGACCATTATGATATTTTAAAAACAAAAGTAAAAAACTAGCTCAAACCATTTTCGGGTTGGCAAATAATATATTCTAAGACAAGAAAGTACTGGGACGGAAATGTTTCAAAGACAAAATCCGAAAAAGTGGCCACGGTAAACAAAACTCTTGGTGCTTCCGGGGTGCCATAGGACCGACAGACGCAATGCCTGTTCAACCAGGAACTGTGTTTATTTTGAGTTAAATATGTCCTAGGGAATGGTGACAGGTTTCCAGTAGACATCAATACTCCCATTTACCACTTACTATACCTGTCGTGCCCGTCTAAGATATATACATTTTCGCCTAAACATTAAATTCTGCTTGTGATTGACTTAACCCGTATCCACAAAAAAGATCCAAATTTACAACGCCAAATAATCAATAAAGGCTGGTTCACAGCAACCTAGAACGGAAACCAGAACGAGAACCGCCAAGTTGAAATACTTGTATATTAATGCGAGAGTTCCAATCGACGGGAAGCTTTCCCGGGCGCCGAGAACGGAAAAAGAAGACTTGGCCAAGCTTTTTAACTTTCTCGTTCTCGTTCCCAGGCATGGCTTATAAAATGCATATCGTGCATATTAGACTCTTCACTGCAGAGATTATTGTAGGCGGCCGTGACATGAAAAGCCGCTAGTGCTGTAGTTTGTTTATATGCATTTCAAAACTGGCTATTGCCTGAAAAACAATAGTAAAACCGGTAGAAATTAACAAAGAACAATAAACAAATTTAATGTATGCCATCAAATAAAGGATGAAAGCTTAATGCGACTCGAGTAATCAGAAATGTAATAGATCTGCATTTAAATAATGTTTCCTCTATCGAATTTTGACTTTGGCTAATCCGCATTATGTTTGTAGAATTGGAAGCAGGGGAAGAAATATCATTGGTCGGTTAAAAACAAGTGAACTCCCAATACGTAAAATCGACTTTCCACTTCGTGATCGATATGATCATCGATTATACTCCCGTTCTCGTCACTGGACTGTTGTGAATAAAAATCTTGTATGTTGCATTACTTCACGTTCTCGTTTCCGTTTTGGTTACCGTGCTCGGGCTATGGGAACCAGTCTTATACCAAATTGCTTCGAGTTAAAGATACTGTATCTTACTGTGTTTTATTACGTTTGTTTACAGAAATGAATATCTTGCATACAAAGGGGATTGAACTACTAGAAAATTATGACACAAGTTTTTGAATAACTGAAACATTGATGCTTCATTTAGGTTTATGTAGAACACGAAACTTCAATAAACCAGTAATTTGCAGGCAATGGTATCATAATATACTGGAGTTAAAACACCAAGAATCTATTCATAACTGTCCGTAAATAATGTTAAGTTTAATTTTGAACATGAACGTTGTATAAATTAAGTTTTAAGCAGGTGGCATTTCCTACTCAACATCGTCTAACCTAATCATACCTGATGTGAATAATTTTAAACTCGAATACTGCGTATAATATTTATAAACATTAAGTGAAGCAGCTATGGTTATCGCGTAGTAGGCGCTGACAGACCGACTGGCCGGTTGAAGAGATAAGGAAAGGTAAGTAGAAGGAGTAGCGCTCTTTCCAAGCGTAAACCCAGAAGTGCCTTCGAGAGATAGCCAGATTGTTCTGGAAGTTTCTCCCCTTCATCGGCGCGAACATTCCAGAAACTCTCGCTCTGAGTCAGTGAGTGAGACAGTGTTGTTCTTGATGCGACAAAGTGCTGCTTCTAAGAGTGAGATTGTGACGACAGCTGTGACGTACAGTGTGGGCTGCTACTGAGAGTGATTAGAGAGGTCTTGTGTTAGACGCCCCAGGTAGTGAAGCATAAAGAAGAAGCGGCTGCTTCGCGCTTATCTTATTACGCCGCTATATCGCGAGGAAAAGTGAAGCGATAGTGAAAACTGAAGTGGATCACATTAGTGAAATGGCAGTAAGAACTAAACTAAATCGCATTATTGAAGAGGCAGTGAAAGCTGGACAGTCACAATATGTTATTTTATGCGTAGCAATGGAAAACAATAACCTATTTTATTTCGTGGCAAAACTGCAACCTTACAGTTTTTCTGTGCGGTCGAAATGGAAGACGCTGCGACTGACAGGGAGCTTCTAGATACTCAGAAACACTTGTTTTCAATAAACCGAAATAACTTTATTTAAATGCGTAGTGATCAAACTTTTTTTGCAAAATGTTTAAAATCAATAAGAAACACATGTCCTCTTTTCTAAATTAAGATACCGAAATAAAACGGCTAATGAAATCAATAAGGGGTGCAGAAGCCCTCAGCCACGGTTATCTATTACCCGAGACATGGAGGATGCAGGTGGTCTGGGGGTAATTACGATGCGATATCGCTCTGTTCCAGACATTTCATGTCGAATATCTGTGGGTATAACGATTCGTTGGACGTTGGGGTCATATCTAAATTTAATTAATACCTGATGATCGAGAATACCAATCTAACGGCCTGGTGCACCATGCTCGTTAAACTGATATCTGAATCCGAATGAGTATTACTATAAACTTCTCTCTGGTGTAAAGTTATAACCACTGTGTACATTTTGACGCAGATAGTTCCTATCCGTGAACGCTATCACAAGACTAGAGATATGCAGCATTAAAACACCTTCAATTTCACTGATGTTTTGCTGTTCGCAATTTAATTTCACTTACAAGCCTGTATTGTACAAACATTTAGTACACTGACACAGAACAATATACTGTACACAATGAACAATATGATAGTACTGTGTCACAATCTTGATACCGTAATTATTGACTGGACATAAATAATTAAATAAAGGAATAGTAGTAAGATAGAGAAATAATTGTAATAAATAATTTCTGTGTATTAAATCAATGTATAATGTAATAAGCTTCAGTTAAAATATTTGTCCAGAAAGAAGAAGGTAATTAGAAGTCATGTTAACACAAGTCATTAGCGATAGCCGGATACAGAAAGCATTAGCGCTAAAAACTCCTGGTAGGCAGTTAAGTTGTAGTTCAAGACCTGTGTGAACAGACACGTTGACCAGTTCTGAAAAAGAGAAGTGAAAGGTATTTCTGAGATTTTAGCCAGATCCCTAGTAACAAGGTAAGAGACTCAAGGCATGAAAAGAGTTTAAGTATTGCCCCGGACGTGAAATAATGTTGGTGGGAGTAATACTAATATAGGAGGAGCTTAAGTAATACAAAGGCGTCCATTTTAAAATCGGAGAGTTACTCTGGTATCGTTACCGGTACTTACTGCTCGTGTGATATTTTAAGCGCTTAGTGACGCGCTTGTGTGAGTAAGATTTTGCGGCCATCGCGAGGGATCTTTCCGAGCAACATTTTAGCGACTCACGGCGTTACACTACTAGTTTCTTTTATTGCGGAAACAGTTATTTCAAACCGTAAAATTTATACTGCAGAAGTTAGCAGATATAATAATTCAATCGTAGTTTCGAGTGCTACGATCCATAATCAGTTTCATTCTTTATCTTCAAACGGTCGGCAACTCGCTTCAAAAGCACAAGTATTAGATCACATTGAATTTATCATTCAATGTAAACTGGTGTGGCCCTTTCACAATACATCCACGCATACCCTGAGAGAAAGTACTCATAGCTCTACCACTGGAGCAGCTGGCGCACGAAGAAACAGAACGAGCTACAAGATAACGACATCAGAAGCAGCTAACGTAGTATATTAACAAATTGTTGCATCATCGAGGCATCACAATAATTGGCACCTCATCGTAGTGCATACTGTATCAATCTTCTTGATATTGAGTCTAACGATTTGCAACGTTACTCTTTTGAACGTGAATAGGGTGGGATCTCGATACTGTCGATACATCAGTACACTCGGCATTAGGTGATATCGAAGAATGTTTTACACTTTGAAATAAGTAAAGATACTTTTCGATCCTTCAAAATTTGTATTTTCCATTTTAGTTTGAGACACCATTGTTGGCATTTGTTGTAAATTGACATTGAGTTTTTGTTTGTTGACGCTCTTTAACAGCTATTCTTAGCGTCCCATTCTATATTGGGCATGAAAAACTGGAAATGTTGCTCAGAGATCCCTTTATCAGGCTTGAAGTCCTTTTACGTGCCGTAAATCTACGACACGGCACTATTGGCTTTACTTCCCTTCCGAAGAAAGCCATGCTATGGATTTTTACGCCCGAAAAGATTCATCGCTCTCCGCCGGGTTTGAACCCACAACCTCAGGAAGTAGAGGTGATATGGTACCGTCAGACCACGGAGGACGTTGCATTTTGCGCTAGACAAGAACGAAGGAAGAACATGGACGAGTCTTTACTTTATTTCCTGGAATGTGTCAAAAAGCTATTCCTGGACTCTTCATTCTTGGTCTCTGCGCAATACTGCGTTTTTAGAAGAACATGCAACACCAGATGCGTTATGGAGAGTAACGAGAGTCTTCTGGAAGTTTCCCTTCTCTCCGCTTCTAGAACGTTCTGTAACTCTAACCAGCTGTTATCGAGAATTTTCGGGAGTTAGATAGTAAGTGAACTGGTGAGTGCGTTACTGGGAAAATTGAATTAGATCACATCAGTGAAGTGACAGCGAGAACTTAGTGAAGTGACATTGAAAACTGAACGTAACGAAGGAAATAATAATAATAATACTAATAATAATAAGCTTGGACAGTAAGCTGCGTATAATATATAGCTTTGTTAAAATGAATGAAAGCAAAAAAAAAAAAAAAACACACGGACTGATGCCAATTTTACAAAATGCAAAGCCGCCACGATCACAGAATTAGCATATAATACAACATTGGTTATACATTTTTATACACTGAAAAACTAGAAATAATGCTATAATAAGTCAGTAAATAAGCTCTACTATCTCTGGAATTTTTTATTAAGTAAGAGTATCAGTGTTGAATACCTATGCAGAAATAGCGGCATCTCCCATCTTTACATATTACAATACACAATGGACACGTGGGAAGGGAATTCGTTCGGTTCCGGCCGTAGAATTGGGGTCAAAGCAAAAGAGAAGAAGAGTGGTGATGGTGGTAGACAAACGTTTTCAACTAAACAAGTGTTATGGAGACACAGCTGACTGGAGACTCTAGAGAGTTGCCTTCGAAGTGGCTGTGGGAATTGACATTTGAAAAGATAACTGCATGGTAAAAATGCGTTGCTTCCGAGAATTTGTACTGATAGAAAATATTTTGCTGTAAAGTTTAATAGGATTTAGAACGTCAATAATAAGTTTATCACGCAAAAATTGCGTAACAAAATGCAGAAATTAAATGTTTCTTGTTTCAACACGTCAACTAGAGAAAGCAACAAGAAACAATCAGAATTTGCAGTAAAAGCAAAATATATATTCCATAATATTAATTTTCTCAAATTTGCACGCTAAAGAATATCTTCAAAAGTCATTTTACTGAAAAATTTCAGTTCAAAGTTTTGGCTATTTTTGTATTACATTTTTACAAGCTTTAAAACACGGAGCAAAATTCATTTGTTATACATATTTGTTTTCGTGTATTGTGAGCGGTTTATTATCCCTTTTATAGTCTAATCCAGAGGTGGCGAAAACGTGACTCGCGAGTTATTTTGACTCGCAGACGCCGTTCCCTCTCTGCAACCGTCCCGTTTGTTTTTCACATGCTACTGAGAGATGCAGTGCGTGTTGCATATTTGGTGACTCGCGGAAGGAAGTCTTTTTCGCCACCCTTGGTCTAATCTATTGTTACTGGGAACGGTAAAATGAATTTGAATTGGAAACTGGATCCCGAATTGAGGTTCAGTTTGAAATGATATATCTTTGTACTGAAAATGATGCCTACAATTAATAAAGTACAATAAATTTGCTAAATTTATAAAATATTGATAATGCAAAGGAAAAATATCAAGAAACCATTTTATGGAGATCATTGAAAGCGGTGAGGAATACAAAATGAAGATTTCAGAAAGAATAAAAATAAGTTATTAGAAGGAAAAAGTAAGATGATGCATTTGTGAATTCGATATCCGCTAGAGGAGCAAATAGACAGCATTAGATACCTAGGATGTACCGTAAATAGTCACATGAACTATTGTTAAGAGGTCAGAGAAAATGGCAAAGGTGTATAATTTTTAGCAAATGAAATATTTTCTGTGTTGCCTTGTGTGAAGTGTACAGAAAATGGACGAGTTTTAGAAAGAGTGAACGAAGGAAGAAAATGCTGGAACTGATCAGACAAGGAATATGAACGTGATTGGGAATTTGTGTAAGGAACATGTGCTGGGAGGAATCATAAAAAGGAAAGCTTTTCTGGTTAGAGGGTAACAGATAATAGACAATATTAAGATAAAGGTTTGTACCTGGAGATGAAGAACAAAATTATAAAGTGGAAAGAATGGAGGAGTCTGGGTTTGCATTGTAGGATCTGTCGTTGAGGAGAAATTTACGATTGATTGATATAAAAAAAATAAGAGCCATTTACCTCAATTTATGAAAAATTAAATTGCATTTTGCGCTGAAGAAATTACATGAAGACCAAGTCAGGACATGAGGATAATATTTAAAAATTTTTTCAGTAAACCTACTTATTTTTTGCATCCAAACAGTAACACATAGAATAGTGCATTCGCGGTGAGGTTACTACTAGGGTCCGCTAAGACAGGATTTGTACCTGAAAGCAAATGGATTTTTCTGTCCAAAACCACCTCAGATTATCACGAAGAGATGACAGCTGATACGTTTAAAGAATGGTTTTTGAACAGATTCCTAAATTATTTAGAAGAGGGAAGCATAATTATAATGGATAATGCACCATATCATTCGGTTATTGAAAACAAAGTACTGAATACTGCCAGTAGAAAGAACCAAATTGTTGAATGGTTGCAAAAAATGGGGGTTGAATTTTCGGCAACAGAAACTAAAAATGAGTTACTGCAACGAGTACTTCCATTTAAAAACCAGGGAAAAGTGTATCAGCTGGATCAACTTGCAATGGAAATGGGACACGAGGTAATCCGCCTCCCCCCTTATCACTGCCAGTATAATCCAATTGAGTTAGTATGGGCTCAAATAAAACGAGGTGTTGCAAACAGAAATAACACTTTTAAACTGACTGACGTTGAACGTCTTATTCACGAAGAAATTGACAAGGTAACTCAACAAGACTGGGAAGCCTGCGTGAGACACGCAGAAAAACTACAAGACGACGACTTTTGGAAAGAAATAGGCCGTGACGATATTTTGGAACCTATCATCATAAATTTGCAAGACTCAGACGATGAAGACAGTGTCAGTGACGAATTGCCTCTTCACGTAACTGATGACAGTGATACGGATGAGCCACTGGCAGTTCCATTGGATTAAAAGCACAGGTAATTCATAACCTGTAATTATATAACACTTAAAAATACGTACGTAGCATGCGAGTATATTCCCAATTATGAATTTAAACACCAGGAGAATTATAAAAGTTTAGATAATTCAGTTTGGGTTGCTTTACGTCGACCATTCTAGCGACAGGCAGATGTGAGAGTGAGAGGGAAATATGAAAAGAGTGGGGGTAACGAGGTGGCAACGCTGTGCACGCAAATGCACCTCATTCGCTGTAGCTCAGAACTCTTCCCATTTGAAACTAATAATAGTTGAAAGTGTAACTGAATCCATTTTATTCAGAGCTATTCTGTAACTTTATTGTTAAGAAGGCGACTACAATTAAAGAACCCTCTTATCAAGTGTGCCGCTATTTGGCATTCTGTAACTCTGTTATCGCGATATTTATTCTCTTGCGGTTTGTTAGCCACATGGAGGGACTATTCGAAAATTCGTGCGTTCTACGATAGCGTCTTGTGTTTATACTGCCACCAGTACCAGAATACCGACTACCGAATGCTTTTGTTACTTTTCGTTACCAAGCTGGAGGTAAAGCGTGCTGCGAAAACGTTACACAAAAAATATAACATATATGTGGATTTTTAAAATTCGCACCCACTGCTTAGAATGGCAAGACTTTCACCGTCTTATGACCTCAAAGAATTAGATTTTTATGGGGAACATTGCCCAGCTGTTGAAAGCTGTGGCAGTGGTCGTGTAAAATGAGTTGAATTCTAGGCTAGGAAAGCATAGCAGTTTCATATTGTTTTCATGCAAGTTTCACTAATTTATATAAATCCGCAATAATTGCTTAATTTTCTTTATGGTTATGTGCTTTTAATTGTGCTTTTAAAGATAACAGTTGTCTGCAGAGTTTTCTGAAATTTTGATTTACACCATCAAGCATAAGGAGGTACCTAGTCGTTTTGGCAGTGTTCAGCTTTAGTTTAGTTCGTAGAAATATTGTTACATCTTAACAATCTTTGAGTGAAAATCATAATTGGTTTGTGATAATATCCATATTATTTAAAGTATTTGTTAAGTGAAGGTTGTAGTGAAAAGAAAGGTTAGTTTCACTAGTTGTACTATCTGGGGGAATGTTGTATGTACAAGTATTTTTATTTCGGATTACTTTTCGTACGCAAATTTCTTAAGTATAAATTATCTCTTTATAACCCAACTGGCTGACTTCTGTTATGTACTTTCTTTTCCAGCTACATCATTATAACTTCAAGCTTTCTGCTAGCCACTTCTTTTAGTAGTCTGGAAATTATCTTAAAATGATTCTGGAAACCAAAACGTATCGCTGTGATATCCTTCAGCCCTTAGAAGTGCCCAGTTCCTAATCCTAACCTAAAAATGAGACAAACATATCCGTGTACCATGCAAATCAACACGAGATTAATCACTACTTGAACCTAACATTCTTAAATCAATAGCTGTTACTTTTTATTACGATACGAGATTACCAACATTTATTTTGCTATTAAAATCGCCTCTTAAAAGTTAAGTTGGGAGCATCATTTACCAACGCTAGCACACAGAACATTGCATACTCAAGTGTAATCCATAACATTTGCATTTTACGCTACAACGAAAACAAAATTGATAATTAAAACATAAAATTACTATCATGCTTTTCCCCTTACAGCAGCATTAAAACGACATCTATACGAATCTGTTGTGTAACAAACACGTTAGCCGGAGGTTATCGGGGTTTCTTGCATTCAACAACCAAATCTTTATTCTTAACAAAATTTTGTTTTGTTATGAAGTTACGGAATGCCGAATAGCGCGTAATAATTAGTAAGCGGTTTTAACAATTTGTTAAGCCTTAACAAAACGTTATATAATATCCCCCATTGGTTGGAGCCTTTTTGTAAACTCTCTAATAGCTAACATTATATCAGACATTTTAAATAAGCAAATGTATCATTAGTTCCATACCAGAAGCCATAGATATTTAAACGAATCCAGAACAATATCTCAAATAACAAGAAATTCATTGCCTTATAATGATCAGTTTTGGAAACATGCCCGCGTAAGACAGGTCATTTGGAGATAAAGTGATTTTGAATGAAAAATTGCGAGAAATTTTAGCCGTCTTGGCTTAACATCTTCACAAAATTACACTGAGATAATATAAATATAGATGTTTTACCAGATGCTTAAAGTTATTAAGGATAATATTTTCATGCTGTCACATTAAATATCGCCATAAGGGTGATTGATATAAAAACAAAAAAACTGAAACATTTCCAGTGGAATTCGTTTCGAATTAGCATGGCGATGTGTGTTAACAGGTTGTTACCTGACCGACAGTCTTCGAGTATGGCCGCAAATTTGATGCGTTACAGACCAAAACAGTGAAAATGTATTTATGTAATATTGAGATGTAATGCATTTCTTAAGACACTAAGATACACAATCTAACAAAGCTTGTGTCGAAACTTTCCTTATAAGCAGAGGATGAGAATGTATTAAGTGAACATGAACCTGGAAGTACTTTATTTCCGTGTTATAGCTTTGTTTACAAGTATTTTTATATTGAATTATACGAAAACTATTTTGTGTTGAATGCCGTCTTATTTATTGTGTAATACGAACACCGCAGCAAACACGTTCTTCCACCAAGTTACAAAGGAAAACAGTAAGGGTTCTTAGAGAAAAATTTAGAGGTTCTATTGTAACATGTGTCATTACCAATTCAATGAAACATGTGCTTCGTGCATGTTGGAGTTCCTGTCAGTCTGAATGCTCGTCGTTTTCTAAATCAAAGGTTTTTCATGGATAGAAGGATGGACATTCACCAGTTCCTTGCTCTCCAGGTTCTCAGGATTTCGACCCAATGAGCATTTGAAAACTCTTATCCCGGCGCAAAGAATATTTGATCCCCTATTGTAGAAGCAGCGAAATTCTCCAGGGACACATCAGCATATTCGGAATTCAGCGCGACGGCTAAGTGATACATGCATTCATGCTAACAGAGGATATTTTGAATATTTCTTGTAAGATAGTTTCGTTTTGTATGATTCCTTGTATGGGAATGTAGCGTGCATTCTCTTCTGCTTATTTTCCATGATTAATATAAACATATTTATTGTGAAAAATAAACTGTAGGCAACACAAAAACATGGCTTTTCGTGACCCTATTTATGTAACACAATTTCATCCTCTGCATGCAGAAAATGCTTCCGTTAAGTTATGTCATACCTATTTATCGCAGCTTGCGCGCTTTTCTGTATCACTCGTACAAATAGAGGTTTACCATGCCTTCACATCGGTAACTACATGCATTACTTTGTTCTCTGCCCCTATAACCAGCAGTAGGGAACTAAGAGTTACTGTTATTCAGGGTATTCATTTTTTCCTTGCCAAGGAATACGCAATTACAAGAAGGAAGAAGAAGCGAGTTGTCTATTCACCATTTCTTCTCCCGGAAGGTAGGAGTGGCTTTAATAAAATATGAAAGAGCGAGCTGTTATTCAATTTGGAAAGGAAAACGGGTCACGCAAAATTCTTCATATAAACTTTTATGGAATCTCTGCTAACCAAGGAAAGGAAGAACCTGGCGGCGAAGCCGAAAACAAAATATGGGAAGAAAAGTGAATGTAGAGAAAGGAAAGCGAGCATGCCTTTCTGATATGTAGAACGACAGGAAATAGCAGCATATATGTAACCTGGTATTGTAATGTATAGTTAAATAAGAATGAAATAAGAGCAAATATTTCCTATTTTCCAGGAATTGAATTTAGCTAAAACTGCTAATGTATTATTTACCCAATATGGATATGTAGTCAAATGTTTTAGTATGAAGGTTCATTTAAAGGGAAACGTGTTTAATAATAATGATTTCCCACACAATATTTTTGGTACTACATAGGATAAATTGCAGATAGATAGAAGTATATTTATATTTTTTCTTACATTGTGATTCTTTTCAATGTTACACAGACCTATTAACAATGAATACAAATGCATAAAACTAATGCATCTACGTAATTAGTGTGGAGTGCATAATTAATAAAACGTTAACTTTTGCAGCACTTCTTAAAATATATATATATATATATATATATATATATATATATTTGGAATATATCTGGTTGAACATATAGCGTATTACATTAAGTCTCGAATGGCTGAAGGAACTTCATTCATTTCATAGAATAATTATGTTTTATGGATAGGTACATATACAAGTTTATAATCGAGCTTTGAGATACTATACAATTTCATTTTTCTTGGTTTTATAGTACCTATTATTAGTATCCCTCTACTTTCAAATGTAGCACTTATTTGAATCTGATTGACCGTTTGGTGTATGCAGCTGTTGAAGAACAAGAATCGGTTAAGCTTGTGGTGCAGGTGGCTGGAAGTGGTAAATTTTAAATCTTAAGCTTTCACTTTAATAATTTTCTGTGTTATGTATATTATAAATAAAAATAACAAAGGGACTTTATTTGCATACTACATTATTCACAACAAAACAGACATTTTTCTTCAGTAGAATATCTCAGATAAGTATTTGTGCATAAAATTTATGCAGTTGTGATGCCTACAGTTAAAATATGGAAGAAAAAAAAAGTAAAAAAAATTACAATTTTAAAATTAACAAAACTAGCAATTTCACTTCAAAGAATGATCCATATAAACTGTAAAAACCGAGTGAAAGAATAACAAAATGTGCTAAAATTGGTTTCGTTATAATTCTTGGAACATTTCATGTTTCATATCGAAACATATATAACAATCATGAAAAACTAGATTAAACTTTCACATCAAAATACTACATTTGAATGCAACAAGAACTACACAAGTTTAACGTAATTTAGTACTAAATTTCATTAGCTTTTTTCCTGAAAAATGTAGAATAGGTGCCCAAATATTTATATATTAGAGGATTAAAATACTTATGGGTATTCAACCGAGCGGAATGGCTCAGGCGGCAACGTCTGTGGCCCGCATTCGGGATGTCGTGGGTTCGACCGACCTTCCTAACCCATGGATTCTTTCGGGAATCGTTAGGCGAATGCTGGGAATGTCATTACATCCCGCGAATTTCCTGTCCCTCCATTTCACCTCCATTCTCATTTCACTTCGCCTTTCATTTGCTTGGCTGTTTCAGGGTTGCAAGTGTCGACGGAAGTCCCGCCGTTCCACGACAGAGGAAAAGGATGCTCTATGTAACACACACGCCCGGAATGGGGGCGGTCTCCGAGTCTGGGCCCCCAGTATGATGTGCAAGCCTACAGGGGGGAGGGGAGCCGGTTGTACCAGCTGCCATCCGGGGAGTTTTAATCTGGAAAAGGTGAGGACTCTGCCCTGTCGTGCTTCCTGATCCGGCCGCCCTCTGTCCCCTCTCACCTCACCCCTCTCTCCCGGGTGCATCCCGCCAGGGGCTTACGCACAAAATATCTTCATAGGTCGAAGTGCTAAGTCCCCCTACGCTCCTAGACCTATGGGTATTCAACGGACGCACAATCATTAACATAGAATGAAATAAACTACATACATGGTACAAATAAAAAGATGCAACTTCGGATTGTTAAAACTTTATATGATGTGTTTAATTAGAAATTTCAAAAGCTCTTCTACATACTCTAGAAATAAAAGTAACTATCAATGTACTACGACATTACGGAATAGAGTAGATATCCTTAAATAAGGCCATACAGGACACTGCTTTGCTAGAATTGCAGGTCAGAGACTTAAAATGGTAAATTAATAGCACAGACGGGATAAGGGCAGGGAATAAAGCCTCATCTAAGTAGATTGACCCAAACGTGATTCAAATCCGGCTCACAGTTTGTGAGGCTAGAACTTTATCCATACAGTATCACACTGGCAACTAGCCAAAGAGGATGTGCGTTCTAAATTATGTTTCCAAATGGGATTTAAGCTATGTATATCAACAATAATCGATATTTTTGTATTGGAACAAATAAATGAGATATTGTATTAATATTATTAATGTAGCATCAAATTCGTTGCATTTAGCTTTACCATAAAGACCTCCCCCCCCACACACACACACACACACACTGGACTGTATAGGTGAATCACCTTTGAATCTTGGCCGTGCACTGCAACACTCAAATAACGTTTCTTGGTATTTTAGTGAGAGTATTTATTAAAGAGAATAACTGTAGACGGAATTTCGTTCATTAGAAAAAGGGCCAGAAAGACTGACATGGTGTGATCACAATGTTAAATTTATACTGGCTAAGGCATTAATATCAAGTCACTACGCAGAAAATGTTTCGCACTTAATTAGAATTAATAATAGTAATAATAACAATGAATGCGAACTACTTACTGTGCTGAATGAACGGACGCCTTGGTCTTTCCTGAGGCTGTTCGCTTCCACCTATCTTAACGGTGACCCTATGTGGCTCCGTTTGTGGTTGAGGGTAATGATGCTGAGGCTGATGCTGTTGTTTTGCTAGATGTTGATACTCGGTGTTGCTAAAACTGCTGGGCGAGAGAGCTCCTGGTGATTTTGTCTCCGGTAGCTGCAGACTTCGGGAACGCCGCACACGGTTCCGACCATCCCAAGTGTGATAGCCATGTGGAATGGTTTCTATTATATTTCTTGTATTAGACTGTTGCTTCGCAAGCGAGTGACTCACAGAACGCCGAAATGCCTGAGACTGTGCCAAAGATGCCGAGGATACTACCCGACTTCCCGTTCCTGCACCACAACTACTTAAGGACGATGATGATGATGACGACGAGGTGGATGAAGTCGAGTGATTAGAATTCTTTTTCTTTCCTGAACTGCCTTCTGAACCTGGTGATCGTCTGGGTGGATGTGCTCTTTGGTGATTAAACCTATTCGCATGACGTAAGGATGATGGTGAAATCTTGTCTCCGTGAACTAATGAAGAGCGCTCCTTTATTTGTCCACCTTGCCCCGTAGGTGTATCAGGAGACAAACTGACCACATCTTTAAGCGACGGTGGTACAGTCTTGCTAGGAGTTATGATTTCTTCCTCGTCCCCGTCCTCATAACCTCCAATCGATGAATCTGTTTCTGAAAGCCTTGGCATTGCCGTTCGTGTGTTTATGTTACTGTCAAGGCTACGGAATCCAAAGGAGGACGAGGAAGATGAAGAAGAATCGTATCTTTGAAACTGAGATCTGCGAACGCTGCTGGTTGTTTTGTCTTCTAAAGATTTTGTTTGTGGGATGCGAGAATGATTTAATGGCTGCTGCGTAGGAGTGGTTATGGGTGAAATTTTATGGGCCATTTTAAAATAACTGGAAGAGGAGACTGCCGCCGCTGCTGCTGCCAGAGAGCGAGGTGACGGTAATGTGCTCCAGTTAGTTGTGGGGATATGTGGAGGGGAAGACGGAGGGCTGTCTACGATGGCATTTGAACGTGAAAGGAAATGAGGCTTGCTAGACCCATTGGACCTGCGAACAGTCCCATAAACCTGACGGTTAGGATCTTGGAACGCTGGAGGTGGAGAAATAATGGGGGTAACAGAGGGGGGTGACATCATATCATCTTCTATAATGTCTCGCGATGAGTCATGCGGAGAGGGCGATGCACTCTTGCTATTGACCCGATGTTCAAAATCACTGTCTTTCATAATATCAAGCGGAAGAGGTAGAAAAGCAGGTCGATGTTGCTCCTCTGCTCTTATAATTGGATCGGGAAACTTCCCCGGTTCACTGTTACTACAATGATAATCGGCAAGTCTTATACTGGGACGTTTGTTTGGAAGTGTATTCGACGTGACTACTGTAGGAACGATTGAAGCTGTAGAAGGTAGTGTAGAAGCTAGGATCCCATAATTTGCTCTTCTATTTTCATCAAGAGATCTCTGTTGCACCTGCACCCAACCAGAGCGACCAAGATAAACGCCGTCCACTTCGCGGTCACACCATCGTACTGGTGATAACTCTCGACTGCAAGTACCATTGTTTATTATACTACCCCTATCCACAGACGCAGTACTTGATGCAATGAAGAGAGCAGTGGCCTGAGATCCTGGATCACCCCTATGACGTGCTGAAGACGGTAACGATGCATAGGTAGTGTTGCGTGTTTGGCCGTTAAACTTCGTTTGTGGAGTTGGGCTGGCATTGGTATGCGACGTTGATCTTGTCACATTGCTAAGTGTTGTTGTCGAAGGCGTCTCCCATGGTTCCGATGTGCTTCTTAAGTGGAGAATTGATACGTTGGGACCCCTGAAACAAAGTAATTTTCCTTTAGCAACTCATTGGTTTCAGAGAATTTAGCATATAATTTACTGTCTCAAACCAAGATAATCTATAACGCACAACTGCAAATTCTACTAAAATGTAAGCAAAATGCATACAGGCATGTACACTTGGGTGCAAGAAAACGTGCCAATATAATGAACTGCGTATCATGTTGGTAAGGGATTCCTCCCCATTCATGACTCCACTCCACACTTTACCTAGTTCTAGCAAGCTAAGTTGATTGGCGGCTTTTGCATAGCCTTTTTTCGCGATGGCGGATGCGCACCAGAGGCTAGGATCCACGGCAATTTTAGATTTTTTGAGAACAAAATAATCAATTCAGGATTATTAACTGTTCTTCTGTAGGCTGGAAAGGTAGAATAAGAATGAAAACGTATGTAAGACGACATTGGGATATGTTATCTGAAGGGAAGTTAGAATGCCTTGTTTTACCGGGAAAATTGGAGTCGCATGGAAAATAATTTCATGAAGTATTTTCATATCGACATCATAGCTCAGACGGCAGAGCAGTGGTACGGGAAGCTGAAGATAGGTGGTTTGAATCCCGACTATGACGTTGATTTTTTTAATCGTGATTTTACCTTTCCATAGTTAATTCGCAATCATTATTATTTTAAATAAATTTTATTATTTATTAATTCTTGTAATTTAATATTATTAATTTTTGTAATGCTTTTTCGTTTTACATGGTTCATTTTGTATAACTCAGTTCCTTACCATGCTTGTTTGTGGTATTTTTATAATTAATAATCTATATATCTGTTGCATCTGTTGCTTTGCAAACAGGTATTACTAGTAGAAGGAAATAATAATAATAATAATAATAATAATAATAATATAACAACCCCATAAAGCCCTAACCTATTAAATGGCTGTTATTCAAATTAAAATATATTTTTATCTCTCCTGAAAACTTTATTTACTAAACGGTTTTGTTCACTTGTCTTTAATTTTGCTTTATAGCCTGTTGTAATGTGTTTGAGGCTTCTGGTGCCATGCGAGCTGCATTATACATTTATAATTAAATACGCCATCTGGTTTACGTGTCCAGTAACCACATTCGTGGTATTTCTTCCACCAGTATTATGTTTTTCGTCGGGTACTCCATAGTGCAGCAGCCCTCGCTGTGCTATAACCTTGCTCATTAGAGGCAATGATTTTCGGTTTGTTTTCCATATCCTTTTCTCGTTTCAAATGACATATGTAATACAGAGGAAATTGTTTAAAAACCAATTTCATCCAACCACTTCAATTTATTAATTATTTGTAATTAAAGTGTGCCTTTATGATTTGCATGCACTTAACCTTAAGTTGTAATTTTGTATGGATTATCTTATAGCTTGTAAGCTCTACAAGATAAAAATAAACATCTGTCCATCACATGCTTGTTTTATCCTCTCCCCTGGCTTCCTTCGCTCCTGAGCCGGAAATCGACCACTGCTCATTGGTTGGGGTTTCAGTGCCAGACTTTTGACATCAAACCAATCATAGACGGACAGATCTGGGGAGTACCATGCAGCAATTCTGGTAAAATGCTTCCGTTTCCCACTCCTTTCGCCGTTCAATTTGTTCAAACCAATAAAAGATTAGCACACCCGGGTAGGGTGGAATACAACGGATAAGGGGACTCTGCCAACATTAAATAAAGAAAAACACTATAAGAAACGAAAAACTTCGGCACTTTTTTTTGCACCGGACTGTACTGCTTGTACCCAAAATTTGAGGGATTTCATTACGAATATAGGGTGGAAGGATATCGATAAAATTATTTTAAGGTAAGCTTGTTTATGTTATAGTAAAAAAATCTGAAAAAAATTAGGTCAAAGAGTCTGAGTCTAATTTATGGCTTAATATTAATTACATAATATTAAGCATAAAATAATATAAAACAATAATCTATTCCTGTCATCTTCTGTTCTGATTTACATATTGTTACAGTCCAAAATAACTTAAACTCATCACTAGTAAAAGTGTGAATTAGAACTGCAAGAGAAGTGTATGCTGATAAGGAAATGATTTGTTATTTGTAGTATTCTGTCCAATTGTTATAAAATTCTTAAGGTATCTAAAAGCTCATAAATGTGATTCGGATATTAAACATATATTTATTTTTCTAAAACTTTAATTCGAAAAAGTAAGTGGTACACTTTTTGTTACCTGTAACCTAATCAATCTCCTCTTATAACTACATTAACACCCTTTCAGCTGATGTTGCTTGGTGCCTACAAATTAAGGGAATTCTATTAAAAGGGTCGATAATGGCAAGGCCTAAATGGAAAAGTGCAAATGAAGGATAGAGTTCGTATACAAAGCTACTAAGAGCACAAACTGATTGGAAAGAGCGTCTATTTGTAAACTGTTTACATGGCCATTGTGGTTGAATACTGTGTATTCCATGATATTAGCTTTGATTATTCTTTAAATATTTAATTTTAATAAACAAATATGTTCCATTGCAACACAAGGTGTGCACTAGTCCTTTGCAATTTAAATATGTTATCCACAGTTTATGGACAATACCAACAACAATCCAGTTAACCTTCAGCAGTAATACAATGCTATGCTTGGGTTCTAAAATACAAACTAATCATTAAGAATAACTTTAGTTGTGTTAGAAGCTAACGAAATATTAAACGACATAGAACTGAATAGGGATTATTTTAGCACATGAATGCAATGAACAGTTCTGAACATACTGTAAACAGCCCTATATCTCTCAACTATCAGGAAGCTAAATTGGATACTTTTAACACTGACTCACAGACTATGTCACGTTAGTGTGGGTTCATGGCTTCAGCAGCTTCTTTTAATTCACTTGTTTTTAAATAACTATTTCTCAGAATAATGGAGTAATTAAAACAAGTGCGATATCTGGTTATCGGGTTTTCATTGATTTGGTTATACTTTCTGTTTTATTTACTCTTCGTCATTTTCTATATCTTGATCAATGATTTGTGGTTATATTGACAGCACATTAAAGATATGATCACAGAAAAAACAATCTGATTGATCGATTGTGGATACTTCGGCAACCTACTTAGGCTTTCTTATCCTACCTAGTATCTATCCTAAAGAAAACCATTAGTTATTGCTTATATAATGAAGTCAGATTGCCCAGACGGTAGCGTCTATATACCACCACGAATTTTCCTGTTCCCTCTTTCCCTCACAATTCGTTTTCTTTCATCTTGAAGGGTTGTAGGGTTAGGCGCAGTGACAGGCGGTTTACAACGTTTCCAATGGATATGTTTTGAGAAGACAACTGTTTCTTCTTTGGCATAGAACCTTCTGCTCGAACCTGCCCTTAAGAATAGGAGGGGAATCGAAAGGTCAGCCGGGGATGTTTAATCTGGAACGTTAGTGACCCAGCTACGCTATGCCTGCCATCAGATTGGACCGCTGTTCCTAATCTATCGACTGTCCCTTCTTTCCGGAGGTTAAGCAGTTGCAATAGGTCTAGCCTTACCCGCAATGTAAACAACCTTCCCTATTTCTAATCCGAAATGAAAATTTCTGATATAAAACCTTCTATGCAATCCTCAATCCAACGTAAACTTACACCCCCTGAAAATTTACTATTACCTTCCATTCGCATAGAAATAAGTGAAGTTGCTACTTTAACTATCTTTAACCCCGATTGTTTCAATGCATGCTACTCTTAACACCATGTAGATATCTCTGTAACTCTTCAATTGTATCTAATCGTGGCCTCCATTATACAGGGTGGACCATTTAAGCTGAGACTGTACAATATATCCAAAACTAATCGTTGTAGAAAGAAATTCTTTAATAAAAATTGCTTGATATTATGGGGGAAAGTAAATGCCATTAGTCGTGTTTTATTTGGAGGACGTAATGATGGTCATTTTAGGGTCAATTTATTTTGACCCTAATTGTAGGTTCCCATTTAAAAAAAATTAAATTCACCCTAAACTGACTATCATAACGTCCTCCAAACAAAACATAACTAATGGCATTTTCGTTCTCCCATAATATCAAGCAACTTTTATTAAAGGCATTTCTTTCTACAACGCTTAGTTTTGGAGATATTGTACAGTCTCAACTTAAATGGTCCACTCTGTATAATGGCTCGCTCCTCACGACTGTGACGTCATAGGAGCGTCGCAACGGCAACGGAGTGAAGTAGGCGTTGTTGCATTATTTGGATGTATTTTACGCATTTAAATGCAATTAAAGGCTTCAGTGTTTTCACGTTAACAAAAATACACAAACAACTACTTAATTATTTAACTGGAAGCAACATCACTGTGGTGTACATAATGTCAGACATGCGGTGTGGAATGAACGTAGTTGGTTACAGAATTCAAAAACAATAAACTGAACAATCACTGACAATTATTATATTTACCTATGCGAAAAATTATGTATTTTTGCTTTGGAAGCTGCCCTTATTGGAAGGTTTAGAGATGAAGTGCAACTTCACGAACCCAAGTTTTGAATGAAAGAGTTATCCACTCTACATTATGTGCACATCATTTTTGTAGCGTCCCCAATTTTCGCTTTTGACCTTAATGAGCTAGAAATTCGTTCCTACATTTTCAGTAATTATTTAGCAATATATTTGTAACTGTAGAAACTAATGTTTCTATTAATATAATTCGTAACACGCTACAGTCACAGAGGCAATAAACTAAATCAGAACTTCCTTAGTTTTCATTAATGATTAATATGTTACTAAAGTGTTTGTTACATTAAAACATTCTCTTCCAAATTCCTCATTAATTATTATCTCGAGTACTTTATACTCTATCACAAAGACTGCGACTTCTGGCCATTTCAGCCCTCCTCTGTAAAATAGAGACAAGTTTGGCCATTTCAGACTTTCTCTGTCAAATAGAGAAAGTTTTTAAAACTTGTCTCGTTCTCCATATTTGTTTGCTTGTTGTTGTCATACACAGAAACTCAACGCAGACTTGCAAGGCTCTTTTTTGTTTACTTCATGTACAATATATCGCGCAATATAAATCGGACATCAGACCCTCTCTCTCTCTCTCTCTCTCTCTCTCTCTCTCTCTCTCTCTCTCTCTTTCTCTCTCTCTCTCTCTTAGTCTTTTGGAGTTTCATTCACTTCTACCCAGTCTAGTGAATCCTTCATGCTCTCGTACAACTCATCTATATTGTCTTTATTCTGTCCTTTGCAGCACTTTAGTTGCAAGATGATAGAAAATGTGCTACAGAAAAGTTACCATTGATTGAGGAATATAATTTGATTTCTGATTCCAAGATCTGTTTCACAGAGATATGAACCTCCCCCCACACACACACTCTCATTTGCCTGTTCGAATTAAACTTACTTTTCCTAATAGGGCATATTTCGAATTTATTTGAGAAAGCATGTACTCACAAACAACAATTAAAATTACAGTGAAATTAAATCGAGTTTTATTTATGGACGCTCCTTAACTGCTATGGTTCTTAGCGTCCCATTCTATACTGGGCGTGAAAAATCGGTAATTTTGCTCAGAGGCCTCTTTATCAGGCTTGAGGTTCTTTTACGTGCCACGACACGGCACCAGAGGCTTTACTTCCCTTCCGAAGGAAGCCATGCTAAGAATTTTTACGCCCGAAAAAAAATCCATCGCCCTCCGTCGGGTTTGAACCCGCGACCTCGAGTCTAGCATCGTACTCCTAGACCACTTAGAACGACAGTTACAGTGATGTATGTCTGAGCAGTCTGAGTTTCTGATGCCAGGTGGCCAAAATTACCACTTTCAGTTGATGGTCCTGGTAATGAAGCGTTTTCCAACTTACAACGCCATGAAACAACTGCAATTCTACTGGACACAAAATGTTTCTTGTGAATGCTCCTAATCCACAACTGCTTCCTAATTTCGTCTTTTGGGAGCATGAAAATAGTCGTGTGAGCTTTTTTCTGATCTGTAGTTTGATATACAACCGGGTACATAACACATATGTGGCATCTAAAAGAGGAGAGGGGAGAAATACCACTAATACCGAATTCTAAGGGTGCAATAGCAACAATGATTATTTCTTAGGATTAGTGAACGCAATATCAACGTTTATAGCCTATAAATGTTCGCTACAACAGCTGTATCTTGGTAATAATTCATCTTTGCTAATTGTTTCATCATCAAATAACACACTAACATTACACTATGCACTATATAAAACAGTATTCTTGATAAAACTTGCAGTATATATAAACACTGAAGGCACAATTTACACTTCATAGTGAGAAAACACTTAT
Organism: Deroplatys truncata; assembly: GCA_030765065.1. Taxonomy (NCBI): domain Eukaryota; kingdom Metazoa; phylum Arthropoda; class Insecta; order Mantodea; family Mantidae; genus Deroplatys; species Deroplatys truncata. Next base: position 108,066,754 of record CM060990.1, on the reverse strand, counting down.
TCTAGTGTCGTAACTAAACTGATTTGCATCCGATAGGAATAAAAGGATGCACTGCTAGTGTGACATCATGGAAGTGCACCATATAGCGAAGTCAAGATTCAGGATCATAAACACTCAAGAATACTAAATTTATGAAACCGTGGTCATTGCGGAGCGCCTTGAACGCTCCCATTTTTACTTTCTCTACCACATATACTCGCGTGCATAAAATGTGGCCTATAATGGAACGGAACTGTTTATGTTGGTACTGACAAAATCTAGCCACATACCCTACCAGCGTGAACACCTCTGTTTTTCGAGGATAATTCTAGCCACTGGATTGCAGGGTACTTTACCTCCCCCAAAGTATGGGTGAACTATGGGTAACAACTTAAACCTTATATTTTCATGCTACACTACCTTTCTTAATGCTGGGTTTCTTATTGCCGTTTAGTAGTAGCAATAGCTCAACCTTCGTCTCCATGTCGTTAATGAAAGCTCTCATATATGTAAACGTCGTAGCTGTCATTCAGTTTAGCCAGAAATACAAATAGTTCTTCACCCCTTCCTCTAGAAGGTCGAATTATTTGTAATTGATTTAGGCTTTCCTTGTGTGCCAATCGCAGCGAAAATCTTTCATAGAGGGGTATCCGAACCATCCCTTCATTTCACATAGATTATAAACATCGTTCATTAGTTGGTAAATACCCGTTGTAAATTGTAATTGTAATTCAGTTACATAGAGAACTGATACCGGCCGGGCGGAGTCAAAAGTTGGTTATCTGAAGGTGGACACCTTACGGAAAGAAAAACACTACTATGGCGATCTACGGGAATGTACACTTGGGTGCAAAAGAACGTGGCGATATAATGAACTGTGTGTTAAATTGTTAATGGATTCGTAAAACAGCTCCTCCCCACTCATGGCTCCACCCCACTCCTTACCTAGTTCTAGCAACCCAAGTTGATTGGCGGTTTTAAATAGTATTTTTTTTTTCGCGATGATGGATGTGCACGAGTCTAAGATCCAAGGCAGTTTTTGATTCGTTAAGAAAATATAATCAACCTAATTTTATTAATTGTTCTTCCGTACGCTGGAAAGGTAGAATGAGGATGAAAAAGCATGTAAGTCGACATTGGGGTATGTTATCTAAAGAGAAGTTAAGGATGCCTTTTTTTTACCGGGAAAATTGGAGTCACATGGAGAATTTCATAACCTACCACCATATAGTCATCGCAGCTCAGACAGTGGAGCAGCGGTACGGGAAGCCGAAGATCGGGGGTTCGAATCTCGACTCTTGCATTGCATTTTTCATTTTTATCCTACCTTTCCATATTTGATTCGGAATTAGTATTATCTTACGTAATTTTATTATCGGAATTTTGCGACGAAAGAAATATAAAGAAGTTACGTACCCCTTTTCCAGTAATGCAAAAATGCTATATTTTTCGATTTATTTGTATGTTTTTTCGTTTTACGTGTTCATTTCGTATAACTCGGTTCTTCACCAAGCTTGTACGTGATATTTTATAATTAAAAATGAATATGTGTATTGCTATAATAATAATAATAATAATAATAATAATAATAATAATAATAATAATAATAATCCCATAATGTCCTAACCTATTAAATGAACTATTCAAAGTAAAATATTTTTATCTCCCCTGATAAATTTAGTTATTAAACTGTTTCTTTCACACGTCCTTTAATATTGCTTTGTATCCCGTTGTGATATGTTTTTGAAGCTACTGGTGCCATACGGAATGCATTATCCATAGCTCCGCAGCCCTATAACCATGTTCATTAAGGGCAATAATTTTCGCTTTGTTGTCTTTGATCCTTTTAAATTACATATGCAATAAAGAGGAACATTGTTTACAAGCTAATTTCATCCAACCCTTCACTTTATTAATTACTTGTAATTACAAAGTGCCCTTATGATTTGCATGCACATAATTTTAAGTTGCAATTTTATATGACTTATCTTATGGCTTGTAAGCTCTACAAGCTTACAAATATCCGTCCGTCCGTACATCCATCCACCCATCATCACACAATGTTTGTCTTACCCCCTCCCCCGGCTTTCTTCGCTCCTGAGCCGCAAATCGATCACTGTTCATTTGTTAGGGTTACATGGCCAGACTTTTAACATCAAACCAATAACAGACGGACAGATTTGGCAAGTGTTTGGCGAGTACCTTGCAGCCATTCAAGTAAAATGCTTCCGTTTCCCATCCCTTTCGCCGCTCACTTTGTTCAAACCAATAGGAGATTAGCACATCCGGGAAGGTGTGGAACACAACTCATAAGGGGAATCCTTATTAAAGCCAACATTAAAGAAAAACATTATAGGAAACCAAAAGTATCGGCACGTTTATTTGCACCGGACTGTACATGGTAGAGAATACGGACATTTCACAGGAAATGCATGTTTTGAGGTTCCCTGAATCAAAAAAAGCATTTTAGACAAAGGTTCGCGTGCGCGTGTGTCTGTGAACAGCATAACCTAAAACGAAAAGTCGGATAAACTCCAAACCTGGTATTTAGGTTCAGTACCTTCTAAAGATGCGACGCAAAGATTTTCAAGAAAATCCTCCAACCCCAAACTACCGTTTAGATGGAATATGTTTTGAAATTTGCGATTCTCTAAAAATGGCTCTAAGGATTTTTATTAAAATACCATATATTAATGATATTTACATGAAAATAAAACGTATATCTTGAATAGTCTTTGAAATCCTCTTCATTCGAAAGAAATTTTGTATAATCTTGTATAACTAGTAAACGTTAAGCGATAGACGAAAACGTGCTACACAAGAAATGTAGAAACTTTTAAAACACACAATTTATTTCAAATAATTTTTTGTGGCCTAAGCTGTTTCCGAGATATCCGTTATTAATGGTTCGAATTGTTCATTATTTGGTCATTCTTTAAAGTCCTTTCAACATTCAGTTGTTTCTCGCGATTGCATGGAAACAGTATGGAATTTTAAGCCAACGTATAGCATCCAGTTATTAAACATTTGACTATCGCTGCTCCTTTTGTATATATAACGAAATGTATAATGTAGCTATTTCTTCAAAGGTTTATCTCGGTTAAAATGAAGAAAATAGGAAAATAAGCTTTAGGAAGAATAGTTTGTATACCCACTAATAAGCGATAGAGGATAGAGAAAGTCACGTGAATGTAACAGATCAGATTTTTCATTTCATCTTCTTCGGCTGCACTGCAACACGTAGTCGTATGCAAATTATGTTCCATGTTTATTCATGCTTTACGCAATCTGTCGAGAGCATACTTCCTTCGTCGCGTTCTGAGCACTCTCCTGTCTTATTCTTTACTTTCCATTTTTTGCGATCCTCGCATTACCTTCGGAAAGTTTTCTTACTTCAGTTTAGGAGCTTAAGGAACGAATCACTGAAATTTGGAAATCTCGAAAAGGATATTTAGTTTAAATATCCAAAAATACTCAGTCTTTCATGTCAAAATGCATTATCGGTTTTGATTTTATGTACGCCTTCCGTTAAAGGAAGAATGTAAACTCGATTTTTTTTCATTTTAAAATGTTATTTTTTGGTAATTGTTTTTCTCAGCCCTTTCGGGCATTCAAAATTTTCGCTTTTATTCCGTATGCTTAAGGATCCACGGGTCTTTTCAGTGAATTCCATGAATCTTTTCAAGGATTTGGATCTTTTGTACGCTCGATCTGTTATTTATAGTGAAGATTTTAACACACTTTAAACAGTTTAAACACTTTTCAGGCAAACGCATTGCACCCGAGGCACTATGGGAGGTTAGGCTTTTTTTATTTTTTTATGTAAGCTTAGGATTCTGAAATCACGGAAGGTTAGCGCTAGGTTAGTTTTTTATACAAGCTTAGGTTTTGAATTCACGGAAGGTTAGCCTTAAGTTAGTTTCTTTTTTATATAAGCTTAGGTTTCTGAAATCACGGAAGGTTAGCGTTAAGTTACTTTCTTTTTTATATAAGCTTAGGTTTCTGAATTCACGGAAGGTTAGCGCTAGGTTAGTTTCTTTTTTATATAAGCTTAGGTTTCTGAATTCATGGAACGTTAGCGTTAAGTTACTTTCTTTCTTATATAAGCTTAGGTTTCTGAATTCACGGAAGGTTAGCGTTAAGTTACTTTCTTTGTAATATAAGCTTAGGTTTCTGACATCACGGAAGGTTAGCGTTAAGTTAGTTTCTTTTTTATATAAGCTTAGGTTTCTGAAATCACGGAGGGTTAGCGCTAGGTTAGTTTCTTTTTTATATAAGCTTAGGTTTCTGAATTCACGGAAGGTTAGCGTTAAGTTACTTTCTTTGTAATATAAGCTTAGGTTTCTGAATTCATGGAAGGTTAGCGTTAAGTTACTTTCTTTCTTATATAAGCTTAGGTTTCTGAATTCATGGAAGGTTAGCGTTAAGTTAGTTTCTTATTCATATAAGCTTAGGTTTCTGAATTCATGGAAGGTTAGCGTTAAGTTACTTTCTTTTTATATAAGCTCAGGTTTTTGTATTCACGGAAGGTTAGCGTTAAGTTACTTTCTTTCTTATATAAGCTTAGGTTTCTGAATTCATGGAAGGTTAGCGTTAAGTTAGTTTCTTTTTTATACAGGCTTAGGTTTCTGAATTCATGGAAGGTTAGCGCTAAGTTAGTTTCTTTTTATATAAGCTCAGGTTTCTGAATTCACGGAAGGATAGCGCTAGGTTAGTTTCTTTTTTATCTAAGCTTAGGTTTCTGAATTCACGAAAGGTTAGCGTTGTTACTTTCTTTCTTATATAAGCTTAGGTTTCTGAATTCATGGAAGGTTAGCGTTAAGTTACTTTCTTTGTAATATAAGCTTAGGTTTCTGAATTCACGGAAGGTTAGCACTAAGTTAGTTTCTTTTTATATAAGCTCAGGTTTTTGAATTCACGGAAGGTTAGCGCTAGGTTAGTTTCTTTTTATATAAGCTTAGGTTTCTGAATTCACGGAAGGTTAGCGCTAAGTTAGTTTCTTTTTATATAAGCTTAGGTTTCTGAATTCACGGAAGGTTAAGTTAGGTTTGGTTATACGAAAAGTGTTTAAGATATTTAAAGTATCTTAACATTTTCACTATAAATAACATATCGAAGGATCATTAAAAAGATCCGATTCATTGAACATTCACTGAAAAGATCCATGGATCCTTTACAAATACAGAATTTTGTACAAAATGTTTCACACGGTAAAGTTTATCACGCACACTTCGAAAAGCCAAGCTGTTTAAACTGTCACATGAATTTTCTGTATTCGGAGAAAGCTTCTTATTCCTTTCAAAGGAATAAGAAGCTTTCAAAAATCTAAAATTTACAATGCTAACGTTTTAAACACTATTTCTTGGGTAGAAAAATTTGAAGTTACACTTTTTTCGCATTATGATCAGATAAGGGCAGGGACACTTACAATAAAAATAAATTATACTTTTCATCACGAGAAGCATTTGACACAAGGCTATAATGTTCATTTTGAAACGTAATATATCGAAAACTGAAGAAGATACTGAAAGGAAATTTATGAGCCTACAGATGTTTATATCACTAAAATGATTTACGTTTCAGCTAAATTGACTAGAGTATTTGGAAAAAGGCTTTTCTGAGGTATATTTCCTTAAGGGACACTTAAACTGAGTTCATAGGTGAAGTTCAGAATTTTTTGTTTTGTTTTTTGTTCCATACATGTAGTATACTTTGGCCTAAATGTTTCATTCTCCGCCATTTCTTAAGGTTCGGCGAGATTTATAAATCCACTATTTGTATTCTTTTAATCTCCCCTTCATTTCTGTGCATAAGTTATCATGTTTTATCTTTCTAAAATAGAATGTTTCTGGTATCTTAATTTTCTTAAATGTTAACCTGCATACTTATCTATGGATACAAATATTTAATTTTCTAATTACTTTATTCACGAAAAAAAAATTTAAGCACAATTAATTACCCTGCAAGGAATAATATCAACTTAAGTATTCAAATTTAATTTCAATGCATTAAAGCATCATCACAAAATGGGGTTTGATTAAGAGCAAAGTAATTTTACAAAAGCTATATAATTTTCCCTAATTAAAGCACTGTAGCAGCAGAGAAAATAGAATATAGCGTTTACTGCTGCCACTTCTAAGCAATAGATCTCAAAGTGTTTTTATTATGGATTTTTCCCTAATTTTTTTGCAGGAAATTTTGGTGTTTCTCAGGAATCTGTTTTAGGTCCCACTTTGTTTTTTATTTATATCAATGACTTGCCTTTGAATCTTAATGTGTGGGCTTGCCCTTTTTGCTGATGGTGCTACCATTTTGGTTTCTACTGACCATTTATTGGATTCATATAAATTTTGTCTAAGCAGACACTCTACTAAAGGCTTAGTATTCTATCAATAAGGTACGTGTTAATGGCAGTAAAGTCAATGGCTTTGAGTTCTATAATGATAATGACTTTCTTTCATAAGAGTACTCAATTTTTGGGTATTTTCATTGAGCAAGATTTAGAATGGGATGCTCATATTAGTATGATTTCAAGAACGCTGGCTGAAGGTGTGTGTGTACAAACACACTGGGGGAGCCAACTGACCAAAGTGTTTTTTTTTTAATTTATGCAACGTGCTAAGCGAAATGTGTACCTTAGACCTAACTTGAACGTCTTCTAAGGGGGCTCATTTGTGTAAATTTTATAGAGGAGGGACAGATAACCCAGTGCATAAGTGTTTTACGGGACAGAAAGCAATCTCTGTGTATGCTGATTCCGAAAACGTGATACCCTGACACTGGGAGCTTTAGCAGCATTTTTAGCTGCTTTTACAAACTTTTATTCTTTAGCATACATCCGTACACATCTATGAAATCTCCCACTGAAGGAACAACTATCACATGCATTTGTTGATAAAAGAATGTGAAAAGAAAATGACAGTTCTACGCAATGCTGAAAGCGATAGGCTTAGATTAATCCGAGGCATACATTCATACACACCTATGAAAACTCCCATTGACAAAACAACTTATCATATGTATCTTTTGACAAAAGTATTTGAAAATAAAATGGCAGATTTACACAATGCGACCAATTGGAGGTAAGTCTTGAGCAAAAACATGGGCTTTGTATAGCCACGTCAAAAAATCCTAAGTATTAGGTAGGTGATTTCTATTCTGGCACAAACTACGGCATGTTACAGCTTGTAAAGTAGACGTAATGGCTGATGTAATTTAACTATTTAGGTCATAACTACCAAAACGAGCTTATAACGTCACGCAAAACGCGTGTAAAGATTCGAGGTGAACTCTAAGTTCTCCCGTTATTTACCCTGTACAGGAATATTAGCTTAAAAGGTAGCAATGGCCGGGTGGTATTATGGTGGGTCCTTCAGTGCTGTACTGTTTCAGTTTGGGTTAAAATCCTTCGTGAGTTTCATTTTATTGCGTTTTGCTTTGGGTCTATAATTTGATATTATGAAACAAAACACCATTAGGATAACATAAACTATAATTATACACAAAAAGAATAAAGCTCCATGTTTTCTGCTGGCAGGTGGATATAAATTTATACTTCTAAACAGTATTATTGTGATGTAATTCTTGATCCGTTCAACCAAATTACAAACACTTAAAATGGCTTTTGCTACTTGCGCCTGGGTCAATGCCTGGCATGAATCAACCCTCTATGACCCACTCAGTATTTTAAACCATTTACGAGACACGGTTGTTGTTCAGACATAACTATGTATTCAAACGGCGAGTGTGTTGATATGCTGTTGATATATGGAGAAGCAAGGTGTAATGAACTGTCAGCAAGGCGCCTATATGAAGAACGGTTTCCAGGAAGAGGGCACCAAATGCAGACACATTTCCAAGGGTTAAATGACGCCTTCGTGAAAAAGGTTCAGTTGGAAGAGCACCTCTTTTCGCGATGCTACAGCTATCTCTGGAGACAATTAAGAAGCTGTGCGAAACGCAGTGGAAAGCAACCTACATACCATTTCAAGGCCATAGCCAAAGATCTCAACATCAGTTAGACATCAGTGATGCGCATATTGCACCGCAATAAATTTCATCCGTACCACCTACAGCTACGCCATCCTCTACACGGACGCGAATATCAAGCGCGAATAATATTTGCACAATGGCTACTGAGGCTAACGCAAATGAATGCAGAATTTTTAGGAAATGTTCTCTTCAGCGATGAAGCCACATTCCAAAACAACGGGACCGTTAACCGCCATAACATGCATAATTGGAGTGGAGGCAATCCTCACTGGATAAGAGAAGCTGCATTTCAGGTACAGTGGAGCATTAACGCCAGGTGCGAAATATCAGGCGACAAGCTAATTGGACCGCACTTTTTTGAAGGCAACCCCACAGGACCACGATACTTTGAATTTCTGCAAGAAGATTTGCCATTCCTACTAGAAGAAGTGCCACGAGTGAAAAGGACGAGGATGTGGTTCCTGCAGCACGGAGCTTCACCACACTGATCACTGATTGTAAGGAATCACTTGCATAGGGCATATCCGCAAAAATGGATTGTCCGAGGGGACCCCATCCCATGGTCCACTAGATTACCTGACCTCACTCCACTGGATTCCTTTCTGTGGGGTTATTTAAAGGAACGGATCTACGCGCAAGAACCATAAAACCCAAATCATCTACGGGCACCCATAAATGAAGAATGCAGGTAGATTACACAGCGCATGTTACGCCATGCAAGAATGTCTTTCTGGCAACGTACCTTAATGTGCATTAATGAAGATGGTTGTCATTTTGAGTATTTACTTCGTAGCTGAAGTCAATACCTTTTAACAATTGAGTTTTTATTTGTACCCGTGAATTTAAGGGTATTTAAGACTTACTTTGTGTCAGGAGAATAAGTAAAACAGATGGATTTAATATGAAACTTAGCTGATTACAAAGAACTGTTGGATTTAATATCTTTAACATATCCCAACAGAATGAATGCTAAACACGACACCAGCTACGGTACCGTACAATAGGCCTGACCAAGCTAAACATGATACACAAATTATCTCTTGTAATTCTTGTATCCTTGGCTCACAGGAGAGCCAAAGAAATGTACAAAATGAAATACAAAATATAAAGACACGATGAAAGAAAGAAAGAAAAAAAAAAAAAGAAAAAAGAAAAGAAACTTCAGTATTAGATTCGAATTTCTGAACCTAATGTTTGCCTCACCACATTCCAACAGTTACTCCACTAGGCCAGAAACCACATTTTCTAATCCACTCTTCAGCAAAACATTCCTCTACCACCTTAAAAATTAAATTGAGTTTTATTCATGGACGCTCTTTAACTACTATGGTTCTTAGCGTCCCGTTCTATATTATGCGTGAAAGACCCGAAATTTTGCTCAGAGGCCTCTTTATCAGGCTTGAGGTTCTTTTACGTGCCGTAAATCTGCGACACGGGACCACCCGCTTTCTTTCATTCCGAAGGAAGCCATGCTAAGGATATTTACAATCGAAAAAAAATCCATCACCCTCTGGCGGGTTTGAACCCGCAACCTCGGGAACCGGAGACTAGCATGGCACTCTTAGACCACGGAGGACGACTCTCTACCACCTTGCTAGCTTCATGTCCACGAAAGAAAAATCGTCCTTTTTAAGTTTCTCGGATCTCCTTGGTACTCATTCAGACTTTAATTATTAATGCTAGTTGGGCATAATAACGAATAAACACAATGGAAAAGCACAGCTACAACAACGGTTTGTTCGACAAAAGGGACAATGTTTGCACATTAGACTATAAACTGCGGGTTGTATAGATATGAATACCTAGGGGCAGGTGACTCACCTGGTGTATATATACAGGCTGGACCATTTAAGTTGAGACTGTACAATATCTCCATAACTAAGCGTTGTAGAAAGAAATGTCTTTAATAAAAGTTGCTTGATATTATGGGGGAAAGTAAATGCCATTAGTCGTGTTCTGTTTGGAGGACGTTACGATGGTCATTTTAGGGTCAATTTAATATTTTTTAAATGGGAACCTACATTTTGTATGTTGTTTTCTCATTAGAAAATGGTTTATAACAAACTGTTTATTTTGTGATGAGGAATAAGGAAACAAAACAAAAAACGTTGGTTCCAATTACGAAACGTAACTTAACCCTCAAATGACCATCCCTGGATGGTCCAACCATTCATTGCGCTCTTGGTACACAGCCATTCAGAATTTTCGTTGTTATTTACGTTGATGTAAGACAATTGGAAATGCTTTATACAAATGTTGTTTAATTTTTTTTGAGGAGTGAGAAAACAACATAAAGATGGTAGGTTCCCATTTAGAAAAATTAAATTGACTCTAAAATGACCATCACAACATCCTCCATATAAAACGCGAGTAATGGAATTTACTCCGCCCCCCTCCATAGCATCAAGCAAATTTTATTGAAGACAGTTCTTTCTACAACACTTTCTACACTACTTACTCGTAGTTTTGGAGATATCGCACAGCCTCAACTTAAATAGTCCACCCTGTATATTACGCAGCATAAACGATAATGTTGAAATCAAGGTCTTATTATCAGCTTATTACCTTAATTTATAGTCATTTGCAGTACGGTTTTGTGTTATTCAATAATCACACATCACTAATCATTATTTTTAAGCTTCAAAGTTGAACCGTAAGTATAGCCGCTGGGCCTCATATAGGGAGCCTTGTAGACCTCTCTTCAAATCATGCCATATTCTGTTTTTTCACTTTATGTCTTATAATGTTCATTATTTGCCAAGTTGCATAACGATAATTTTAAATTTCATTCTGATTTCCTTAATTATAGCACCAAAAACTGGAATGGTTATTACACCGACTTTACCGAGCGAGACAGCTCCGCGGTAACGTGTGAGGCTCGCATTCGGGAGGTCCCGGGTTCGATTTTCGGTGGCAGCCCACTGTGACCAAGAGTATTGTATTTCTCCTGGTTGGCACAGGCGAATGCTGGAGGAGTGTATTCTACCACGGATTTCCTCTCTCCTCAATTTCCTCTCATTTCATTTCCCTATTTCATGTTTCAGGTTGACTCCGGGGCTGTGGTTCGGTCGGTGTCGGGCAGGTGGCGCAGAGGAATGCGAATTGGAACTTTTCTCGCCTCTGTTAGAGGGAAGCCTGTCGAGTCTCCCCTGCTGGGTTGTATTTCCCAGGTCCAACTAGAGGGACGTCTCCGAGTAAACCTTCCTTGGCAGGGTGGTCAAACATGGAATTATTATGCATTTCCTACGGTTCCCTCACCTCATGCGTTCCTTCCGAGGGTGTATGTACCAAAGATCCATTAGGGTTGAGGTTATAGTGGTCCCCTCTGTCAACTGGCCATTATCACAGTCGTACCTGACTTTTGTAACTTAAAAAACACCTAGAATAACTTTCATTACTGAAATTGTATAATATGTTTCTTCGGTCAACCAGGATACTTAGTTGTAATTACTTTAAGGCCTTATTTAAGAACAGACTTTCTAACCTTAGTATTATTCTGTGAGTTTGTTGATCATGTGGATACTTTATGTAATACAATCTATGACGTTTTATAATCACATTTGTCTCTGCAAAAAATTTACTTACTTATTGACTTACATTATTCACTCACGTTTACTGCAGATAATTTTAAAGCAATCACTTCAGATTATAAACAATGGTAAGTTCAGGCCCAGTGACTCATATTTAATATGTTTACTTTTATACACTAAATTCCTTTCATAACGGAGGAGTGGTCAGGATATACAGGGCTATTCTGTAACGTTTTGAAGAATTAAGATGTGTTTGTTGAGCGCAACAAATCACGAGACCCTTATGCTAACGTGTTTGTTACACAACAGATTCGCATAGACGTCGTTTTAATGTTGCTGTTAGAGGAAAAGCACGATAGAAGCTTGACATTTTAATTATCAAACGTTTATTTATTCGTTTTAGCGTAAAATATAATTATTACGGATTGCGCTTGAGTAAGCAAATGTTCCGCGTGATAGCGTTGGTAAATGATGCTCCCAACATAAGTTTTAAGAGAGGAATTTTAATAGGAAAATAAATGTTGTGTAATCTCGTATCGTCATAAAAACTAATGGTTATTGATTTAAGAATTTTAGGCCCAAATAGTGATAAATATTGTGTTTATTTGCATGGTTCACGAATTCATTTGCCCCATTTTTAGGGTAAGGTTAGGAACTGAACACTTTTGAGAGCTGTAGGATAGTTTTCATTCTCAGAATTACTTCAAGATAATTTCCAATCTGCTAAAAGAAAAGGCTAGCAGAAAACTATTTACAGTTTCTTGTAACCATAGAAATTTAATTTATACTGATGCTGCTGGAAGAGGAAAAACATATGTCAGTTGGGTTATAAAATGATAATTTATACGTAGTAAATTTGTGTATGAAAAATAATCCGAAATAAAATAATTGTGGCTGTAACATACCCCCAGATAACACAACTAGTGAAACTAACCTTTCTTTTCACTACGGCTTTTCACTTAACGAATACCTAAAATAATATGGATATTATTAGATACCAATAATGCTTTTCATTCAAAGATTAAGATGCAAGAACATGTCCGCAGTACTGAACTATAGCTGAACATCATGAATAAAAGAAAAGTACCTACTTATGCTTGATGGAATACATTAACATTTTAGAAAAAACTGCATTTACACTGGTATCTTTAAAACGTATAATTATACGCTAAAAACCATAAAGAAAATTAAGTGATAACTGCGGGTTCATATGAAGTGGAACTTGCATCAAAACAATACGAAACTGCGTTGATAATTCTTTTGTCATTATTCCTAACCTAAAATTAAACTCACTTTACAGGCCCACTGCAACAGCTGTTCAACAGCTTGGCGAGTTTTCCAAAAAATCTAATTATTTGGGGTCGTCACAAGAAAATGTAAGTGATGCTATTCTAAGCAATGGTTGCGAATTTTAGAAATCCATATTATATATATATATATATATATATATATATAATATTTTTCATGTGACGTTTTCAGAGCACGCTTTGTCTCCATCTTGGCAAGAAAAAGTAACAAAAGCACTCGGTAGTCGGTGTTCTGGCGGGCGACAGGATGAAAACAAAAAGCTGTCGCAGAGCGCACGAATTTTCGATTAGTCACTTCAGTTGGCTTACAAACCGCGAGAAAACAAATATCCAATTAAAAAACAAGTTACAGAATGCCAAATAGTGGTAAATTTGTTCAGAACGGTTCTTTAAGCTTAACAAATAATTGTAGTCGCCGTCTTAATAACGACGTTACAGAATAGCTCTGGTAGTTCGGGGTATAAGGCATCGACACACGCTTCCTAACAAAGAGCTTATCTTTGACATAATATATGTCCTGGAAGTGGGCTTAGTTATGGCTTATGTTTAGCCACCTTTTATGTTTTTTGACTTCACATATATTTGTTTTCACGGAAAGATTAATATTTAACGAACATAGCACGCAGTAAAAACTGTGGCCAATGATGTTTACCTTTCCCCTTGAATTTTATTGAACATTTTATCTATATACCGCGCAATTGGAGCGTGAATCGCGGAGCGTCTGCGTGTATACACAGCGGAACTGTATGTTATTCCGATATTGGGTGCGTGTGGAAGAATTATCATCGCCATCGGGCTTTTTAGAAGTTACAGTTTCAGATAAAAGACAACCGCTTGCCGCTGCAAACGCCAATGAGCAGCCGTGGCAAAGAGATAGTCCGGTAACCGTTTGAAGCAAGCACTCATAAGGATATGTTTTAAAATGTTGCACGAAAAGGCGTAAGACCTCAAAAACCTTTTTACCTTGAATTAAAAAAGAATATGGCTGATATATTACATTCAGAAGTCTCTACATCCACTACCGTTTACCTTTATATATAGTTTCTACAAACTATTTTTACGAAAGCCTTTTTTTTCTATCTCCTTCTCTTAAATCGAGATAAATTTTCGCTGACTACGGAGGGTTGTTCACAATCTACGGTAACAATATCAGACGAGCACAAAGCTCCGCGCTGAAACATGGGGAACCGAATGAAATTTCAGCAGCATGAGTGTATCACTGGGTTTGCTAAGTTGTGTACTCTTGTTCTTGCTGCATCAAATGGTGCTAAGGGTACATCATTGCCCTTTCCGATGCAAAATACTTGTATTCTAAGACTATTAAGCAGTGCAAGAGGCGTGGTTTTACCATATCCAGAAATTGATCTCATGTGCACTCAACAAATCCGCAACCGGCTACCAGTCGCACCCTGAAGATAATTTGCAATGTGAAGCTCCATGCCTCTGGACCAAATACTGCAACTCAGAGGGCCATTGCACTATAATTAGGGATCTCTGTTACTACTGTGAACACCATAATCAACCAGGATTTTAATCTAGAAAAGTGCCATAAGAGCCGGGGATATAAGCTGTTGCCTAAACAATTGCAGAACGTGCCACTAACAGCAGAAAGCTGTATAAACGATACCTAGCTGGTGAAAATTGGATGCTTGTTGTCTTTTTAGATGAGGTATATGTTTATCTATGTGACTGCAACGAACTCTGGGCTATATATTACCGACCAAGGGGAGAAAACAAATTTGAAAGTTGGTATAAGGAAACTAATGAAAATTTCATGGTAATAGCAAGGTACAGTTACAATGGCAAATTAAACATTCGTCGTGTACATAAAAATGTGAAAATCAACTTGGCATATTATCAGACTAACATCCTGGTACCAATTTTCCATACAGAAATCCCTGCTGTCTGTGGTACAGATGTACATAAGGTCTGATTGCATCAGGATAAGGCATCAAGCTATACGTCTGCTTCAACGTACAAATTTTTGGAGAGCATAGAGAAAGAAATGGGAATACATTCCACACCTTTTAGCGACATCCGTGTTAAGTCATTTGATGCATCACTGTGGAGTTTTGTGCATTTGTGTTACTGAAAAGAGCCCTTGGACGCAGGCGGCTGCGAACTTTGAATGGCCTCTGGAAAGCTGCCAGGAGGAATGGAATAAACTGGACATCCCTTTATTTCGTAACAGTTTGCTCCAGTAGAAGATGTGCTGCAGATTGATAGCACAAACTAAAGGCTGCCAGATAAAACATCACTGCTGGTGGAGGCGTGGTTTTTCATAAGGCAAAGGGGGTCTTCAGTTTGTTACCATAGATTGCGAACAACCCTCTGTATTTTCATTGCACATTTCATTGTAGGTACAAGCGGGATAGAGGAAACCGCATCGGCAATCAGATGTTTAAAAGCGTGTCGCTATATGCTGGCCTTAAAAGCCCACAGTCTTTCCATGACATCACGAAAAATAACAGAATAAAGACCGCAAAAAATTCTAATGGGTTATCACATGACTTTCTCTACCCATTCTTAAACAAACTCTTATCATAAAAGCTTACATTTCTATCTACTTCATGTTAATCTAAATAAATATTTGCAGAAATGATTTTATTGCACATTTCCTTATAGATACACAGATTCCTTTTGCATGACCACGAGGAAAAAACGAATAGCGATTTTCCTTTTCAGAAAAGTGTAGGTTATTGGAAAATTAAAATCAATAACAAAGAATATCTCGAAAATTATTAACGCCACAAAAAAATTATTGGGCATAAATTGTGTGTCTTAACGAGATCTACACGTTGGTGTAGTTGGACATTATCTACATCTTACGGTTTATCAATTATTATACAAAATGCATTCAGAATGAAGAGGACTTCATAGGCTATTCCCATAAAATTCAAGATATACGTTTTAATTGTCATGAAAATATCTTAAACGTATATTACCTATTGTCCAATAAAATGAAGCTCCCGGGCTTTTTTACATATGTTATTGTAATAAAAATTGTTAGAGCTATTTTTCAGAAAACCAAAAGCAAAGAAAAAGTTTACATGGAAACGGTGGTTAGGGTTGGGGGATTTTCTCGGAAATATTCGTGTCGCATCTTTGGAAGATACAGAACTTAAATAACAAGTTTAATGTTTATCGGGCTTTTCTTTTTTGAGTTATGGTGTTCACAGGCACACACACTTTTACATTTTTCTAAAAATAAATTATTTTGCTAAGGTGCCTCAAAACGTGTATTTTCGGTGAAATCTCGGTATTAACTTTTTTGGGTGGAAAAGTAGCAACTTTTTCAAAAATTCAAACCAACAACAATGGTTGTCTCAGAACCGTTATCAAAATCAAACACATTATTTAAAATTCATTGTGCTTTAAATAGTTCTGCCTTTTTGTGCAGTAATTGTTTGTATATCTCTCATGGTTTACCTGTTATACACGCTCATACATCATTTCTTCGGAGTGAACAGGACTTCACAGACTATTTTCAGAAAATTCACGACATACATTTTGAATGCCTGTAAATATCATAAATAAGCGGTATTTTAATCGAAAGCGTTAGGGCCATTTTGAGAAAATAAAAAATGTCGAAACATTTTCCATTAAAGAGTAGTTTGGAGTGACGAGATTTTGTTGTAAATATTGAAGATACTGAACTTAACACCAATCTTGGTATTTGTTGAACGTTTCGCTTTAGATTTGCGCTGTTCACACACACATACAAACCCTTTTTTAAAAATTCCTTTTTTGGATTTAGGGAGCCACATAATATATACACTCTAAGGCAAAAAAAAAAAAAGAAAAAGAAAAGAGAACAGGCTCTCGAAGCGTATATTTGTCGTAGTCCAAATCGCACCTTCCTTTTCGTTTTCAAACTAAATATGAAATAAGTAAATATTATATTCTTAAATGAAAAAGTAAGTGAAATAGAAATTAACCTAATATCGGTGTGTAAACCCTCTACTTCTATTACTACCCTAATTTTATGGGGTGTGGATGATATCAAATGCCTAGTCAAATTTTCACACGAGGATACTTCCTGCCAAGTATCCTGTATTTTATATCACAAAACCTCTTTGTCTTGGAGGTCAGTTTAACTCGAAAACTTTCTTCACCTCTACCCACACATTCTCAATAGGATTCAAATCTGGTGAGTAAGGAGGTCAATCAATCTTGCCTTTGCGAGAACCAGTTTGAAACCTGCTGACTTGTGTGGACAGGATGGATATCCTGATGGAATTTTATCAGAGTGGTTATCCTGCTGCATATATATAGTCCTTACAGAAGGATTTATAGTGTTTTCGAGGATGCCTTTATACTGGTGATAATTTAATGTGCCATCAGGCTATTACAACACACCAAGAGCATCTCGTGGCATCCAATTCCGACACGATACGACACAGATACACGACCTAGGGATCCATTTATGCCACATATTTTGCGTCGTAACGTTTTCCTCTGGGGCGGTAGACAATTACCCCCCCCATTTGTAGATGAAAATGTCACCTCGTCTGTGAAAATAATCCTATTCCAGTTATGGTTGAAATTTTCTTCTGAAAATGCGAGGCGACATAATCTGTAATCGTCTGTAAGACGCTATTTTTTAGCTACCGATCGAGCAAGAAGCCCTGCTGAAGTCAAACGACACAAGGCTGTGCGATTCGATCCAAGGAAATTAAAATTAATTCAAATTGTAGACATATGCTGGAAGGGATTTCTGTCTTCTTCTGGAAGTGCGTTGTCCTGCTGAGGAGTGGACAAACGTTTTCGTACCGAACCAGGTCGACGACGAACAATTCCTTCCCTGGATAACCGTACCCACTTCGTAGCCTTAGATATAGGGACTTCAAGTGCACTTGTAGTTGAGACACCGAGTATCCAGCTACGTTCACTAACGTAAGGAGAGATATTGTAGCTTCGTCTTTATGTGTGCGCAGTTAGTATGTTTGCTAACAACATCATGCATATCTTCAAGACTATGAGGTGCGCACTGAAACGGCAACTCTAGGCCGAGCCCGAGAACTGTAATTATAGATAATTTATTAATTAACTTTTATTGATGTTAAATCATACTATGTAAATATCTTTTTCTCATGCTGCTTGTATATTTTAAGAAGGGTGATTTAACGTTATGTATGTATCTAGGTTACTAATATTAGTAGAGTTATAAATGGTTTAATGTAAATAATTTAAGCGCTGTGTTAAAATACTGTCCACGACGAAATGTTTTAGCTACAGGAATAGTGCTGTCGAAGGCAGAAAATCTAGGTTTATGACATCTCTTTGGGTCGCAGGGCCATTATTCCTACAGCGAGGGTGTAACGCCTTTGTCCCTTTATTTGATAATTCGCCGTGACCAAGTGAGAGAGACAGATAGCTTAACGGTAAACTTGGGAAAAGCCGCGATTTATATTAAACTTGGACCAATGAGATCCCTGGAAGTTTATACGAAATAGTTAGACGCGTCGAGTGGCGCTAAAAATGGACCAATAGGAAAGGAAGCAGCCCCAGAAGCCTGCTACTATAAATGGATCTGTTTGGAGCAAATTCGGGACAGTTTTGTCATGTGTGGTCAGGGAGAGATGCTGCAGGATGTGTGAGATATCGCGCCAAAAAGGGAATCAAGACAGTTTTAGAAACACACCTAAGATCCGCTACTCGTAAAGAGATAATAAGCATATTTAAACTTCGTGTCATATCCGCGCCGCATTTTAACAGCGGTGGACATTATTTTACGGCGACAATACCAGTGTTGTATACTACGAGTGTTAATTAAATAAAAAGAAACGGCAGTGTCATCTTCTCATAACCAAAGCACGTCTATGTCTTCCTATATCACCACCCGAGATCTACGCTTTCCTTTACCGAGGATAAGTCCATGCTCCTATATAGTTTAAAGAAAACTACTGCAGCTAGCCGAGGATAAAATTGAAGAGAACCAGCACACTGCGAACTTCTGGAACCAACGGGAGAAGCATCAAGGTAAGCCTACAGCAACGGACGGAGGAGGTGACTGCCGCAGCACGTATTATCACGCCAGCGCCATTTATATTTGAAGAAACAGGCAGGGTTTGTACAACTAATATTAAGTCAATTAAATAACTGGTTAAGTTCTTGATTTTAGAATTCTTACTAATATGGCATTTATTTTAAAAACGAAAATAGCAATTTGTATGTATTTATGCATGAATGTCTTGAAATTAATGGATGTATTATGCATGGAAAACATACCGTATTGCCACATATTTAACAAATTAGAATTTAAATAATAAAAAAAACATACATCACGGATTTAACCAAGGTTATTCAAATTATGAGACATACGCGTTTCACGCTTGGCTACCAAGCACCCAACTAAACTAAAAGGAATCTTCCTACTTATCGCATAGCTTTGAAATGAACATAGGGTGGTATTAAACGCAGCGTCGGTGAATGCTTGCGATGTTTTCTGAATCGAACCACCTCTCTGACTGTTGCTCATTTATTTTTTCTTAGGCTGTGCAAACTTCCGGTGAAACTTGGACATCAAACTTTTTGGTGGAATAAAATACTTCCTCTTAAATATTATACGTAGGTGGCAGAGAAAGTAATAATGCTAACCCATTGGTAATAAGTTATCTGATTTCACGAAGTGTTCTTCTTCTTCTTCTTATTATTATTATTACTTATTTCCTATAAAATATAGGCTACTCTGATGTCCTGGGCTGTAGGGTTCGTACCTAGGCTGAGAGGTTTGTGTTGTCTCACTCAACACGTGCGTATTTGCTGTTTACAAAAGAGCAAGGGAGCTCTCTTAGCAGGATGTTACATCTCGTCTGTTCCTCCCGGGGATGTACGCATAAAAGATCCATTGGGAGTCGAGGTGTTAGGTGTCTCCTCCGTTAGTTAGTCCTATCCTAGCAGGATGTTAAGGACATGGAGAATAAATAATAGGGGACATATAATGTATTAATGACAGTTGACTGCTCTTGAAGCATAAAGCAGGACGGTAAAGGCACATGATCTGCAACAGGCTCCATAATAAGTATGAAAATTAATCCCATTTTTATTGTTTTGCCGTGAAACAATCACAGTCGTGCTTTATAGAATTTTAAACGCATTTGTAGAAAATATAGCCCTTATGTGAAAATGTATATGGATATAATGCACTTAAATTAAAATAAATTAAATGAACACCCCTGTTTTGTAGAAAACCTTGACATAATGGACAATATGTAGTTTTTTTTTTTTTTTAGAATCAGTTTAACAACTCCATTAACCATTACATATCTTAGAGAAATTATCCCATAAAAAGCTTTAAACATTAGATCGGTGATATCGATTTTTTAAATGTTACATAATTAAAGCTTTTTTGCCAGAAATTTTGCTATTTACAAACTTTCGATATGGGCATTTGAGGTCGTATTTTCCTTATCGGGGACTTGAATCAGTTCTTTGTTACAAACTGTTGAACTGCTTACCGGTTACCTTGAGAAACGTTTTAATTCAGAATGCCCATAATACATAAGGTTCTTGTCTGTGAGGCTGCGGCCGCGTTCGAATACCGGTTGGGTGAATTTGCCTCGCTCAAACTTGTATTTGGCGTTTTCCTCAGTACTTAGGTAGCTTTAAGGACAAATCCCGGTTATCACATTGAGTTTTTTAGTCTGATTCTATCTTTTCAACTTTAGTCTATATACGGCATGTGTGAAATGGCAATAATTAACTTTGCCATTATTTCAAGACCTTAATAACATTTAAGCATGGGTTGAACGGCTCACAGGAATCCATCATTGTTAGAACATAGCATGTCTGATTAAAACAAGCACCTAAATAGTAATAACGAACGAAAATGATCTTTTATTTTGGGTTAAAACGACTTCCAGTAATTGTGCCAAGTCTTAGAGAGTCGCTTTCTTGAAATTTAAAATGAACTAAAAGTTAATGAAAGCTAAGACGTCAAGGGAAAAATGAGAGAAATATATTATTCAGAATAGCAGATGTGACTGAAAACACGAGGGCCACAAAGACAAGTTTTTGCGCCTGACACAAATGGATATCACGTAAATACGAATCACAAAAGGTCAGAAACGAAGGATGGGGGTGCAATTAAAGTGAGAAATGTTCCGGTTGTGTAATCAAAGGGTTTTCTCTCATTATGTTTTCCGTGACTCTTGTCCAAAGCTTTTATGAGAACGAAGTCAGAGCTTTTGGAAAAGTACAGTAGTTATGATATTCTTATAATTATTATTATTATTGCCGACGTTATAACAGCACCATCATTTTCTGCTACTAGGAAAGGTATTTACAATTCCAATTATCGTAACATGCTTAAAGTATGTATCTTAAACATTAATTACAAAGAAGCTCACTTTAAATATAAAACAATCCAAAGCAGGCATGTAATTTTAGCTGCATGCGTTGCTGAAAGCTATATTTGTAACACATATTTTCTTTAATTTTTTTTATTCCCAGATATTGGTAGCCGCTATGTTATTCGAAGTTTGTAATAATTCGTCGTGGGACAACCTGGAATTTTAATCTATATTTATGTTAATAATTATAAAGAGAGAAATTGTGTGTGTGTGTGTGTGCGCGTGGCGTGTGCAGGGGAGGCTCCGGGAGTAGTGCCTCCGTGCCATGGCACTACCTTAATAAAATGAAGAAGTACCTATTTGAAATTATTTGTATACTTCACGATTACATCAAGAATATGGCCATACTTATTGTTTTTAAAGGGGCAATGAAATGGTTGTCTGACATTAGAAAACCATAGAAGCTAAAGGAAGCGACTACAAATTGCGAGTTTGCAACCTTATTGTAGTATTATCCCACGGACCCGTGCCACTTCTGTCCTGGCACGCACTCATAGCACTCTGTGCTATCAGTCTAGACTCTAGCGGAAATTGGAGGGGCAAAAGAATAGCTCATATTCGTGTCATTTAATACCTGTCACGAATCATCTTGGCAGCACATGCAAATTATAAGTACCAACTTTACGGTACACCTACGACAAAGTGAGAAGTGAGAAATAAGATACCAATCACTTGCAGTGTAAAAGTTAACAGAATATCGTCCTTTGTTTTATCATATTCGTCATTAATTTTCCATTATTTATATTTAAAATTAAAATAATAATTCTTTTAAAATGCTGCCTGCGCTGCCAGCAGTCCAGCAGACGATTGAAGGAAAAGTAAACACTCCACAGACAGCACCTGCACCCGTACAGCTGTGAGTTTGCGCGCACGATTTGAACGATAACTGAGATTAAGGTTCCGATTAGATATTAACTGGGACTCAGGGCAAATTTTCGTATTACGACCATCGGGTAACAACTAACCGGGAGTTATTTTTAGCGACGAACTAACCGCCACCTCGGATAGCGGTTAGGGTACTAACTTGAGGTAACCATATAAAAATGGCGTGGTGGTATATTTATTGCATCACACAAGAATTTCGGGGGTATTCCTGGCACTACCACTGCATTATTGCTTCAGCCCTCACTAGGTATAGATATGTGTGTGTTTTTGCGTGTGTGGATAATCTCAAATCCCACCCAACCGATTTTGGCAATTCTTTCACCACTGAAAAACACCGTTCTTCGCTACGAATATAGATTGGGTGTTTTAGGGCGATTTTCATATTCACGCAGTTTGAATCTTATTTCATTAAATGTGAATATTAGAAGGTTTTTGTAGGCCCTTTATTGGGGAATGACTGCTTTTAAATGATTTCCATTCCAATGAACTAGAAGGGTCGACTTAAAGTCTTTAACATTGGGATTTTGAAGGCGTGTTACATATCATGCTCGTATCACAAAATTTGAATCTGATTTAGTTGAACATTATTTTCAAGGAGTATTTTTTGTATGAATTTCACAAAATTTGGTATTTTGGGTTTTACAATCCAACAAAATGAGCCGCCGCACAACTATAACAATGTTCTGCTACCCTTAAGTTCAACCGCTTACATAGAATTGAATACTGAATAGACTAAAAACTGTAGTTCCTATTATTGGTCCCCGACAACTATAGACTATTTTATAATCCTCAAAAACTACCCTTCCATATTTTAGATCCTTTATTTACAAATTTGCTCTATTTAATCCATATGTTACAAATGTTACACAACTATAATCTTGAACCTGACCAAAGTGATGACAAAAATTACTCTACGAGCTCCAAAACCTACCCTTAACCTGATTTTCAATGATATAGTGTTTTGGGCTTTTTAAAAAGCACACTTTATCTTTTTATTTTCAGCTCCTTGTAAACGAAGCTACACCGCTCGACCTATCGGTACATACATTTGTGCACTTGGGCTGTACAACTCGGCAAAAATTATAGACTACATTACAACTTTTAAAAAACTACCCCTTAATTATGTTTCAAAACCCTTGCGCACAGGATACGTCTAGAAGCGGAGGGGACTTAGCACCGCGACCTACGCGGATCCTTTGTACCTATGCTCCAGACGGGACGGCCCCCGGAGGGAGAGATAAGGTGGGTGGAGACACAGGGCGGCCGGACCAGAAGACACGACAGGCAGTGGGCAGGGTCCCTACCGTGCACAGATTTCAACTCGTTGGATGGCAGCTGATCCAGCCGGCTCCCCTCTCCCCTGTGTGCTTACACATCCCTTGGGGGCCCGGGACCCGGAGACCGCCCCCATTCCAGGGGACGAAGATTTACTCAGAGAATCCTTTTCCTCTGCCATGCACACACTGACACCTCCAGCAGACACTTGCAACCCTGAAAGAGACCAAGCAGATGAAAGGTGAAGTGAATTGAGAATGGAGGTGAAATGGAGGGACAGGAAATTCTCATTCGCCCAACGACCCGAGGAAACCCCCGAAAAAACTCATGGTTCACGAAGTTCTGCCGCGGAAAGCGAACCCACGACATTCCTAATGCAGGCCACAGACGTTACCGATCGAACTATCCCTTCGGGTACCTGTATACGTAATTCAACTAGAGCTCGTACTTGACGCAAAACATATGCCTACGTATGTGGTAAGGTTTCCTTACTGTAGATCTGGAAAATTGTGTCTGATTAACAACACACGTTTCCAGTATTCTCATTTCATCCATGTAGATGCGTTTCGTTGCAATTTATTCAGTGAAGTTCACTGCAACGACCACAGAGAGAGAGAGGACAGAAGGGAGATTAGTTGTAAACTCATTAAATGACAATTGCATATTAGACGTAAGAGAAGCCGCAAGCTGCACATTGCTAAGGATTCCCATTAGGGAGGTTTTGAATCTATGGGCTCGGTATCTGTAAAGACACTTTTAGGTCCATTACAGTGAAAGAAACCCGGTTTTTACATATCTTGGATCTTTACTTACACCAAACGGTAATGCATATCAGATTTATGAAACGTTAACAGCATGATACACAGTACTTCCCTTAAATATGTTATTTCTATTTTTCCTTGCAAAGTTACTGTTAAATACTATGAAGTTCCTTTAGCAAGTGGAAAAGTAAATTTAAAATTTACAGTTAAATATTTTGAAGATGGAATCGCTTCTAACGTTAGGAACCTGTTTTAATAACAATAGCTTTTTCGCTAAAGATCGTACTCAAAAAAATTGTAAACTTTTCACAAGAGAAAGAAAGATTTAGGTGGTTTTAAGCTGAGTGACACCGAACGGGATGGCTCAGGCGGTAACATCTGTGACCCGCATTAGGGAGGTCATGGGTTCGATTTCCGCGACCGACCTATGGGTTTTCTCCGGGTCGCTAAGCGATTACTGGGAAGGTTCATTACATTCCCCGAATTTTCTGTCCCTCCATTTCCCTCCATTCTTATTTCACTTCATCTTTCATCTGCTTGGTCTGTTTAAGGTTTGAAGTGTCGGCGGAGGTCTCGGCTTGCAGGCAGGGGAAAATGATGCTCTATGTAACACTTCGTCTCCCGGAATGGGGGCGATCTCCGAGTCCCGCCCACCATGCGATGTGAGAGCCTGCTGGTAGCACCAGCTGCCACCTGGGGTGTTTCAATCTGCAAATGGTAGGGACCCTACCCTTAGCCCTGTCGTGCCTCCTGGTCCGGCCGCCCTCTGTCTGGTACCCGTCAGGGAGTTAGACACAAAAGATGTTGTAGGTGGAGGTACTAAGTCCGCCTCCGTACCTAATCCTACTCCTAAACTGAGTGACAGTATAAATAAAAGCCAATCTCAACTATTAGCGTTTCTTAATGAACAGCATATGTAATGAAAATGTAGTTTAGTATTTGTGAAAGATATAAAACATGAGGTTGTTGTAGTTATAGCACAGATGGTGCTATACTGATTCATAAATGTAAAGCACTCAATCAGCACAGCTACTTTCTGCCTAAGGGCAAGTCCTCAACTAGCATAATTTCCTCCATTCTTTTCTCTTTTCCTGTTTGTTCTCTGTCTCCACATATGAACTGTTTATATTAATATTGTCTATCATATGGTACCTTATTTTTCTCCGAATCTATTTTTAGTTCAGCATTACCTCCATTGCATCTCTTAGCAAGCAATTTCTTCTCACCCGAAGTCCGGGCTAATTGTTCCTCCATTGTCCAATTTGCTTAAAACATTTTCATTGCTGTTTTTGCCTCTTCATTTCACACGTTCCATTATTTTCTGTATTGTAGTCGTTTATTCAGCTAGTAGCAATGCCAAATTGCCCGTGTCTAGCTCACTGTTTACTAGACGTTCAACCCGGTGCCGGAGGATATTAGGGCTTCTACACAACCCTGCAGAGGCATCACCCTCAGATGTACCCAATCTCTCATGGGTATCGGGACCAACTGCCCCGTTATGATCAATCCAATCTGAACAAATCGCCAACGGGAGCGGTCATATATTCGGCCCGACGTACTTCTAGTAACGCCTGTGGTGCGAGCGCTGGGGAAGCATAGACTCCGTCCACAATAAATACGTAACGCTAACGTAACGCATCATAAGGGCGGGCGTGAGGTAATAATTCAGCCGTAGGCGTAACGCAAAAACTTACTTTTTGTATTAAAACTTTCCTTTGTCATTCTCATCCTCTCTTTGAGTTATCGACAGCAGCTCATGTTGGTACATATGGTACATTCCATGTGTATAAATCCGTTCACTTACTCCACTACTACACCTCGAATTCCCAAATGTATCTGCTTTTATTCCAGTAACCGCTGTCCTTTTCTTCTTCTTTGCATTTATTTTCAGCCCGTACTCTGAACCGTTGTCAGTAATCTCAAAAATCATATTTCTTAGAATGTTTTCCTCCTCCGATAGCAGTGCTATAATATCATCAGAAAATCTCATACACGCATTCTCTTCCCGCTACTGCCACATCTCCGTTATTCCGAAACAGTTCTTCACCAAATTATGCAAATAAGTTTTGAAATTAATAATGAATGATACGAGGAATCCCTTTTACAGTCCTCTTTCGATTCTACTTCCTTCTGTCATAACTTCTACTATCTTGTTTTTAAACGAAGACCCTATTTTTCAAACATTCGTTATATTACAATATACCACTCTGAGCATGTACTGAACATGACAGAAACATGGTAAGTTCATTGGTAAGTGTGACGGGTCATTATTCAATTCAGCTGCTGAATATTTAAATTTTCAGCATAGTGTTAAGCAAACTTTGTAATCATTTGGCAAAACATTTACTTTATTTCCTTATAACAAAGTCATTGATAAATTGAACTAATTAATTATAGAAGAATGGTTTTAATACAATTTTGTTTGGAATCGGTACAAACTTAGAGGTAATTTACACGAGGAACCCCTTCCTCCAAAGCTTCAGAGCTTTTATAACTTCTAGGCAAGCTGATGCATCTGCGATTTTATATTAAAAGTCTGATGGACAATTACTACCACAGTTTAAGTTTTGGTGAAATCGATGCAAAATTTATGATAACTTTAAATAGACAGCATCCTGCAAATTGGGGATTTTTAGGCAAAACGCCTGAACATGCAAATTGCCTGGGAACTAAAACCGGACAGTGAACACGCCATCCAGTCAATTG
The DNA here is from genome assembly GCA_030765065.1 of Deroplatys truncata. Classification (NCBI taxonomy): domain Eukaryota; kingdom Metazoa; phylum Arthropoda; class Insecta; order Mantodea; family Mantidae; genus Deroplatys; species Deroplatys truncata. Next base: position 108,039,965 of record CM060990.1, on the reverse strand, counting down.
AAAATGGAACAAAAATAACTAGTCCTAACCTCCAATTGACAATTGCAAATTCATCAGTTTGTAAGTTTATTCGGGAACGAAATTGAACGAGAACAGAAAGCGAAATACTTTAACATTGAGGACTGATGATTCACAACGAACCGAGGATGTAAACGGGAAGTGATGTCGATTAGTATATCCCTAGTAGTAATGGTGTGTTTTGCGCATTCGGATTCAGTTTTTTATAACCGACTAATGACATTTCTTCATCTGAATGCACATTAAGTTAGCTGCGAAATTCAGGACAGTAAACATCTTAAAAATGCGACTCGTTACAGCTTGTGACTCAAAGTAAATACTGTTTTTGATGCAGGAAACGAGATTGAAAACGAAAACATACAATATCTGTCGCGAGTCAAGCCGACTTTGTTTTTTCGGCTTCCTACTAGATTTTGTTGTACAATGAAGACGGCTACGCGCAATAAGCATACAGTAAACTGCGACCTGGAACGGGAGAAGTGAAGCTTGACCAGGCTCACAATCCTGGGCTCTGGAAATTGTCCATTGAATGTGTATACTCATACTTGAAAACGAGAGTTTTAGGTTTTTATCCGTCCTCGTTCCCATTTTCATTCCCCGGCAATTGTGCAACGGTTTAAGAGTTTAGTGTACATAGTGTTGATGAGAAGAATTCTAGTATTGCTACCAAGTCAAGGTCTGTTGTGCCTACTTAACCTCCCTGAGAAAATCATGAATTTGAGAGGTACGTAAGGCGGCCAGATCTGATGGTAGCGGTACAGCGCAGCGCGGCCCTTAACACTTCACTAACACTTCAAGGTTGTATATCTTGGTAGACAGTCCCTCTGCCATCAATTCTATCCACAAGAGGTACTGGTCGGAGGTATCTACGTCAGGGTAGAAATAGTTCTGTCTTCAAAGCACACCCACCGCATACGCTGCACATCACCTTTTACTTGCAATCCCGAAAGATGAATAGGAACGAGAGGGGAGTAGGAACAGGAAAATCAGTAGTATATTCTATCCCAAATTCGCCTAGCCTAGGGAAAGACACGAAAAATACCTTCAAATCTTGGATTTTGGATGTGGATTCTCCCGAATGCAAGCCTGAGACGCTTAGCCATTCTGCTCGGTGGCTTAAGCGTTTAAGGTTGGTAATTAACTTCTAAACTTTAAATATATTTTGGATTAATTTCCATTACGAGCAAAGATTTTACCAGTGCTAATCTTATCATTTTCGCCATAAAACGAACTCACCCGAAAGGTACTTTTGTTTCAACGCAAGACATGAAACCGGAGCGTACGGCAGAGAGCCAATAATACGACAATATTAGGCATTTGAAACTGTTAACATCTATCCACTAGAGACAGAGTACAGAAGAGTTGATAATTAGCTTAGTGTAGAGAATGACGTTTTTAATTATCGTTAGTTACAAGCGCAAGTGGGCGTTATGTCAGTTAAGTTTATCATTCAGTATCGCGATGCACGGAGCAGCATCGCCTCCAATAAGAGATGTCATTTTCAGGGTAGAATTAACAGAGACGTGTTATGCTTCAAACAAAAAAAGGTAGGGTTATGGAAGTGCAGAATAAGTAATGCAGTGGAGTGTGGGTTTGTAAAAGAAAAGACAAAACATAAATAAGGCGAGTGAAATATGTAACGAGCGAGGTTGGGAATTGACATTTTAACAAACTGAACCCTCTCTCAGTTATTGTTTTGTAAAAATAATCTAATGTGATACATTTACATGACTTTCTCTACCCATTCTTCAACAAATTATTCTTACAAAAACGTACTCTTCTATCTACTTCATATTGATCAAGATAAGCATTTGTAGAAATGGTTTTATTGCATATTTTCTTGTAGATGCACTCGCTTCCATACATGCCGTCACTACAGCTTTGGGAGGCATTCTACTGGTCTTCACAGAATTATGTATCTATAGCAAGGAAGAGGTGTGTGTATCTGTTTACCTTTTCACTCATGCAGTGGCGTCCTGTTTTACGTGAGCAGTTCTAGATTATTCACATATGACTATATAACTAAGCAATAACTTTACTCGTCATCACTTATAATAACCATGTTCAAATATATAACTAAATTAAACATTGTTTTGCACAATTTCTCCATGAAAATGTATTTTAATGACAATTTAATTTAAAACCGCATAAATTATATCTTTTACTCTGAAATAGGACACATTTACTGGGCATTATTTTAATAATCTATCCAATCTCCATTCTTGTCCAATACCTGATTTTAGGCATTGAATCACTCTTGGCCCTCTGGGGAACAGTCATGAAAGGTGGGAACATTTGCGTTTAGAGCCAGAGTTCTTCCAGCACCTAAGGCCACTGTTCCAGCCCTCTAGTATCCACGGGGAGTACTCTTTCCTTTAAGCATTGAAATTGAAATTGAGTTTTATTTATGGACGCTCTTTAACTACTATGGTCCTTAGCGTCCCATTCTATATTGGGCGTGAAAGACCGGTAATTTTGCTCAGAGGCCTCTTTATCAGGCTTGAGGTTCTTTTACGTGCCGTAAATCTACGACACGGGACCACCGGCTTTACTTCCCTTCCGAAGGAAGCCATGCTAAGGATTTTTACGTTCGCAAAAATACATTACCCTCCGCCGGGTTTGAACCCACGACCTCGGGAACTAGAGGCTATCATGGCAACCACTACACCACGGAGGACGACACCTAGGTGGTTAAATAGGTATTGGATAAGAATGGAGATTGGACAGACTATTATAATGTCTAGTAAGTGTGTCCTCTTTGAGAGTAAAAAGTATAATTTACTTCAGTTTTACATTATATTGCCAATGAAATACTTTTTTTTTTATGGAGAATTGTGTAAAACAGTGCTTTATTTAGTTGCATATTTAGATTAGACAGATGAAGTTTTACATTATGTGGCCATTAAAATATTTTTTCGTGCAGATGTGCAAAACATGGCTTTAATTAGTTATATATTGTTTTAATATGGTTATTATAAGTGATGAAGAGTAAAGCTATTGCTCAAAGTTATATATATATATATATATATATATATATATATATATATATATGTGTGTGTGTGTGTGTGTGTGTGTACGAATAATCTAGCAAACTGTGCACGTAAAATAGGACGCTACTGCATGCACGAAAAAAGTAAACAGATACACACACCTCCTCCATGCTATACATTCTCACCTGTGAAGGCCAGTAGAATGCCTCACAAAGCTGCGGGGACGGCATAAATGGAAGCAGTGTACCAAGCAAAGCTCCTTAGCTTGATATGCCACCCCCGTTGTGCATTTCAAGGACGGTTTATGTGCGTGTTGAGTTGCACTACCTCTGTGGTCTGGTGGTAAGCATGCTGGCTTCCAAATCCAAAAGTGCCGGGTTCGATCCCGGCTAGAGTGTGGGAAATTGTCTTTAGCCAGGATTATTCCTCGCCCTCTAGAGTGTGAAAGTAAGAGTGAGCGAGGAAATGTGTGTGTCTGTGTGTGTGTGTGTGTGTGTGTGTGTGTGTGTGTGTGTGTGTGTGGATTTAATGTTTATAACTAAAACCCCAAAATTAAACACAATAGTAAAACGAGTGAACATCATTGGCGATGAGCAATTGCTCCAAAGGCAAAGCCGTCGTTATGACCTTGGATGTTGAAGGCGGCATCTAAATAGAAAAAAAGAAGGTTGAGCTACTGTTCAGAAAATTATAGCACTTTTCGGTTCGTAACATACAGCACCGCATATTCTGTTACATTATGCCTGTCCTGTGATTTTAACATAACCTATAAGTACGGGTATCTGTAGGTACTTCTGACATTTATTAATATGCGAAAATGAAAATAAAGCATCTCCTTTCTTCACAACAGTTTTCTTTATTTCAAATGATGCTTAGGAAAGCAGTTACCTGTAATATTCCTGTGTCTAAAGATACTGTTGCCTTAACGTTGTTGTGATGTATTGGGTAGTTAGTTGTTAAGATAGCTCCGCGGTAAGTGTGAGGTTTGCATTCGGGAGGTCCCGGGTTCGATTCCCATTGGACTGACCACTCTGAGTTTCGCGGTTTCCGCAGGTCGGTAGGTGAATCCTGGGGTGGTTTCTGTAGTGCCGCGAATTTTCCTGTCTTCCATTTCGTATCATTTTATTTCCTTGTCATGTTTCAAGGTTGGAGGATCAGGCGAGTGGACGGCGCGGCGAAGCGTGTGGTGGTGGAATTTATTTTGAGTAATTGTCTACACCAGTGGGACCTCTCCTTTCGAAGGGAGCTTGATGTGTGATCCCGCCGGTGTCGGATCTTATATCCGGAGACGTTAAGGACCCCACCTCCTCCACTAGGTTCAATAGTGTTCCTATGTGCTTGCGTGCAGAAATTCTCCTCCACGCCTAATATACTCTGCTATTTTAGTTGTTAATATTATTGATAAAATGTTGCAACAAATTTTCTTAGTGGCAGAAAATGATACATTTTGGTTTTACGTTTTAGAATCTGCAATCAAAATTCTGCTTGAGTGTTATATCTTCTAAGAATCACATCAATTTTGTTTCATTTTTAAGCTATCCAGCTTATTCCGTCATTTGTAAATTAATTACACGCTTGCGAAGACACCAATATATTTTTTAGCCTGATTATATCTCGGTGGAAACAAACCAAGCACAGAGATAAGAAATTACTGCGGCTATCAGCATAAAATGTGGAAGAATCTAAACTAGTTACTGTAAATTGGTTGAGTCCTCAGAGCTTTATCTGGCGCTATTTAAGGGCTTAACGAGGGGGATGTAACAGAAGTAACGACGTAAATTGGCAGAGTTTCAGGAATATATATAATGAGAATTATGAACGCAGTTAATAATGAGAAAAAATGAAATACATCAGCATTTTCATCTGCACCAGAAGATTGAAGAAGAGAAATACGAAAATGTTGATTATAATATTTATGTATGGTGGGTAATATGGCAATCGGAGGGTTTTGATATCACATACATGCATATTCTGACTGATCGCATCCTTTGTATGCTATTTTAATACGCTTTGCTGCTAAATCATCTGAAATAAATGATAGACATAGAATAACTATGAGAGAGATCGAGGCAGCTTCAATAGTTTCAAAACGGCTCATATTAATTTCCAAGTGCGTTTTTATATAAAATGATTAAAAGTAACAACTAATGTATTCATAAGCATTCGCTGATTATATCAAAACATTTGTTTTTTGATTGTAATAATTCAGAATATCACCAATGAAGCAATCTTAAAAAAAATGGTTAAGAAGAGCCTCATACGAGGCAAGTTTTTAAACTAAGTACGTTTTAATATTTTGCCGCTGCAGTCGCGATTTTCAGCATACGCCATCACTTCTGCCATCCTTAGCTGTGAGAGATCGTCACTTTTGTGTTTTCCTGTTCTTAGAGCGTTTCGAAATGTTGAAAACAATCGAACGACCCCCCCGGCTGTGAAGTCAAATCAGTGATTCGTTTTTTGAATGCGAGAAATATTACGCCAGCAAACATTCATCGCCAATTGTGTGAGGTTTATGGGGAAACAAAAATGAGTGACAATGCCCGGCCACACACAACCAAACAAACTCAAGATCTGATCGCATCATTTGGTTGGGAACAATTCGACCACCCTCCCTACAGTCCGAATTTGGCACCAAGATATTTTCTTCTGTTTCTTCATCTGAAGAAATTTCTCTGTGGAAAACATTTCAAAGACGATGATGACGTGAAACAAGAAGTGCAGACTTTGCTTTCATCACAGGCGGCATCATTCTTTGAAGAAGGCATACAAAAACTGACTTTCCGTTACAAGTGTCTGAATAACGGCAATGGCTATGTGGAGAAGTAGTGTAAGGTGTAAGGTAATGAATCATAATAAAGTATTTGGAAAATAATGTTGTGTTATTTTTTAAAAAATTATAGGTACTTGCTTTAAAACACGCCTCGTACATAGAGAATCTTCAAAACTCCTCTCAATTGGTTGCTGTTCTGTAACGTTTCGATAATCGCCTAACAAAGCACCTCCTATCGTAGCTTCATCTAAATGAGATCAAGTAAGTTTAAATAAATAAGGCTTTTAACCAATGAACGAATATTATGGGATGGAACGTAGAAAGTAGTTACGATTTAATATGATTAAAGTGAGCGTGGTGTGGTCCAAATTGATGGCCCACTAGAATTGCCTTATAAGGGAGTGGATGAAAAACGCATCTAAATAAGAAAAATAAATAAAACAGGGGGGAGAGATCATTGCGACCAAAAGAAGAAGACCCTGTTTCACATTTTAAGTCAAACTGAAACCGATACACTTCTATGTCAGAAATGTTTTGCTTGTAACTCCACGTGAGCTTTTTTCAACAGAGAAAACAAAGCGCAAAAGCGTGGATAAAATTTCAGCTCTTATAAAACGTCAGTTCTATATGCGCGGTTTACAAACTGTTTCATGTGCCTAAAAAGAGAATTGTTTTCATATCCTGGGGCCTGTTACTAATACTGTAAAACGCATTACGAAATTACAACTTACTACTTAGTATTAATCATTTCTGTTGCATTAATCTCAGTAAACTGTTAATATCTTTAGTGATATTTTATAAGTATATTGTACAATTTATTACCTGGTCAGCACCTAGAGTGGATTTTCGCAACTAATTACTGGTAAAATAAGTTTAAGTTCACGTACAGTAACGATGATAATTCTGTGCCGGCGAAGCCTGGATGCGCACTGGTTATTTGCACTGAGCGAGAGCCCTAATACTCGGTCATGCGCAGTGAGTGCAATCAATTCAGTCTAGCGGTAGCAGTAGTCCGAGTAACATCTCCCTTGCCAGCCGTCTGTTTATGCTATCTTGCACTTTCTGTGTATAAATTAGTATGCTTCTGCAGGAACATCATTTCATTTTCTGCTGGTAGAGGAGGACAAGATTGCATGAAGCAGTTTACCGAATTTTCATGTGGATTTTAACGATATATTTAGCCTAAAGGAAAAATAACCTCTTATTTGCATTAAAAGTACAAATGTAATTCTTTTTGGTAGAGCAATAATAACCAGTAACCTAAGTATTTCTCATAATTTAGGGGGAGAATTGACACCCCTGCCCCCTAAATGACGCCTCTGTGTTTCTGTAATTAAACTTTGATTGTATATATTGTGTGTTTATTGGAATTTCTTGCTTTTTGCGTATTTTTATGTACAAATAAAAAAGAAGTGAATACCACCACAAAATGAATGGAGAAAATTACAAAATGGCTAATGGAAAAATTAATACTTAACTTGCCCCCAGATCTGCTTTGGAGATTGAGAACGCACTGTACCACAGTGTGCAGTTGGAAAAGACCCTAACGTCTCATTCCAAAATAAGATGCAGGACTTGCCCTTTCCATGAAAGGATGCTAAATTTGGAGCTTTACAAGCTAAGTAAGGGTCAAAGTCTGTTCCGAAAATTTACGTTGACAGTTTGTAGGCCATGCATGGACACAGTGTTCTCCGCCCTATTCACGAGATCTTAGCCCAGTAAAGCTTATCTGGGCTGTTATAAAGCAATGGGTAGCTTGGTCAGAACAACTTTTAAATTAGATTATGTTATTTATGCAGCTTTGCCAACAGCGTGTTGACATGAGCGTGGAAAAGTAGGAAAATATCTGTCAACACGTTATTAAGTAGGAAGACAGATATATTGAAGAAGAAGGCCTGTTTGAAAATGTCATAGAAAGTTTTATGATTCAAGGTAGAGAATATAGTGAGAGCGAAGGAGAAGAAGAGTGCAGACGACGAAAGGGAGATATCTGAAGTAGATGAAAGGGAAAAACCTGCAGAAGAAAACGGCGATGGTGATATTTCTGGTGTAGAGTGTTTATCACGCTAATGAAACCCCTGATAGTTTAAGACAGTGCATTCGCGTAACAAGGTTTGTGTATATACGTGTAAATATTAAAGAATGCTAGAGCAAGTTGAACATGGTGACAATGAACCAGTCAGCCAGTGGTGTGGTGATGTGTGTTTATGTCGTGTCAGTGAAGTACCACGCCTTCCAGCAGACAACTGCCAGTAGAAAAGTGACATTAGACATAGACTCTCCACAGTGCGCTAGGAAAGTAGGTCACAAGCACAGAATACCGTCCCTACGGTATCTATATTTGAACATTTTCAGTCCCCGAAATGGATAATAACAATAGTTTTAATGCACTTACTGTACTTTCTACCTTCTTATCTTTGTATATTGTTTTCATAAAAAGAAGAATCATGCAGCATTCTTTTACAATTGCACCTCTAGGTTAGGTTATACAACGGAAGGGGACATCTCGCACACTGCGACCTACACAGATCTATTGTTGCTAGCATCCCCCAGGAGAAAGAGATGAAGTAAAGGAACTACAGGAGGCTACAGGCCGCAGGCAGATAGGCAATAGAGACGCGCGGAAGTCTCTAACAGTTCCAGGCTCGAAGATCCGTCCCACTGCTGGAGCTGCCTGGCCAGGGCGATGAACGACCCGTCGACCAAGGAGCCCTATAGTGCCCACGGTGAGCACTCTTTCGTTTGAGGAAGCATCCACGCTGTCTGACACTACCATACGCCACGAAACTTTGAATCACTCCAGAAAGGAGAAGTAAACTGATTGAAAGGGAAAGGATAGAAAGGAAAACGTGATAGATAAGAAACCACCCCAATAGTCGCCTACCGATTAGGAAACCAACGAAAAACCAAGGTTAGAGTGAGCGGTCAACGGGAATCGGATCCGGGACCTCCCGAATGCGAGTCTCACACAGTACTGCAGAGCCATCTGGCTAGGTATTGCACCCCTAAAACATAGCTAATTGTCTTTTTCAGTTTTCATTTGTGGTTGAATAAACAAAAGCACTAGTGGCAAACAAAATGACTTTTTAATAAAAAAAAAAAGAGAATTAAGTTACACACATTATCAAACATTTAACCCGAAAGAGAAAATGCGTGAATCACTTATACCGAAAAGTTGCTATGGTATTTACTTACTTTTGCATTTATTATGTAGAAAAGTCGAATTCTGTTATTGCAGATCTGCTAAATGTGTCTTTTATCGGTTTCTAATGAATGATCTAACGAAACATAGAATACGTATTCGTATCTACTCACAATTTATGATATTATTAGTGATTATGCAACAATCCTAACCAGTAATGTGGACAATCCTAATTTATAGCTCCATTTCAGACCATTATGCAACAGTAATATTTTACAACTTATATATAAAACAGCATTACTAAATATATTAGGTTGTAGTTTATTTAGTAACAGACATATGATGAACAAGCTTCAAGCTTTGAAGTACTTCAAAGAGAAATTACAGAAAAAACAAAAATATGAGATTCCAACTAAAACAGAAGTTGCTGTGAATTTTAAGAACAGTAAAGACAAGCGTATAACTGAATAAAACAAAGAAAGCAAATTGCCGGAACAAAACAGGGAAGAGAAGGTAGCTTATAAAGAACAAGGATGATATCTGCAACGTGAGCAGAAAGTGTGTGTGCGTGTTTAAGTGTGAAAAATGTAGGATGTCAAATACAGGGAAGCTTAAAATTCTCCATATTTCATTTCTCGTAATTGTTTTAGTTATGACGTTGACTAATATAGTGGCGTCTAATTCACCCAGCATCTGCAAGCACAGGGAAGCCGTAGCATGCCCATGACCAGCTATTTCAATATTCACGTATGCAAATGAGTCTTTTTTTTCTGAATTAACAATGGAATACATTCGGTCAGACTATTTTTGTAATAAACATCTGGTTGCTGTTTTCATAAATGTCCATTGGTCTCACTTTTACTTAATGCAGATGGCACTAAATATAAACTTTATTAGCTATTGGTTACTGAGGAGCGCGAACGCAGACAGGGACGAATTAAGAATTTCACTGTCCCGGTGGAAGCAAACACTAGGCTTCTGAGTAAAATTAAACAAGAGCAAAAAGATAAAAGTAAAGGTCCATATCACGGAGGGGCTCCCAAAACCCGGGCCGAGCACTGCAAATAGGCCGTAACGGCCCTTGTTGCTTCTAACGTGTCCTTTGGGAGGGATGAGGGGAAAGATTGATCTGGATGACGATGGGCGCAAGCATGGACTGGGTCCCTAACGTTTCCAGTCAGAACACATCCCGGCGCCGCCTGGTCCTGCCCACAAGCAACCAACCTCCAGCGTCCCCGGGGCGGAGCCCACTCGGAGGAGAGACCTAACTGAGCAGCTCCCGCAGCGACGCCAGAGAAGAAACTTCCACAGTGCGCAAGCCCCGTCCAGCCGCAACCCGCCGAACACCGTCGCTACTGCTAATAATGAAGTTTTCCTATTTGATAGGAGGCCTTTGTCCTTCAAGGGACACTTTAGGCTATTTTTCAGCATGAAGTAGATACAAAAATGAGCTTTAGTAAGAATAATTTGTAGCAGATATACAAAAATAAACAATACTGGGTAGAGAAAGTCGTGTAAATAAAGTGCATCAGATTCTTGTCGAGCGGGATGGCTCAGGCGGCAACTCGGGCCGTATTCGGGAGATCTTGGGTTCGATTCTAGTCGCCAAGGCGAATGCCGGGGTATTCGCCCCATTCTACCATAATTTCTCCTTTCCCCCATTTCCTCTCATTTCATCTCCATTTCACGTTTTCAGGTGTGCCTTCAGGTCTTGCGGTGCCGGCGGTGCCGGGCAGATGGCGCGGATGCATGCACGTTGGAAAGATTTATCCCCATGAACGCCAGAGCGAGCTGTCCCGCCCGTTAGGATCATTGCGTCGTCTTCTTGGGATTCCTTCTTACTGGTGCGCGGGTGTTCAAACTGGAAATATTAGAGACCTCTGCGCGTCGCTGTGGGCCTGTCTGACTGCGGATCTAGGACCTCCTGCAGCTCCTTCTCCTCATCCCTGCCTCCCACGGGGTGTAACCACAATAGATAAAAAATGGTTGCAGTGCGCGAGGTGTCTCCCCCCTATAAACACATCCTACATCAGATTATTTTTTAAGGTTTTTGCTTATACGAAAACATAAATGTTGGCTAAGTTTCAGCTTCTTAATACTTTGGGATCATTTGAGCCTTCTTTTCCATAATTTCGTTGAGAGTGCGCAGAGTCCTTTTGGGACTTTTAAAATTAATTTGAATTTTATATATGGACGCTCTTTAACTACTTTGGTTCTTAACGTCCCATTCTATATTGGGCGTGAAAAACCGTAAGTTTTACTCAGAGGCCTCTTTATTAGGCTTGAGGTTCTTTTACGTGCCATAAATCTACGACTTGGGACCACCGGCTTTACTTCCCTCCCGAAGGAAGCCATGCCTCGGGAACCAGAGGCTAGCATGGTACCTCTAGACCACGGAGGACTCTTAAAGAAAAGAAAAACTCATCATGGCGAAAATGGTGGTGGTATTAGTTGCTCTTGTTTACCGAGCGGGATGGTTCAGTCGGCAACGTCTGTGGCCCGAATTAGGCAGGTCTCGAGTTCGCTCACCAGCGCCCGCCCACTTTGGCCCATGGGTTTTTCGTGGTTTCCCCGTGTCGACAGGCGAATGCTGGGTTGGTGCATCTTCTACCGCGACTCTCCTCCCTCTCATTTCCTGTACCAATCACCTTCTTGTCATCTATTTCAGGGTTGCAGCTTCTCCACGTCAGGTGTTGCACGTGTTTATTTAGTCACTTTTGTCTGATTGCTTGAGTGGTGCACTATTCAATCACTATTTAATAATAATAATAATAATAATAATAATAATAATAATAATAATAATAATAATAATAATACTTATTCACTGTGCCAACAGACGGTTTCGTTGCGACTGTTCCATTTATTCCATGCATATGCAGGATGGACAATTTAAGCTGAGACTGTACAATATCTCCAAAACTAAGCGTTGTAGAAAGAAATGTCTTTAATAAAAGTTGCTTGATATTATGGGGGGAATTAATGTCATTATTCGTGTTTTGTTTGGAGGACGTTATGATGGTCATTTTAGGGTTAATTTAATTTTCTTTAAATGGAAACCTACTTTTTGTATGTTATTTTCTCGTTAGAAAATGGTTTATAAAAGGAGGTTTATTTTGTGATGAGGAATAAGGAAACAAAATAAAATATGTTGGTTCCCAATTACGAAATGTAACTTGACCCTCAAATGAACATCCATGGATGGTCCAAACATTCATTGCGCTCTTCGTACACAGCCACTCAGAATTTTCGTTGTTATTTACGGTGTAAAAACAATTACAAAGTGCTTTATACAAATGTTGTTTAGTTTTTTTATGAGGAGTGAGAAAACAACATAAAAAAGGTAGGTCCCAATTTAAAAAAAATTAAATTGACCCTAAAATGATCATCACAACGTCCTCCAAATAAAACATGATTAAAGGCATTTAATTTCCTCTATAATATCAAGCAGGGTTGGCCGCGTAGCTCAATCGGTAGACCACCTGCCTACTGTGCGAGGGGTCCCGGGTTTGATTCCAGGCTGGGGATGGGAATTTTTCTCTACCCAAGATGATTCCCTATGCTCCTGAGTCTGGGTGCATGATGGGAGTGTGAATGTGAGAGTGAACTAATGATTAAAACCCAAAAAGTGTAAGAAACCCAACAACAAGAGAATACGAGTTAACACCATTGCCAAAAGACAATAAGTTCCAAAGGAAGGGCTGCCGATAAGACCAATGTAGTTAAAGGTGGGGAATAAATGGAACTAAAAAAATAAAGCAACTTTTATTCAAGGCATTTCTTTATATAACGTTTAGTTTTGGAGCTATTGTACAGTTTCAACTTAAATGGCCCACCCTGTATAAACCGGTGGAGAACTGAGGATATATGTCTAAAGGAAAGAAGAGTTCATACGAAAAAGCCATCGTCACATTAAGCATAGTTTGTAGTGGAGTTTGGCATGGAACACCTCAGCACAAATGGCGAAACCATCAGATGTGATATTAGAGCTCAAAGGACATTATAATAATGTTAAGCAACCTGTAATTCAATGAAATACAAGACATTATTGGAAAGTAACAATGAAAAAAGTGGACTTTCAAGCTTCTCAACTCCAAACAATAGGTCAGAATTTTTTCGAGGATCTGTGAAATACGGTAATAAAAGTGGATACCGCTTTAAAAATATACAGCTTTCGATGTAAAAGAAAATTTAATATAATTCAAATTTCTGTGTATTCTGTGTAATAATTTTCTGTGATATAATTAAATCATGAGGTAACTTTATTGCACATTATCAATAACTAAATATATATTTTTTCCGCTTCTAATACTCCTTCATTCTGGTCTACTTGCTATCGAAGTAGGGTGTACTGCCTTCAACTGTATTTAATATTTGTTTACAGAGAACATTACAAGATCACAAGCGCTTCCACCTTCTCTCGCCACCAACCCTCGGTGCGCTCCTAACTTGATGGTTTACTTACTAAAACCCCTCTACTTGGTAATAAAGTTACTATTCACTGTTTAGTTACCCATGTTAACCGAGATTAAACTTTACAAAATAGCTTCATTACACATTTCGCTATGGGTACAAAGGGGATAGCGAGGATTAAATGATTAAAAGCGCATGGACATATGCTTGTATCCAAATGCCATGCTCTTTCCACGACATCACGAGAATAGCGACAGCACAAGAAACCATGATAGAGTATTGAACAATTCTTACGAATAATAACGGATGCCTACAAATGGCTGATGTCACAAAAAATTGATATGAAATACGTAATGTATTCTACAAAGATCTACATTTTTTGCGAAATAAGTTTTTGTCTCTCTCTTATGATTTACCCGTTATACAAAAGTATACAAAATTTCTTCCGAATGAAGAGGACATCGTAGGCTGTTTCCAGGTAATACAAGATGTGCGTTTTATTTTTCATGTAAATATCTTAAGTATGTGGCATTTTAATCAAAATGCTAGAAACGTTTTTGAGAAAATAAAAAATATCAAAACTGTTCCATGTAAAGGTTATTTTGGGGTGGGGGATTTTCTTGAAAATCTTCGTGTCGCGCCTTAAAATACTGAACTTGATTACCAAGTTTAGTATTTATCCGACATTTGGTTTTGGGTTATGCTGCTCACAGACACCACACAGTCACACGGACCTTTTTTAAAATGATTTTTTATACAGGGGCCTCAAAACATGTATTTACATTGAGATATCGGTATCGAACTTTCCCGTGAAATGCAATACTTCCTCTACCTACTATGTACGTGGTAGAGAAAGTAAAAATCACCCAGCGACAACTCGCATAGGAACTAGGACCCTCCATATTGGAAGACAGGCACCTAACCAACATAGCCGGCCCTCGTAGCCGTGGTCGCTGGAGTGTATAGCTCCGGCGCTCCGCCAAGCTGAGGGTCGCGGGTTCGAGTTCCGCCATCGGCATGGGTATTTGTTTGTGTATGTGTCATTGCGTGATAAGCGTAACGAAAACAGTAAAAACCACAGTATCGTAAACTGGGTAAAACAAGGGAACTTTTAAAGAAAGAAAAAAAAACCCACGGAAGTGTGCGAAGATGATTCAGCACCATGGTGACGTATGGGTAAGTTCTTGCCTCTCCACTGCAATCTGGGTTTCGAATCCTGTTTGGGTTAAGCTGCTTGAATCAAGTTTACACTTAGGGTTTCCCCCTCATGCATAATATGCTTTAGCAGGTATCAGAACTCACTTGTGTATTGATTTCTCCGTTTCACTCTACGGTTAAAGGTTGTTTAAGTAATAAAATAAATAAAAATTAATTAACAGAACATCGTCATCTTTATATTCATTTTGAGCGGACCCATTACTCCCGGGGGCCCCCGTGTGCCTCCACCTTTCTTGAGTTAAAACGTCACCGATTACAGACTTCAGTAAAATATTCATAAGATTAAATTCTCAGTTACAGCATCATCCTATTTTTGTTCGTGAGCAGCATTCAAGATAGTTGAAAAATAAATACTCCTGGCGCTATTTACGATAATTTCCTAGCTCCTATTGATTCGGATTTTTAAACTGAAAACAAAAGTGAATCGCGCTTCAGTATGCAAAAAGGCACAGATGCCATTAATAAAGAACTACGCAGACAGAGACAAGTTCAAATACAAAACAGCAGCTGTACCAATATGAGGAAAAGCTTAGTGAATGCACGCATGCAAAGGTTATAATTGAATAACATTGAGTCATTGTGTGGAGGTGCAGGGAGGTCAGGTACATGTGTGTGGGCGCCTGGTCTGTAGGTTTGTGCTAGAGGTCATGAGTATCGCGCCTGAAGCTATACAACCCAGCATACACACATTTGTGCTAGCCTTTCCAGATGTCGGTTACATCTATGTTACAGAGCTCTCTCTCATGGGGTAACATTACCATTTTAAATATGTCATCCTGTGGAATAATGGTCGCATGTCACCAAGAGTTTATAATTTAACAATATTCTTTCATCTTGTAATAGAAGCAGAACTTTCATTTGTAAGGTTGAGAGTGCACAGTATCAGCTGCATCAAATCTACAAATAACAACATCCTATGACACTTTAAGGTATGTTAGGTTTTAATTTCAATAATTTATGGTTTTCTACTCAAAGGAAGGACCTTCAGTGCAAAACCTGGCTTCCACTACCCATTTCTCTTTACCGGTTTCCTATTCGTCCCCGAATATGAACCATTTACCTCAAATACAGTTCGTCGTTAATGTGTTCTTCTGCATTAATCTTATATTGTTTCTCCATTTTTATCGATGCATCTCATAGAAAACTATTTCTTCTCATTCAATCTGCCAGACAACTTATTTTTCTCTTTCTGATAAGTGATAGTTTTATCTACTCTTCACATTCTTCCATTTTTTCGAAAATAGCTTCATTACTTATTTTGTTTGTCCAATTAGCATGCTTCATTCTTCTTTCCACCCCTACTCGCCCAACCGAATCTTCCCAGTTTCCATACCATACATTGTCGCCTTCTACACAAAGCATTTCTCTCTCCTCTTCCGTATTGTATTCCACAGCAAAGAAAGTCCCCGGGGAATGAAGGACAGAGGGGAAATTGCTGATTAGACACGGTCCGAACCCTGCCTACTTGCTTATGTTACCCTTGTTTATGACACACACGACAGCCCGTCACACATTCACTGTCCTTGTCGCACTTTTCCCAAACAGATAAGGGTAGCACATTCCTGTTAGGGACTTTCTTTCCGTTGGAGAACAGTAGTTCTTCCTTCAAGGGACCACAAAAGATCTTTCTGTGGACCCTTCGTTTGCAACCAGTGTCCTCTTTTTAAATTCTTGACAAAGGTTCATGTTGCTACTCACTAGAGCAGTGGCATCGTTTAAAACCAGAGCTGTATTTTCAGTATAATACTAAATCGGGGTATACTAGTGGTATAATTGGTAAAATTTCTTGGATCGAGGGCATGGATATATGTAAGGAATATTAATACTTTTTGTTTTGAAAAATTATATTAATTTCGTCATGCCAATAGTACTATAGCTTTATCATATATACACTCCAAAGGAACACAAGTTATTATTTGCTAATTAAAGCAATATTAATAAAGTAAAAATAAAAATAAAACGACTATTGTAATATTTTGCATGACATAGGCTTGACTTATATTGTAATGAGAAATAACCACTCATTCTTGCAAAAGAAAGCAATAATAACATTAAATACTCCTTCAGAATAGATTCCACCAAAACAAAGAAAGCAAAACTGGGATATTTTATGCAGAATTGCGATGCTTTTATTAAGAGTAGTCGTCCTTATGTCGGAGATTGAAACCAGCTTTTCAGTTGTTGGCGGAGAAAGTGCGTTTTTGGTTTTTGTATGGATTTGCCCATGGGTAGACCAGTTGCAGTTGATGATAGAGGAACATTTAGAAGTGAGGTTATCAGTGGTTTTCCACACAATACACTCCACCAGCAAGAATGTGCGACATGTAGAGCAGCAGCCCACAGTGTCTCAAGAGAAATTACCATCACTGCCTTTAAATTCAGCTAAGTTAGCCACGATTACTCCACAGTCATGTCCTACAGTGTCATTTTAACAACCTGAGACTCCTTACATTTCACTCTAAACGGAAAATTGGGAGAGCTGCGTTTCCACGTTGTATTAGAGCATGTGCCAGCTGTTTAGTAGCGCGCCGAATAGTAAACAGCTCACTGGAGTAGCTCTAGTGAGCAGTAGTAAACCACACCAACATGGCAACGTGTTACACCTCGAAGTTCATCTTGTAGGCGAAGGGAAAGGAAGGTGGTTGACACATTACTGGCTAGAGCAACAGCGGATGGAACGTTGCCATGGAAACATACCCCTCCAAGAAGTGTCAGAAGTTTCATGTTATTTAAATTCTACCGTAGCGCGTTTCATCAAGGTAAAGCTAACGGCAGTGAAGGTTGCGTGTATTATACTAGGACTATGCAATATTACACAATGTGTTTTGATATTATACGGTATTTTTCCAACTCTGCTACTTATCATGTTACACACAAAGTATGTAAAGTTGTCCACTTGCTCCACTAGTTCATTTCGAACTAGAAGGCGTATCTTCTTTGCTTCTTCTCCAGTTACTTTTTCCATTTATTCTCATTCTATAAGCTCTCTGTTGTCAATTTGCTCCATTAGCATGCTTCTTAGAATTGTTCTGCTACCATGTAATATCTCCAGCAAATTTTCGCTCTTCATTCCTCTTCCACCTGATTTTACTCTTTCCTTATTGGAAAACAAAAATTTTTCTGCTCCAAATCCTCTATTATATCTTGAAAATAGTGGGTGAATGGGAGCGTCCCTATGGTAGGCCTCTTGCTATTCTTCTTATCACTGTCATATCTTCCCCTGCAGTGACTCAATTTTATGATACATAGGCAAATAAAGATAATATTTTAAACAGAATAAACACACTACAGCTTATTAAGTTGTAATGACTAAACTTTCTTCAATGTTATTTAATATTTATTTTCTAAACTGAAGGTAACTTTGAAAATGCAATACCGTTTAGGTTAATAAAGCGACTTTCTTTTGAAAAAACTCAAATAAATCAAATTTAAAATATGTCTGCCTATAAAGCTACTTTGCATATGTTTTAAAGCAGTGGGTGGGGTACCATGAAGCATTTATTTCCCATATGTTTAAGATACCTACACCAATATTTTCATTATTTTATAAATCTTTCTCTAAAATTACGCTCTAATATTTTACTGCATTTTAAATTATTTTTGCTTTATTATTATTATAATTATAAAGAACAGAATTAATAAAGGTAGAGCAACAACAGCCATGTTAAACATTATGTTATGGTACAGAAATATAGCCAAAGAAACTAAATTTCAAGTTTGCAAATCAATAGTGAGAAGTACCGTCTTATATGGGGCTGAAATTTGGAAACTCAATAACAATTTAACATCGAAGTTATTGTCTATGAAGATGGACTTCTTAAGGAAGTCAGCAAGGAATATAGAATTAGAAAAAAAATAGGAACTCTGTTATTATGGAACAAATAAAAGTTAAGAATTCTATGTTAGAACATGTAACATATAATATACTAAACTGGTATGGGCGCATCAGAAGAATGCCAGAGGAAAGAATACCCAGAAAATCTTGAGAATGGTGTCCACCTGGGAGTAGAGGAAGGGGAAGACCCAGAAATACTTGGATGCGGAAAATAAGGATGGGGATGGAAGCAAAAGGACTGGAGAAAGGAAAGGAATGACGGGGTGGAGGGGAGAAAAAATATCAAACTTTAGGAACAAAAACAAACGCCTTCGTCACCATGACTACAGCGACCAGCTTCTTTTTGAAAGCAATATTAACTGTCCTCGCATTAAACACAAGAAGCATTAAGTACAGCAAGATAGTTCATTTTATCCCATAGCTGGAATAGGACGAATAATATACTCTCTTACAAGATTAAGGAGAGTCATGGCTGAAATTTCTATTTTCTACTAGACTAGATACTTATTTTTACGTACAGTAACCTCTTGCTGTTGGTATTAACACAATGAAGTTTTAATGGTCCCATAAACAGTTTTTAAATTATTGAAAGCTTTTTGAAAAAAAAAGCTTGATTTAAAAATGTATTCTTCCATAAAATATAAGCTAGAGACTTGAAAAAATCTTATAGCATCGTAGACACGCATATAATTTAACACAATTTTCATTTTTTGAATATTGAAAGTTTATTCCTCGGCCGCTAGATGAATTCTGTGTTGGATAATTTGATCGCGAATTTTAATACCATCCCTTTCGTCGCTAAATTTCATTTCCTTCTTATTCATTGTCATACCGGGCATTGGGCGATCACCCATCCTGGATATGCTATGATCGAAAAGTTTGCTTGCTCCTTGACAGGCTACTGACCCACTTTGTAAGCACTACAACGAGGCGGGCAATCAATTAAAGAAGAAGAGTACTGAACGTATGAAAGGTTACAATAAAAAGTCCAGTGAATTTGAAAATACAAATTCTTTAGCATTCAAATGTCACATTTTCTTTTCAGCACTGAAAATATCTATTTTATCCAAAATAAAACCATAGTTTTTTAACCTTAGCTTTCAAAACATGCAGCAGACATCTCAGGTTCTCATGGAACGCTTTCTCATGAAAACTGTAGAATACTATATATGTGAGTAAACATAGTAAAACTAAAAGTGGAGAAAAATGACTTGTAAGATGAGTTTAAGAACCACTTAACATGCATAGGCATTTAAATGTGACGTAATTAAGGGAACTTCCAAGCATCAAAGGGCTCTAAAATTTGGCCAGTATTAGATTTTAGGCAAGTAGTGCTTATTCTATAAAAATGAAAAACAAAAACATAAAAATTTGTTCACTTTGAAGAATTGGGCAAACGTTCACCCTTGAGCACTATAAGCGATTTTTTCTACTGTTTATTCTTTATTGTTTAAAATAATGTTGTAGATTTAACGTTTTTCTCATTCATTTGGGATTCAAAGTTGAGAAGAAAATTAATCTTAAAAGCAGGAAAGATTGCTGCTTCTAAGTTTTCATATACCACAGTTGTGAAGGCAAAAACCATTATTTATATTATCTAGCAAAGAAGCCTCTGAAACTAAGGAGAAAAGGAAATGTCCTTCCACTATTGTATTGATTGTCTCATGCATAAATGCTTCAAACCTAACCTCAAATACAGTAGAAGCTTTAATTTAATGTTAAGTATATTTTCATATAGCAATAAACATTAAAGTATAGAAATATTAGTTTACCTGAAATTTGAATACAGGGAGTCTAGAATATACCTAAGTTTGCTCCAGCGTGTAAAAAGGGTAAAGAATACATAAAAGCACATGCAATAATTCTGTTAATGTTCTGCAAAAACCGAAAACCAAATTTTCCAGTGAAAGTAGATCTGCACGTGATTCATTAAGACCAGGGGTGGCGAAAATGCCTTCGTTCGTCGAGTTGTCAAACATGTAACAAGCATAGAAACACCTAGCAGTGTGTTGACGAAGAGGGAACGGCACCGCGAGCCCAAATACAATTACCAATCACTTTTTCGCATCCATGCTTTAAACCCATGGTTCACTGTACGCCATATGTACCTATTTCTGGTCTTCGGTATGAAAAAGAAAGATGTGGAACAAAACGCGGCACAATATACCTATAAAGTGACGAAATTGTCGAGTTGCCCTTTTCTGATGCTGTAGGAAAAGAGTTATGGATATGGCTCTCCCGATGCTGCAGTATGTTAGGAGGGATGTCGTCCCCACACCATAGAGGTATTAGAAATATCAACACAGTAGGGAGGGAGCGTATCTTCTTTATCCATTCTCTTTGGTCAGATGGAAGGCTAAGTTCTATAATATTTACTCCAAAAATTATCAGTTTTAATATGAATAATAAACAAATTATATTGTAGTTTACGTGTTTTGGCGTTTTTCCAGATTTTTCATTTTATTGTTTTTATACTTTTTTTGAAAATTGCCTAGATTTTATAAATTTTTCATGTGCATTTAGGAGACCATTTTATATAACACCTGATAATGCCATTGATATGTGATTTAAACTCGTGGAGAAATAACTGCGCTGAGTCGTAAAAACTCGGGCATTAATCAGGAAACTCAGTAGAAAAGTTGATAACTCCTAATATGTTTTTTTTTTTCGTTAGAACAAAAGCCATGTTCACCGAAATATCAGTAATTATACCACAAAATTTGCACTACTAAATGGATGTAGAATCATTTTGTGAACATCCCACGTGAAAAGTTTGAAAAATCGATGCAGTTTAAAATATATAGTATACATAAAACGACTGTTATGAAACAGACAAACGCCAGAATATGTAAACTGCAATATCATTCGTTGTTTCTGTGTATTAAAAAGTAGAATTTCTGACGTTGATTTAACTGCTAGAACTTCGTAAAGTTGAGTCGAATATTTTCTAGAGTCACTGTAGTTGTTTTTTTCCAGTAGCTGGTTCAACTCATTTTGCATGATTCAAGTCTCTCTGATTTGTTAATTGTTTAAAGCTCCGTTAAAATGAAATGCAGTAAAACACACACAATTGTAATATACTTTTCCGTTTTTGTAATTTAAAAGAATTGTTACGGCAATCGTAACAAAACTGCTGTCTCAAGATAAATACCGAGACTATCTCAGCTGTGCAAAGCTGGAGGATCAGCAAATGGCCCGTGGAGGGAAGTAACTGTGGATATAGATTGGGAACGGAGGAGGATTTTATTACGCTGGGAGGGGTGAGGTGAGTGAACAGAGTAGGCAGCCAAATCTAGTGGCGGTAGGTACAACGCAGGTGGGAACCCTAACACTTCCAGATGTAACATTCATGTATTGATCTCCCTCATTTCCTCCTATTCACAGGGAAGGATCGGATTGAAGACTCTCCGCCCCCACTCAATACCACCCTATCCTCGTACTGGTTCACTGCACTTCCCTTATCCACACAAAAAGTTCGGTCAGAGGTTCTCTGCCAAACCCCAGATAGGAACATTTCATGTGAACACGTCTGCCGCCATACACCGTCACGTACACCACCGTCCAACAGGCCGGCGCTGTAACCTTGAAATATAAAGAAGGAATTCTAATGAGGGGGAAAGAGGAACAGATTCATGGTGTATGATGGTCGATTCGAACATTTACCTAGCAACCAGATGAAACCATGAAAAACAAATAGTCGGTATTTCTGGTTACCTTCGCTTTGAACTAGGGGTTCGGGCATGTGAACCTTAGATCTATCACCTAAGCTGTCTTGCTCGGTGGAGGGAGATAGGTTTTTTTTCAGGGGAAGAGGATTTAAGATCCGTTTTTCCTCATTTCTGATCGGAAGAGGTTGTGAACAAGTAATCATCCGTTGCTTTGAAGATCATTCCATGAATATATGGACAGAATATTCGTGCATTTGTTTTGTTTAGTTTTATACAGAACATCATATTTTGTCCCGAGGTCGCGGGTTCAAACCCGGCGGAGGGCGATGGATTTTTCGGGCTTAAAAACCTTAGCATGGCTTCCGGTGGTCCCGTGTCATCGATTTACGGCACGTAAAAGAACCTCAGGCCTGATAAAGAAGCCTCTGAGCAAACTTTGCGGTCTTTCACGCCCAATATAGAATGGGATGCTAAGAACCATGACAGTTAAAGACGTTTATAAATAAAACTCAATTTAATTTAATTTATCATAGTTTGTATATGGCGGCACGTTGACTGAATAAACATTTTTGCTAAAGTGTCTGACTTTGAATGTTCTACCTCTTAAAGCGAAGCTGTGAACTTGACGCACACAGATCCATGCTTTCAGTTCAGTGGTCTGGAAAAGATGATAAAGTGCTCCAACAGAATAATTACAAGTACGCCGTGTCTCTGTCTATGATGTGACTGCTTCATGCACTTAAAAGTTACATTGTGGTTTACATGTAACGTGGATCACCCATTGGAGGAGCTTTAGTGGTTGAATAATTTTGTAGAGCGACTTAGACGCTGAGGCAGTTGGCTTAGTCTAGTCTTAATATATTTACTTGATCTGGAACTCTTTGAGTGGGGAAAACAGAAAGCGATATAATTATGTATGGGTAGAGTAACTTAGGACAGTCAGTCAATTCAATTATATGTGGTGCTTCACAGTCTTGTGAGGTAACACAGTTCGGGGATACGTAGGCAAGGGATGCCTTGGAAGGAAAGGCAAAATGTGTGTGCTACATACGTGGGTACAAAATACAACATACATTTGTTTACCTCGCTAGACCTTCGGTAACAACCTCGCCTTTCCCCTTGTCTCTCCTGCCCTATAATTCTCATTGAGCTCCTAGCTTAGAGCCAGGGGCAAGCAGACTTGACCGCTGACGTCACATAGAATTCAGTTGGCTGACAATGCCTTACGTATTGCCTCGCAGAAGCACCGTTTTATGATTTTATAGTGAAACACTTTAAATAATATGTAATAATTTTATAAGTAATATTAAATAAGCTTTCAGTTAGTATAGTCCTACTATTGCTTTCTCTACCAGGTACATAAAAGATAGAGAAAGTATTGGCATTCCACCCAAAAATTCGAAACCGACATTTCACCGGAAATACATGTTTTGAGGACACCTGAATCCAAAACATCATTTTTAGAAATAAGTCCGTGTGTGTGTGTGTGTATGTGTGTGTCTGTATCTGTGCGTGTGTGCGTTTCTGCGTATGTGCCTGTGAACAGCATAACTCGAAAATGAAAAGTCGAATGAATACCAAACTTGGTATCTAGGTTCAGCGGCTTCCAAAGATGCGACACGAAGATTTTCAAGAAAATACGCTTTACATGGAACATTATTCGAAATGTTTTATTTTCTAAAAAATGGCTATAATGATTTTGTTGAAAATACCATATATTAAATATATTCACATGCAAATAAAATGTATATCTTGAATTTTCTGGGAATAGCCTGAAGTCCTTCAACACTTTGCCAATCTTTAAAGTTCTGTCGATTTGCAGTTGTTTCTGGCGATGTCTTGAAGGAGTATGGAATTTTAAGGCCAGCATATAGCGTCCGGCTTTAAAACATTTGACTATCGCTATTCTCTTTGTATCTATAACGAAAGGTGCAATGCAGCTATTTCCGGAAAGGCTTATCTCGATTAAAATGAAGTAGACAGGAAATTAAACTTTTGTAAGAATAATTTGTATACCCGCTAATAAGCGAGAGGATAGAGAAAGTCGTGTAAATGCAGCATATCAGAAATTTTTTCTGGCAAATCAGTATCATAGCATTTACTGTTGCAAAAAGATAATGTAGAAAGAAAACAAAAATTGAAACAAGCATGGTAGTAGGGAGAATATAAGAAAGGAGACCAGGAAAGCATGAAGAACAGACTCAGGAGCTTGTTTAAAGACGAAGCGGTAGAAAGCACAGAAAGCCGTTGCCGAATTGAGAAGAAAAGTACTTGTCAGTAAAGAAGTCACATCACCATCCAGCAAATAAAAATGACACTGCTCTAGGGAAACGGCTGCCGGGCCACTCCAAGACAGTGTAGAGATGTCGTGAAGAAATTGCTCACAGGGTTGCATCAGAAGAATCCAAAATTAAATCGAGTTTTCTCAGAGAACTCTTTATCAAGCTTGAGGTTCCTTAACGTGCCGTAAATCTACGACACAGGACCACCGGCTTTACTTCCCTTCCGAAGGAAGCCATGCTAAGGATTTTTACGCCTGGAAAAGTCCCTTGCCCTCTGCCGGGTTTGAACCCACGACCTCGGGAACTAGAGGCTAGCATGGTAACCACTACACCACGGAGGACGTCAGAGAAGATTTCGATGATTAAACCACAATGCTAAGTCATTCTTAGAGAGGCATTTCCAAACAGTGGAGTACTCTTATAAGTGTGAGACATGAAGTGACAAACACTAGGATGTAAGATTTTGATGACAGTCAAGGAAGACAACAGTAAAACCAAACCTCAAGCAACATATTTAATGTTTTCTCTGATCGAAAAATAGACTGTATTTTTGTCTGGAATAAATAGGGAAAAACACATTTGCCCATGTGTGTTTACAAAGACCGTGAAAACTTCTGGAACTTTATGGAGTCTCCAGATTCTTGTGGAACTAGATACGATGGAGACTTAGCACTTCGACCTACACAGATCTTTTGTGCCTATGTCCCTGACGGGGTGCCCTTGGGAGGGAGGGGTGAGGTAAGAGGAGACAGGGGGCGTCCGGACCAGCAGACAAGACAGGTAGAGAGCAGGGTCCCTACCATTTACAGATTTGAACTCCCGGGTGCTGGCTGGCGCAGCTGGACCTCTTCCCCCTTAGGCTTACACATCCCCTGGGGGGGTCCGGGACCCGAAGACCGCTCGCAGTCCAGAGGACGAAGGTTTCCTTAGAGCATCCTCCCCCCTCCCGCCATGCACACGCCGAGACCTCTCACCGACACTTGCAACCCTAAAAGAGACCACACAGATGAAGGGTGAAGTGAAATGAGAATGGAGATTCGGGGGTATAGTGATCCTTACCAACATTCGCCTGGCGACCCGGGGAAACCTACGACTTCCCGAATGTGGGCCACAGACGTAACCGCCTGAGCCATCCCGCTCGGTTTGTGGGCCCATATTTCCATATTCAAATGAATTTCCTTCTCTGAATATGCGCAAATTTCCAATTCCAACTTTGTCACTCAATGTATGAGAATATACATGCAAAACATTTACTGTTATGTTTGGAAAAATCCGAATATAGGCACATTCAGGAAATATAACAGGGAGTAATTCTGAAACTGCCTGCATTAGAACGATTGTGTCAAATTCCTCATAGTACTGTCGCAGCAATGGGCAGCATGTATACAGACAGAAGTAGAACAAAATTGCGTTTTGTTCTTATTTGTGTGGGAAAGGAGAGCCGTTAAGCCATGTAACTCAGCTGGTTGTGATATTTACAGTACGTGAGGTTTAAGTTGAAACATTTCTATTTTGACACTACCTAACGGTCTAGGAGGGGGAGTGTGCTAATGGCGGTCCGAGTGCTGAGAACCCTGTCACAGTCACCCCTTCACTGCCTAGTCTCTCAGCATCAGTTTTACCGGTAATAGTGTTGTTGCTAGTTGCACTTTTAGCAGTGAAATATGGAAAACATCCTGATGTCTTTGGCCGTCCTTACTTCGCTGGCTTTCGTGTTGTTACAAGCGGATGTTGGTTGTTCCCTTCTAAATTTCGTGTTTCAACCTAACCCAGATTTAAAATAGTAAGTTTCAATAGTAAAGGTTTTGAGATTAGGCAGTTAAGGATTACCAACTGTCGCGTGGAGTATAGTGCCATCCCTTTCTGCTTTTCATGTTTCAACTTAAGGCAAATGCACTATAAAGTAAAAGCATTACTCAGTATTACCGAGCGAGACGGCTCGGCGGTAACGTGTGAGGCTCGCATTTGGGAGGTCCAAGGTTTGATTTTCGTCGGGCTGACCACTATGACCATGGGGTTTTCGTGATTTCTCCAGGTCGGTAGGACCAATGCTGGGGTGGTTCCACTTTTATCGCGAATTTCTTATCATTTTCTGTCCCCATCATTTCTTTTCGTCTGTTTCACCTCATGTGCTTCAGGTTTGTAGGAATGGGCGACGGCAGTTGGTGTGTTGCGGCAGGGCGGTGGAATCTGCGTTGTGGAAAGACTTCTCCCTCGGTTTGGCGGGACTTGGAGCCCATCTTTCCTGGGAGCTATCTTGTCTGTAACTGGGACCCCCAGGTTACGGGTGAATAAGGGAGGGCTAGCCGCGTCAGCTGCGCCCTCCAGCAACTGGCGGCCCCTCCGTCTGTCTACTCCTAAATCCTAACAACTCAATATTGAAATAGAGCCGCTTTAAATGAATTTATTCAATAAGAAACGCAAATTACCCATTAAACAAAACAATAATCCATTCTATATTATACAGATGAGGTTAGTTAAGGTCGTTAATACACCTATTGGTGAACATGAGGTCTGCGGTTCAAACCCTGGTAGGATGGTCCTCCCTGCCAGAGTTATTTTCAGACCTCATAACTGACAAATGCCAGGGGAGATACCCTAAACATAGGCCTGGGATTTTTCCTTCCCACATTTCCTTTCCCAATCTTATTACCATTGCACTTTTATGTATCACGATTATCACCGTTTGTGGTGCAGTATGTAGTGTGAGCGTGCGTGTTAAACACTATTAAAAAATCTGATATGATACATTCAATGACTTTCTCTACCCTCTTTCGTTTATTAGTACACAAACTGGTCTTACCAAGGCTTATTTATATATCTATTTAGTTTTAATCAAAATAAACTTTTGCAGAAACAGCTGCATTACACATTGCATTATAGATACAAAGGCAATAGCGATAGTCAAATGTTTAAGAACTGGACGCCATATGCTGGCATTAACATTCCATACTCTTTCCATGACATAGCGAGAAACAGCTGAACGTTGACAGGACTTTAAAATAATGATTAAGTATTGAACAATTCAACTATTAACAACCGATATCTCAGAAATGGTTGATACCACAAGAAAGGTTATTGGGAATAAATTGTATGTTTTAAAGATATCTATATTTCTTGTATACTGTTTTCGTCTATCACTTAACGTTTACCAGTTATACAAGATTAAACAATATTCCTTCCGAATGAAGAGGACTTCAAAGGTTGTTCCCAGAAAATTCAAGATATACATTTTATTTGCCATGTAAATATCTTTAATATATCGCATTTTAATCAAAATCGTTAGCCATTTTTTAGAAAATAAGAAATTTCGAAAAATGTTTCATGTAAAGTGTAGTTTGGGGTAAGGAGATTTTCTTGAAAATCTTTCTGTCGCATATTTGGAAGGTACTGAACTTAAACGCCATGTGTGGTGTTGATCCGACGTTTCGTTCTTGAGTTATGCTGTTCACACACAGACATACACACTGATCTTTTTCTAAAAATGCTTTTCTTTGTATCCATGGGACCTCAAAACATGTATTTCAGGTGAAATCACGGCATCGAATCTTTGGTGGAATACAATTCCTTCTCTACCTACTAGGTACGTGGTAGAGAAAGTAACACCACATTCTATATTATACTGCACTCCGTCCTCTTGCAACATTTTGATTTCACGCTTCGTTTTGCGTACCTGTTCGTTAATTTAAGTTAAGGTTGACTGCCAGCTTCTACTATTGTTTTGAGTACATCATAAGGAGATGCGTAAAAGGCATAATTTATCGCTTTAAGGGTTTTCATGTGTTTAGAAAAAAACATTGGCGAAAGTCTTTCACTCGGTTTTTATGAATGCATGTCTCACAATGGAATAGATAGGTACAGGCTGGTTTTCATTCGATTTGTGCTCTATTTATGGTTAGTAAACAGTGCTCTTCCTACGGTGTGCTAGTTATGACGAAACAATCTCTATGTTGTTACAAAAAAGGTAATTCTGTTCTTTACGCATTACTGTTCACACTCTTAGCTAACTTTGACTTCGTATTTAATTTGACATTCAAATCTGCTCCCTATACACGTGAGTTCACTGCAGTTTCACAATCACGTGACGCTGGAATTTCCGGCGCTCCAGAACTGCTTTTAGTCACTACCTTGAATGACCTTGGCTGTTGGAAGCTTTGCATTTCCATCACAGCAGGAACAAAAAGAAATCTGTCGCGCAGTTATTCAATTAAAGCACGAAGCTAACCTTGAAATGAAGAAGGTTATCTGCTCTTTGATCCTGTGTGCAAGCAGCACCGGTGTTTAGTTTTACCAACAGAAAGCAAAAACGTAGAGGTTTGTGATAAGACAAAGCAATGTAAGCGAAGAAAGAGATAGCCACTTCTGTTAAATGAGTTCTCACAACAATCCGTGTGTCAGAAAGGGGTTTAGGAGGGTGAGATCCCCATTAAAATCCCTGGTCACAAGGTAGTTTTCTATCATCATCATTTCCACTGTAAGCCTCTTATTCCTTCTCATCTCAAGCATGACTTTCCTTTCTGAATACAGCAGTTGCGATTTTCAACCGCCCCTTTTTAAGATCTTCAAATGGTTTTGGTCTGATTTTCACTAACCATGAAACTCGAGAATTATTTTGAAGAACGTAGGTAAAGTCTTCTATTGGGAAAAGGTGTTTGGGAAATTATAATTTATAGTGATAAAATAAATACAGATATTTGAGGCTGAGAAAAGCAACGTATGTACATAATGGAATTTTAAATGTCTAAAGATAAATATATCAATGCTCTTTAGTTTAGAATGTTAAAGAAAGTTCGCAGTAAAATATGAACACAAAATAACAACATATATTTGTTGATGAGGTCATCAATAGGATTGTTTTGCATCTTTAGCTGTTATTATCCTATTATTTAAATTATTTTATGTGACTGTAATGAAATTCTAGTTTTTATATATGACGTGTATTTAGATACACTAAATTGCCTATTTAACATTTAAAACAGTTAATTAAACTGGTTAAATATCACGAATCATTAGTGCTTATTTAATGTGCAAGGTCTCATGAATTTGAATAAACAAATACGAAATAAGAATAATGTTATTCGAAATGATGGCGATTTTTCCCTACCCTTAAAAAGATTCTCACATAAATTAAACTGGGTTTTATTCATGAGCGCTCTTTAACTACTGTGGTCCTTAGCGTCTCATTCTATATTGGGCGTGAAAGACCGGAAATTTTGCTCAGAGGCCTTTTTATCAGACTTGAGGTTCTTTTACATGCCGTAAATCTACAACGGAACCCTTCCGATTGAAACCATGCTAAGGATTTTTGCGCCCGAGAAAATCCATCGCCCTCCGCTGGTTTTGAACAAATTCTGACGACGTCCATACACTATAAACAAATACTCTCTCTCTCTCTCTCTCTCTCCCGCCCCTCTCCCTTACGGTAAAGAGGTTTCTCTAAATCATGTGCCGTTTTCACTCATGAAAGAACTTGAATTAATAGCCAGTGTCATAGAATATTCTAGGGAAACCACAGCTATAGGAGATATCAATTAAAACTGAAAAACACTAACTCTATCAGCAGTTTTAAAAGCTTTCAGCCAGATCTGAGAACTGTGACATCTCGATTGGCTTACGCTCTTGGACAGGACTAGGGGTGTAGCAATGTATTTTTAATTTGCCCACTCTGCCTGAAGCGTAGCTAAGCAAGCACTTTCACGTTAACTCAGACTGAGTAGACTACTTACTTAATTCCGGATTAGATAAAACCCGACCTGGGCTAGCTATGGGAAGCTTGACTGGTAAGCGAGAAATGGGCTTAATTGCCCGATTACTTTATTTGGGATTTTTCAATGCAAGTAATTTATTTAAGGAACTAATTAATATTATTTTTAGCCATTAAACATGTTTTAAAGCTTTAAGTAATATTTTAACAAGTAAAAAATCAACATCAACTCAGTAATATGTAGTTATAAGATAACTGAACAAAACATTTCGCATATATTTCATATAAATAAACATTTATTAAATAAATAAACATTCCATGTAAGTATTTATATCTATATAAGTACAATTCCCACATATGTTATACATTATTCCTACTTTAAACGAAGATGAAGTTGAATAGTTAACATTTTAAATAGACTCAACATTTCGGGCACCTCCATCCAGGAAACGCACAACAAAAATATTGTGTGAAGTCTGTCGGCTAATTTGAAACCTGCTCATAAAGACATGATAAATTTTCCCATGGTGGACTTGAGTGGTGTATCGTTTCATGTTTACATCCCCCCCCCACTTCTTATTTTCTCTTCCATATCATTTGATAAAGTGTATTCAACCTGAAGTGCATTGAACCAAATATACAAACAAAGAGCAGCACAATTACGCCGCATGGATATCACACTTTAATACGCTCCAGTCAGGCACAACAGCCATAACGGATTTCGCGAAACTTGGCTGGTTTACGTAAACCCAGATATGGCCGCCATGAAATGTGTCCTTAGTACGCGTGGTATCTCTGCCTTGCAGACGAGCAAGCTCAACTGGTTTGATTATTGCGGAGTAGCAGGAACACCTCTATACAGCGCACGTCAACAGATTTGCTGTTTAATAAGGTCTAATAATTTGGTGCATTAATTTCATTATGTGCTAATTCATAAATGTTAGCATGAATATGGGGAACACGGGTGATAGGGCGTGCCATTTCTGTCATAGTATAAGCATTCACAATTCATTTAAGACAATGCATTTGTGAAAATAACTAAAAATACACGTTTTTCTATTGATTAACCTAAAACGTTTGCCAGGTATGCAGAATATAAAGCAAATGGATCATAAGGCGTTTTACCCAGATATATCAAATATTTTTTAGTTATTTTTATAATTAATCACTTCACTTATGCTAATAAAATGCTGATTATACCAAATGGTTGGTCATTATATCTGTCTTGCAACATCAGAATATCACCAGGGACATCGTTGCAGCCGTCGTCAACTTTCACAAGGATCTGATACTTGTTGGCGACAACAGGCTTGACGACGCCGAAGAGGCAGTTCCAGGAAATGAACAACACTATCAGCTGCTCACCGGACATCAATCCAGAAGGAAGTTTAAGACAGCCAGCAACCAGCTCAGCTCATCAGCTCAGAAGCAAAGATTCTAGAAGCCAAATTCAAATATGTGATAGCCATCTGGAGGTGGTGGCAGCTCTCCATTGAAAATTCTGAGCTAAATCATATAGGCAAATTAATGAATAAATTACACCCACACCATTGATATTACTCATTCTTCTTCTGCGAATCCTTCACGGTGTCAAGGTGTGCATTTGTCAAGCTTGTCACGCGGCTCTCAACTCATACTCCACTGGTTCACGCACTTCGTGACAGTATGTTTTCTCCTAAAATATCCGAGTATACAGTTTTCCTTTCTTTCAACGTGTCCCTTCTTATGCTGTCCTCCTTTTTACATCCTATTCTCCCAAAATTTATATGAAGGTTTATCTGTTTTCAGTTTTACTCTGCACAATTCTTAGCTTTTATTGTGTGGGGCACTGGATTGATGAAGTCTGCTACTGAGGTAACACCTGTCATTACAAGTACGTTTTTGTCTGAAACAGCAAGTAAAAATTTCTGTTTGTGAACAGGAATTGTGTGAGTGATGAACACCACAATTTGAGAAAATGAAAACCTTTTTAATTAATCCTACACAAAAATGTGGTGGAGCTGAAAATTTCAGAAATATGCTTCCGCTTTCCCATAGGTAGTTTTTCGACGATTTCTAAACAAACTGTGTCTGCCTTATTTATATTATTAATACACAGTAATATAGAAAGTGTAACACAACTTTATATCGAGCTACTAAATTAGTTTGTTGAAATAAGTTTTACCTAGGTGGTGGAGATTTCTCTCAGGGCCCAGATATAAAAATCCCGTAGTACCGAGAAAACTGTGAGGCTCCTTTATATTATGTACATCCCACAACTTTTCTTAGCACTACCACCACCAGGTTAATGTTGCTATACTGAAGCTAGGAGGTAATTATCCTTAATGGAATGCCAGTATTGGGAGAGTACGCTCAGAAAGTAATTGAAATGGAACGTTGTCTATGACAAAAACAAACATGACATCAATGCCTGCAATAATGTCTGATTTAATCAGGTTTACTGAATATAAATACTTGAATGATGAAGCTCGTAATAGTATTGCAATCTCTATTCTTTATCTGTGTTATCTTGCCTACGTCTACATTGCTTAAAAACGTCATCTGTATTCTTACGTGCTCTGACCAAGCTGTAACCCACGTATCAGATTGAGCTTCAAGTGAACAAACGCCCATTGTGGCATGGATGAATGAAGAAAGTGTAGTAGCAGTAAACCAGAAATCTGAAGAAGCCTAACCTAATTAGCTAATGGTGATCTGAGAATCTTCATAGTCACAAATCAAATTTTTATTCACAAGATTTCTTTAAATGCGCAGATATAACTATGTAATTTTTTTGGAATAATCAGTAATACATACTTAATATGGGAGGAAATGAGTGAAAATAAAAGGAAATGCTAATTCCCTGGATTTATATTTATTTGAGTTTACGTCAAGGACATTATTTCATACTTCTATTTAGCTATTGATTCATTTGCGTCTTCATTTAGTCAGTTTTGTTCACTTACAATGCCAAGGTATCTTACCTATTTTACCTTTTACCTGTTATTTTTACAAGATGCTTGCACAACTTAAATAAATAAAATTAAAACCAACTGTTAGGGATTGTAGGCACATGACAGTTACATTCTGTTGCCAAAACACTGATGATTCAAAACTGCCAGATTTGAAAAGTAGAACGTTTATGATTGTCTCATAATATTGAACTGTGCTTGTTGAAATGTTCTACGCCACTAAGAATAACATCTGAGTTGTAGATATCCTTGTAGTCTCGATGCTTTACCGTTCGGAGTACAAGACCTCAGCAAGTCATTTACGGCCAAGCCTTGTGACAACTGACGTGTTCTTTCTGAAGATGAAGACGAATTTAGCAGCTATGTAAGCTGTTGATTTTCTTTTATTTAAGTAGATTCACGACAAACGACGAAATAAGGAAGGAAAATCGTGCAGCTAGCTGATAAACTATGGGGATATCTAATAATGATGACCAGAATCCTCTGCAGGCCAGGAAAATGGGAGGGATGGTTTCCCCACGAAACCAAAACGAACTCGAACTTACAGCTAAACCCATTTCCAGCATCTCTCCGCTAATGTTTCCCAGGAGACGTTTCAGGAAATGGATCTGTTGATGAGAAAATATACTGTGTCTACATCATACCACTGTAAACTCCGACATAAAGAAAAGATGGCACCTCCTGCGAGCTGCAGAGGGGATAGAGTAAATAAAATTTGGAAATATGAACTTATACAGCTACAACAAATTCATAATCCATTGTGATCTCCGCTTCTGCCGAGAGAATGAATGGTTAGGCTATGTCACCAGTTTACCTGTACTGGTAAACTATTTTGCTCTTGTGTTCTACTTCACCTTAACCGACGATTCGGACTAAAGTAGATAGAAGAGTGTGAATCAATTGCATGTCTTGTATGATCGTCGTATTCAACTTCACAGAGTTTTACCCATGGGAAGCATCCAGAATCAGGTATATAAAACTGCATAATATTCGACCTTAGTGTGGTTGCACTATTAGTGTGTATCCAGAGAAGAAAGTACCTTGGGATATGCTGCACTTCTTTTGGCTTTAGTAAATTACTGAGGCGCGTAGGTCATCACATCACGAAGTCACTGGTCATGTGTTCTCACATCCCCCAGGTACGTACGAAAGTCTAGAGATCCAATTTGTTCCCTGTCTGTGCCAGAGTATCGCCACGTCTAACGGCCTGTTGAAGTGGATAAGGGTATCAGTTGTCATACGAATTAGGGAAAAACCAACTCTTAGGCAGAAAAACAAATTTCAGTGTCACAAAATGAATAAATTGATTGGTTGTTACCTTGTAATTGAAGATTGTTAAATTAATATATATTAATTATGTTAGAAATGTAACTGAGACACAGCTATTCAAATTACACTTTTTATGCGAACAGAAGCGGACTATTTAAACTGATTTGAAATCATTTGTCTATAGTAATGAGGTTCACCCTAATCAAAACCTTACCTGCCCAGTCCGCAGCCTTAGGACTTGGTAATGGGGACTACCGCAAGATACATATGCAATATATGTAATGTAATTATACTGAACTTAGTCTATACATCGTGCCTTCAAATGTATTAAGACATTTTACTGGTTAAAATATGCGTAAAAGCTCTAACCTACTCATTGGCGGGAGCTTACAAGCTCTTACTACCAATCCGGTGTTATTTCAGTCTCTATAGATCAGAGAAGTTGGTGAAATATAAAATGATGAACATTTAAGGGAAAGCATCTACGGGTAATTAGGATAACTGGAACTACAGTACGTGAGGTTTAAGTTGAAACATGACAATTTTGACGCTACCTGACCGGTCTAGGAGAGGGGGGTGCGCTAATGAGGGCCTGGGTGCTGAGATACCCTGCCAGTGTCACCCTTCACTGCCTAGTCTCTCAGTACAGTTGTACTTGTTACCAGCTGCACTTTTGGCAGTGTAATATAGAACATATTATGATATCTTCGGCCGTCCTTGCTTCGCTGACTCTCGTATTGTTACAAGAGGGCGTTCGTTGTTCTCTTCTAAATTTCATACTTCGACCTAACCCAGATTTTAAAAAGTCACTTTCAATAGTAAAGGTTTTGAGATTAGGCAGTTAAGGGTTTTCAATCATCGTGTGGAATATAGGCTATCTTCTTCTGCTTTCTATGTTTAAACTTAAAGCAAATGCACTATAGGCAGGAATGAAAACAATAAATACCCGGGAAGGGCGATGTTACTAAGAACCCATTGTGGCAGTCATTCAAGGTGAAAATGGTGGCAAATGAACACTACTAGAATAGAGGTTTTACCACTCTCCCTAGTTGCTGCCATCAAAGAGTATACGCAGTACAACACTGAACTTGACAGCTTTGCACGAATGTACGAGGCTCGCATTCGGGAGGTTTCGGATTAGATTCTGGTTGGGCCGGTGTTGGGTTTTATTTTTGCGGTTTTCCCTGGTTGATAAGTGAATGCTGGGGTGGATTATACAATGCCGCTATTTCTCCTGACTCCAATTTCCTGTTACTTCATTTCCTTATCATGCACCAGGGTCGAAGGTTCAGACGAGTGGACGGCGGGCGAGTCGCGTGGCGGTGGAGTTTGCTTTGAGAAATTGTCTGGCCTGACGTTCGGTAGTTATGTGACGGGCTTTCATAAAGACCTCTCCACGAGGAGAGGTAGAACCGTGTGGGAGATACCGCTGACGTCAGAATGTATATCTGAAAACGTTAGGGAACCTGCTTGTGTCCGAGTCTGCCGCCTCAGATCTGATTGCCCCTCTGTACTTCGCTTCACGCCTTCCTCCCGGAGGTTTACAGAAGCACAAGAGGTCTTCATCTGCGCCCAAGTGCCGAAATCCTCCTCCGCTTCCTGATAAACCATAACCATACCCAGTACAGCACTGCATCTCCGTTTGCATGCTCCTGGCTAAGAACAGACTGAAGAACGTGTAAGGGTGACCTCAAGGTTTCAGAATACTTCAAGCTCATTTGCAGCTACGTTTGTTCTATGCACCACCGTTAGTGTAAATGTAATGTTCCCTTAAATACGATTAGAAATGTAGGGAAGTTTATACTGAATTCGTTTCAACAATCATTCCACACTCATTTTAGCCACATCTATAGTGCTGTTTTCCGTGGGGCAAGTGGAAAGATTCATATCAATGAAATATACCATAAGTAGATCATAAGCCGTTGTGAAAAATCAGAGTAAGGTAGTGACAAAAGAATCTTGTAATAAAATATATACATCTTTGTGGACCCTTGAAGAAAGAAACAAAGAATAGATTATTGAAGTGTTTCTTGTTGAGTGTGACACTGTATAGTGTGGAAACATGGATCCTGTGCCGAGGTCGCTAAAAATAAATGAAATGATTTGAAATTTGGATATGGAAAAAACTGCTGAAGCATATGAAAAGGACAGCTAAAATAAGTAACGAAGCTATTTTAAACAGAGTGGACGAAAGAAGAAAAATACTGAATTTGGCTAGGAAGAGGAAAAATAAATTGACTAGGACACTGGATGCGAACCAGCATGATAAGCAATGGATTGGAAGGAATGACGAATAGAAAAAACTTCCATGGAAGAAGATGATACCTTGATGAACAATGTTAATATAACTGTGCATAGCGGAGACGAAGAGGAAAACGGAAAGGGAAGAATAAAGAAGACTGGGTCTGAGGTTAAGGACTTGCCTTTGTGTAAAAAAACTCCGACTAATTTGCAGTGTCAAAATACATCTTTTCTATTGCTTCTTGGGTTGTTTGGTCTGTCCGTTTGCTGCTCCACATCCCAACCACACAAGTGTCTAAAACAAGACTGTACCCTGCGGCCCTCCACGCCATGATACACCAGTATAAAACTCCTTAACGTGCGTAATCACAAGTGCTACCACTGATTGACTGATTATTAGCACGTCAGACAATCCATTACTCATGTACCTGAAAACTCTACTGAATATACCAGGTGAGTCAAATTAGATTGAGTTTTATTTGTGAAGGCTCTTTAACTGCTATGGTTCTTAGCGTCTCGTTCTATATTGGGCGTGAAAGACCGGAAATTTGCTCAGAGGCCTCTTTATCAGGCTTGAGGTTCTTAAGTGCTGTGAATCTAGGCTTTACTTCCCTTCCGAAGTAAGCCATGGTAAGGATTTACGCCCGAGAAAATCCATCGCCTTCTGCCGGGTTTAAACCTGCGACCTCGGGAACTAGAGTCTAACATGGCAGCACTAGACCACGCAGGACACCCAGGTGAGTGAGCCGCCTGTACTTTTGCAGTTTTATGCAATCCGCAATTTATACACCAATATGAAAACATTGGCTCCTATGGTAGGATCTATCCAATGTGTATAACATGTACGTCTTTGATTGCACATTCAGCGAAATTGCTAATAATATAGCCGATGTTGCATCACCTTTGAATACACTCGTAATTAGACAGCTGGCGTTTGCACAACTGAAAATGTATACTGGGACAAGCATATCTCCCATGTTTCTAGATAGCTCAGTTGGAACGAGTGTGTGGTTTGTAAATAATCCATCTGCAGTATAGGTGATTCGAATCATCTGCGTGTATTTTTTTTAATGTGTTGTAATATTCATAAGTAATCTTGGTTTTAACTAATATTATTTTTAACATTGCTATTTTTATTTTAATTTGCAATTCTTATTTTTATTTTTATTTAATATATTATTGTTAGCGTTTCTTTGTTGGTAAACTGCATGTAGGTATCTATTTAAACGCGACATAGGTACATTTGATGTAAATGAAATCAGCATTATACTCATTTGATAGAATAGAATAAATAAATTACATATCACAGTTTAGCACGGAAGTTTTAATAGTTTAACGATTTTGGTTCTTTGATCCAGCGCATAGAGATTTATTTTGCTATAATATATATATATATATATATATATATATATATATATATATATATTTTCTCGTGTTGGCTTTAATGAGAATAAAATAATGTACAATGCGTAGACGCAAACACGTGTTACCAGTGATTAGCGCATGGCATACAGTAGGATTCCACACAGCTACTTGGACGCTTGGTTGAGTGCATTTCTAGGTTTAACCTTAGAGCTTGCTTGCCAGGCGCCACGCCAGTGTCATCTACGGATTTTCGTGTACATAAGACAGCTTTAATATTTTTGGAAGTTTTGACATTATTATTTAAATGGCAAAAGCTGTTATGTATGTTATTTGAGATATAAGAGACGTAGTTTACGCCAAAATTCAAATAAACCCTTATTTAATAATCTGTGTGGCTTGATTGTAAAGCGTACACTGTGAATATAGGCGCACCTCCAATTTGCTGTAGCCTATCCCGTCTCTAATTACAAAATTCCGCCATTTTCTTGTTATCTGGGTTCGATGGTGGTCTGATATCATAGGTACATTTTATCAGAGGCGTTTACTGAGTTGCATGACCATGTAAAAGTTTGCAAAAACGGCTGGAACCCTGAATCCGCTCCCAGTAAACGAGTCGTATGTTTTTGAGTTGTACTTTAGTGCGGAGTACTTCGTGTCCCCTAAATTGCGTTTCCTGTGAATTTTGAGCTTTCGTTTACCTAAAAAGTCAAGTAATAGCCGTTGGTAAGCGAAGAAAATGGACTAAAAGCGCAATTTTAGCTTGGACGGTGGTGTATGTTCCAAAAACAGAAGGGGCGGCTGGTTCACCTGGTGTACTACGCCAGATCCATGGAAAGTAATAATTATAATTTAGAAAGCCTGATGGCAATATTAACACACATGCTGCAGTAATACTGTATGTACACGAAACAACAGAAAAGAAGAGTAGAGTAGTGTGGTGTATTCATTGGTCTTAAACATTTTACATGTTCAAACTCATACATCACAAGGGTCAGGTAGACCGTAGGTGCTTATACAATACACTGTAGTTAATATTTTTCAGACTATGTTCATCACACTAAAATTTAAAGTTAATTATATTTACAAGAAATGAAAAGAAAAATAAACAGATAAACTGACACAAATCACACAAACAAAACAGAAGAAGAGAAAAACTTGTTCACAAGCACATGCTATTCTTTACAAAACAAACAAATACCCGCCCCTAAGCCACTAACCCTCCTCCTCCCCTTGACCCTCTTCCTTACACTCTGAATGTATCACATTCTTCCCTCTCCCCCTTCCTAACCAGCAAGGTCCAACAAGCTTCTAACCCTCAACAAAGGAACAAAGGAACCTGGCAGATACTTTCTCCTCAACTGTTCTGTCTTAGTACAATGCGCCAGAATATGAATCCGAGTTTCTTCCTCTCTACACCAGGGACAGATTCTTATGCCTTCGTCGTTAATGAATTTGATCATGGAAGTAACTTTCAAAAGAGAGCAAATGTTTTGATTTTACTTGCTCTACTCAGTAAATTAGAGATATTAAAATCCCCTGCATATAGTAGTTTGCGAACTGAACACCATTTCTAGATTTTATGAAATCATCAAAGTTATATTATACTGTCAGTAAGAGAGTACGGGTTTTAAATCACACTTCTCATAGTAGCAAAGGACATAGTGGTTTTTATGGAGATTTTGCGTGCTGGAGTGAAAAATGTCATTAAATCAAATATTACATTAATAAAACTTGGAGATTTGTTTTAGCTGCAGCAGAATAACTAAGTAACTCCTTGCTCCTAATTTACGATGGTGTAATCACATTTCGCATTTTGTGTGACTGACTGAAAGCTATGGATGAGGATGATGTGCCGCTACCTTCAATAATGTTGATACTAGTCTTGCACATAAGTTAATTTCAACGCCCAAAAGTTTCCTGTAGATAATGAAGTTCTTTATAAGTTATTACCGCACCAGGAATTCTTGAAATCAATGCTCGCAACTCAATTATAACTTTATGTAGTTGTGCTATGTCCGTGGATGCATCAAATTACATTTTGCTTTTCAGGGTAAACAACATTCCGATAGGAAACCTTCACCCAGACCTGTCTGATTTGGATCGATCTTGAACCGATGTCGGGAAAACAAATAATATGTTTTGCATGTATCTGCTTGTAGAGTTGAGTGTTAGGGTTAAGAAGAGGAGGAGGGTTTCAGTACCGAGGCCAAGGCTAGGCCTATTGTGCCTACTAAACCTCGGGGAGAAAGGGATGAGAAGAGAGAGCATGAAGGGCGGCCACATCTAATGGTAGCAGGTGTAGTGTAGCGGGATCTCAGGCAGGCCGGGGTATTCCTGAACTATTGGGGCAATACCGAACAAGGTAATTTAGCTTACGGTTGACAGTGACAGTGCCCTGTTGTTGCGGTTACCTAGCGCCAATATAAGAGAAGCATCCACGGTCACTCAAACTCCAGTTACTAGCGAGAGGCATTGTGAGAAGGTGGAATATGTATTCTACTGTTTCTTCTGTAAACATTTGGTAACCCTCAAGTTCGAAGTAAGAACAAAACTTCCAGTAATACTGCCGCTAAAATTAGCGGCCATTTAACAACGACCAACAGCTGTTTCATTAATTTATCGTGTGAGCTAATGATCTGAAAACAGCTGGCAACAGCCGGGTAAATGGCCAACAATTTGCTGACCATTGCTCCATATGTTTGGATGTTGTAAAATACGTAATTTTGTTGTATTTTTAAAACAATCCAACTTAGTTCCGTAATTCATTCTGCAATAATTAAAGAAAATTATATTATCTTTGATTTTAATCAATACATTAAGTTGCCATTATAGCCTCAATTACTACCCATTCCAGGCCAGCAACTTCTGAACACAGAAATAAACAGCATTCAGAGCATCTGAGGATAACTTCCATGAAAGCAGAACTTCAGGTAAAGGAACAGAAAAGGCAGCTGAAAGCAGAAAATTTGATTTCCACAGAAGTAAAACGGCAGAAGTGAGGATTGGAAATAATAATTGTAAGACAGTTACCGAGCGGGATGGCTCAGGCAATTTGGTCTGTGATCCTCATTCGGGAGGTCGTGGGCTCGATTCCCGTGGCCGACCCGATTCCCGTGGGTATTTTCGGGGGTTTTCCTGGGTCGCCAGGCGAATGCTGGGAAAGATTCTCACATCACCCTAATTTCCTGTCCCTCCATTTCATTTCCATTCTCATTTCATTTCATCCATCATCCGTTGGTCCCTTTCAGGACTGGAAGTGTCGCCGATGGTGTTTCGGTGCAGTGTGGCAGGGGAAAAGGATGCTCTTTATGACTCTCTCCGTCCCTCGGCTTTCGGCTGGCTGCCGGGGGTATCCGACCCACCTTGAGAGGCGTTGGACACCCTCTGTGCGGGGTGGGGTCCCCGGTCTACCTGTCCGTCTGTCGGGGAGTCTCTATCTGGAAAATTAGGGACCCTGCCATTCTTGTGCCGTCACTTCTGTTCCGGCCGCCCGGTGTCTCCTCTCGCCTCGTCCTTCCTCTCGGGGACGCCCCCTTGTGGGGCGAAGGTACAATGTCCAATCCAAGACAATTAGTTTCGAATCTTCAGAAGAAGAAGAAGAAGAAGAAGAAGGTACAGAGCAAAATATTTGTGATGATGATTTTTATCTTTCCGCCATTCTTGAAATGGATGCTGATTTGAGAGCGCATTCTGAAGTTTTCGGTTATAATATTTGTGGCGAATTTGTACGAGAAAAAGTTTTGTGGTACACGCGTTCAAATATCACTTACAAAACTTGGACTGCGTTTCTTGAGAAAAGAAAGCTGAGGCATACATTTGTGAGTAATGGTTGCGAGTTTAATGGTTTATTACACTCCCAAAAGTGTCAAACATTTGTATTGTTTTCATAAATAAACTTGTTTCTGATTTATATCAATTTATAAAATACTTAACCAAGAGGTAATAGCGAACATTGTTCGTATTCTTTAAAACTCATTTTTCAGGTTACCAAGCTATATTTGAAATATTCTTCCAAAGAATACATAAGGGAAAACGTTATGGTTTCGGAATACTATGTTAACATTTTTCTCCAGAGTCAATAGTTTCAATGAGTGAGTATAGCAATTTAAGTGTTCGGATACCCCGGCCTCCAGAACATGAAGAGCGGCCAGATCCAATGGCGGCAGTTGCGGCGCAGTGGAGTCCCTAACGCTTCCAGGGCTGATAAATAGGTTTCGTGCCGGGAAAGAAACAGCTCTCTGCTTAAAGCACATCCACTGCATGCACCACACAACACCGACCGTCGTGCAATCCTGAGAGATGGAAGAAGCGAGAAACTGGAGAATTTATGGTGGTACATAATCCACCCTCTTCGCCTATTGACCTGGGAAAGCCACCAACAAACCCAAGGTCAGGGTGGCCATTCCAATGGAAATCAATCCTGAGCCATCCCGAATGCGAGCCTCAGACGCTACCGCTGAGCCGCTTGATATCTGCTTGTAATTTACCAAAATATTTGCTGTTTCACCGGACTGAAGCAGTACCGATATATTTAAATTACACAATGATTTATTCATGCAGTCTGAAATGGCATAATGTTCCTTTGATACTGCAGTTGGATGCTGCTAAAGAAAACAGTCTGTTTTACGCTGCACGATTGCGAATTTATATCGACGAATACAAATATATACCTTCATATTTTAATAAGAAACTTGGATTATTCGTAGTATTAAGGGAATGTAGTATGTTTTATGTTCCATGATAGCTCTAAAGTTTTACTGCTTTATTCTACAATATTAAACTTATAAATCTGAAAATCTGTAATACAAGCTAGTTTGCTAATAACTAGGTGCTGCAGAAACATGTACAAAGAGCGCCAAAGAAAATCTCACTGCACCTAGCGTCTGTCACATTATTTATCGTTGTACGTGGCCTTGCGAAGCCATGGCCATTTCATTGGTTGCTTTAGGGCATTGTGCAATGGTGCGCAACTCCTTCCGCTAAATAGTTACACCAATAACCACAACAAAGGTTACAAAATGGCGCAGAAACGAAATATATGTTTACGCTCTTGATCGTATTGGCTAAAAGAGAAAGAGGTAGCGTGAGTGTATTCAGTTTGTCATACAAACCTCTTATCGTGATTGGTAGCCTATACCTTATCGGCTAGTGCAGAACACGCCTTTGAAAGGGTTAAAAGCTAAGGAGAAAACTTGATGAGCGCCCAGGTTAGTGAAATGTAGACTGTGTAGTGTGAGAAGATTTTCAGCGCGAGCTAATTAAAGCTTGAATGATATTAATTAAATACATAGCAAGGCAGCAGTTTATAACAAAAAATAAACAGAACTGTATTCTCACAGTGATATCAATGCTTGTTGCTGCATAGAAGCAAACATAACTAAACAATAAATAAATGAAGCAGCATGTTTTCCCTCTAATTTAGACCATAATTGGTTAATATACCTTTACTAGTACATTGCTGATCATAGGAATACAACAGAAAAACCCAATTTTATTGCTATAATACGTATGTCATATTCAGTAAACCATATACACATTTATCTCTAGTTTCTAAACATGATCAGTCAATTATAACAAAAGAGTAATTTACATTTAGTAAACGAATATCATCATCTGCGGATGTTTTACGGGGAGTGCCCACTTTCTGACGAGTATGTAGACCGTCTTCCCCACTTTCCTGGAATATTTTATCCAGTAATTTACTATAAAACACTTTTATGCACTGTCATTGCAATTGCTGTAACAGTGGGACCAGCCTCCCACATACCCACGATACGTCCACGAGTAATTTCACTAGTATACAGCATGACTGGTTCTGAGGCAATAAACATTTTTTGGTTTCAGGAAAAGCAAAGGCATCAACCTCCCCTCTTTTCCCCCTTATTGCTGTGTTATCAAGCCACGACGCTCTGCGATAGGTAAGGTGAAGGACACGCCTCAAAGGACCCCCAGAAAAAGATACAAAATCGCCGAAGATTTTCTTTGGCGCTCTTTGTAGATTGATAATTTCATTTACTGTAAGCATTGAAGAAAGGTTAGAAATGCCTCTGTTCATCTATTCCAGTTATGACAGAGTGTTAGTGCACGTTTACTAATAAAAAAACTCTCCTTGATCATGGCCACTGAGGGGGTTACGAACAGCGTACGCCATGTAAACTTCAAGACTATATTGTTTGTCCCTTTATATTTACTGATAAGCATGTTGACACTGCTCAATGACTACTGTTGGCTTTTTTTGAATGTAAGGGAATCAAACAGGCCGTGCACTATGCCACCTACAAGTGACCAGGCCATGGCCGCGGCGATGGGGGGGGGGGGATACAAACAGCTTATACCATGGAATGTATTGCTTATCTCATTTACATTTATTGACAAGCTTATTAACAGTGCTCAATGCTGGCACGGCTACACTATTCTTTTGTAGTGCAAGGAAACAAACGGATGGTGCACAATGTAGATATTTGTGAATGTAAACAAGACACTACAGGCTCGAAGAAAGGTATATTTATTAAATTATCTTTGTTATATCTTTCTTAAATAGCGTTATGAAATTGACACAAAGTTCCGTTAGATCGTTGTGCTACTAGGCAAATGAAAGTTATCCCAAATTTCTTAAATTATGTACTAGTCTTAGTTTCATGTATACTGAGCGGAATGACTCAGGCGGTTGTGTCTGTGCCCCGAATTTGGGAGGTTTTTTCGAGGGTTT
Organism: Deroplatys truncata; assembly: GCA_030765065.1. Taxonomy (NCBI): domain Eukaryota; kingdom Metazoa; phylum Arthropoda; class Insecta; order Mantodea; family Mantidae; genus Deroplatys; species Deroplatys truncata. The sequence continues at coordinate 107,995,393 of CM060990.1, read as the reverse complement.
TCCGGGTCACTAGGCAAATGCTGGGAAGGATCAATGACCCCCGAATTTCTCTCTCCCTCGTTCCCTCTCATTTCATCTTCCTCTTTCACGTTACAGGCTGACTCACGCGCTGTGTGTCGGACGACTGCGGACGGATGGCGAAGATGACTTGCGAGTTGGAACCTCTTCTCGGCCCCGTCAGATGGAGGCTGCTCGAGTATCGCTGCTGGGTGGAGCGTTCCCCGGTTAGTTGCTACCAATTAAAGTTAAAATTACGATTTGTACAACATACGCTCTGTTGTGATAAGAGAGGGCAAGTAATGAAGAAACTGGTGATAAAACATGTCCTTTCACTACTGGTGTGTCACATTCTTCAAGTAAATCTGGTTAACGTTTTCGTGTTTTTTATTACACCGAAGATTCACAATCTTGTCTTTTTCTACTGAAATACCTACATTTTCAGAGGATAAAGTTGTGTAACTTTTCATTCGTCTGCTCATAAAATACGTCCTAGGCGGAAGACATCTATGTTGCTTTCTTTTGGATTACATACAGCTTTAAAAATATTATAATTGGTTTTTAAATATATTGAGACTATACTCTAGTCATGTGACGATGCCACTATTTCTCGATACCGATACCGATTTTTGAGCACCGATACTCGATACTCACTTTATAAAAATCTGTAAAAGCGACAGCTTGTTCACTGAGTTATGTTCTTATTAGTAGTTTTCCGTGTATAAACGTATGTAACCAATTTTTTTATAGTCTGTTAATTCTGAAATTGTTCCTGTTTGACATTCTTCAATTGGCAGCAATTTTTTTATCTTGATAATGTGCCACAGGTTATATATACCCTATTGTTAGTCAAGTACAATAATAATAGTAATAATAATAATAATAATAATAATAATCATTTCTATACCTCCCTTTTTATGCAACTATATTTTGGGCTAAAAACTTCCTTTTAAAGAATTTTCTTTACATAGAAAAACAAATTCTAGAAATTCTTTATTATGCAATCTTGAAAATGTAAACTAATACGTATTTTACACGAAACTCAAACAACTAAAAATAATACGTGTTACGCCATTCTACCACTATACACAACTACCACATCACATATGTATTTTTTCATCCGGTAATAAGAAATTAGCCATATAACCCTTGAAAACAGTAATTTGTGGATTAAGCCTCTCCACTACCCACCCTCATACATTAGCATATACATGTTTAATACCAAGGCCTATTAGACACAATTAAAATTTTGAAGATAGAATTCAGGAAGCATTATATGAAATGCAGAGATATAAAGGAAACAGATTTTTGTTTAAGAACACGAGCATTCTTGAGAGAACAAATATTTTCATGTGCTGTATTATCTCACGTCTTTAAGTTCTGATTTGTTTCTGCTGGATTCACAGATATTGGTCACAGGAGTAGGTAAATGTAATGGCAGAGAGTGAGTTACCAAGCCAGGCTATTGCAGAAACGTGATTTAGTGCGTCGGCTAAATCAGCTTCATTCGCAGCTCAGTTAACGCTCCGTGTTACATAACTACCTCTACTCCTTCCCCCATTGTTTTGCATTTTCTCATTTTAGACTCAAGGAAACACAGCCAAGTTCTATCAAGAATTATAGTCCAGTAACTCTTTGCGAGGCAATAACGTGAAGTCTCGTCTCCTTTCTATTCCTTCCAAGTATCGTGACTATCGAGGTATTGACGGTGTCGAGGTCCCATCCCTAGACTATACCTAGGTAATAATATTCGATTAGCTATAATTCAGTCTGGTATCATCCCTAACACGTCTTATTTTTCTTTACATTTTCAATTAAGTTAACCGGATTTATTAACGCTTTTCAATCGACTATACTCTGGGTCCTAATGAATACCCTTTTGGCGTTCTATTTCAAAGTTTAACACTAGACCACAAAATAACGGGCAACTGTAGAGCTCTACTAATTGCTTGTTAATTCTGGAATTTTTCGCCAATTAGATGAGCGATACTATCAAGCGCTTTTTGTTACTCTTCGCTTTTCAAGGGCTTTGCTGATTAATGCTTCTCCCAAAAAAAAAAACGCCAGCTGCTTTCATTGTTTCTAAATTCCAACAAATATGTGAATTGCTTAAGCTCGTATACGAGAAGATTCTTCCGATTAATAGTGTTTAACGCCCGCTCTTATTCCATAAGAAACCACAGGGGTGACACTAATGATACATGAAATGAAGGGATATTTTAGAACGGAAATTTAGAAACGAAACGTTTCATGCCTAAGTTTAGGATATATACATGCCCGGCATTTGCCAGGTGTTAGAGCCGAGGAAAACTTGAAGAAACCTTAGTCTGGCGGTTCTACCCTGATTTGAACCGCAGACCTCCCGTTCACCAGTCCGTGTCTTAGCGACCCCGGCTACTCGTGTCTGTCTATTTTTCTAATGCTCACTTTTTTTAAATAATATTATTTAGTGGTTATGCTATAATACAGGGTGATTTATGAAGAACTGACACACTTCTTTCTTTAATTATTCTGTTCGAAATTCACTCAATGCCCCAATTTTAGCACAAAATTAAGCAGAATGTTCTGGAGTTTCGATTGTGTGTCACTAGATGCCGAAATGTTCATGTTTTATTCGTAATTGTTAGTTTTATTCTCGGCAACTGTTTTTGAGATTTTGTTCCAGTCAACGTGAAAATGGAGTACAGATTAAATGATCGACTTTTCCCTGTAAAGCAATACTGGATTACGAATTCAATTACAGCTACTCAAAGGGCATACTAGAGAGAATTTGAAGTTTGGAAGCCTCCCCAAAGAAACACAATACTGGGACTGGTAAACAAACTGGAAACAACTGGATCTCTGGTGAGTGAAAAAGGCAAAACTCGTTCATCTAGGCTTCCCACGGTTGTTGTTGACGTAAGAGCATGACTGGATCAGTTATCCAAAAATCATTAAGATATTTGTCGCAGCAGGTAGGGTACACATACTTGTAGCGGGAAAAGGTTGTTGGGCGCCATTTGTAGCAGGAAATCGTTACTCAGTAGCATCTGGAAAGCGTCGTTCCTCTGGTTGATGCTATCTGCTGCAGTATTCTTGTCCTCGGCTATTGCTGCTCGTCGGCGGCTGTGTTTACCATTCCTAATCTTTACCTATATAGCTAATTCTTGGGTCTCAGGGTTATCGTAGGTGAGGCAAATTAAAATATACTGCATTTCCCTTATCAATTCAAATATTTATAGGCGGCTAACTTTTCCCACTATTTGAATAAATCAGGAGCCTAAACTAACTGCACACGTATTCCCACCCATGTGCACATTATGGGGCTTTGTTCCCCTTTATATACCTAAGCCTAGTGACACTTACCTCCGCGCCTCAAAATGTAAGGAGATTTCTAATTGGTCCTCAGACCGCGTTACTTTAACATGTATGAGAATGTTCTACTCCAACGTTTTGCGCATATGCGTCCCCATGACGCGCCAAGAAGCGGATTCAATATTTCCGTCTCTTTCTTTTTTCTACCTGTCTCTTTCTGTTTCTCCTTACCGCTACCGGCTCCCAATTCATTAGCTTGGTGAAAGGTGGGCTATACCTAGAATTATCTTTTACCTGGAATTTGCTAGCTCACCCGTCTCTTACAATCTGTTCTGTGCAATTCTTGGTTGTTAAATATTTTAACATATCCCTTGGTGAATTATATTATTACTATGTAGAATTCTTATATATGTGTGGTATATCCCCTTTCATACTCAATGTGTCAGAGATCTGTGAAAAGTGCAGGTGTAAAGCCGTATAGGATTACGGTTGTCCATCAGTTACAGGGACCAGATAAGGATAGACGACAGAATTATTGTCGTTGGTTTCAGGCGTTCATTGTGCAAACTCCTGCCATATTGTCCATCACATGGTTCACAGATGAAGCATGGTTCCATTTATCCGGCTATGCACCCGGTTAAAATCGGAGTTTGGTGCGCAATATCCGTACAGAGAATAGTGGGACCAATTTTTTTTAAAACAATGTGAACACTGCAGAGTACCAACGGATTTTCATGGAGTTTGCTGAGCAACTAGACGATGTAGAGCGGAGTCAAGAATATTTTCAGCAGGACGGCGCTACATGCCTTACATCACATGAATTCATGGCACTAATTCAAGTTTCTTTGACGACCGGACAATTTTCAAGAGCCTGTGGCCACCGAGATCTCTGGATTTGGCATCGCCGGACTTCTTTCTTTGGGATTTCTTAAAGACAGAGTTTATGCCACACGTCCCCAGACATTGGACGATCTGAAGCACAACATTACACAGGAGATTCAAGCTATTGACAATAGAGACCTCCAACGAGTAGCCAGTGACATGGAACGACGTGTTGAGTTGTACCTTATGCAGGATGGAGGACATTTTCAACATTTGCAATAGAGGTAAATAATCTCCCAAAATTCCTCTGCATTTCAGGTATAATAAGTTGTGCTAGCATAACTCGTTTTGAAACAATTAAAAAAATAAATGTGTCAGTTATTCATAAATCATCCTGTATATTGCCATGAAGTTAATTGTAGGTTATGATGCAAATTTATTTGTATGTTCTTTCGACTACATCCACAATTGATGCACTCAATCAAGGGTGGCTTTTCGTATCTAGACTGATTAGTGTCAAATATAAAAACCAGTCCACAATATGCTACATCACTTGGCATCATTGGAGTGCTGTTGCATGTTTTACAGCCTCAATCCATACATTTAAAAAAGGAATAAAGCATGAAAACATTTCAATAGAAAATGAACGATTATTACATGCATATGGTTGCCGCGGAAATGTTTTAAGACAGTGGGTGGAGATAGGCAGACGCAAATACATAAGAAGAGATGACAATCAAGGCAGCGTTATGTATCTGGCCTTGTCAGTGTAGTTAACTATGGATATTTTTAAATTGTTAAAATGTTTTGTTGATGCTTTTCCGTTCTTCTATTTGCTACTTTTTAAAATACACGTGCGTTGTAATTAGTGTACAACCAAAACAGGCATAGTAATTATCCGTTATAAGCAATTTGCATGTATTGATTCATAATATTTATTAGTACGAATTTGACCTGTTTCATTATTTGTTTTTGAAATCACGAAAGGTTTTATAACTTCTATAGTTCAGCATTGTTTATTGTTTGTGCGCGTCTGATATCCCCTATCATAAAAGCCTTCTATTGATTTTGGTATCAAATTACGCATTTCACAAATGATTTTTCTCCCGAGTGGTTTTCCAGATTTTACTTTGCGTTTAAGTTGAGAACCAGCGTGTTCCATTGGAAGTAGGCAACGACTTTTTGGCAGTAGTTACTAAAAGCCTTGTGTCGATGTTCTAAAATTCGTTCACCCAGAAAGTTTACCTTTGTTTTGTTGGTTTAGTTATTTACATTCACTTTGGGTTGTATATGCATTGCGCGCACCGCAGCTGAAAGTTATGGAGTCGAGCCGGTGGCATTTGTTATTTAGTTGTTTTTGTTAGTGGCACTCGTGTCTCGATCCCGAGGTTAGCTGGGTTTACTTGCTGCCTCACAAAATGACTTGGTGACTAGCTCTGCGCACGTGCGTGTCGACTGCGAGAGAAAGTGGTAAATGAAATTTATATATAGTCTTATATCTGAAGAATATAATGATTTAGAGGCTCTGTTTGTCTGATTGCTTTGTTACTGTGTGTTCGCCTCATTTTATATGAAACTATAGTTGTCCGTAAGCGGGGCGAAATTTACATTGAGGGGTAAACCTATCCTTGACTCCTTACCCTTAAGTGGTTATGTATAATGTGTTTTGAAGACCGAAGCAAGAAAGAAATGACTTTAAAGGTTTCAGTACTGTAAGGTAGGAAACTTAAAAACTGAGTTTGTGAAGTTGTAAAGTGCTTTTTTCGAGGACAGTACTGTTTTATCCACTTACCGTTCATGCCGTCATGCTGGAAAGTTGAATTTCCTGCATTCACTGTTGGTAACCTAACCTACCTGTGTCCTGCCTATTTTACTGCACGTATGTGCATGAACTACATGAAATCCTCTAATTTTTTATATATTTATTATTGCAGACATAGAGTACATTCATCTATGATAGCTGGATTTTATTATTTAAATCTTACCTGGCTCTTAACTTCCGTCTTGTTTGTTAATAGTTACCTAGATCTAACTAATGCAGTAAATAAGTATGAGCTATTAGTTATAGATTTAAGATCAATCATCAGGCGTGGATAAACCGATTGCCAGTTCGTCACCAAGGTTAAGTTTGGTGACCATACTTCTGGAACCACCGTATTCAACAGCTGGTAGTAAATACTTTCATTTTCTCGTAAGTACTATTACTCACTGTCGTCGAAAAATAGTATGCAATACACATACGTTAAGTGCATTAGACAATCTTGGAAGTGGAAAATACTGAACTTCGTCTCGTATTTTCAAACTCTTCTTCGTTCTCCAACGATATACTTATATCAGAATAAAGTATTCTTAAAGTGTTTGGATTTTGCTAAGCACAATATATATATATATATATATATATATATATACACACCGGGTGAGTCTTCTCAACCTGCGGATTGAGAACTTATGCAGTCCCGGCGGTGTACAGACTATGCTGTAAACACTGTCCACTGCATCGCGTGGTATCAATTTCGGCCGAAATGAGTGCTTTGTATCGCTGTGCATGCAGTGGCTTGCAATCGCAGAGCAACAGTGTGCGCGTTGGTCTTCAGTGGTGAAGGTCCCAGGTTCAAATACTGCCACTTGAAGGTACTTCTTATGTTTAGTTTGGCATGGAAGTGTCGCTTCACTTAATTCGTTTATATATGCAAATCCACTTTCTAATGCATTCGGAAAGAAATAATGATTTGCTAGAACGTTCTCGAAACATGAACAGAAATGAATAAAAAAACTCATTTATTCACAGGCGTCATTTGAACTTCCGACCATGACTTTCCAGCATGTTAAACTTTGCGCTACTATAGTACGTTAACAACGAGCATCTCGTAGTCCTAATCAGTGGGCTGGTGAATGCGGTGTCAGCACCTGCATTTTGCATCGTTTGTAAAATGCAGGGTTGCTTAATTACCAATCCGCAGGATGTGAAGACTCACGCGGTATACATAACAAGACAGGACTAGAAGCGGAGGGGGACTTAAAACCTGTACCTAAGCAGAACGTTTGTACCTAGGCCCCTGACAGGGAGCCCCTGGGAGAGAGGGGCGAGGTGAGAAGAGACAGAGGACTGTCGGACCAGGAGGCACGATAGGTAGAGGGCAGGTTCCCTCAACCGTTTACAGATTTAAACTCCCCGGATGGCAGCTGATGCAGGTGGCTCCCCTTCCCCCTGTAGGCTTACACACCCTGGGGGTCCGGGATCAGGAGACCGCCCCCTTTCCGGGGGACGGAGGTTTCTTCAGAGCATCCTTTTCCCCTGCCATGCACACGCCGAGACCTCCCACCGATACTTGCAACCCTGAAGGAAACCAAGCAGATGAAAGATGAAGTGAAATGAGAATGGAGGTGAAATGCAGGCTCAGGAAATTCGGGGGATGTAATGATACTTCTTAGCATTCGCCTAACGGCCCGGGGAAAACCCCGAAAAAACTCATGGGTCAGGAAGGTCGGGCGCGGAAATCGAATCCATGATTTCCCGAATGCGGGCCACAGACGTATATATCACACTGATTTGTTGGAAAATCTTTTGTCAGAAAGTACATTTGTTTTACCTTATAACCTCTATGGGTTTTCCCTAATTAGGTCTTCACATGTACAATGATTATAGGGGAAACAATTTAAAGGCACTTGCCAAGAATTCAAAGTGGCCGACTTTATACTACAAGTACTGCCAGCCTTACAATGAGAATTACTAGTTTCAAGTCAGTGAGTAAATCAAATGTTGTTTTGAAACAGCACAAGTTGATTAAGTCACTTCCCAGCGCTAAATATCACATCGTGTTGTATTTAATGGGAAATTGTGTTGTAAAAACAATTAAAATATGTGGACCATGTATGTGAGTATTAAACAATTTTAAATAAACGCACACATGGAACAATGGCCTCTATTCAACCAAGGATTACTTGCTTTAAATGCAACAGTTGACGTTCTGCAAGATAATGGCTGTACTGCCAACGTAACGTCTGTAATTAACGCGAACTACGGCTATATCTTTAGCATGGGTATATTTTAGGAGTAGCTATTGGTATTGATGTCAACTGAACAAACAGAATGTCACCAAAAGTTACCAGAGAACACTATAATGCGGTAAATATGTCACTTTTTGTGAATTCCAATAGCTTGCGTTCTGTATATCAGTTTAGATGTTTGTTTAGGGATCTAATAATTTTTCGGTTTATGCTGAAGACTAACATGCATGTAATCACAGTACAAAAACAATGAATGTAACCATTACCTTCTTCGCGACCGCCGTAATTGGCCTTGCACTGCTATCTCCACCGTTCTCTTAAACATTTCTGCGGCTAGTGTAATTAATGGAAAATATGTATGTTTAATTAATAAACACTAACATAATAAATTCATTATTCTTCCACAATGGCATGTGAGTAGGAATAGATTGGAAAGGTAGAATCAAAAGACTGAAAAATTCAATGGCATAGCCGGGATTTAAACCACGGTTCTGTCCAGTTGCTCTAACCGCTGAGCTACCATGGTAACATGCCGGTAGGATATTAAATTCTACAGCTGATTCGCATTTATTCCGGTAAATCACAAGAATAACTCAAATTGTTTTGAGATGACATACCCCAATGGCGACTTATAATGCTGTAAGTACTTTAAGTCCCGGGCTTCATTAGTTTAGCCTCTGTCAGGTCAATTAATGACTTAAGTGTTCTTCACATTGACATGTGTGTAGGACAAGGTTGGAAAGCTAGAATCAGACGATTGGAAAATTCAATGCCATAGCTGGAATTAGATCTCCCGTTTTTGTCTGGTTGCTCTAACCACGAAGTTAGCATTGCAACATGCCGGTAGGACATTTTGTAGACTGTACAGTTGCCGTGGTCCGACCAAACCGAATGCCGGTCTCACGCCCATCTACGCACGGCAGACGTGGGGATCATCCGATCGCTGCAGGGATATGATGTGGACAGCACTATGCTTCCCTCAGACAGAATGTTGGTTTACTACACGCACAGATAGCTACAAATCACAGCTCTTGAAATTCCTCACGATGCCGAGTGGGCAGCGGCCCCAAACAGGGGCTGGGAAATCTACAACCCCATGGGGCCAAACTTGTGCATATTGCTTAGCGGTAAACCCAAGCTCTAAGCTCCCACCCATTACGTCACTGCGCGGTAGGAAATATAACAATCCTGAAAATGAATGTAAGATTAGGATTTTGTTTTTTATAAATTTGTACGTATGGATTTACTGTAAAAATATTAACTTATCAATACAGGTGGACATTCAGTATAACAGCTGAGAATTGAATCACTGCTCCTCGGTCTTGCCTTGGCAACACTTTCCAAATAAAGTGCATTAAGAGGAGCAGCCTATGAAAATTTAAAAAATTCTGTGCTTCTAAAGCAAATAACTGCACCTTTAAGACATACTTACTACTACCACCAAAATAGGTAACCAATTCCGAAACTTTTAGACAAATGCATGAAATAATTTTTGTGAAATTCTTTTTAATATAGTTTGTTGCGGTACAGTTCTCAAAATTTTGTAACAAAATTCAGATTTACATTCCAGAAACACCACTTTATAAAATCCTGTTGGATGATTTTAAATGGGATAATTATTACTGTAGAAAAAATGATAATTACTTTTTAGTACACACACTCTAAAACAGCTACTTGTCGGAATGTTAAGAGGCCAAAAACAGTACTTTAGCGGCGCAATAAACAAAATCTGGGTGGCAGTATCACATCTTTCACAAGAGAAACACTGCTTAACTTCCAACAGTCTTTAAATGAAATGTATTCTTTCTCATACTGATGCCGACATTTTGCTGGCAGCACCTCCGGTTCAATGTTTCCGGCTCGGACTGAAATTTCCTCGGAATTTTCAACCATATTTTCAGTCACAAGCTTGTTATGTAGAAACGAACCCTCAGAATAAACACTGCCATCTACATTCGCATCTCGTATTGTTACTCTCAAAAGTTCCTAGGAGGCGTTGGTACGTTTCATAGCGTAGGACTCAGGCGGCTGTGAGAATATGTCAGCAAATGACTGACTATAGCTTTTATATTTATACAGTACTCATATTACATTTGTTTTATTTAATATAATTTAGAGAGCTTTTACTAAACACTACTGTATGCACCACTTACACAAAGGCTTTAGTGGACCCGGCTTAGGCCTCGTCCGAAATACTAAAGCCTTATTTTGCATACTTGATGCATAAACATCTATATTCATACTTTTTTTTATTATAGAGGTAAAATGATTTTTTAATATACAGGGTAAACAATTTAAGTTGAGGCTGTACGATATCTCCAAAACTATGCGTTGTAGAAAGAAATGTCTTGAATAAAAGTTGTTTGATATTATGGAGGAGAAGGAATGCCATTAGTCGTGTTTTATTTGGAGGACGTTGCGATGGTCATTTTAGGGTCAATTTAATTTGACCATAATTGTAGGTTCGCATTTAGAAAAATTAAATTGACCCTAAAATGACTATCATAACGTCCTTAAAACAAAACACGACTACTGGCATTTACTTTACCCCATAATATCAAGCAACCTTTATTCAAGACATTTCTTTCTACAACGCTTAGTTTTGGAGATGTTGTACAGTCTCAACTTAAATGGTCCACCCTGTATACAATACCTTAATTTTTTATTTTTATTTCAATTTTTATTTATTTTAATGTAAAGGACCTCTGGTGCAAAAAATCTAAATGACTGGTTGAAATTTGCACCGCAAGGAGCATTTTGAACGTTCACATGCGTTGGAAAATGCATTATGAAAAAAACTATTTTTAATGCTTGAGGTATGGCGTTTTACCTTTAAAACCCCCATTAAAGTGGTCACGTGACAAGCGTTTAAAGCGTAACTAGTTGAAAATAACCTCTCTCAAGAACCAAATTTATCAGTCCATGCCGGCCCTCGTAGCCGTGGTCACTGGAGTGTATAGCTTCGGCGCTCCGCCAAGCTGAGGGTCGCGGGTTCGAGTCCCGCCATGGGCATTGGTGTTTGTGTGTGTGTATGTGTGTTGTGTAATTGCGGTTATAAGCGGTAACGAAAACAGTAAAAAATACAGTATCATAAACTGGGCAAAACAAGGAAACTTCTTCAAAATTAAAAAAAAATACGCAAAATTCCTAAAATCGATATTTTCAAGAATTTTAGACAATTTTCCCAAGTTGGTCCACTTAATTAGTTGACAGAAGTACTATACGCGTTTGGAGTTTCATTAGGGTGGCTTATCGATATGAAAAAGTGAGGATCGTGGTTCGGATTCCAGTCGTGAAACTAATTTTCAAATTTGGTTCCTGTTTTCAAACTTACCCTTTAAATGACCAGTGTAAAACAAGCATTAATAGACTAAATTAGCCCCATAACGCGGTTGACTAGAAGTCCGGATTAAAAGTGCTTGCAGGGATTCAAGTCGCCTTAAAAAGTAAAATAGTTCGTAGGATTATTTATCGATACCAGCAGTTACTAGGTTTATATTAGCAAGGCCGATTTGCTGCAGTTTCATCCTGCAGAGGTTCATTACGTGCCATTAAATCTACTGACACGAGGCAGACAAGAACATACTTAAATATAATCATCTGGCCTCGGATAGAACCCACAATCTCGGGCACAAGCCAGGGTTCAACCTTCAGCGCCACCTAGTTCAAGTCGCCTTTAAGGTGCGATGTATCAGAGTAACTCAGATCACACTGAGGGTTAACCAGCATATATAAATCAGATCAGAGGCGCTCAATGCGCATTCGGGGATCTTGTCATGGTAGCTCTGCGGTAGAGCGTCAGCACGAGAAGCCAAATTTCTTTACTTCCAGTCCTGGACGTGGCACTTGGTTTTTCAAATCTTATTTACCTTACTCACCTAAGCCTAACCGAGGAGATGGCTCCGCGTTAACGCCGGAGACTTGCTTTCGTGAGGTCCCGGAATCGACTCCCGTCGGGCCAATCACTCTGACCTTGGGTATTTTCGTGGATTCCCCAGGTTCGTAAACGAATGATGGGGTGGTTTCTCTTCTATCAAGAATTTCCTGTACCCATGATTTCCTTTTATCTGTTATAATACGTATAATTTTTTTCAGGATTTTCGGACCTGACGTCGACGATTGGTGCGTTGCGGCGGGAGGGTGGAAAATGTACTGTGGAAAAATTTCTCCATCTCGCTTGGGTGGCGCCCATTCTTGGGAGCGGCTCGTTTCATTCGGCACCTCCAGTTTGAAGATGGCTAAGGTGGGATCGTGCCGGCGTCAGGATTGTTATTCTGGAATTGTTAGGGGCCCCAACTTTGCCAGTGCTCGTCGTCCTGATCTCATCGCCCTTCCGGTCTTTCCTTCCTCCCAGGATCACTTCGGAAGCACAAAGGGCCTCCAAGGACCTATGGGTGGTGCGATGCTGTGCTCCAGTGATTGGGAGCCCCTCCGGCTGACCAAAATTATCCTGGCCTAACACAGCCATTTCGAAGTAATAATTAATATATGTATGTACACCTAAAATGAAATTTGTCGCTCGACTTTCCTCCTGCTTCTGCTGCTCCGTAAAACTTGTTTCTAATTTCTCAGAATTTAATGGCTTTTTAGGGTATATAGAATACCATCATAATTGTACCCAAACAAAATTTTGACTTCTTGAGTTTATGTCCTTGTAAGAAAAACAAAAGTTTAAAAAAAATTGATATATAGATTCCCATGAATTTCTCTAACCGCTTTCTTTTATTTGTATATATAGCTATATTTCTAAAACCTATTCATGTTAATCGTTAATTTTTGCAGAAACACCTGCATTACATATTTCGTTGCAGGTACAGGGTGAATACAGGAAACCAAAGTGATGGTAGAATGCTTAAAACTGGCTTCCTATATGCTGGCTTTACAATTCCAAACACTTTCCATTACATCGCCAGAAACAACTGACTGTTGGCAGCACGTCAAAAGTGGCAAAATATTTAAAAATTCAAACCAATAGCAACTGAATACCTCAGAAATGGTTGATGCCACAAAAATATATTCCAAATACATTCTGTATTTTAAAGTTATCTAAATTTGTTGTGTTGTAAGTTTTTGTTTACAACTTATTGTTTATCAGTTACACAACATTATATAGAAGTTCTTCCAAATGACGAGGACTTTAAGGTTATTCCCAGAAAATTCAGGATACACATTTTGTCACGCAAATATATTGGCGGCGTCGTGACCGAGTGGGACTTTATCCGTGTTCCCCCGTCATTCATTCCACCAACTACTCCATCATCACCTTTTCTTTCATCCATTTCACCGCCCTTTCATATCATCTTCTCCCTCGCTCACATACAGGCTTAGGGCTGATCACCCATACTGGCTCTTCTATCCGATCCATAAGACTGTCTGCTCCCCGACGGGCGTCTCATCCTATGCATTCGCTTGTAAGTCCTGGGGATGTAATTCCTTCAAACGGGGAGGGTAAACCGAGAAAGAAGAACTACTAAATATATTAAATATATAGCATTTTAATCAGATCATTAGAAATAGTTTTGGGAATCAAAAATAACGAAACAATTTCCACGTAAGGGTTAGTTTGGGACGACGTCATTTTCTTGAAAACCTCCGTGTCGCATCTTTGGAAGATGCTGAACTTAAATACCAGGTTTGGTATTTATCCAAAATTTAGTTTATATAGTTTCGTGTTCACATACACACAGAGAGAGACACACACACACACTCTGACCTTTTTCTAAAACAGTTTCTTATTCGGGGGGCGTCAAAAGTTGTATTTTTCCTGAAATCTTGATATAGAAAATTTGGCTGGAATGCATACTTTTTCTACTTGCTAGTTACGTGGTAGAGAGAGTAAAATGAGTTTTCTCATTTGGAGTCTGCTTTTCAAAATTAAATTTGGATCTAGAATATATTTACTTTTATATGCTTCAGGGAGTGACTAGAAAATGAAAATTGCGGAGTTTTGAGGATATAAAAGGACCTGAGATAAGTTTAAAAATCGGGTTCAAAAGAACTGAAGGATTACTACAGTCTCCATTAAAATGTCATAAAATGGTTAACTGATTTCGTGTAGAGACACGATATGATCATAGTGCGAAACTTCATGGTTGAATTGAGTTTTACTTATGGACACTCTATGATCTTTAGTGTCCCATTCTATACTGGGCGTGAAAGACTGGTAATTTTGGTCAGAAGCCTCTTTATTAGGCTTGAGGTTCTTTAGCGTGCCGTAACTCTACGACACGGACCATCGGCTTTACTTCCCTTCCGAAGGAAGCCATGCTAAGGATTTTTACGCCCAAAAAAAATCCATCGCCCTCCACCAGCTTTGAACCCGCGACCTCGGGAACTAGAGAAATTAAATTAAATTGAATTTTATTTATGGACGCTCTTTAACTGCTGTGGTCCTTAGCAGTCCCATTCTATATTGGGCGTGAAAGACCATCCATCGCCCTCTGCCGGGTTTGAACCCGTCGGGAACTAGAGGCTAGCACGGTAACCACTACACCACAGAGGACGACAAACTTCATGGTAATTGGTCATTTACTATATAAATGAGGTACAAAACTACACCAAAATAAAAGTTGCAGTTAATTTGCTTCGCAATTAGAAGAATGTTTATTTTGAAATTTATCGTAATGATATGGAGCTCACATTAGACAAAATTCCTTCATATAGTGATAAGAGAATAGATGATGAATAGCAAATATGAAATAAGAATAACAAAAATAAGAGTTCTCGATCTGAGGTTCCTTAATAAAAATTTAATTGAAAACTATAATGTCTGTATAGGCGTGAATGAGGAAAACCATCTTGATGTTATTTGCGACTCAAAAGCCCTCTTATTAGTAAAATTTGCATTTATAAAATTAGCTAAAACAAAATGCCTAGTATTAATAGTAATTCAGAATGAATCAGATAATGATAAAGAAGATAACACGCGGTGGCGGTGAAATATAACGATTAATTATGTATTGCTTGTTAAAGAAACAGGAACTGGGAAATATAAGATGAAGTGTGGTTCTCTAACAGGTAGTTATTTAGTTTCGTCCTTCTGATATTGCGTGCGCTGTGAACATTTATTCTTTGTAGCCGCACCCCCTTCCCCAAGAGACCTCGGCTTCTTACTCTCACTCCTGAAACTTCCGCTGAACGCTCTTAATAATCCGGAATCATGTCACTTTAAACAATAGCTTGAAATTGAATCATAAACTACGGTGCTCAGAAGAAGTATAGCTAAACTCAATTTGTGCACAGTCGATGAGGGTTAAAGTTGTTCGCCAGAATATTATGAAAGGGTTAAGTGAAATTAAATTGACCGCCATAGCTTAACTGGCTTATGTTTTGTAGGAACACAAAATACTGCTACATATAATAATAATAATAATAATAATAATAATAATAATAATAATAATAATAATAATAATAATAATAATAGCTGCTTATAATGTGCGACTCCTGTCAGTTAATTATGTGCGGTGGTTAGGAGTTAGGGATAGTCAGACGGAGGGGCCTCTGGTAACTGGCGCATCGCCACACCAGGCTATAATAGGCCCTTTGTGCCCCTAATGTGACCTTGGGAGGAAGGGATGAAGGTAAGACCTGAAGGACGACAGATCCGGACGAAGATGAGCGATAACAAGGAGGGGGTCCCAAACGATTCCAACATGACATCAATCCTGCCTTAGCCACCCGCAACCTGGGGGTCTCGGGAATAGACGAGATAGCTCCCAAGAAGGAAGGGGGCTCCCGCAGTAGCGGCAAGCCCCAGGGAGAAATCTTTCCAAAGCGCCAATTCCACCGTCCTGCCGCAACAAACCAACCGCCTCGCTCTACAACACTGAAAAACAGATGACAAGAAATGTTGGGTATAGGAAATTCGTGGTAGAAGGGGAACCAACCCTACATTTGCCTACCGATCCAGAGACATCATGAAAAAGCCCAAGGTCAGAGTAATCGGCCCAACGGAAATCAAACCTGGGACCTCCCCAAAGGCGAACCTCACGTTACCGCGAAGCCATCTCGCTCGGTAATACTAATAGAAGATCTGAAACCAATTGACGGTTTATTGATTTTTATCTTTAAAAATGTTTAATATACTTCGCATATTGGTTCTGTTACTCAGTATTTATTCTTTGTTGACAAATCTTGACATAACACCGAAATAACTTCAAGGTCAAATTTAAAAAATAGTTAAAGTAAAGGTACGGACGAACGGAGGGGCCCCCCGAAATCGTGGGCCAGCCGGTCCCTTGTGCTTCTACCGTAATCCTCGGGACGGAGGGGTGAGGGGAGAGACCCGAAGGGCGACCAGATCCGGATGAAGACGGGCGCAAGCCCAGATAGGGTCCCTAATGTTTCCAGATTGAACGCCTCTAGCGCCATCCGAGCCCATTCTATCGGGCCCCGAGCCGTCCCCTGAAAGCACCCAGAGGCGGGTTCCAGCCGTGCAGTCCCTGGACGACGTTAGGATGAAACTTCCACAGAAAGCACAGCCACCGTCCGACCGCAGCCCGCCGAACACTCACCTGGTCTTATAATAACCCGGTAACAGATGACAGGGAAGATGATGGGTACATGAAATGGCAGGAGAGTCGTGGTAGAAGATGAACCACTCCAGCATTCGCCTGCCGACCCGAGAAAACCACGAAAAAAACATGGGTCAGAGTAGGCGGTCGCTGGGGATCGAACCCAGGACCTCTCGAATGTGAGTCGCAGACGTTACCGCGGTGCCACCTCGCTCGATAAGAAATAGATATACAGGATGTTCGGAAATTCCCAATACAAACTTTTAGGACTTGTAGCGGGGACTGAATAGGTCATGTTTTGAATAGGAACCCATGTCCGGAAACATACCACTTCTGTGTTACAATTTCAAGTCGGTTTGCAACCGCTAGTCACGATGAGTGGTGTTTACGTCAGGCGAGCAGCTGATGTCATTTGAACTCTACCCTACCTCTCTACCCTGGTTTGAGTCAGATTCTGTAGAATCCGAGGAAGAACTTTTGGCATGAATTGTGGTCGCTGCACAACAAACTGCAGAGATACCAGGAGTGATGCAGAGACTTTACCAGAACATCATTCGTAAATACAATGTGTGCAACAACCTTAGAGGTGGTCACATCGAACCGGAGTTGTAGCGGATCAGAATGCCAACCAGCCTGTCACGAAGAGAAATACAGATTGTTCAGTTTAACTGTAAACAAAAGTGTTTGTGAAATTTAAGTTTCCTGTTTATTTTTTTAGTAGTATTACCTAATGAGTTGAACTGTAAGAAAAGTGATGTACTGAGTCACGCCTACCTGAAGCACTTAAGCAAGCGTGGTCACCTTGAACACCTGTTTTCAAATAGTTGTAGCACGAAAACTGTACATTTTCGAACATGGATTCCTATTCAGAACATGATCTATTTAGCCCCCTCTACAAGCCCTAAAAGTCAGTAAGGGGACTTTCCGAACATGCTGTATGTAAGTACGTTTTTCCGTATATATGATGATATCTCAGAATTGTAGAGTTATTTAAGAGTGTCGACGTAGAATTTCTGAAACAGCCGGTCGATAGGTGGCATTGAACACAGGTGGTTCACCTCTCAACTAAATTCCAAACAACAAACTAAACTTCGGAGCGCTACAGCAAAGTTTATTCAAGTATTTACGGTCCTTTGGATGAACTTTGCCGTAATTTCAAAGTTATTTGCCATCCTTACTTGGAGCACATTATTAAGGTATCTATCAAAATACGCGCAATGGATAAAAGAGTGATCCAGTCTAAGGGAATTACATTAAAATACAAACTTGCTAATTTCGCGGGAAGTTTGTAATGGTTATAATTTAGCTAATTAGAGAGACCATCATTCTAGAAATGTGTATAAGCTTACGCGAAATCTACACGGTATTCAACTCCAAAAATAGCATTTGACCTTTAAGTGACCTGTGATTTGGAGTGTTATGTATGAGTAAATGTATATATTATAACTGTCATAACTTAATTTATATAGTAAAAATGAATAGTACTAGCCTGTGTAAGAGCGACCAGAGATCTGGCCAGAGATCATACGTATGCTTTCGCATATTTCAAATTAAGTTTTGGACGAGTGCTCTTTTCATCGACTTCCCACTCTTGCTATCATACTTGGGAGGTTGAAATTCTCGTACTCCGTGCGTTTTGCAACTTTACCGCAGGAGTTAATAACACGTAGTTAATCCTCCAAATATAGGTATATTTATTGTTGTAGACATGCAATATAACCATAGTTGAATTTTACCGTTTAAATCTTGCCGCATCTACTTTCCTTTATTTGTTAACATTTACTTAGATTTAATTCATGCAGGATTTAAACATAACTCTTTCGATGCAAGCAGCCATCTCACTTTCAGTTGTTGACTTGGTCAACACTACCAAGCGTGACTAATCGATCACCAGTTCGCGGAACACCAGTTCGTCGACCGTGATACTGTTTTTGAACAGCTGACAGTGATAAATCTCATTTTCGTGTAACCATTTCTATTATAAACTATCGTCGAAAAAATAGTATGCATTATACGTGAGTTAAGTCCTTTGCAGAAACTCGGAAGTGAAAATACTGGACTTCGTTTCGTGCTTTCAAGCATCTTCCTCGTTTTGTAAAGATGTACTTACCGCACCTGTATCGTAACATACTAATACCTGCATAAGAGTGTCTTTATAATACGGTGAACTCACGCTGTATCAGTTCACTGTTTCTATCTTTGAGGAAAACCGAAAAACAAAATTAACCCTTGCATGCTTGAGAATTTAAAAACAAGTATTCGAAGGGAAATTGAGCCCATTAGTGTCGATGAACTATGGGCGGCAAATAAGGGCTTAATAAATTTACGAGGGCTATGTGTCAGGAAAATAGACAACATTTATAGTAACAGCTATTCAGAAAGTATTAAGTTGTGATTATTAATTCGCAGGACAACTTCAAAACATTTGAGCGCGGCGAGCGAGTGGAGATAGGGGCAGCAACACAGGAACAGGCCGCCCACGGGCTGAACGAGCGCTCCGATACTTTTAAGTTGCGGAAACTATAGCTCGGCTATAAGCGACAGCGTTTCGAAATATCTAAGCAGATAATGAAGTTTAATTGTATTTTAAAAACGGTCGTTGACGCCCATTTAGATTTAGAAACATTTCTGGTGGGTTTTAAAAATACAATGAATATAATTGATTGTTCTACCACACAAGCTGTGTGTTGAACAAGGTTGGAAAGGTAGAAACAGGCGACTAAAAAATTCAATGCCATCACCGAGATTTGAACCACGGATCTTTCGATTTCCCTAACCACTGAACTACCACGACAGCATGCCAGTACATTAAATTCCCCGACTGATTCGTATTTTTCGCGGTGAACCACAAGGAGATCTCAAATTGTATTGAGATGACGTACCCCAATGGCGACTTACAATGCTGTAAGTCCCGGGCTTCACAGTTTCGACCACTATTGGGTCAACTAATGGAATTAAGCCGTGTGTTGCAATGAATACCTCAATAACTCTTCAGAATTATGAATGTAGCCCAGGAATGGTAGAATAAATTAAATCGGAGGCCTTAGGAGTTAGATGTAGGCAGGCGGAGGAGCCCCTCCAGGAACTGGAGCACAGCAGTGGGCACTTTGAACTTCCAACGTGACCCCTGGGAGGAAGGATGAAGGCGAGTACCAAAGGGCGACCAGATCCGGATGACGATGTGCGCTAGGAAGAAGGGGTCCATAACGATTTCAACATGACACCGGATAGCACTGCCTTTTTTTCTCGCAAGGGGCAGAGGAGGATTTAAGCACTTCGGCCAGAGGCCTATCGTGCCGTATGCAACCTCCGAGAGGAAGGAATGAGATGAAAGACCCGAAGGGTGGCTGCCCGGACCGCGTATATTGCGAGGTCCCTAAGTTCACAGATGAAAACACTCCAGCAGGCAACCCCGCTAGAGCTTCTCCTAAAGAACGGTTCGAACTGCCTTGGTTCCGTACCAGAGGAGGAAGAAACAGTCACAGAGCGCATATCCACCGCGCACCACACACCACCAAACTACCCAGTCAAGCCAGTACCCCGACATGTGATGGAAAGTGAAATGATAGGGTATGAGGAACGGAAAAAAAAATCGTTGTATTAGAAAACCACCCCAGGATTCGCCTGGCGACAGGAGAAGAACACGGAAAAACCTAAGTCAGAGTAAGCAGTCACTGGGAATTGAACCCAGCACCAACCGAATGCGGGTCACAAACGTTGCCGCCTGAGCGATCCCGCTTGGTTAGCACTGCTTTAGCCACCTGCAACATGAGGGACCTGGAGCAGATGTGACACTCCAAAGAAGGAAGGGGGGCCCCAGCAGTCCCTCCAAACATCAGGAAGTACCTTCCCAAAGAGCATATTCCGCCGTCCTGTCGCAACACACCAACCGGCGTCGCCTGATCTTACAGAACTGAAACTCTATACGCCTAACGAACCGGAAAAGCCACAAAAAATAACATTGTAACAGTGGCCGTTCCGACAGGAATCGAAGCAGGGACCTCCCAAATTCGGGCCTTACACGTTACCACAACCGTCCGTAATCGGAGTCCTTAGAATTAGGTTATCTAAAATGGGATTAAAATATAAAACAACGTTACCCAGTTTTCTAATAAAGTAGGCCAAACCAAGCACGAAACTTGACAGTGGAATTCTGAAAAATTCCGCCTCACCTGGCATTTTTGTGCTAACAGCCACTAATAATATGAATCAATTGCGCACTCAGTTAAAAGTAATAGTTTGAACATCCTAAATAACATTTGTTCTAATCCCGTAATAATTCAAGTAACGGGAGTCCAAAAACCCATTCGCAGTATTTACGAACACGAAGGTTCCAGTTGACAAATCTGAAGAGTATTTGTTACGTGCCTTGAAAATCTCCTTTATCGCCTCTGAAACATTACAAAATGAACTTTTAACACCACGCAAGTGAAGCGACCTACTCTTTAAGGTTAGCTAGAGAAAAATATTGCACTTGCTAAAGTTTTATCATATAAAAAGAATATTTCTTTTTACCTACATCTATCATTCCTAAAACGTTATAAACAAACTTCTTTTAACATCTGTATATGATCACTAGAATTAACGCTCGCAAAAACTATGAGGTGAGCATAGCAGCGAGGTTAGTTCTTATAATACAATGCACGGAAACTTGCCGATACAGGAAACAATGATGTTTGTTGGTAACGGAGGTTTAAATCTCCTCTACCTAGCCATTACCTACTTCTAGCTGTTCCCTTGTGTTGATTGGCAGCCCACGCTTGTCCTTTGCCTTTGTTCGTCATAGATGGATGTATAGAGTATAGGAAATATAGCTTAAGAAGACACCTCCGAACTGCCACCTACGGGAGATCCATTGAGGCTACTACCCCCCCAAGAGAAAGGGATGAAGCGAAGAAACCACAGCAGGCTACAGGCAGCAGGCAGACAGGCACAGAGACGCGCGGAAGTCCCTGACAGTTATGGCTCGAAGACCAGTCCCACTACTGGAGCTTCCCAAAGCGGGCGATGAACGTCCCGTCCAAACGAGCAGCCCTCTAGTGTCCAAAGGGAGTACTCTTCCCTTGGAGCAAGCATCCATACCATCTGCCCGGCACCGCTACACACCACAAAACCTATAAGCACAGCTGAAAAATGAGAAGGAAACGGAATGAAAGGAAAATGAGGGAAAGGATATGTGGTAGATGAGAAACCACCCCAATATTCGCCTACCGACCAGGAGAAAGCACGAAAACACCGGTCAGAGGGGTCGCGGTCCCAGGACCTCCCGAATGCCAGTCTCAAACATTGCCGCAGAGAATACTCGCTCGGTAGGACGGTTATTTTTTTTAAACTTCCCTTGTTTACCCAGTTTATGATTACTGTGTTTTACTGTTTACTTTACCGCTTATTACCGCAATTACATATAACACACACACACACACACAATGCCCGTGGCGGGATTCGAACGCGCGACCCTCAGCTTGGCAGAGCGCTAAAGCTATACGCTCCAGCGACCACGGATACAAGGGCCGGCATGGATTAATGTAATCAAGGCAGCTAGGAGATTGAATTTTAAAATCTTATTCCTTTCCGTATATTCAACCCGCTATTTACAGAATAAATCCATTAAATGTGGGTAAGATATCTAGTTATTTCATATTTAAAAAAAAACTCTGTCTTCTGCTGTAAAGTGTGGTTACAGCTTATAAAAATTTCACTCACTGTGTGACAGTGAGCGTTTAAAATCGGATTTCAAATTCACACCTACAAGTTCATTAATACTCCTATAACATTTATACAGCAACGAATAGAATAAACGAAGTGAAAACGACAACAGCGTGTTAAGGGGAGATTAAATGCACTATTCCCGCTAAATTTATGCTCCATTATCTCACAAACTGTTCGGGATATCACACGAATTTTTTACAGGATGTAGATGAATTACTTCTAAATTCTGATCTATTTTTGTCCAGTTATTTTGATTAAGGGAGATGTGATATTTTTCTCAACTATAATATGCTTTGATTAAAAATTTATCAGCAATTGTTTCTTTTTAAAGAATAACCAAGCGTCTTATGAACACCAAAGTAAATCCACTTCAGCGATTTTAGGTTACTTTTATCAACCTAAACCTTAATTTATCTATCTTTGATGAATTTTGAGAAAACGGGTCAGTTAAACCCGAAAATGTCATTTATAGAAAAAGCTGTTGAAAGCAAAAGATGGAGGAAAAACTCACATATATGTGGAAAGAAAAAAACCACGTGGCTTGGGCAAAGAGAATCTGCCATGTTTAGCAGTGTTACCAACTGGTATGCCAAACTTCCCCTAAAGGAGGGCTAAAGTTGGCGTCTCTGCTCCAAAGTGCGTAGAAATTAAGATATTTTTTTTATATGAAGAGGTAGAGAGTTCACAGTATTAAATGGCAGGTGCAGTCCCATTTTTACTTTCTCTACCACGTACAGTAGGTAGAGAAGGTACTGCATTCCACCCAAAAATCCGATTCCGAGAATTCACAGGAAATACATGTTTTGAGGTTCCTTGAATCCAAAAAAAAACCTTTCTAGAAAAAGGTATTTGCATGTGTGTGTGTGTGTGTGGGTGGGTGTGTGTGTCTGTGAACAGCATAACTAAAAGCCTAAAAGTCCGATAAATACCCAACATGACATTTAGGTTCAGTATCTTCCAAAGATGCGACACGAAGATTTTCAACTCCCACCCCAAACTACCCCTTACATAGACCATTTTTCGAAATTTTTGATTTTCTAAAAAATGGGTATAAGGATTTCTATTAAGATACCGTATGTTAAATATATTTACATGAAGAATAAAATGTATATCTTGAAGTTTTTGGGAATAGCCTGTGCAGTCCTCTTCAAACTGTGCAGTCCCAAAAATTTGATGTATAAATTTTCCGGAAATATGTGTTTTGAGGCCTCATGAGCCCAAAAAAGGGCATTTTTAGAAAAAGGTCCGTGCGTGTGTGTCAACAGCATAACTCAAAAACGAAGAAGGTTTTTATGAAAATCTGTCATTCTCAACTACCCTTAACATGGAACAATTTTCGAAATTGCTGATTTTCTAAAGAATGGCTGTAACGATTATGATTAAAATGCCATATATTTAAGATATATAAATAAGAAATGAAACGTTTATCTCGCATTTTATGGAAGTAGCCTGTGAAGTCCTCTTCATTCGGAAGGAATTTTATATAATCCTGTTTAACTGGTAAATGTTAAGTGATAGACGAAAACATTGTACAAAAAAAATGTAGATCTCTTTGAAACACACAGTTTATTTGAAGTAACTTTTTTTGAGACATCAACATTTCCCAGATTTCCGTTATTAATGGTTCAAATTATTCAATACTTTGTCATTCAGTTAAAACTCCTGTCGACATTCAGTTGTTTCTCGCGATTGCATATAAGCAGTATGGAATTTTATGGCCAACATATAGCGGCCTGTTCTAAACATTTAACTATCGTTATGCCCTTTGTATGTGTAACGATATGTGTAATGAAACCTATTGGATTGGATTGGCTACGGAGGGGACTCGGCAGCGATCCACAAATGGGATATTGTACCTACGGCCCACAAGGATGAGACGAGAGGAGACACCGGCGGCCGGAACCAGGAGCGACGGCACAGGAATGGCAGTGTTCCTAAGTTTCCAGATAGAGACTCCCCGGCAGACGGACAGGCAGACCGGGGACCTCACCCCGCACAGAGGGGGTTCGGATACCCCCGGCAGCCAGTCAAAAGCCGAGGGACGGAGAGAGTCACAAAGAGCATCCTTTTCCCTGCCACACTGCACCGAAACACCATCGCCGACACTTCCAACCCTGAAAGCGACCAACGTATGAAATATGAAGTGAAATGAGAATAAGGATGAAATGGAGGGACAGGAAATTTGGGGGATGTGAGAATCCTTCCCAGCATTCGCCTGGCGACCCGGGAAAACCCCGAAAAAACCCGTGTGTCTGGAAGGTCGGCCACAGGAATCGAACCCACGACCTCCCGAATGCGGGTCACAGGCGAAACCGCCTGAGCCATCCCGCTGGGTAATGTAGCTATTTCTGCAAATGTTTATTTCAACTAAAATGAGGCAGATAGAAAAATAAGCTTCCACAATGATATTTGTATACACAGTAATAAACGATAGACGGAAGAGAAAGTCATGTGAATGTAACACATTATATTTTTACCATTTAGTATCCCCTTAATCTTTCTCAACTGTTCTGCAGTATCGCTAGCCATTGAAGGCACTGCGTCATTGACTACGTACCGCAGAGTAGCCTAGAAAGTTGGAACCAAAGACTACCATAGAAATGTATAAATTGAAAGATAAACAAAACCCACTTCACTTTAACCACTTCCATAAATCCCCATCTCTCCCTATGAGCATGCAAGGCCCTCATCCTTAATCTGCTACAGTAGGGCTGTGAGAGCAAAACCGACAGAGCAGTCCTATTTCTCATGCACTCTGTGGCAAGTGACGCTTAAATACTTCACACAGAGCAAGTGAAGTGTAGTGCACTTGCAGGGTCAGCACAAAACAAGCTTTATAAAGCGTTTTAGGGTCCTGCGTTAGTGTACCACACTGTGCGGAAAGAGCACAGCAATCTTGCACTCAAGGAACCAACTTAAAGAATTGGACACATTCCAATTAAGGCCACCGTGTGTATTCAGAATAATAAAAATCTGATGTTTTGCATTCACATGACCTTTTCTACCCTCTATCGTTTATTAGTGAGTACACAAATTATTCTTACAAAAGTTTAATTTCCTACTTCATTTTAATCGAGATAAACCTTTACGGATATAGCTGCATTACACATTTCGTTACAGTTACAAAGGGAATAGCAATAGTCATATGTGTTAAAACTGGATGCTATACGCTGGTTTAAAATACCATACTCTTTGCACGACATCGCGATAAACGGCTGAAAATCGGCATGAGTTTAAAAGAATGGCTAAGTATTGAACAAACGAACCATTAATAATATATATCTCGGAAATGGCTGATGCCACAAAAAAATTCTCGGATTTAAAGAGATCTACATTTTCTGTGTAGTGCATTTGCGATCGCTTAACGTTTACCTGTTATACACGATTATACAAAATTTCTTTCGCATGAAGAGGACTTCACAGGCTATTTTCAGAAAATTCAAGATATACGTTTTATTTGTCATGTAAATATCTTTAAGATATGATACTTTAATCAAAACTCTTAGAGCCATTTTTTAGAAAATAAAATTTTTGAAAAATGTTCCATGTAAAGGGCAGTTTGGGGTGGGGGCTTTTCTTTAATATCTTCGTGTCCAATCTTTGAACTTAAATACCAAGTTTGGTGTTTATCCGACTTTTTGTTCTTGAGTTATGCTGTTCACACACACGCACGCACAAGGAACTTTTTCTAAAAATGATTTCTTTTGTGTTAAGAGGCCTCAAAACATATATTTCCGATGAAATCTTGAGATAGAATTTTTGGGTGAAAGACATTACTTCCCCTATTTACTATATGTAGTAGAGAAAATAAAAAGGAAATCTAGTATACACTTTTTATTCTTTCTGTCGGTATATTTAGGAGAGACTAAATGGCGAAAAGTGCCAAAAAGTTTTAGTTTTTATCCTATCTTATAAATTGAAATCTCTTCTTCACCTTTTTGTATAAGTTATCATTGTAGGCGAAATACTTATATTTTAAATATACCTACGTTTAAAAATTGTACTGAATCTGCCATTTGGTACAATGTATTCTGCACCACTTCTCAGAAAAAATGCAAACTTTAGAATAGAGAGGTAAACTTAGCCTATATTTCAGGGAAGCTTTGGTCTACAAATGGTTACTATTTTGAAGCAAAAATCCCAACTCCTACAAACTTTAGAGTAGAGAGGTAAACTTAGCCTATATTTTAGGGGAAGCTTTGTTCTACAAATGAGTACTGTTTTTAAGCAAAGGAGATTCTGTGTGCTCAAAACATGTAGCTTCTTCCTTTACCTGCCGTCGGCATTCATACTTTTGCAGTAAAATACTGCCTATGTAGCGTGCTTCTCATTTTTAGGCAGTATAATACTGCTCTTAAAAACAGTAAATTACTGCCAGTGGAGCGCTAGCAAATTATTATTTACATTCCAACTTCAAGAAACTGTAACAGACTTCAGATAGCAGCTATATTGGTTCGTCACAGTATTGAGCAACAACCATCAAATGAGTCAGCAGCCAGGTTGGATGTAACTGTATGCGGAGGTGTTTCAAGGATCTGTTCAGGGCTCGAGTCTTTGTGGAGGCTCTGGCGCGATTCTTTGCGTCTAATAAAGATGTTTAGCAGACTTGAGCAGTACATCGAACAGCAGTACATCGAGCTTAGTGAAGCGATAGTGGGACGAAGCTCAAGCTTTAGCTTTTGTGCAGTGCTAATCACGCGAGGTGTTAAGTTAGGACAGACATGCTTTCTTACCATTGGTAACTGCGAGGCCAGTATACATTGATGCGAAAATAGTCAAGGTAGAAAAAGTTATATAGTTATTCTGTTAGATACTTGTATGGAAATATAAACGCAAACCCTGAACTTAAGAGTGAAACAATAATAATATTTGAGAAATGGTTTGTTACGTTATTTTTTACCACGCTTTGGGCGTCAATTTGAAATAGGTTGTATTGAAGGAATTGTATTATATTTCAACTGTTGGGGAGTCGAACTTGTAGTAGTTGCAACCGCACGTATAGTAAACAGTTTCCGGTAGCCTTCGCCCCAAATGTACTTTCAGGTGGCCTTTGCCCCAAGTTTAAAAAAATATAAACTTTGTAATTTGACTGTTTCTTTAATTATTATATATTTATGTTTGCCTCGGCTGCGTCAGTATTATTGTTTTAGAGACATGGATGTCTTGGCAGGGTTGTGGTGCGGCAAGAATGTAGGCTTACAAAGATTATAATTTTACTTCACTCCTTTTATTAATGCTTGATACGATTTAAATAACACTTCACTGATATAGAGAGCTGTGAGATTCTTTTATGAATTACACTTTTTAACACGTAAACTTATTATTCTTCTCACACGAATACGTATTAAATCTCTCGAGGACACTTTTTGCGTCCGATTAGGAACACTGTTTGCAGGCAACTGAACTGATTTCAACCTCCTAAACTTGTAAATTTCTGTATTTTAAGTCTCTGATGGCTATTCCTACTCCAAAAGAATACCTTCATTTAACTAAAGCTTTTTCTGGTTGTTGATTGGCTATTTTATAAACTGTCACTAAAATTATATTATTGTTGCTCCAATAATGACTAGTAGCCTTATTAAACATTCTTACTCATTATTGCCTCAAGGTTACCTCATTGTTACGTCTTTGTTAGCAACTTTTGACCTATTTCCCACAACTCCTACATTATTAAATTACGTAATGCATTCACATAACATTATTGAACATGTTTACAATAATATTAGCATATGCAATGACTGTTACATACATTTTACAAATTATTACATACACATATTGCTTCAAGGCGGGCTGTTATTGAATTTACATATTATATAATTTGACTGAAATCATTTAAGTGTTAAAAACACTGCCTCATATTTAATTAATACATGCAGTAGAACAAAAACACATCGTCATTGCCGCAACTTGTGTTTAGCTTGACTGGAGCACGGTTTTCGTTACGGCGGTTTAATGTTTTGATTTAACTCGACAATGTGCATAGTCCGTGTTATTAGACAAGAACAGCGTAAACACAATTTTAAAAAATAGCTATGTGCGGATACTGACAGGTCAAATAAAGACATTTTGCTTATTTGTCAATCTAAAAAGTTAGCTTATTCCCTCGAAACAAGCAAAAGATAAACCATAACTTTTCTATAAAACGAATATCTTTGAAAATTGTAAGTACAAAGTAATATCACAAGTAGCAAGGTGAAAAGGGAAATATAATTATTCCAAGTAACGAGGTGGTTAGAGGGAAAGTATAATTATTTTAATTGTTCAGATTATTGTACTTTATTTGAAGGGTATAATAGTTATAGGTAGAATTAAAGCAATTAAAGCAATATCGAAAATAAGGTATCTGTAACTGAAGTGGAAAACATTCCAAGTTCCTTTCGGTCTATTTACTTATTCTTGTCTATCACCACTGACTGTACGCTCTAGTGCAAGCCTGGAAATTGCCCGTCAATGAGCGCGATCCGCTCATCGTCTTCGCTCATAAGCAAGAGGAGTAGAACGAAGGTCGCTCATGCTAATGCGCCAGTACCCCATTGACCTGTGTTTAGTTGGAATTGCCCCGTTGAGTTTTGCAACTCTTTTAACGCATGAAGGGATATCCGCACACGTGAAATGTGGCGCTGTAGGGCCACCTGGTATAGAATTAAGTTTCCAAGTTTGAAATCGAGTGCAGCTTTCTGAGATATTTTAATTGAATATGTGCAAAAGGCAAACTAAAACATAAAGCATGCATCAAAACGTGTTAAAGACACTTAAAATACTTGATAATTAAACAAGCATAATAAATGAAGCACCATATTAATCAGCAATGTGTATACCGAAGTGATAAAGAGATACTTAAGAAATGGAAATATAAAATAAAACCCACTTTTTCATAAATGCCATTCTATTTTCTCTTAATTCACGGATATAAATCTTTAATGGGGAAAAGAAAATAAGATACAAAAGTCTTGCAAATTTAAGATGAGGCAGTGAAGCAAGTGGGGAGATTTAGATACTTCATATGTACCATAAGTAGTGACAAACTGTTGTCAAACGCTGAATAGCAATGGCAAAGTTGGCTTTTAATAAAAAAAAAAAAAAAGCAAAATCTGTAGACGCTTGAAAAAAGAGCTAAAGTACTTTTGTGTGCATTGTATAGTGCGGAAACTTCGATGTTACGACAAAATGAAAGGTCGATTAAAAACATTTGAAATGTGGTATGGAGTATAGATATGGAGGAGAGCGGAGCGAGTGAGATGGAGAGACGATTGATAACGAAACTAATTTAAAAATAGTTGCCGAAGGAATAAAAATTAATAAACTTGTCAGAAAGAAGCAAATTAATTGTCAGAGATATTGGATGAGAAGAAATTACTTAATACGATATTTACTGGAAGTAACACTGAATGGGAGGAAGAAGACCATACTAGATGAATGAGAAGACAGCATTAAAACAAATGGTTCATATGCAGAGGTGGAAAAGAAAACGGAAAAAGAGAGAAGAATTGAGGAGGTTGGGTTAGAGTGAAGGTTTTACCCTTTGGTAGAACATTGTGATTGATCACTGAAAAGTTGATATTGAGGCAGTATTTTATATCACAACACTGTGAATGCCAGAGTGATTGTAGTGTAAACTAACATTATTGTATGCCAATGATTTTAGATGTTTGTTAGCCATAAGCATTGTTAGGAAATAAGTTTACACGTCCTCACTGAAACTGACAATAGGAGTGGGTAACAATGAAGCGATGGGGTGAGTTGTTTATCACTTAGAAGAGACAAACAAATGACGTCAGGGTAGCGTGCCTTTCTTTATAAATGGAGGGAATATCTTCCCTAGAGCATATGTGTTTGTAATTATGATTTGCTTACAAAATAGACGCTAATGTTGGCGCGATTTGGTAACCAATAGCAGCTCTATTATAATGTTTAGGCATATCGGGGTGAGGGAGTATAAATTCTTGAGCCAAAAGCAAGTATCACGCAGTTCTACAGAATCATTCACGAGGTAAACGTCGTTCAGTTCTACAGAATCTCTCGCGAGGTACACATTACGCAGTTCTCAGCAATCTCTCGCGAGGTACACATTACGCAATTCTACAGAATCTCTCGCGTCGTAAAGTTAGTTACAAAATCTGAAGTACGCGACAACTATTACGACAGTAATTACATTCGGAAATATAACAGTTTCAGTCAGGCGTGTATAAAGATTACAGATGTGAACTATTAATTAAGTGTGACGGCAATAAAAGTGTAAAAACAAATTCTTTTATCAGTGTTATCTTTTAGTAACAACTCCTTTCCGTTTACACGCCCTGCTTAGAGATATTTGCTCGACTGAGTAATAATAGCTAGCCGGAGGACAAAGAACCCAAAATTCAAAATAGTAAAACAATAACAGGCGCCAAGTAAAAAGATAACACGAACAGATTACTGCAACAATATGTAGGTATTTCAAAAGCTACAGTATATGTTAAATAAGTAAACCAGGGTATAATATTATGCCTTTTGTTTAATATCTTAAGGACAACGTTACTACACTGTCGCTGTGGTCTGATGGTTAGCATTTTTAGCTTACAAATTCAGAGTCCCGGGTTCGATTACCGGCTGGAGGATGGGAATTTTTCTTTAGTCAGGATTATTCCCCATCCTTCCTAAGTCAACCGAAAGTTTAACACAGCTGTAAAACGCGTGAGCACCACTCCTAATGAGCAGTTTCTCTAAAGGTAAATCCGCCGATATAAGCTTAGATGTTAAAGGCGGCATATAAATGGACAAAAAAACAAAACAGGAAACCTTTACTGCCTTACATATTGTAAGTTTACCGGCTGAATGAAAGAAACTCCCCCCTGTTGTAGAATATTTCACTTCCGAGTCATGTTGCTCAGAAAACTTCTGCTGTACTTTTGTTCAGCTCTTTATAGTTTACTTCTCCGACGTACCTACTTGGTTTGGAAACGTTTCTGAATGCGCCCTCTGCGTGAACACTCGGGAGTGTCCATGAAAACCCCGCGGAAGTGAGTGCTTAAATTGGGCCATCTCGCTTTGTTCGCGACATACTGATGTTCTGAGAAAGCTTTCAACACCCATGGCTTCGCCACAGAGCTGAATAGCCGCTACTTTGTGCACGAATAGCCCGACATCGTTAAAGCCCGCCGCCGGGGGCTCTAGTCCCACATCTATGTCGTATACAGCAGCGCACAACCTTTATTTCTTTGTCCATCACAAATTACCTTCCTCGTTTGTTGCAAGATATTCAAGATAGTTTGCGCAAAATGGAGGACACACTGTGACGTCTAGGACTTTGGGCGAGCTGCTAGGAAGGGAATGTTTGAAGTCGCTCGCTTCAAACCCCAAGAAAGCTATTTCACACGTGATATTTATCTATTTTCTGCCTTGCAGTCTGGCTATACAGTAGTAATAGGAAACGACAAAAATATTGTGTTTGCTTTCATTTATCTCCTAATAACCAAGCACAGCGCTTACATCTTTCCCCTCCAATTATCTGAGTTAGATATACAGGCGTCCCAAAAGTCGCTTGACCAAGAAATTGAAAAATGACAAACTACGGAGTCAAGGAGACAAACAGCTGTGCAATTAATTTCACTATAATTTAAATTGTTGAAAACTTACAGCTGATAAAGTTGCTGAAATTACTTCCCATATTTTACTTCAATACATTTTTCACAACGTTGTTTTACATTATTACCTAATGTTTATACAAATCTTTATTATTATTATTATTATTATTATTATTATTATTATTATTATTATTATTATTATTATTTAGCGCTTCATATTCTTCTGCGATGATTCCTCAAATATTGCAAATGTATATGGTTTTGTGAAAGGAACAATGTTTTTAAAAATTCCCTGCACTAAAAGGTCTAATGTTATTGGATCACATGACCTTGGGAACCAAATCATTTATACCATGTCCTCCGATTCACTAGTTAAAGTACCTGTCAAGACATTCCCTTATAAGTAAACTGTAATGCAGCGGAGCACAATTTTGTTGATAAATCAAGTTTGTACAAATCTCGAATAAAGGATGGTGGCGGCAGATGTCGCTGAAGACAGCGGTGAAATTAAATTATTTCAGACAAAAATAGTACCGGTGGCGACATGTGGGCTAGATAACATATGGACACATCTGAAATACAAGCGGAACTAGAGAAGCTCAAGAGCACCTATCTCAAATGAGCTATGTGCCCCTCAAAGTTACACCCCCCGGCTCATGTATTGACGGGAGAAATGTTGTTCATACAAGACCTGAGAATGAAACTACTGCTACCGTCAACCCCAGTTACAAAAACCTAATGCAAGGTATGGCGAACAAGCGAAACGAGATATGGAGCGAATTCTACAGCACTGACGCGATGGTGTACAAAGACTGGACGCAAGGCCTGTACGAACTTCGACACGTCGTGGGCAGGTTCGCGATACATGGCTTCCACTTTAAAATGTGCAAGAAGAGAAATTACCACCAACAGGCCCCAGAATGCGAGTGTGCGTGGTGCGACATAAAAGTGCGTCAGATGCCATGCAATGTAGTGTGAACGAACAGATATCACTTACACAACTGAGTAGTGAACACTGGTGTCGGCGCTTAACAAATGCATATTTTGCGCTATTACTTTATTATTAATAAAGGATGGTTTTGGGTTCAGAGAAAACTCTTATAACATTTCCAGGTACGAATTACCAGCTATAATGTCATCGAAAAAGTATTTAAATCGTTCAAATGACATTTGGGATACTCAGTAGTTACATTCCAAGATTTAAATACACGTATTTTACCACAAATATATACTTAGGGGCTTCCTGAATCTCTCTCCCCCCAGAAAAACCAACATACTTTTGGAGAAGGTCTATGTAGGTTTGTGTGTCTGTGAACCATATAAGCCAAATTTTTAATAATTATCAAATTTCATATTTATATAAGGTATATCCTTTAATTAACGCTGTGGCTGGTTTTGGGGCACTACTATTTTGGAGCGCTCATAGAGACTGCTCATCACTTAGGGGTGTGGTGTTCAGAAGTACGATTTTTTTTAACACAAAAGGAGATATATTAGAGTTAAAGTAACAACCATGCACAGAATTTATTTTTATAACTTTATTCCTGTTATCTCAAAACCACTCAGCAAAAGATTAGAAATCTATTAGGATTGCATTTCTATGTGCATTCAATTCCAAAGTTGAGTATGTTAGCACGTAAATATATTGAAAGAAACAATATCACAGAAAATAAAACTGATTAAATATAAACAAAAACCACCTGAAAAATAAAAGTTCACAAAATTACATGTTTACAACATAACTCTCTTATTAACAGATTACTGAAATTATTACGACTCTTAAAACTTGTGTTTACTGACTTATCACACGGCCTTCTGGAGCAGTTTGTCACTAAAATGTGTGATGTTCATTCAGAACAGGATAAATGAGTTCTGTTTGTTGACAAGTGCTTAAATTAATTCCTCTTACTAGGCATTTAAAGTTTTGTCAAACGTATTAGTTCTTTTTACATCGGATTTACTCGTCCACTCCATATATTTATTTTTCAAGCCAAAACACTAAAAAGAGTAGAAAATTCTTCTTTTTTACTCTCCGACCGAGCGAGGTGGCTTCGTGGTAACGTGTGAGGCTTGCATTTGATTTCGATTTCCGTCGACCGCCCACTCTCACCTTGAATTTTTCGCGGTTTTCCTGGTCGGTAGACGAATTCTTTGGTGGTTTCTGATCCACCACGATTTACATTCCCTAATTTCCGTCCTCATCTTTTAGGTGTGCTTTTAGATTTTCGTAAGACGGTGCCAGAAAGGAAAGCGTATTCCACTGTATGGCTGCTTGGTTGAACGGGTCGTTCGTTCATCGCCCTCTCTGGACAACTCCAGTGATGGGACGGGCCTTCGAGCTAGGAACAGTTAGAAACTTCCGCACATCCCTGTGGCATTTCTACTTGCGGCATGTAGCCTCTTGTGGTTCCTTCATTTCATCCGCAATAGATCTCCCGTAGGTGGCAGTGCGCGAGGTGACCCCCTCCGTTGTATATCCTGCCTTCCATAAGAGAGAATTATAAAAACTTCTACTTCGTCGATTAGTTCACATTTGAATGGGAAGCTACTGAATCGTTGACAACAAAACTTTGAGGAAAAACAAGTACTTCATAATAATCGACA
Source organism: Deroplatys truncata (assembly GCA_030765065.1). Classification (NCBI taxonomy): domain Eukaryota; kingdom Metazoa; phylum Arthropoda; class Insecta; order Mantodea; family Mantidae; genus Deroplatys; species Deroplatys truncata. The sequence continues at coordinate 107,960,883 of CM060990.1, read as the reverse complement.
ACAGGTTACGATCTCAAAGACGGCACCATGTTAACTGTATAATATTTTATGCAAATCGAACATCCTCAGGAAATAACCCCATTATTGTTATTTTTCAATTTTTCTCAAAAACTGTTCTAAAGATTTTAATTAAAATATCACTTTCGGATATTGGTTTGAGAAATAAAGTATTTCTTTTGAATTCCCTGTACATAGCCTGGGAAATAACCTCCTTGTTTTCAATGTTTCTATAAATAGGAAACTATGAATCATAAAACAAAGTTTGCTATAGGGAAATGTAGATCTCATCAAAATGCAAAATCTGTTAAGATTAAAACGTTCGGTAATAACCATTTTCGAATATCTCTACTCTGGGCTTGCATATTCCAATATATTAAGCAGGACTCTTTGAGATGTTAAGAGATCGTTCTTTCGTTGTTCATGAGCTCATACATAAAGGATGTAACATTACAATTAGCCCTTCGTCTGAGTCTCCTGTATACCTGTAAATAAAACCTCTCACAGAAATTCTGAGTCCCCTAAAATTTCACATTGGACGGCCTCCTACCCTATTGCATCAGAAGTTAATCATTTATTGTACAGTAATGAGAAGGTAGTTAAGTTAAGAAGGCAGGGGCACATTGGGCCCCTGAAAAAGTGCCCTCTGTCCCGTTTGGCTATTCTGCCTAAAATAAAATACTTAGCATGGCTTCCTTCGGAAGGGAATAAAGCCGGTGGTCTCGTGTCGTAGATTTATGGCACGTAAAGGAACCTCAAGCCTGATAGAGAGGCTTCTGAGCAAAATTTCCGGTCTTTCACGTCCAGTATAGTATGAGACGCTAAGAACCACAGTAGTTACATACCGTCCATAAATAAAACTCAATTTAATTTTTGCCTAAAATAAAATATGTATTTTAAACATCGCTGTTGAATATTTATCTAGCTAGGAAATTAAGTTTTCATATTAATAATGTGTAAAGTAGCTAGAAAAATAAACGAAAATGCACAGTAAAAATGTGCCACTGTGACCAACTAGGTCTATTGTGACTGCACCCCCGGGAGGTAGGAATGAAGTGAAGGAGCCGCAGGAGGTCGCAGGTCTGCAAGCGGACAGATTCACAGAGATGCACGGAAGTCCCTAATATTTCCAGTTTGAAACACCCGCCTTCACCAGCAGAGGCGAAGAATCCCGTGAGAGGGCGACGAAGGGACCTTAGCAAGCGGGCCAACGCATCCTGGCGTTTTACGGAGAGAAATCCTTTACAAAGTGCAACAACCACGCCATCTGCCCGACACTAGTTGCATCATGGAACCCAAAGACACATCCTGAAAGATGAAAGGGAAAGAAATGAAATGAGAGGATATGAGGGAAAAGAGAAATCATGGTAGAATACACCAATCTAGCATTCGCCTAGGCGACCGGAGGAAAACCACGAAAAACTCCATGGTCAGAATGGGCGGCCAACGGGAATCGATTCTGGGACCACAGACGTTGCCGCCTCAGTCATCCCGCTCGGTCAGGCAGTCTATAACTTGATCTTTTAGTTAACATTTTCATTATGCAACGGGGATAAACACTTAAAAAAATCAAACAAATTATTCAATTACATATAAAAACGAAATTCCACGCTATTAACTCACCTTATGACCAAACGTTTTATGCGAGTCATATTTTAAGTGACACTTTTTAAATAACTTATATGCACAACACACCACACACATTTGTGTGTCATCAGAAATTTGTTTACTTCTAAACTTTACATCTTTATTTTATGTGCAGTGTTTCCTGCTTTGGTGATACTTTCAAGCATATTTTTTATTACAATCAAAACTTCCATAAAACGCCTCTGACTTATGTAGGATAAGTTTGCATGGAGATTCGGATGGAAATTATCACTGAGTTGCTTAGTTTAATCGAGATGGCTACCCACACTTCGTTTTTAATGGTCGATAAGACCAAAACTGGAAAAGGGCTGCTGTCATTGATCTACTCAAAGAGCAAGTTTATTCACATGGTTACGAAAGCCCGGCCACAGTAGGTCCCTGTTACTCCTCTCTCTCTCTCTCTCTCTCTCTCACTCTCTCTCTCCCTCTCTTTTACTGTATCTTAACTAAACATTTACGGGAGCAAAGAGTATCATACAAATGTATAATGGAAGATGGTTCCAAGTGATGGTATGCGCACTTCGTAGCGCAGTTAGGACAGCTCAAGTTCCACCAGAATGCAGAGTGTACGAGTAGGGAACGCTCAGATTGGGGGATTCAGCGGGAAGGGTGGGTCGGAAAGGACAGATCAAATCCCACCAGATTGTAGAATGTGCGAGTAGTGAAGGTGCAGGCTGGGAGATTCAGCTGGAAGGGTGTTTCGAAAAACTTGGCCGGTAAGCAATCACGTGTGCTGATAGTTGCACGAAACCATGCATTTCCCAATTTCTTTCGGGGAAAATAGGTTTAAGACAGGCACGCTTTAGTGGAATCTCATTCTCCACTATGCAATTGCGTTTGTGATACTGATGTGAAATAACTTCATAAATATTTTTAAAAGGTTATTAATTAATTTGGAGGTCATTTATAATACTGGGTTAATCAGGTGTTAGCCATAGTCCTATATATAGTCCACGATGTGTTGTCCTGATAACTGCTATTATTTATTTATTTGCGTTTTAAAACTCCCTTTCTTGATATAAAACTTGACGACTGGGAGCCTTTACCAGAATCTTCTTCAGAGCAGCAATGAAGTCATTTACCCTGCAGTAATTTTCCCTGATACTTTCGCAAACACGATGTAGACCACGTGCAATACATGTCATATGGTTGAGGTTGGGATCGTCCTCCGTGGTGTAGTGGTTACCATGCAAATCTCTAGTTCCCGAGGTCGCGGGTTCAAACCCGGCGAAGGGTGATGGATTTTTTCGGGCGTAAAGATCCTAAGCATGGCTTCCTTTGGAAGAGAACTTAAGTCGGTGGTCCCGTGTCGTAGATTTACGGCACGTAAAAGAACCTCAAGCCTGATAAAGAGGCCTCTGAGCCCTGTCTTTCACGCCCAATATAGAATGGGACGCTAAGGACCACAGCAGTTAAAGAGCGTCCATAAATAAAAAACTCAATTATGTTGAGGTTGGGATACATGCTCTTCAATTGTTGGAAAGCCGAAAGCATGTAGCGTGCTTGATCAGTCACCACAAGCCTGACTTTTTCGTATTGTATGCCCCCTAGTCACAGGTTCAAACATGAGTCGAATGACTGCATTATTATTGTGCAGGCATTTGTCTTGTCGAGTTGGTACATTTTAAAAAGCATAGGTTTTACCCATTCACCACATAATGGAAAAACCAACACATTCAAAATATATCTTTGCAGCACATCAGTAGTTTCATCTAAAATGAATCCCACTCCATGTTTGCCGATCGTCTCTTTTATTTTCTCTAAGACGTTCTCATAAATTGGCTGTATATAACCTTTTCTCAGAGTACTCTCATCCGGTATTGACCTCTGTTTGTACTTCTCAAGGAGCGATTTAAATGCAGGATTGTTTACCTTGTGGATTGGAATTCCTGGCTGGATCAATGCCATGGGAAGATCCGCACTAAACTCATTCAATGAGCGCTGCTTTTCAGATCCTGAAGCGAAGGCATGTATCAGAGTAGTTTGCTTAGGTTTTGACTTGCGAAGTTCAATGTTCTTTAAATTTTTGTTGTTCTGGATGTGCTGGTTTATTCTGTTTCTTTGATGCTTGTCATCATTGGCAATATTTACTTCGCAAATGGCACATCGCAGAATGATGCCTTCAGTTTTGATAAAGTGAGTCTTGAATTCTTTTGAAAGTGCACACAGCTTCTCCTTCTTAACCTTCGGCATGATTTTGCTGTGAAAAATCTGTTCTGGTAAATCAAACAGGCTAAGAAGATAGTACACAGTCGATAGATAGAAACGGTTAAATTCATACCAGTGCTAACTGGATTTAGGTTTCAACTGTTGCAGCACCATTGTTTAAATTTTATTTGATTTCACAGCTGCCGATTGTCCTCTGTTGCTGATGTTGACTATTGTTGCTGCGGTTGCCCATTGTTGCTGGGGCTATGAATATTTGCTGGTGTTTCCATTAATTAGATTTTAATATTTATTGACCATTGTTTACATCTGATTAAACAAAATCTTAAAATCCCGTTCAAGAAGAAGAAAAAATTGTCTAATCTATTAAAAATGCGGATAAAAGTGGAAGGAAAGGGGCTGAAGCATGTAATAGAAGGGAAAAGGTGCAAAAGGTAGTAATCTCACGAAAATGTGCAAAAAGGTGCAACAAACTGCGATTGTTTTGCTTCATTTTATTGACTTGTCTGAATGAAAATAGCTATATTTTTGGAAAGGTGCTGCACCTTAAAATCATTTCTTTAGTAATCACTGGAAGGTGGTAACAGCAGTTGCAGGTTGCAATGGTACTGAATTTTTCAGTCGTCTTGTTTGTCCAACACACGGCTTGTGTGGAAGAACAATTAATTCTATACCCAGAAGATTCAAGATATACATTTTGTTTGTCATGTAAACATCTTTAATATGTTATTTTAATCAAAATCGTTAGAACCGTTTTTGAGAAAATAAAAAATTGTGTTTTTCCTATAAAGGGGGATTTACTTGAAAATATTCGTGTCGCATTTTTTTAAAGATACTGCACCTAAATACCATGCTTTGTATTTATCGTTTTCGTTTTTTAGTTATGCTGTTCACAGACACACACACACACATCTTTTCTAAAAATGTTTTTTTTTTATCCAGGAAGTCTGAAAACACGCATTAGGTGAAATCTCGGTATCGAATATATGGTTGGAATGCAATACCTTTTCTACCTACTATATACGTGGTAGAGAAAGTAATAATGATAATAATAAGAAGAAGAAAAAGAAAAAGATCCAGTTTCACTTACGACTGTTAAATGATAAAATCGCACATGTTTTGTGGATAAACGTCAATAGGAATGGCAACATATTTGAGCCTTCAGCTTCCTATACGCATTATACATGGATGACTCACAGCACACCTCATCTGATACATGTAGTTGGGAGAATTGCAATTTTGGTTGAAAGCTCTGCCAAAAGCCTGGCATGGGTTGTAGGATAAGGGAGAGAACGAGATGAGAAAATGAAAGACAAAATAAAACACTTCAGCAAGTCATCCAGCACCTGTCCTCGATCGATAAAGAAAAAAAATCTTCCGCTGTATAATGTAGTCAGACAGGGATATAGTTCTCACAAGCCAGGGATTTTCATGTGCATTCTCTTTCATTTAACTAGAGAAACTGTTGTTGCTGTCAGATATGCATCACCTTCTGCAAGCATTTGTTGTTTTTAATTTAGTTTTGCAATTTTGCTCTATTTTGGTGTAAAGTTCCCTTCCGATCGGCTAACTAAGGCGTACTGGCTTTATCCACACATTTTCCTAGGATAGAAGAAGCGACCGTCAACATTATGTGGGTACCAACATGTTTTGAAACGCTCGAACCAAGAAAAAAGCAATTTTCACAGGGCGATCGTTTTATGGCGAGGCCACGGATTGCCGTATGCGTTCTCCACACACAGTCTATTACACTGGTGGATTTTCGTTTCGTAACTCCCGCGTTACTTACGAGTGAAGTAACATGCACTATAATGAGTACTAACCTTGCTATAAGTAGTGTCCATCTGCGTGAAGACATTTCTGGCATCTTGGAATGAAATTTCCATTTACACGCATAAGTTCTTCTTGCGTAATGTTCACAATTTCTGTTTTTATATTGTCCTAAGGTTCATCTATGGTGTGGGGATTGTTCCTATATACTTTTTTAGGGTTCCCCACAAATAGATGTTCCAATTTAGGTTTAGCGATCCCGTTATCCTAAACTTATTAACCAGACGTTTAACAGTTTCTCTACTTGGAATTGAAATACCAGGAAATTTCTCTTGAAATTGTCTACAAATCTGTCTACATGATTCGGCTTTTACATATGTATAGTACATAACAATTGTTTGTTCAAGCGTGAACTTGTCCGCAGGCATTGCAGTGGACTAATAACAAGGCATTAACAACACTCTTAAGCATATCACACACAGCATAGATGTCTTGAATAAGCTTTCATCTTTGAGATGCACAAGCACAAATATCTTTACAGCACAAAAGGCAAAGGGATTGAAGCATAGCTGATAAAGATAACCTTGAACGCGTCATGCGCCGCCAGTTGCGCATCGGAAAAGTACTGAGGTCACTGTAGTACAGCGTGCTACGCATATAGCCGGTCTGTGGCCTCACGTTAAAACGCCCGCACTGTAGAAAAATGGCTAAGGGATGTAAACGCAAAATGTCGTATAAAGACCAAATAAATATTTAAGTCAAGGATCTTCCGAGGAGGAGAATCTTTTCGAAGTACTTTCCCCAATTTAATTAAAGCTTAATTTGAAAAATATTATCATTCACCAAACTATAGAATTATTTGAAAAGTTGCCGTTCAGTTTTGATTATTTTAAATGAATCCAATAATTTAGATGAAATTACTAAGCAATTTCATCTAAAGCGGGATGACTCAGGCGATTACATATGTGGCCCGCATTCGGGAGGTCGTGGGTTCGATTCCCGCAGTAGACCTTCCTGACCCATGGATTTTTTCGGGGTTTCACCGGCTCACTAGGCGAATGCTGGGAGGGCTCACTGACTCCTTCAAATTTCTCTTCCCTCATTCCTCTCATTTCATCTTCCCCATCACCAGGTTGTGTGTCGGACGACTGCGGAAAGATGGCACAGATGGCTTGCGTGAGCCTGTTTTCAGCTCCGTCCGCTGGAGGCCGCTCGAGTCCCCGCTGCTCTGTCGAGCTTCCCCGGTCTCCGCTGGAGTGGTCCCAGTGAGCCATCCTCTGGTGGCTTTTAAGGGTTGCCTTGAGCGCCCTCCGGCTGGGTGGTCAAGCTTGTAACTGTTAGGAACCTCTGCGCGTCTCTGTCGCCTGCGTCGGCCGGTCCTGTAACCCATGTCTCCTGCGGTTCCTTCATCTCATCCGTTCCTCCCGGAGATGTATGCACAAAAGATCCCTGTGTGGGTCGAGGTGCTACCTGTCCCATCCTTAGTAATCAGATCACGTAACTTTAGTCTTCTGTGAACTTATGCGAAGTGTTCTTTTCATGCTTGTCGGTTTCTTTATAGGGCAGAGTTTCAGGTTTTGAAACCTTTTCTAATACAAGTTCCAGCAATTTTCGTTTCACCAGAAAAAAACCTTGGCGTAAGTTTACCTCATCCCATTAGCTGTAGACTGACAGGAACCTTTGACGAAGCGTGGCTGTTGCCACTTTTAGTGCAGTATTCTAACAAAGCTGTTCCGTCCTCACTCCTTTCCTCTGTCTGGAGTACCTCCTTAGCAATTGTTAACAACGCTGGCTTTTGAAGGATAGGCTTGATCTTCCTTTGTTAATCTCCTGCTTAATTGAGTTCATGTGCCAGTTAGACGTATGACCTCTTTTGCAGCTTTTTCTAGTTGAGAAACGAAAAGTATGTGCTAAATTATGGCGAATGTTGGTGAAAACACGATTATTCCCTACCGAATCATTTGCTGCGAAGCTGCTATTACTTGCTCAATTGCTTACATGTGTCGAGTAATAATGTAACTCAACTAGTGCGTTATATTATTTATACAAGTGAAATGTACTAAATAATCAGAAAAAAATTAGGTTGTCTCATAAGTAATGTAGGTTTTTAAGTTTGGTGTTTTATAAGATAGAATTGGTTTTCTTTCGTTTACCAATGCTATTTACAGGATGCCATGGCTAATATTGTGTATAATGCGAGAGTGTGTCAGCCGTCAGTTGTTAACACACTATCGCAACATGGAAGTTACAAAGTTTAAGAAAGAAAGAAAGAAAGAAATTAGAGTCCTAAATCACTAATGGAAATAAGATTATAAAGCTGCTGCCGCAGCTCAAAAAGAATGAGTGAAGTGGAAGAAGAAGTTGTCGTTAGTGAGCGTGTGGCACAAGGATGGTTCCAACATTTCAACACTGGAGAAGAAAACATTGAAGATGTACCACGTTCTGGAAAAACTAAATTATGGGATATTGCGGTACACGCAAAGTTTTGGAAGAAAATCCGCAAAAAGTACTCGTAGTCTGTCAGAAGAACTTGGTCCATCAAAAGATACCATACATCGCCAGATTATGAAACTTGGAAAATAAAACAGAAGCTGTGGATCTGTACCTCATGAATTGACACCTCAACAGGCTCAACGTAGAGTGGATATCTGTCGTGAGCTTATCGGTAATCCCACGGATGATATACATATTTATCAGGAGAATTGTCACATATGATGAAAAATGGATCTATTACCGCAACCATGAAGCTTCGAAACAGTGGCTCGCTCCTCGCTAACCAGACAAAGTTATTGTTAAAAAAATCAGTTCGCCCCCAAAGTAATAGGTTTGTTCCCACACGATTCAGAATCGATTCCGAATTATCTGAGTGTGCGCAGTAGCTAAGTGGCGTTCCAACACGACAGAGAATCAGTTCAGAACCAATTCTGAATTTCCAGTTTGCTGTTCCAACGTATTTGGGAACTAGTTCGGAACGAGTGAAATCGGTTCGTGATTAAGAATAGGAACTGAAAATTCCAGACATGCGCAGATTGTAAGGTCTACAGCGCATACTCAGTTAATTCAGAATCGATTCTAATCGCTTGGAACAAACCCGACAGAGAGTATTGAAAAAGCGACATACTCTCTGTATTCAGTAGAAAATAAATTTGAATATGTAATTTATTCCTCCATTCGTGTTTATTTCTCAATACGGAATAGCAAAGGTGTTTGGTAAGCAGTTGCTCGCTGTTGAGTAGTATGGCGACATACTTGAGGAAAAGAACAAAGGTCTAACAAAGCCAGGGAGCAAAACAGCGTTCAAAGATAACAATAATGAGTGATTTAGAAGGTGACAGTGATCTTTTTAATGATGCATCGACTTCCGAAGAAGAGGATTATTTCCATTTAAACATTATTCCGTTATTTTGGGACCTTTACCCCTTTTTGGCACCTTTATACCATTTTCCTCCAACCATACCCACAATCCCCTTTTTTCTTTTAAGTTTCATTCCAATTTATTCTTTAACTTTCAATTAACGTCTCCTCAGCTTGCTGTGTATGTGCGAATAGTAAGCCTACCTCTTTCAGTAAACGCCGCGCGGGAATTGAAAGCACACCCGCAACAATGGAAAATAATTGTGTGTTCGACGAAAACCTCTTTCTCTCACTTTACTGCTATAAAGTGACCCGCACTAATGCAATTGACAATGAGTGATTCTATCCCACCAGAATCAGTAGCCTGCTGTTCGTGAATGTGAGTTTGTTGCTGTGAGAGACGTCATCTGTTTGCGTGGAGACGAAGCCTGGGCAGGCAGAGACGACAATAACCTCAACCGCGCAGTTCTGAGAATTATTAAGACTGGGTTATAATTCACAAAAGAAATATAAATATAAAGAAATAAAATTTTCAGCCCAATTGAATGGATAGTTTAGAAAATAGCAATTTCAGTTGTGCATCCCCTTAAATAAACCAGCACCTTATTTGCCTTTTTTCACCTTATTTGAGCACCTTTTCCCTTGCTTTTTTCATCTGAAATTTGCAACTAAAAATCCTAACCCTGATCATAAGCATACATTGGTACCATGTAGTTTTGTATTATTTGCATTACGTTCGGAATAGAATTTATGTGGGGTGTGATTGTCTCAGAGTATTGGAGTTTTAAATTAAACATTGTGTTAAATTACTTTTTCCGGGTTCTGGTTTAAATATAATATCTATATATTACAATTGTTATTCGCAATAACTCAGTATCAATGGCTTTAATCCGATAAACGAACCGATTTATTTTTGCTCGAATATTAGGACTGGAATCAGTATGAAAGAAATGCTTACGATGAACGTAATACGTAATACGTACATCGGCGGAGTTTGATTTCATTCATCAACGCTGTAAACGTAGATATTTGATCGTCTTCTGATTGACCGTGCAACGAAGAAGGCAGTGACAGAACGCGAACGGTTCAAGTAGTGTTCCAACCACACAGAATTCAGAATTAGTTCTGTGACCGTACCGGACTGGCGCATGTGCATTAGCATGTGTTGGAATTAGTTCGGAACCCGTTCAGAACCGTATGTTGGAACAAACCTAATATTATGTGTCTGGTGGAATTTTGAAGGAGTGATTCACTGGGAGTTTGCTCCAAACGGGCGTGAAGCCAATACGGAAACAACTGGAGCGAGTTCATGAAACTTTGAGACGGAGATACCCAGCATTAGTTAACCGAAATAGAGTTCTCTTGCAGCAGGACAATGCAACATCCCATACTGCACGAACAACCCTGACAAAAATTCAGGAATTGGAAGGAGTCGACCTGCTACCACACCCAACATACAGCCCTGATCTTGCGCCTTCAGATTACCATCTGTTTCGATCCATGACTCATTTATTGCGCAGAAGAAATTTCGAAAACATTGAAGCCGTGGAAGTGGGTCTCACCGAATTCTTTGCATGAAAAACCAGAGACTGGCACCGTCGCGGGGTAATAAACCTCGCTAAAATATGGCTAAAGACCATAGAACCTAATGGTCTCTACTTTGAGGAGTAGTTTAATTTCTTGTCAGAAAACTTTCCAAGTTAAGCTTTGCTTAAAAACCGACATTACTTATGAGACACCATCTATATATTATGCCAAATACACTTTCTTAGAGGGCTATGACGCTAGGATCTACTATGAATATTATGAGGTATCAGTGGTTCCCAATAATTTGTCATTACTTCGAAGAAAATACGTTTCTAGAGATGGTGATGTTTCTGCCCATAGAGTTGAACCACTTCAAAACTAAAGCAACAAAAGAGAACCTGATACACACAGCGCTGTAGAACTTACAGCGAGATCTCCATCTGCGATATAGCCGTTTGGTATCTGGCCTCTGCCATGTTTCAACTAGACAGGATTTGGGGTAGAAGAGGGTCTGCAAATTTGATTACCTCTTCTCCATACAAAGCTTCTGTGGTGTAAAGACAGGCAAAGACCCTAAGGGAAAATAAATCAGGTTTCGAGATTCTGAATGTAAAGGAAAACGCTGCTGACAATATGTGGTTTCACCAAAGAAGAAGGTGACGACAGACAGGATAAATTCACTGAACACGAATCTGACCCAAAATTGTCAGTTTTCTGATGATGAAGATGGCCACCTAGAGAGTTTATTTTCCGGCATTATGTTTACAGCTGATGTACATGGTGAGCATTGGGTACAATACATCGTACGATACGATTGAGCTCTTGAATATTCTGGTGCTATTGAGAGAACATTTGTGTACGCAGAGCTTAAAGATTTGGAAATAATGAAGACTGCCATACTAGGGGTCGCAATTTAGTGTGTTAAGACTTACACCTTTCAAGTATTTTAAGAGTAGGTTTCAACACTTAATTTTGATATTACCTTTTAGTGAAATATATGAGAGAATACTAACAATATTATGTGTCTCACTTGTCTAATAGAAACATGCATAGCAACGCCTGTGAATGACAAATTATTGTTTTACGTTGATAAATTAGAAAGAGCAGTAGAGCTATGCCCTTAATAAAAGCAAACACGTATTGATTTCGAAATGATCTAACTACTAATTAAACAAAAGTGTATCTCTGTAGACCTGAGATGTTATAAGGGACAGAAGTTAGAAATAAAGAGAAAATCAAGTGAATACACAACAAGATAAAACAATTCATTGCGACACCTCTTCTTCGTGGCATGCACAGAATGTCGTTGTGAGAAGATTTTTCAACCTCCTTTCCATTACCTTGGTACAAACTAAGTTTTCAATACATATGTATCACTATTTTGAAGTTCCATTTTGTCAGTATTTTTAAAATTAAGAGTCTTCAATGTCTTTAGGGATGAGTCCCAGACTTAGTTATTGTTTGTTTAATTTAACGTGAAGCTTATTTACAGATACACAGCTAACAAGTGAAGTATCCAAATAAGCAGTTGAAAATGAAACATATTTATAATGCATTTATTACATAATTTTTTAACTTTAATTATCAGGATAGAACGCCTTGCCCATCGGACTTCTAAGGCCGCCTCTGGCATCCAATGTGGGTTTACAGTGCTCCAGTAATGCATGTTATGGCAATTTACATGGCCTGTGTTGTGGAACACTGCTTCGTCTCTGAATAACACAGTTGCCAAAAAATGTGGATCTTGTTCAGTTTGTCGAATGATCCACCTAATGAACGCCACTCTTCGTCCATGGTCCGACTGCAGTAACTCCTGGTGTAGTTGAAGATAAGGGTGAAACTTTGCATGATGTAGAATTCTCCAAGTGGAGGATTGGCTAATATTAAAATGCTTGTGAATGTCCCTCGTACTACAATGCTGATGCTGAATGTCATAGTCAGTCACACTATCCGTTCGTTGCTTGGTCACAGACAGGGCGATCTGTTCGTGGATGTGGTGTCTTGTGCACTGTTGCTGATTCCAGAAGGTGGTTCGCAACTCGCAAAAACGTGTGATCTGTAGGAAGTGTTCTCTTAGGAACCCTCTGTTGGTATAGACGACGTGCATCCGTTGCATTCTGCTGCGCTTCCCCGTATACTAACAGCATGTCCAGGTACTCTCTATTCGAAAACATGTTCCACAGTGAGCACCAACGGCTGGAACTTCGTATTTATAGGCAAATCCATTTTCTGGTGCATTCGGAAAGAAATCGTGATTTGCTAGAACGTTCTCGAAACATGAAGAGAAATGAATAAAAAACGCATTTATTTGCAGGCGTAATTTGAATTTCCGACCTTCACCATGACTTTCCAGCATATTAACCATTGCGCTACTAGAACACGTTAACAACGAGCACCACCGTAGCCCTAATCAGCGGGCTGGTGAATGCGGTGTCAGCACCTGCATTTCGCATTATCGGTAAAATGAAGGGTTGCCTAGTTAACAATCCGAAGAATGAGAAGACTCGTGGTATATATATATATATATATATATATATATATATATATGCAGGGTGTAACAAACTTGTACGGCACAAACTGCAGGACACATCACATTACTCTCACGTAGACGGATAAATTATGTTATATGAACATGGGTCAGGAAACGCTTTGTTTCCATGTTACAACTCATTAATCATGGGAAACACACACGAACAAAACGTTAGAATCATGTGGAACATGCACTCTTGGTTACGTTTGGTTACGTTGTCATTATCGTAGGTGCACGTCAGTGTTTTGTTTTACATGTCCCTGTTGTCATGTGACTTACGTCATTGCTTATTTACAGGTAAGATCAACTGTTCCAGTGAGCAGTACGACCTTGGCAAGCACATGGCTTACTACGTACTAAGTAGAGTTGATCACAGACTTGGCTCGTGCAAGGTCAGTGTACACAAATGCAGAGATGGCAGATGCCCATTTGTTGTATGGATTAGCAGACGGCAATGGCGCTTGCGCTCAACGTATGTACCGGGAGAGATTTCCAGGACGAAGGTGCTCCGACAGGAAAGCGTTTGAAGCCAAAAATCGTCGTCATATGGAACATGGGGCATTTCAGCCTGATACTCGCGACCGGGGGAGGCCTAGAAGGACGAGGACACCGCAACGGGAGGCGGCAATTCTTCAAGCAGCTGACAAAGACCCTAGTGCCGGTACAAAACAAGTAGCTGCAACAATGAATGTTGACATGATTGTTTGGCGAGTGTTACACGAGGTCCAGCTGTATCCATACCATTTGCAGCGTGTGCAGACACTATCAGCAGCTGATTTTCCTGCAAATGGTTTATGCAACAAAATTTCAACCCTAATTTTAATGCAACGGTGCTGTTCATAGATGAGGTGTCGTTTCAACGAGATCAGATTGTAAATTATCACAATCGGCATGTATGGGCTGATGTCAATCCTCACGCAACTGTTGAAGCAAGTCATCAACAAAGTTGTTTTGCCAATGTTTGGGCCGGCAATTTTGGTGAGTGTTTGGTAGGGTCTCACATTCTTCCACCCAGGCCCAACGGACAAAGTTACCATAAGAATGCTCTACCTGATCTGCTAGCAGATGTGCCTTTAGCTGTGCGACAAAACATGTATTTCCTGCACGATGGAGCACCTCCTCAGTTTTTGTTAATTTCCGTAGGCTTCTAAATAAGAGATTCGGTGACAGATGAATAGTAGAGGTGGACCAATTACCTGCCCTCCGCGCTCCCCGAACCTAAACCCACTGGACTTTTATTTGTGGGGGCATTTTTACGGTATTCCAATTAGCTGTATAAGTGACTGTCACAGCTAAAGTGTCATAGTGCCTTCTTGCTGTCGTTCTTTAAGAGCTGCCTAGTTTGGCCATTGACGATTTTATTACAAACTATGATACACTCCAAATGTTATTTAATGAGGCAAGTGCGAATTTTCAGCTCTTACGTATTCTCCTACTGAGCGCTATTTACTAACATAATTGTTCAACCACTTTACGAGAGTTCTAAAAATTCTGTGTGCTTTTATTTCGATTATGAAGAAGTATTGTTTCACGTATGGACGCCAATTTGAGAAAGATTTTGCCCTTACGTCGGTTGCCCCACGTATGGGCACCAATTTGAAGAAGAATGTTTTATTAGCCCCACGTTTTGGGCGCCAATTGTAGAAGTTATATTGTTGTTGGAGTTGTATTTGCCCCACGTAAGGAAAGTCAGTTTGAAGATGATGTGGTATTGAAGGAGTTGTATTATATTTCAACTTTTGGGGAGCCGAACTTGTAGTACTTGCAACCGCACGTACTGTAAACAGTTTTCCGGTAGCCTTCACCCCAAATGTATTTCACTGTTTCTTTAAATATTATATTTATGTTTGCCTCGGCTGCGTCAGTATTTGTTAGAGAAATGGAAGTCTTGGCAGGGTTTTGGTGCGACAAGAATGTAGGCTTACAAAGATTTTTAAGTTTTAATTCAATCCTTTTTATTAATCCTTGACACAAATTAAATAGCACTTCACTGATATAGAGAGCTGTGAGATTCTTTTATTTAATACTTGCACTTTTTAATACGTATACTATTTTCGTCTCACACGAATACGTAATTCATTTCTCGAGGACACATCTCGCGTATGGCTATGAGCACTGTTTGGAGGCAACTGAACTGATTTCAACCGCCCAAACTTGTAAATTTATGTATTTCAAGTCTCTGATTGGCTAATCCTACTATAATAGAATACCTTCATTTAACTAAAGCTTCTTCTGGTTGTTGATTGGCTATTTTATAAACTGTCTCAAAATTTACATTATTGCTGCTCTAATAATCAGAAGTAGTATTATTAAACTCCCAAACCCATTATTGTCTCAAGGTTACCTCATTGTTAGCAACGTTTAACTTATTATTATCACAGCTCCTACATTATTAAATTACGTTATATACAAATTATTACATACTCATATTGCTTCAAGGGGGGTATTATTGAATTTACATATTATATAATTTGACTAAAATCATTTAAGTGTTAAAATAATCCCTCAGCTTCTCCAAGATGTTTCTATCTAATTATCTAATCCGTTTCGCTGGACTATTTGAAATCAACTGACACTGCAAGTTTAATGTATATCATATGTAGAATGAGCATTTTGCAGGCTCAATACACCATATGACTGCAGAGAATATATTCTAATAAAAGGGAAGTCATTTTCATGGTGGCTTTAATTTTACAAAAATCAGCCAACATAAATATCAAACAACAAAATGTGAAACGGACATGTGATTTGTACTATTCCCACACTTTTTCTCGAGCCCTGAACTCCTAGCGCTGCGAACGGTCGGACAGAAGAAGGCATATTGCCAAATAAACATCTGAACATTCTATTCCGTGCTCCAGTGTAGCCACTTGTATTAGTTTTGTTGTGGCTGCTCTTCGGAATTTCATTGCGGTTACTTTTAAAATCAGACAGTAATTTAATAGAACGACTGAAGCAGATCCAGCTAAATAAAATTGTTATCAGCTAAGTAAATCTAAATGACTATAGTTAATTCTTGAAATAATACATAGAACTCGATTTCATATTTGCCTTTTAATCCAACCGTTGGCTAGCCTGGATAAACAGTGGAAGAATGAGAATTCACTGCTTTCCGTGGTATAATTCTAACGCGCAACTGTCTAAAAACCTTACGAAATGGCCTGCGTCGAGTGAAGTCATTTTTCTTAATTATTACGATAACTTTATTGTATAAATGTGCTTACGATTGTGCTTACAGTTTAAATTAACAAATAAGTAATATGAAATTTGTGATCAGGTGCTTATCAACGAAAAATCTGGTAAAACTAAAAAACTCTTTGGGAATGGTTTCTAGAAGATAAGCTAAGAGCTCAAAAGATGGCAGCGCTGGTCGTTTCCGTTGTTTTACTTCCAAATTGTCTATTTTTTTATATACAGATTGGTGCTAAAGGTAAAATATGTTAAACAGAGCTACACATAAATAAGCTTACAAACATCCTGGATGTAAACCTAATTTTTATTGCTTATATACCGTGAATAAGTCGATACTTGTGTGCACAGCTGGAATATTTACCTGTAATACTGGTATAAGAGATGTTGCTGTGACAAGCCCCTGTTATTCTTGTGTTTGTTTTATTTCAGATACATAACGACCTAATTTTTGTACGACCACTGATTTTTTTCAGTTGGTCAATAATCTCCCACCATTTTAAATAGTCCCTTCTTCCTTGTTAGATTCCTGAGTTGTCAACTGAGATTGTAAGGACTGGCGTTCGTCTCGACTTTACGGACCGAGCGCGAGCCTGAGTGTCATCCTCCGTGGTGTAGTGGTTAACCTACTAGCCTCTAGTTCCCGAGGTTGTGGGTTCAAACTCGGCGGAGGGTGATGAGTCTTTCCGCGCGTAAAAATCATTAGCATGTTTTCTTTCGTATGGGAAGTGATGCCGGTGGTCCCGTGTCGTAGATTTACGGCACGTAAAAGAACCTCAAGCCTGATAAAGAGACCTGTGAGCAAACTTACCGGTCACATTATAACTCTTACATGAATTGTCCCTGTTTGTAGCCTAAATACATAATACACATGACGTTACTATCAGACGAGAGAAAAACGGCTTCATATCACGACTGCAGACGGAGAGAGCCGAATAACTGAAACCAAGAATGGCATTACACAAGTAAGAAAACTATTATTTAATTCGCTTTGCATTACCCTAATGCGGCACTAAGGTAGAGGAAATAATCATTTCATTTAACCCAAACGTTTGACATGGGGATTTCATTGGAAATACAGCAATTGTGTTCTGACAGAGCGGGATGGTTCAGGCGGCAACGTCTTTGGCCTGCATTCGGGAAGTGCCGGGTTAGATCTCTGAACCTATGAGTTTTAATGGAGTTTATGAGGGTCGTCAGTTAAATTCTGGAGTTGTTTCTTTCAGCCCTAGAATTTCCGGTCCCATCAATTCGTTCCATTCATCCTTCATCCCGTTGGTCTCTTTCAGGATCGAAAGTGGTGTTTCGTTGCAGCGTGGCGGGTGAAAAGGATGCTCTGTGTAAACTCTCTCCGTCCTCGGTTTTCGGTTGGCTGCCGGGGTATACCAACCCCTTTGAGGGGTGTTGGACCTCCCTCTGTGTGGGGCGGGGTTCCCGTCTGCCTGCCCGTGTAACATATGGAAACTTAGGGACCCCGTCATTGGAGTACCGTCGCTGTTGTATCCGGCCGCCCGGTGTTTCCTGTCGCCTCATCCTTCCTCCAGGGGACGCCCGAATATTCACTCGGGATCAGTGCCGAGTCCCGTAAGTAACAGAAGATAACATAAGATGAGGCGTTTCCTATATATATATTGTGCAGTACGTTTTCTATTATGGTTTAACGTTTGCCAGTTTTACAAGATTATACAAAGATCATTCCAAATGAAGAAGACATCACAGGCTATACCCAGAAAATACAAGATATACATTGCATTTGTCATGAAAATGTCTTTAATATATGGCATTTAATCAAAATAAATCTTTGTGTTAACACTATAAGGTACTAAAGCTAAACAGGAAGTTTGGTATTCATCCAGCTTTTCGATTTTGAGCTATGCTGTTCACACACACACACACACATGGAGCTTTTCTAAAAATGATTCTTTTGGGTTCAAGAGGGCCTCAAAACATATATTTCCTGTGAAATGCCGGTATCGAATTTTTGGGTGTAATGCAGTATCTTCTCTACCTACTGTGTAGGCGGTAGAGAAAGTAAATGTGCTTTTTATTTTTTCATTCATTCATTCAACGGGCCTCAAAACACGTACTTCCATTAAAATCTGAGTATCGAATTCTTGGATGAAATGCAAAACCTCTACCTACTATTTATGTGTTAGAGAAGGTAGAAAAAATTTATGGTGGTGACTCGCCCCGACTGAGATCCAAACTAGGAACCTTCAGATTAGGAGGCAAGGGTGTACACGCAGACTACAGGGACATGTTTTAGCTAGCTCCTACGGCACTCGTAGCGAAGCCGATCGGTTCTCCGCGGCCTTCGTGATATGAAGACGTTTGCCTCTCGTCTGTCTGTAACGTCGTCATAACTAAGACTTCAAATAAGTTAAGACTACACACCGGAATTGATCAATGTGTGTATACTATATATGGTTTATTATTATTATTATTATTATTTGCCAACGCTACTGCAGTTGCGCGCCCCAATAATTTTTAATTTTATAAATACTTTAATAGAAGACAGCCGTAGTGCACAGAATAATAATAATAATAATAATTATTATTATTATTATTATCATTGTTATTTGAATATCAGACCAGCAAATTCGAGAAGCCTCTAATGAGTTCGATAGATGCATGATCCTTATTTTAAATTTAGTTTATGGTGTGTTTATTAACGTTTTAAATTATTTAATTTTAGACGTTTTATAATATTTGTATAATCAAAATCTCCGTTAAACTAGAAATTGTAAAATTTCTCATTTTTCTCTCATGTTGAACATATTTTGGTACTGATATATCTATAACACGGCAATCACGCAACATTGTATATTACATCTCTAAGAACGTTCAGTAAAATACTGGAAATTATTTCGGTTGTGTATTACGTCCTGCAGTTTCTGTTGGGAAGGTTTATGAATCCTTTTACTGCCGTTTACAGTTTACATTATTGTTTTTAATAAATAATCTCTCTCGGCTGAACAGGCTATTGCAAGGTTGTGACATCAGCAAATCAAAGAAGCGTCTTTGTCTACCAGTTCATATGAATTCGAAGGATTCTTTTTTTTTCTTCAGTGGATTGTCCTCCTCTTTGTATGACCTACACCCTCAAAGGCTTACAAGCCATTGCCTTGGGTCACTAGCCTGTCGAGGAGCAAGAAAACTCTGGAGCATAGCATTTCTAGGATGGGTGATCAGCCCAATACCTGGTATGGTGGTGAAGAAGGAAGAAATGAAATGCAGTGATGAAAGGGAGATAGGAAATTTCGCGGATCAAATTATCCAAAGCACCATTCGCTTAGCGACTAAGGAAAAACGAGAAAATAAACACCAACAGTCAGGTTGGTCCGCCCTTGGCTTGAAATCGGGACCTGCCAAATGCGACATCACACGTTACCGCGGCGCACCTCGCGCGGCAAAGATTCTTTCAGACTGTAGAATTCAATTAGTACCTTGATTGTTCCTGTCTACTCCGAAACAGCAGAGCTCGGAAATATTCATTTATTTTTGGCCTGTTCTGCTTTTGCAAACCAGATAGATGTTATGACATTACAATGTGCGTACAAGCATCATCGTATTCACTCGGCGGTATTCACCCGGGCTCGGCTTGGGAGGCAAATTGTCTATGAGTAGTAAACAAAGTGCAAGCAAGAATGAATCGAGAAACATGATCACGATTCTTGTAACCTGCGATTCTTTTTGAACGACGATAGACTTACCATACGTCCGGGATTAACCCGGACAGTCCTGGTTTTTTATTATTGTGTCCAGACTTGTGTCCAGGTTAAAAGATTGTCCAGGGCTTTTAAATTCTAATATAATTTCAGTTATTATTATTAAGAAACTAATAGCACAGGCCATATCATTTCGTCATTTCTGGAATCCTTCATGACGAAAGGTTAAGTTTTTCACCTTTTGGTATATAATTTCGTAAAGCGTCCCAAGGAATCTATTCCAGTGAGTAGTTATTCTGTTGTGCACATTTTGTAAATAAAGTCTCTTTTGTATTTAGGAATATACTATGGGAAAAAGAAAATGCGTTTTCGGTGAAAAATTGCAAGAGGAATACACATGCTTAAAACTATGTAACAACAACACTGACAGAGAGCAATGTGCTAAGTGTGTGTGCTCTATGCACACAAAGGAAGAGGAGACATCGAAGATCATGTTAAGACTGACAAACATAGGACTGCAGTCAATGGTATCTTCACCTTCTCATTTTTGCGATTTTTTGAACGGCGATTCATGACAAAGCCTGAAAAGGTTCATGCGATTTGTTTATGTAGTCGTTCATTTGAAGGATTCGTTTATGAGTCCTAGTCTATATTGAACAATTTGTTGTAAATAAAATTATTTTGCGAAACGAAGAGACTAGGGCTAGATTTCCGGTGCCGACATGGGAAATTTTTTTCTCTGCCGGGGACCTGGTTAGGGATACACTCAGGTCCTTGGGACCAATTGAGAAGCAACTTTAGAGAATAGAGTTGGCTGAGGTCCTGAAGCCCACATGTATTAGTTAGCATGTTGACGGCATAATGTCTCATTGACCACATGTTAATGCACTCTGTCCAGAATGTCCTGGGTGTGGATAGATAGGAGGCGGTGTTTGCAGCTGTCGTGCTGTTGTAACGTTGTTCGCAATGGCCGAAGCGAGCATTTATTTATTATTACTGGTATGACTACTTCAATGGATATTGCATGTCGCGATAGTTGAAATATTCCATGCATCTCATCATGGCGGATCAAAAAATGGAATAAAGTAATTCCTTTCTTCGTTATTTTCCCTTTACATGCAAAAGGTTTTGTTATTTTTCATTTTCTCAAAAATGGAACTAATGCTTTTGAACAAAACACCATACGTTTAAGTTATGTAGGTAAATAACAAATAAAATACGTATCTTGAATTTGATAAATTGGTTTTCCTTCATTTTTTCAAGCCCAAGCCATAAAAAACATTTTTCAAATGAGGCCCGAACCCGGTTCGTAGGCCGGGTTGCCTTGTATCGGCCCGAGCCCCTATAGACCTCTAACGGACAGCACTCGCAAAGCCGTGCTTGCCGCGCACGTCTGCACAACCTCCTGAAGACGTTTTCAGTGGACGATAGAAACATCTTGTACTCATGTATTCAAGTGTTTTCAGGTGCTCAGCGTCTGCATATAACAACATATGAAATTAAGACTTAGTAAAGACCAATGCCTGGTTATATCTGAGCCAGAAGGTTTGCTAGTGTATGACATTAAAGTTTAAAGAAGGCGCTATTTCTTGTAGAAGAACTATCAACGAAAGTAGACTAGCGTGATTTTGTTTTAAAAATACAACATTTTAGTAATATATACATAAGATTATTTTAAAATCAAATAGTTTGCAAAACTTGTAATGAATATACAAAAGTTCTTAGTGTGAAAAAATAAACAAATAAAATCATACAGAGGTGCGATGCGTTAAAAATAAAAACATTTTCTAGAAAAGGTGGGAGTTTTAAACAATAATCAGAATTATTACTGATATAAGTGTTACATAAAAACTACGATCAGCGTGATGTTTTAAAAATGAATTTGCACTAACATACACATAAATATGTTAAAAAACCAAATAATTCAGCAAAGTTGTAATGGAGAGATCTCAAGGTTTTTAATGTGAAAAAATAAGCAAATAAAATTATACGCAGCAGTGATAAGCAAAAAATATAACTTTCTAGAGAAACTGGGAGTTACAACAATCACGTTTAATAATATTTTCAGTTTGTATTGACTTGGAAAATTTTGTTTATATTATGCTTTAATTATCCCTGTGACACGAAAAGCAGGATTACAGTGGTGTGTTAAAAATAAATCGGATAAGCACCAAACTTTGTATTCAAGTTCAATATCTTCCAAGGATGCGACATGAAGATTTTCAACAAAATTCCGTAACACCCAACTACCCTTTAAATTCAATATTTTTCGAATTTTTTTATTTTCTCAAACATATCTCTTAACTACATTGATTAAAGTACCATGCCAAATAAAATTTATATCTTGAGTTTTCTGGAGATAGCCTATGAATTTCTCTTCATTCAGAAGGAATTTTAATTTATCTTATATAACTGGTAAACGTTAAGTTAGAAACGAAAACGTACCACAAAAATCTCTTTGAAACACACATTTTCTTCCAAACTTATTTGTGGCATAAGCCGTTTCCTAGATATCCATTATTAATGCTTGAATGTATTGAATACGTATTCTTTTTAACTCCTATCTATTTTCAGTTGTTTCACACGTCTGCATGTAAAGAGAATGGAATTTAAGGCCAGCACATAACGTTCCAAAAACACTTGTTAATCGCTGTTTCTTTTGTATCCATACCTAACCTATATCTATACGTCGTATGTTAAATAACTCTGAAATGCACTGTAAACAGTTTTCATTCTCAGGTGCCCACCTGGGTTCCTCCCCTGTAAGAGAAACAATACCATTTTACTCATGATGAGGCCTATGTTTACACCCGTAGTAATATATTGCAGTTCCCTGCTAATGATTATGTTTTATGATTAATTCGCATTACAAGAAAATCATTGCTACTTCAGTTTTACGCCTGTGTTCTCCGAGGCCTTCTCTTTTGACAAGCCTGCCGATACCTTTTAGAATGCCTAATGTTCTGGAAGCTAATAAATTCCAAAAAAGTAATATTTTCTTTCCAAGTATGTTCTACTCTGATACTTTAAGTTTAGGTTTAATTATTCTGAACACACATTACAATCTTTGCTGTATAAAATCAAGTGCATACATTAAAACCCCGCTTAACCGAACTAAAGCGGTCAGAACGTTTCGGATAACGCATCTTTTCGGATAATCGATGGTAACGATTTTAAGCAGCAAAAGAGAGAAAGTAAGTATATTCCAAAGGCATGTAATAATGTTTAATAAAAGCTTCTACTATATACCTACAGTTTTAAAATATGCATTACAGTATTTACTAAGACTATTTAAAAAAACCAATTGCTTTTTTCTGAACTTTGATCTCGCACCGTTAGCGGGCGACAAATATCAGGCCGGCGTTTGATAGGCATTATATCTCTTGGCGTTGATTCACTGCTTTGTTTTACAAACCGCAAGTCAAACAAAAAATTTGGTGTTATTGAATAGTGCCGTAATTCAATATTTCACGTTAAGAGTAGGAGTAGGACTAGGTATGTAGGGGCACTTAGCACCTCGACTTCAAGATCTTTGTGCCTAAGCCCGTAACGGGGTGCCGCTGGGTAGGGTGAACATAACAGAGGGTGGCCAGACCAGGAGGTACGACAGGGGAGAGTTTAGAGTCCCCAGCATCTACAGTTTGAAACTCCCCGAATGGCAATTGGTGCAACCGGGTACCCCTACACCGCTGCAGGATGCACAGCTTCCTGCGGGACTCGGAGACCGCCCATATTCCAGGGAACGTAGGCTGCATTTCCCATTTAGATTTTTTTTTAAAGTTATCTTAATCACCCAGTTTATAATTACTATTTTACTGTACTTGTTGCCGCAATTACACAACATGCAGACACACACAAACACTCATGCCCATGGTGGGACTCGGAACCGCGACCCTCAGCTTGGCGGAGCACCGCAGTTTACACTCAAGCGACCACGGTTACAAGGACCGGCCAGATTTGAATGTGAAATGTGGTGTTTCTTACCCCTAAAGATTTGAATTCCTCGTCCGCTGTCACTCTGTCGCTAACGCCTTCGAGTTTCAGTTGAATGCTTATTATTACAAGCTTTCTTTTCGCTGGCATCTTAATTATAAATAAACCACACTGACCAATACCAACAACCAAATCATGTGGTCCTACGCACTGAATTCCTGTGCAAGCAGTTAGCACTTGCTATAACTGTACTGGGTATATTTCCTAATATGAGGGGTAGGGGTGAGAACTGTCTACAATACCAAGTACCTGTATTGGAATGTAGGTTTGGGGCAAAAGAACACAGCCAACTGTCTCAGCAACGTTGCCTGCACGAATTTGTGCTTCTCGTATTTTTTCTTTCATTCTTTCTTTCTTTCCTTCCTTTTTTCTTTTTTTCCTTGTCTTGTCGTTAAGCGGATTTTTACTGTATTTTGATTAACTGTATAAGTGATAGTCTCAGTTAATGTGTCAGGTCCCTTCTTGCTGCCGTGCTTTAGGAGCTGCCTAGTTAGGCCATTGACGATATTATTACCAACTATGATACACTCCAAATGTTATTTAATGGGGTAAGTGCGAATTTTCAGCTCTTACGTATTCTCCTACTGAGTGCTATTTGCTAACATAATTGTTCAACCACTTTAAGAGAGTTGGAAAAACTCTGTGGTGCTTTTATTTCGATTATGAATCCCTCTGCTTCTCCAAGATGTTTCTATCTAATTACCCTGATGTGGCAACAATGGGCTCAACAATCCGTTTCACTCGATTATTTGAAAGCAAGTGACACTGCAACTTTAATGTATATCATATGCAGAATGAGCATTTTGCAGGCTCATATGACTACAGAGAATATATTCTAATAAAAGGTGAGCCATTTTCATGTTGGCTTTAATTTTACAAAAATCAGCCAACATAAATATCAAACAACAAAATGTGAAACGGACATGTGATTTGTACTATTCCCACACTTTTTCTCGAGCCCTGAACTCCTAGCGCTGCGAACGGTCGGACAGAAGAAGGCCTGTGTATTGCCAAACAAACATCTGAACATTCTATTCCGTGCTCCAGTGTAGCCACTTGTATTAGTTTTGTTGTGGCTGCTCTTCGGAATTTCATTGCGGTTACTTTTAAAATCAGACAGTAATTTAATAGAACGACTGAAGCAGATCCAGCTAAATAAAATTGTTATCAGCTTAGTAAATCTAAATGACTATAGTTAATTCTTGAAATAATATGTAGAACTGGATTTCATAGTTGCATCTTAATCCAACCGTTGGCTAAACTGGGTAAACAGTAGAAGAAGGCGCAACTCGCTGTTTTCTGTGATATAATTCTAATGCGCAACTTTCTAAAAAGCACGAAAAGTCCCGTTTCCCTGGATGGCTTACTATCTGAGTGTCAGCTCAAGAAAAAGTGTGCGAATTACTTCGTACATTGAAAATGTCCTTAGCGGCAAAGTTATTAGTGCTAGTTTTGCTTGAAAACACCAGATGACAGAACCTTCGTTTCCTCTCCAAAGCTGTATGCAATATCTTGTGTACGGTGAAGACATTTTCTTTAATTATTGGGATAAATCTATTGTATAAATGGATTACAGTACGATTGTGCCTACATTTTAAGTTAACAAATACGTAATATGAAACTTGTGATCAGGTACTTATCAAGGATAAATTTGGTAAAACTAAAAAGCTCTTTGGGAATGGCTTCCAGAAGATAATCTGAGAGGTCAAAAGATGGCAGCGCTAGTCGCTTCCGTTGTTTTATTTCAAATTTCTCAATTTTTTTTATATACAGGTTGGTACTAAAGGTAAAATATGCGAAATAGAAATAGACATAAATACGTTTACAAATATCCTGGATGTAAATCTAATTTTTATTGCTTATATACCGTGAATAAGTCGATACTTGTTTGCAAAGTTGGAGTGTTTACTTCTAATTCTGGTATAAGAGATCTTGCTGTGACAAGCCTCTGTTATTCTTGTATTTACTTTGTTTCAGGTGCAGGGCACGTCCTACCGGAATCTTAATTTTTGTAAGACCACTGATTTTTTTCAGTTGGTCAATAATCTCCCACCATTTTAAATAGTCCCTTGTTGTTAAATTCCTGAGTTGTCAACTGAGATTGTAAGGACTCGCGTTCGTCTCGACCTCACGGACCGAGCGCGAGCCTGAGTGTCATACTAGCGCTTGCAGAAAGCCAACCGAAGTTGCCCGACGAAGTTCGAGCGAATGCCGAAAATAAACGAAAGGGAACGATCTTCCAGTTCAAGGGGGAAGGTAGTCCATTCCGGCACATTTTGTTCCCATTGGCTGTGGTCAAATACGTAACGTGGAACGTTGGCGCGCGCATTTCGACTGGCAATTGAAAGTGAATACATAAAGCCATGCGTTTCAAAGCAGGAATTTGTACATACATAGTACAAATCGGTTTAAGTTCAGTACCTTCCAAAGATGTGACACAAAGGTTTTCAAGAAAATTCCCCACCCAAAATAACCCTTTACACGGAAGAATTCTCGATTTTTTTTTCTGAAAAATGACTCAAACGATTTTGATTAAAATGCCATTGTATTCAAGATATTTACATGAAAAATAAAATGTTTATTTTTAATTTTCTGGGAACAGCTTCTGAAGTCCTCTTCATTCGGAAGGAATTTTGTATACTCTTGTGTAACTGGTAAATTTAAGCAACAGAGGAAAATGGGCTACACAAAAAATGTCAATGGGATAGATGGATCTGTTGCATCCCAGTTTTATATGTTATAATGTTTTATGTATATGCAAACTCCACCATCTTCTAAATGTTTTCTTATACAGGGTGAAAGATATTGCTTGAACTGTAATAAAATGGCTAATAGACACAGGCACAAGGAACATAAAACACTGTTTCATTTTTGTAGGTTTAATGACAAAAATTGTATTGGACATATTTGCACTACTCATTATATAGAATCCATGATTAACATACGGTTCAAGCAGTACCTTCCACCCTGTATACTGTCCTCCCAAATAATACCCATGCAGTAATAATGAGAATTTCTCGTTTCAAGTGATGTCTTTCTCAAACATGTCTTCAACGTAATAGAAATTACATGGGAAATTGAAATTTATGCATAACAAAGTATAAAGCTATAAGTTCGAGCTTATTCAAAGTGAATTAATCATCATAATAGTATCAACCTCATGTAACCACTTTATGTAGGGCAGATTGCATGTGATGGTGATTAACACTTATTTGCTATTGTTGTCCTACTGTAATGCGTGTCGAGAAGTTTACTGTTGAAATGGTGATGGTTTACAAATTTTTCTCTCTTAGATAAGACATGATGGGGAGGGGAACATCCCCCCCAAAGGCTGTTCTTGGCATTGGGTATATTCCTACTTACTCTGCATACTTCATAATTGTATGATGTGTTCAATTTCCCTTGAGCATTGCTCACAGTGGAACCAAATGAACAAACACAAACAAACAAGCATCACTGTATGGGCTCAATTTGCTTTTTTCCCATATGACCTGTCAATAAATTTAAGGTTCCCATGTGCTGTAGGACCTCCACTGTGTTATATCAAATGTTATATATAGAACCTTTCCCAGGAAAAGGAATCAAAGTGTATTTTCTATTCAATAACTGTAAGTTTTATTAACTAGAACTGGCTTTGTGTATGCATAAGTGACTTAAGTGCAATTACCTATAAGATCATTCCAATAGATTGTAATAACAGACATTCAAGAGGTTAGAATTTAATGAACATTTTAATTGGGTAGGCCATTCAAATGTATATTAATGTAGGCACATGTTCCTTAAAATACCATACAAATGTGTTATACAGTATTATTAAATATGAATGTGAATGCAATGTCTCTAAATAATAACAATGTCTCTTTGTGTTTAACCATATCACACCCACCCTTCATAATTGTCAATCACTTTAACATGTAGTTTAGTGTGCCAGTATTAATTGTTTTTTCATATGTTGACTGCAGAAAGAATGTAACAGCACATGCTGGTTTATAAATTTGGGGCTGGATGAGACACTCGTTCATTAGTATTGCTCTCTGTCCTCCATAGTATTTTTAATTTTAATGTCCCTTTTAACATCACAGGTTTACAGAGATTGGAGACTGGTGGGAGGGGGGATAAAGATGGTGCAATTGATGGAATTATGGTGGGGAAAACCAGAGAACATTCATTCTAAGTGCCATTTTATCTACCACAAAATCCCACCTCTGATCCCTAGGATTGAATCCAGGCTTTTTTGTGAGAGGCCATAGTGCTGCCCAATTAGAAGTGTGAATATGAGACAACATTTAAAACAGAGATAGCATTACTCAATACTATCAAGTAATGAAACCAAGAAGTTGTTTTAATAAAGTAGATACTTAAAAAAGAATAACTATTTCAGCAGATATTTTGCCATGGAATACATATTACACATTTATATAATTTAAGTTGGGTGTTTTGTCATAAATATGGTAGCTAACATTTCGATATGTAGAAATCATTCAGCAATAATGTGGTAATACACAAGTTATATGTAACTATTTGTGCTTCCAAGGCCAGCGCTTAACCGAGTTACACAGATTGACAAAAAAATTCCCAAAGATACACAGTACATAAGGAGAATTTTCTGTTTATGAAATGCTTTAAGTTATTTTGCAATGTAAAGACCATTATGTCCTAATTTATTTATTTGGTATAACATCAGCAAATAGTGTTTGAGCACAACACTAATACACATCCAAAATCAAACTATGGATCCCAAACTATTATCATTACATCACATTCAAAATTGAAATAGGTATCAGACATAACCTTTGAGCACCAGTTCTCTTGTTCGTTTTACGATATTAGTGTGCAATCCATAAAAATAAAATTTTCGAAATACAGTCCCTAATTCGAACACATTTTAACACCTTAACATACTAAATTATAGTTTATATTTAAGGTTAGCTTGTTTTCGGTATATATATATATATATATATATATATATATATATATATATATATATATTTCAATTCTTCATTAAAACCAACTAAACTTTCGATTCATAACCTGTCTTCTACCTTACTAGGTTTTCAGGTCATGTTCCAGTTTTAAACATCGAATGCGCGTTATTTGGTACTCAATATTAAATAAGGTATCACTATAAACTCCTACATTTACACAATTGCTCGTTGATACGAAAATTCTGGTTTATTTTTATATTTTCGCCATTGCTATTTTATCAGCTGACTTCCATCTTAGTTTAGTTTCAAGCCTCAGCAATCAGCATGGCAGAGGTCGCGAAACCTTCCCCCTTGAACTGGAAGATCGTTCCCTTTCGTTCATTTTCGGCATTCGCTCGAACTTCGTCGGGCAACTTCGGTTGGCTTTCTGCAAGCGCTAGTGAGTGTCATCCTCCGTGGTGTAGTGGTTAACCTACTAGCCTCTAGTTCCCGAGGTTGCGGGTTCAAACTCGGCGGAGGGTGATGGGTGTTTTCGGGCGTATAATCATTAGCATGTTTTCCTTCGTATGGGAAGCGAATCCGGTGGTACCGTGTCGTAGATTTACGGCACGTAAAAGATCCTCAATCCTGATAAAGAGACCTGTGAGCAAACTACCGGTCACATTATAACTCTTAGATGAATTGTCCCTGTTTGTAACCTAAATACATAATACAACTGGTGATGAAGCAGACGTATGCTTTGATGCCTTATCGTGATACAACTTGACTTTATTTATTTCGTCACCATAGAGAGCAGGGATTACTGAATGGAAATTTGGTATGAGGTCGTTAGTCTGATAATATGCCGAGTGATTTTCACATTTTTATGTATACGACGAATGGTTAATTTGCCAATGCAGCTGTACCTACTATTACCATGAAACCATTGGGGAAACTTTCGTTAAGTTTCCTTATAACAAAATTAAAATTTTTTCTCATCTTGGTCTGTAATATATAGCCCATGTTTGCTGCAAGCACTTAGATAAGCATATGCCTCATCTAAAATCACAACAAACGTTCACTTTTCACTAGCTAGGTATCGTTCATACAGCTTTCTGCTTTCTGTTAGTGGCACAATCTGCTATGTGTTTACAGGAGCTTATACTCCCGACTCTTGAGCACTTTTCTAGATTCAAATTCTGGTTGATTATGGTGTTCACAGTAGTGACAGTGTTTCCTAATTACAGTGCAATGGTCCTCTGAGTTGCAACATTTGGTCCAGAGGCATGGGCCTTTCAAAGTATCTCCGGGGTGCGACTGGTGGCCGGTCGTGGATTTCCTTGTTTCTTGCCCTTTGGAACATGTCTTGATGTGGCCATACCTCTTTTGTTGAGTACATACAAAATCGCTTTCTTCGATATGGTAAAACCACGCCCCTTGTACTGCCTTTCGATCACACACTGCACTTTAATGGAGGAGGCATTATAATAGAGCACAAGTAAGTACACACACTAATGGCACTGTCGAAGCTAAGCCAAACATTACGGTTGCCGCGTGCAAACTCGCAACTGGTCGGGTGCAGGTGCTGTCTATAGTCTCGTTTGTCACCTTCAGTGTTCACTAGTGATCATGGTCACTCGGTGAACATAAACATTGTTGAGCTTACGGTATAGGTTATACAACGGAGGGGGACACCTCGCGCACTGCGATCTACATAGATCTATTGTTGCTACCACCTCGAGGAGGAAGGAATGAAGTGCAGGAACTACAGCAGGGTACAAGCCGCAGGCAGACAGGACACGGAGGTGCGCGCAAGCCCTTAAAATTTTCAGGCTCGAAGACCCGTCTCACTGCTGGAGACGCCTAGAGAGGGGGATGAACGACCTGTCGACCATGCAGCCTTCTAATGTCCACGGGAAGAACTTCTTCCTTTGTGCAGGCATGTGCGCCATCTATCCGGCGCCTCTATAGGCCACGAAACCTAGAAGCACATCTAAAAGTGAGGAGGAAACAGATTGAAAAGATAATGACAGAAAGGTAATCGTGGTAGATAAGAAACCATTCCAGCATTAGCTTACCGACTAGGGAAAACCACGAAAAACACAAGTTCAAAGAGGCTGGTCGTTGGGAATTTAACCCGGACTTAATAGTTCCCAGGTCGCGGGTTCAAACCCGGTGAAGGGCTATGGATTTTTTCGGGCGTAAAAATCCTTAGCTTGGCTTCCTTTGGAAGGGAAGTAAAGCCGGTGATCGGGTTTCGTAGATTTACGGCACGTAAAAGATCCTCATGCCTGACAAAGAAGCATCCGAGTAACATTTTCAGTCTTCCACGTCCAATATAGAATGGTACGCTAAGAACCACAGTAGTTAAAGTGCGTGCATAAATAAAAATCAATTTATTTTGAACCCGGACCTCCAGAGCCATGAGATGACAGTAACCCGCAGTTCATTTACGTGACACAGGTCACATGTGAGGTGCAATTGCAAGTAATACGGTGATGGAGATGATGGTAATATCAATGCGAGGCGACAAGTGGTTAAGATTACGTTAGTGCAAGTGCACCAAACACAAGAACCGAATTTACCAACTTTGTAATTAGGTCAGCTACTAAACTTGATAGCTTTATACATAGTACCGTTGAATACATGTCAATTACTTGTTTTAAAGGAACGTAAACGGTATACATTCTTATGTACCGCTATTGAATAAAACTTGGCTACTTTAAGGTATTATTCTATTATATGTGAGTGTTGGAAATACTGTACTGATTATAGCCGAACTTCCATTTTTAAGGGATTTCTGTTATCCACGACGTTAGAACACAAAAGAAGTAGTAACAAGAAGTAGGCTTATTTTAACTAAGTACCTCTCACACGGAGTTAAAATAAATTGTTAAACGATAGAGCTTTTTGGTTCATTTCCCTTTCATACTAACTTGGTATAAGTTAAAATTCTTGCATTCAGTGCTGGTAACCTAACCTACTTGCGTGTTTCGCCTATTCTACTACATGTATGCGCATGAAGTATACTACACCCTCTAGATTTTTATGTAAAGAGTCTTTCAACAAGAGTGTCCTATCTTTAACATGTGTAGCTGCCGTTGGAAGCTTCCCTGGATTTTTTGTCGAAAAATCATCTTCAGCGACGAAACCAACTTTTGGATGGATGGATGTGCTAACAAACAAAATTGCCACTATTGGAGCAATCACAATCCAATGTAGTTTGAAGAACGATCACTTCATCCACAAAAGGTTACTGTGTGGTGTGGATTTTGGTATGGTGGAATCATTGATCCATATTTTTGCCAAGATGAAGATGGAGAAGCTCTAACTGGCAATAGAGAAATATACCGGGCTCTTATAAGGGACTATTTTTGGCCTCAATTGGATGGTATGGATCTCAGAAACATCTGGTTCCAGCAAGATGGTGCCTCATATCATACTGCTCTCGAAACAATCGATCTTTTGAAGGAGAGGTTCAGAGGTTTCATCATTTCCCGTGGTGGTGATGTTAACTGGCCCCCGAAGTCATGTGATTTAACGCCGGTGGATTACTACTTGTGGGGTTATGTTAAATCTCGAGTTTATGTCAGCAAGCCAGAAACAGTAAATTATCTTATGAATAACATCACGAGTGTTATTCGTGAAGTTGGACCTATTTTACGTTCTTCTGTCATTGAAAATTGGGTCAACCGTATACGCGCAACCCAACGAAGTCGCGGCGGTCACTTAACTGATGTTCTCTTCCACACGTAATGGCATTAATTGTGTTCCAAAATAAAAAAAGAAATAAACCTCTATCATTTATAGAACATGTTTTATTTCGGTTCAAACATAGGACACTCTTGTTGAAAGACCCTATAGATATTTATTATTGCAGACAAAGAATATTTACAGTTGAATTTTACCACTTAAACCTTACTCGGGTTCTTTACTTCCTTTTTATTCGTTGATACCTACGACTTAATTCATGCAGCAACTAAGTATGGACTGTCCTTTTTTGACCTAACGGGATGGATCAGGCGGCCTCAGGCAACCTGTGGGCCGCATTCGGGATGTCGGGATTGTCGACTTCTAGAATTAACAGATCTGATTGTTCTCGCAATTTTGTTCCTACTGTCCATGATCTTCGAGTGCATCCTCTTGCGTTCAGTGATCACCATGCAGTCGTCTGTCGGATTACGCAGGTTACACATGTTCCCTCGCCTGGGAGAGGTTACTTGAGGATTGCTGTGTCCATTTTCGCGGAGGAAGATTGCCGACGAGAGTTCCACTTCCTGTGGAGGAAGTTGCACCCTTCCTTCCTCAACTCCCGCAACAAACTCTCCTGGTGGCTTTATAAGGCTAAACCAGCAATTATTTCCCTTTTTAAACGGGTAATTTTCCAATGAGCCAGGGAACGGTGAGAGCTACTGGATTTCTATTATTCTGTTTTGCAGCATCTCGCTGAACTACAAAGAACCGGTCGCGATGTGTCCCGACGTCTGCATGTTATTAAGGAACAAATTTCGCTAAAACAACCGGAAATGCTTCGCCTTCGAGACATCTCCCATCGTCGGCATATGCCTGGGGAAGAAACTTTCTCTCTTTTTCATCTTGCCGGAGAGCGCCAGCAAGGCAATCAGCGTTATATATCAGAACTTTGTCACGATGGGCGGATAATTTCCGGATCCCCTGCTATCATCCGCTGCTTTCATGAATATTTCAGTGATTTATTTTCCAAAGGTTCCGATACCGGTGCCGCTTCATTCCCGCTGCATTATCACCTACCTTCGCAGTTCGGCTCCTCTCTTTTGCGACCTATTACCTCTGCGGAACTAGCGGCAGGACTGCGGAGTGTAAAGAGGAACACTGCTCTTGGACCGGATGGTATTCCGTACGCCTTCTATTCCACGTTATGGGACGTCGTTTCTCCCGAACTCACAGCAGTGTTTGCAGAAATTCAGTGTTCCTCTTTGGTTACCGAGAAGTTTGTAGAAGGCGTCATACTGCTGCTTCCGAAGGATCGATGTGCTAGAACCGTTGCAAAGTATAGGCCGATTACTTTGATCAATTGCGAATACAAGTTACTGGCAAGAGCGTTAACTTCGAGGGTGAATTTGGCTTATGGAGCAATTCTCTATAACGTCCAGACTGTGGTTTCGAGTCGCAGAAACATCATACAAAATATTGGCTTATTGCAGGATGTTATTTGTAATGTTGAAACCTAGAAGCTTCCAGTGGCATTGGTTAACCTTGCTTTTGAGAAGGCTTTTGATAGCGTTACTCATTCTTACCGTTGGCCGCTTATGAGGCATTTGGGGATCCCAGGGCAGTTTCTTTCATTATTACAAAACCTGTATGCTGCCGCGACATCCAGATACTTTGCAATGGATGTCTTTCTCCTATACTCCGCATTGAGAGGTCAGTTCGACAGGGTTGCACCCTGTCTATGGGTTTATTTGCTTTGAGCCTTGATCCCTTTTGCGACAACTACAGCCATCCCTAGGCGTTGTAGAACTGCACGGTCAGCGATTCCAACTTATAGCATATACTAATGATGTGACGGTCTTCGTGCCAAACAATGGTGACATGGTCACCGTGCATTAGTGTACGAGACTATAGTGCCGTTTCTGGAGCCCAACTAAGTTTTACCAAGTCGGAGGTTTTACATTTTGGTCATTGGCCAGAACCCCTAAACCTTCTTGGTATGCGAACAGTAAGCAGCAGGAAGATCTTGGCGTTGTGTTTACGCACTGTTTTTGCGAGACTGTGGCACTTAATTGAGCTGACAAACTGAGAAAGTTACGGATGCTCTTAGTGGAGCAGCGGACTTGATCTCTCAACCTTTTCCAACGAGTGTGGTATGTGCACACTTTCGCACTCAGTAGGATTTGGTACATTGCTCAAGTTTTGGCCATTACCAAGTAATTTTCTCAAAGGTCAAATGTCTTATTGGTTATTTTCTCTGGTCGGAGCTGGTTATGGGGTCTCCAGGGCACAACTACGACTGCCAGGTAATAAAGGTGGTTGTGGGTTGATAGCAGTGGATGTGAAATGCCTGGTACTTCTTGGAAGAACTATACTGCGTATTCTGGATGGTGAGGGCCTTCCGCTACAGCGATCTCTTTGGGCAGAACAACTTCATCTTCCAGATAAGCGGCTACCCGAATTTCGGCGGTGTGGAAGAGCTTTGCGAACCTACCCACACTGACTAATCAAAGGTTGGCCTTTACACGGCCAGCTTTCTTTTACAAACATCTCATGACTACCAACAGTGCTCTACCTCGGGTACAACAAAGCTATCCGCTGAGAGATGGAGGACAATTTGGAATAAATTTAAGAATGCGAAGATCCCCACCGACTGGAAAGCTGCGGTCTACTCGGCTGTCAATGAGGTTGTTTGACAGCCGACAAACTGTGGCGGCATGGCAGAGCAACAAATGTTCTGCGGTGGAAACCTTGTGTCACAAATTGGTGGATTGTGCCGTCGTACGCCCAATATGGGACTGGGTATATGGAGCTATCTGTGTGAGCAGTAGTGACGTACCAGTATCTCCTCTGGAAGTCTATCTGAACCTTGAATTCCATCACGATGATTAGAAACTAACAGCTGCACTTACTTGGCTAATTTTTGCCACCTATTTTTGGGTGATAAACGTTGGAGGCGCAGCGAATATACAGGCCTTCCAGATATATATCCGGAAGGAACGCTGAGAGTTGGACAAACGGACCACTTTGGCCTTGGATTTCCCGCATTTACGGAAACTCTAAGTTTAATTAATAAAAAAAGTATGTTATTCATAATAAGAACCTTTTGATTAATAATAAAAAAAAACCAAAGTAAACAACAAAGAGCTTTGTGGTGAATCCACCGATCAGAATATGACCGTCTTTCTATCATATCAGTTGAAGGGAGTATAGATGTTAGGTTGTAAACTCTCGATGCATTCATCCAGAAATAAGTGATAAAAATGGCGTTTAGAAGATAAGCTAGGATCCCAAAAGATGGCAGTACTAGTGGCCGCCGGTGTTTTATTTTTAAATTCCCAAGTTTTCTTTATAAATTGGTGCTAAAGCTAAAATATGTTAAGCAGAAATAAACACAAAAATGCTTACGGGCATCTTGGATGTTAATTTTATTTTAATTCCTTATATACCGTGAATAAGACGATAATTGTTTGCATAGCTGGAGTGTAGTCACGTTGTTTCTGGTATAAGAGAACTTGCTATGACAAAGCCTGTTATTAACACCTTGTACTTATTCTGTTCAGATTGAAGCCTGCACTCTCATTCTAGCAATTTTTGGAAGACCACTGATTTTTTCAGTTGGTCAATAATCTCCTAATATTTTTAACAGCCCCTTCTGCCTTAAATAACAGTTGTGAACTGAGATTGTGGTTACTCGCTTTCGGTCCGACTTCACGGCCCGAGCACGAGCCCGAGTGTCGTCCTCCGTGGTGTAGTGGTTACCTTGCTAGCTTCTAGTTGCTGAGGTTGCGGTTTCAAACTCGGTGAAGGACGATGAATTTTTTTGGGCGTAAAAATCCTCAGCATAGCCTCCTTCGGATGGGAAGTAAAACCGGTGGTCCCGTGTCATAGATTTACGGCACGTAATGGAATCTCAAGCCTGATAAATAGACCTGTGAGCAAACTTACCGGTCTTTCACGCGCAATATAGATTGGGACGCTAAGGACCACTGCAGTTAAAGAGCGTCCATAAATAAAACACAGTTTATTTTTTATTTGCGAGCCCAAGAATACGTTACATTTTGTCTGCTATAGTAGGATTCGTGTCATGAATTGTCCTCTCGTGGACTTTGATTATGCTGGTTGCCCTAGATTACAACTCTTAGACGAATTGTTCCTGTTTGTAGCCTAAATACATATTACACATGACGTTACAGCAAGACGAGATACAAACGGCTTCATATCACGAGTGCAGACGGAGCGAGCCGAATGACTGAAGCTAAGAATGGTATAGCACAAGTAAACAAACCATTATTTACTTCTCTTTGCATTACCCTGCAGAGTAAATAATCATTTCATGTAACCCATACATGTGACATGGAGATTTCATTGGAAATACACTATTTGAGGTCTTCTGACAGAGCGGGGTGACTCAGGCGGCAAAGTCTGTGGCCCGCATTCGGGAGGTGCCGGTTCGATCTCTGACCCATGAGTTTTTTGGGGGTTTTCGCGAGTCGTCAGCTGAATGCTGGAGTTTTTCTTTCCGTCCTCGAATTTCCTGTCACTGCATTTCCTCCCATTCATCATTTCATTCATCCTGATGGGTTCTTTCAGAATCGAAGGTGGTGTTTCGGTGTATTGTGGCAGTGGATGAGGATGCTCTGTGTTAACTCTCCCCATCCCTCGGATTTCGCTTGACTGCCAGGGCATTCCAACCCCTTTGAGGAGCGTGTTTCCTTCCGGTGTTTCCTTTCGCCTCATCCTTCCTCCAGGGGACGTCCCAATATTCACTCGGGATCAGTGCCGAGTCCCGTCAGTCATAAGATGAGGTGTGCTGTATAAAACAGTAATAATGGTCCAGTGACCAGCTAGTTCTCTCTCTCTCTTTTACATACCTACCAGTGAATGAGATGAGTATCATTAATGATCAAGGGTTCAGAGAGCTTGGAGCTACTAAATACATGTTTAGGTATGTGAAAAACCAGGAGCAAAAAGTTCTGATGTGTTACATTCACATTTCTTCTCCTACCCTCTATCATTTATTAATGGGTATAAAGACTACTCTCAGAAAGCTTATTTTTCTGTCTACATCATTTTAATCGAGACAAACCTTTGCAGAAGTTACACAATTGGTTGTACATACAATTGGATCAGCGATAGCCAAATGTTTAAAAAACGGACGTTTGTGCTGGCCTTAAAATTCCATAGTGTTTCCATGTAATCGCGAGAAGCAAATGAAAATCGACAGGTGTTTGGTATTTATCTGACTTTTCGTTTTTACCTACTTTATTTTAATCGAGATAAACTTTCCGGAATTAGTTGTATTCCACATTTCGTTATAGGCACAAAGGGAATTGGAACAGTTAAAAGTTTTGGAACTGGAGGCTATACGCTGGCCTTAAAATTCCATACTCTTCCCATGGCATCGCGAGAAATAACTGAAATTCGGCAGGACTTTAAAAGAATGGCTAAGTATTGCAGAATGCGAATCATTAATAATGGAAATCTCGGAAATTTTTGATGCCACGAAAAAGTTATCTATTTGAAATAAATCGTGTGTTTTAAAGATGCATATATCGGGTTAGTCTTCTTAGCCTGCGGATTAAGAAGTTATGCAGTTCTGCCGTTGTACTGGCTATGGCGTAAACACAGTCCACTGCATCGCATCCTAACAATTTCGCCAAAATGACTGGTTTGCACCTCTGTACGTGCAGTGACTTGCATTCCTAATGCAACAATGTGCGCGTTGGGCTTCAGTTGTGAGGGTCTCAAGTTCAAATACTGCCACTTGAAGGTACTTTTTATGTTTAGTAAATTTAACGAGAAGTGATGGTTTCACATGGAAGTGTCGTTGCAGTTAATTAGTTCAATTATGCGAATTTCATTAAAACACAAATGGTTACTAATAGATTATGCGTTAATGAACATCATAAATAAGTGTATATAACATTGTAATTATCAGTTACAAATATAAGTTGTCATAAATAATATTTTACCATTTAAAGCTATTATTTCATACAAAAGAAAGCCAATAAGTTGTTCTGAGAGTTTACAAAATCAGTACGTACATACAAAGTAGATAAAGGTTGCAAGCCCATATTATGATCGTTGTGAACCTCTCTGGTCCATAAAGTAGTGCATTTAACATTGACTATGATATCATGCCGGACCATTACACAGATAAACCTTTGCAATTTACCATACTCCTCCATGTGGTTGTAATAGGTGTTCAAAGTGACCACCATGCCGGCGGTAGCAAGATCTCAGTCTAACCATCATCGGCAGCCTGACCCGACGCAACCCGTGGTGTAGGGGTTAGAGTTACTCTGTGTTACAGTGGTGTAGTAATACATTACAGTTCCCTGCTAATAATTTTGTCTCATGATTAACTCCGTTATAAGAAAAGCATTGCTATTTCAGTTTTATGCTTGTATTCTCTGAGAACTTTTGACAAGCCTGCCGATACCTTTTAGCATGCCTAACGTTTTGGAAGCTAATAAATTCCAAAGCAGTAATGTGTTGTTTTCCGCGTCTGTTCTTCTCTATACTTTTAGTTTGATTTTAACCATTTTGAACACACATTACTACCGAAGTATTATCTTTGCTGTAGAAGATCAAGTGCATACACTAAAACCCCGGTTAACCGTACTAAAGGGGTCAGAACGCTTTGGATAACACATATTTTCTGATAATCGATGGTAACGATTTTAAGTAGAAAAGAAAGAAAATTATTTCCTTTCAGGAGTGCTTCTAGGTCTCGTAGTGTATGGCGGTGCCGGAAAGATGCCGCGGATGCATGCTCACTGGAAAGAATACTCCCCGTGGGCACTAGAGAGCTGATTGACTGGCGGGTCGTTCATCGCCCTCTTTTGGCGGTTCCGTACGTGACACACGGATCTGCGAGTTTGGAAATATTAGGGAATTCCGCGCGTCTCAGTGGCATGTCTGCTTACGGCGTTTAGCCTGCTGTGTGATTCCCTCACATCATACCTTCCTCTCGGGGAGGGGTAGACACAATAGATCTCAGTAGGCGCGGTGCCGAGGTGTCCCCTTATGTTGAACCTATTGACTTTTTGATGGTCAACATCAGGCAGAATATCGATCGCCAGTTTGCCATCAATGTTGATATTGGCGACTTCCTCTTGTACTTTTAAGCTCTTCCTCGTTCTGCAACGATACACTTACCATACTTGTAACGCAATATACTATTAGGTCTGATAGTGGTATAGTCAGAGGGAGGGAATCTCCAGCCACTGGAGTTCAGCGCCGCACGAAGACCACTATTAGGCCCTTTGTGTCTTACGTAATCCCAGGTAGGAAGCGATAAAGGGGAGGCCCTTAGGGCGACCATAGTAGTATTAGTCCCGGATGAGCCAATTGTTTTAACGATAATCCTGCCGCTAGGGGCGCTGGAGTCGCTAGTGTCGGTGCGTGCGACGGCGGCGGCGGTAAGTTTGAAAAGCGCCCTGAGCGGTAGGATTATCGTTATTGCAATTGGTTCATCCGGGACGAGTTGAAAGAATTGAGGATTAGGGTAAGGTGAAGGAAGAAGAGGAAGTGACGTGGAGTGTTTTGATTGGTTCGTTAATTTGGGGTGGAAGATGAAGGAAGGAAGATGGAGGAGTATGGAGGTCGCGTGATGGAGAGGAGCTGGGTGGCGAGGTGTTGTCTGTGCGGAGGTCGGGACTGAAAGAGGGAAAATATGGGGGAGCGAGGGATAAAAAGTGTAACAGAAAGTGACGTGTGAAGTTGTGATTGGTGGGAATAAGAAGTGATGTTATTGGTGGAAAGGAGCAAATGAAGGTTGTTGATTGGTAAGAATAAGAGAGATTATGATTGGTGGGAAGAAAAAGGAGTGGGGTATGTTGGAGGTGATGGGAAAGGTAAGTTTTGCTAGCAACAGGATTTGCAAAAGCCTGTCGTGAACAGATCAGCAATTTTTTTTTGAACGTTGGATGGTAGTTTTCTAGAGTGGATAGAGAGATGGGGCGATATGAGATGCGGTGGCGAAAATGGGAACTAAACAAGGTGGTTGAGACAAGAGGTTTAAGGACGAGGAAATTTGGAGGTTAGTGGTGAACATGGCGGTCGCAAGAGGTGGGGGTAAGGAGTTGCGGTGGTGAGAATGGGAACTAAAAGAAGATGGCGGTAGCAAGAGGTTAGAAGAGTAGATTTTGAGGTTAAAATAGTGGGAACTAAAAATGGCGGAGGGTCTGCGACAAGGAGATGCGGTGGGAACTAAACAAGATGGCGGTCGCAAGAGGAGGGTAAGGAGATTTGAGGTTACAGTACCAAAACACGAAAGGATATATTCCTACGCCAAGCAGGTCCGAAAAATAATTATGCGTGTGGTACTTACCTGTTACCGGTGTGGATGCGTCACCAAAAGCGCGGCACGCGAGGCGGAAAAATAAAAGCAAACTGTTTTTGAAAATGCTTAACCAGCTTTAAGATCAACCAACATCACTACGCACTGATATACCTAGGTTTTTAAAGCGGTACAGACACCCTTTGCAGAGGCGTAATTTAACTATACCAAAACCTGGTACTGGACCATCGTGATGGTCGCTAGCGTACGTAGGAGCAGGGTTCTCATAGCCGGTCGAAGCGGTCAAAAACGTGTACGACGTAGGTGTTCACAGTAGCTGCTGACGAGTCAACCGTCGAGGTGTGAATAAACGAGATCTGTTCTCGCCGGCAATCTGGTTCGGAGATGTGAGCAGCGGCGAGGTGTTGTCTGTGCGGAGGTCGGAACTGAAAGAGGGAAAAGATGGGGAGCGAGGGATAAAAAGTGTAACAGAAAGTGACGTGTGAAGTTGTGATTGGTGGGAATAAGAAGTGATGTTATTGGTGGAAAGGAGCAAATGAAGGTTGTTGATTGGTAAGAATAGGAGAGGTTATGATTGGTGGAAAGAAAAAGGAGTGGGGTATGTTGGAGGTGATGGGAAAGGTAAGTTTTGCTAGCAACAAGATTTGCAAAAGCCTGTCGTGAACTGATCAGCAATTTTTTGAACGTTGGATGGTAGTTTTGTTGAGTGGATAGAGAGATGTGGCGATATGAGATGCGGTGGCAAAAATGGGAACTAAACAAGGTGGTTGAGACAAGAGGTTTAAGGACGAGGAAATTTGGAGGTTAGTGGTGAACATGGCGGTCGCAAGAGGTGGGGGTAAGGAGATGCGGTGGTGAGAATGGGAACTAAAAGAAGATGGCGGTAGCAAGAGGTTAGAAGAGTAGATTTTGAGGTTAAAATAGCGGGAACTAAAAATGGCGGAGGGTCTGCGACAAGGAGATGCGGTGAGAACTAAACAAGATGGCGGACGCAAGAGGAGGGTAAGGAGATTAAGTGTAACAGAAAGTGACGTGTGAAGTTGTGATTGGTGGGAATAAGAAGTGATGTTATTGGTGGAAAGGAGCAAATGAAGGTTGTTGATTGGTAAGAATAAGAGAGATTATGATTGGTGGAAAGAAAAAGGAGTGGGGTATGTTGGAGGTGATGGGAAAGGTAAGTTTTGCTAGCAACAGGATTTGCAAAAGCCTGTCGTGAACTGATCAGCAATTTTTTGAACGTTGGATGGTAGTTTTCTTGAGTGGATAGAGAGATGTGGCGATATGAGATGCGGTGGCGAAAATGGGAACTAAACAAGGTAGTTGAGACAAGAGGTTTAAGGACGAGGAAATTTGGAGGTTAGTGGTGAACATGGCGGTCGCAAGAGGTGGGGGGGTAAGGAGACGCGGTGGTGAGAATGGGAACTAAAAGAAGATGGCGGTAGCAAGAGGTTAGAAGAGTAGATTTTGAGGTTAAAATAGCGGGAACTAAAAATGGCGGAGGGTCTGCGACAAGGAGATGCGGTGAGAACTAAACAAGATGGCGGGCGCAAGAGGAGGGTAAGGAGATTTGAGGTTACAGTACCAAAACACGAAAGGATATATTCCTACGCCAAGCAGGTCCGAAAAATAATTATGTGTGTGGTACTTATCTGTTACCGGTGTGGATGCGTCACCAAAAGCGCGGCACGCGAGGCGGAAAAATAAAAGCAAACTGTTTTTGAAAATGCTTAACCAGCTTTAAGATCAACCAACATCACTACGCACTGATATACCTAGGTTTTTAAACGGTACAGACACCCTTTGCAGAGGCGTAATTTAACTATACCAAAACCTGGTACTGGACCATCGTGATGGTCGCTAGCGTACGTAGGAGCAGGGTTCTCATAGCCGGTCGAAAGCGGTCAAAAACGTGTACGACGTAGGTGTTGACAGTAGCTGCTGTCGAGTCAACCGTCGAGGTGTGAATAAACAAGATGTGTTCTCGCCGGCAATTTGGTTCGGAGATGTGAGCAGCGGCGAGGTGTTGTCTGTGCGGAGGTCGGGACTGAAAGAGGGAAAAGATGGGGAGCGAGGGATAAAAAGTGTAACAGAAAGTGACGTGTGAAGTTGTGATTGGTGGGAATAAGAAGTGATTTTATTGGTGGAAAGGAGCAAATGAAAGTTGTTGATTGGTAAGAATAAGAGAGGTTATGATTGGTGGAAAGAAAAAGGA
Organism: Deroplatys truncata; assembly: GCA_030765065.1. Lineage (NCBI taxonomy): Eukaryota > Metazoa > Arthropoda > Insecta > Mantodea > Mantidae > Deroplatys > Deroplatys truncata. The sequence continues at coordinate 107,917,928 of CM060990.1, read as the reverse complement.
GTGGGGTATGTTGGAGGTGATGGGAAAGGTAAGTTTTGCTAGCAACAGGATTTGCAAAAGCCTGTCGAGAACTGATCAGCAATTTTTTGAACGTTGGATGGTAGTTTTGTTGAGTGGATAGAGAGATGGGGCGATATGAGATGCGGTGCCGAAAATGGGAACTAAACAAGATGGTTGAGACAAGAGGTTTAAGGACGAGGAAATTTGGAGGTTAGTGGTGAACATGGCGGTCGCAAGAGGTGGGGGTAAGGAGACGCGGTGGTGAGAATGGGAACTAAAAGAAGATGGCGGTAGCAAGAGCTTAGAAGAGCAGATTTTGAGGTTAAAATAGTGGGAACTAAAAATGGCGGAGGGTTGGCGACAAGGAGATGCGGTGAGAACTAAACAAGATGGCGGACGCAAGAGGAGGGTAAGGAGATTTGAGGTTAAGATTTTTAGGTTAAAACAGGGCGTAAGCATGGGAACGAAATCCAAGATGGCGAAGGCAATGGTGTGGACGAGGAGATGTGAGGTGCGGTGGCGAAAATGGGAACTAAACAAGATGACGAAGACAAAAAGTGTAAGGACGAGAAGATTTCGAGGTTAGTGGTGAACATGGCGGTCGCAAGAGGTGGTGGGCAAGGAGACTTGAGGTTAAGATTTTTAGGTTAAAACAGGACGTAAGAAGGGGAACTAAATCCAAGATGGCGGAGGCAAGGGTGGGACGAGGAGATGTGAGGCGCGGTGGTAAAAATGGGAACTAAATAAGATAGCGGAAGCATGAAGTTGAGGTTAAAAATTGAGGTAAACGTGGAGAGCTTAAACCAAGATGGCGGTGGCGTGGTGGTGAAAATGGGAACTAAACAAGATGGCGGAGGCAAGAAGTGGAGGGACGAAGAGGTTTGAGGTTATGGTCAACATGCGAAAGATGCCGAACGCAACAGATGGTGACGAGGAGATAGAATTGAGAATTAGGGAAAGATGAAGGAAAACAGGAAGTGACGTGGAGTGTTTTGATTGGTAAAAATAAGACGAAATGTGATTGGTGCGTTAATTCGGGTGGAAGATGAAGGAAGGAAGATAAAAGAGTATGGAGGACACGTGATGGAGTGGAGCGGAGCGGCGAGGTGTTGTCTGTGCGGAGGTTGGGACTGAAAGAGGGAAAAGATGGCGAACGAGGGATAAAAAGTATAACAGAAAGTGACGTGTGAAGTTGTGATTGGTGGGAATAAGAAGTGATGTTATTGGTGGAAAGGAACAACTGAAAGTTGTTGATTGGTAAGAATAAGAGAGATTGTGATTGGTGGAAAGAAAAAGGTGTGGGAGTGGAGTATGTTGGAGGTGATGGGAAAGGTAAGTTTTGCTACCAACAAGATTTGCAAAAGCCTCTCCAGAACTCATCAGCAATTTCAGCAGACGATGTGCGTGGCCATAGGCCCGCTGCGATGAAAGAGCTGCAAACTGCGCGATAACTTGAAAAATATTGCCCGCCGTGACGCATTGCGCGCGCGCGTTTACCGTAAACCGTTACAGTTTGCCATACTTATATTATCCGTCTTTCTTTTTTCTTTTTCTTTTTTTTACGTTTGTTTTTTAAAAAAAATAATTAGTTTTTCGGGGGTTTTCTCTGGTTGGTAGACGAATGCAAGCTTTCTGCTTTTTCACAGGTTTTCCCTGGTAGGTAGGCGTTTGCTGTAGTGGTTGACGAAGCCCTTTCTAATTTTCGAGGTTTTTTGAGGTTTTTCGTGGTTGTCCCTGCCGGTAGGCAAATGATGAAGTTTTTGCTTGTCAGCGCACGGATACTAGGCACATACTCGCACACACACACACACGTTGCAGCTGCCATACTTATATTATTCGTCTTTTTCTTTTTTTCTTTTTGTTTTTTCGTTTTTTTTAAAAAATAACTAGTTTTTGGAGGTTTTCTGCGGTTGGTAAACGAATGCAAGCTCTTTCTGCTTTTTCATAGGTTTTCCCTGGTTGGTAGGCGTTTTCTGTACTGGTTGACGAAGGCGTTTCTAATTTTCGAGGTTTTCTCAGGTTTTTTTAGCGGTTGGCCCTGCCCGGTAGGCAAATGATGAAGTTTTACCTTGTGGGCGCACGGATACTAGGCACGTACTCGCACACACACACACACACACACAAACGTTGCAGTTGCCATACTTATATTATTCGACTTTTCCTTTTTTTTTTAAAATAACTAGTTTTTTTTTTGGGAGTTTTCTGCGGTTGGTAAACGAATGCAAGTGCTTTCTGCTTTTTCATAGGTTTTCCCTGGTTGGTAGGCGTTTTCTGTAGTGGTTGACGAAGCCGTTTCTAATTTTCGTGGTTTTTTCAGGTTTTTTTTTTAGTGGTTGTCCCTGTCCGGTAGGCAGATGATAAAGTTTTTCTATAATGTCGTCGTTTTGGCTTGTGGCGCACGGATCCTAGGCACATACTCGCACACACACACACACCCGTTGCAGCTGCCATACTTATATTATTCGTCTTTTCTTTTTTAAAAAAATAACTAGTTTTTTTTGGAGGTTTTCTGCGGTTGGTAAACGAATGCAAGTGCTTTCTGCTTTTTCATAGGTTTTCCCTGGTTGGTAGGCGTTTTCTGTAGTGGTTGACGAAGCCGTTTGTAATTTTCGAGGTTTTCTCAGGGTTTTTAGTGGTTGACCCTGACCGGTAGGCAGATGAAAAAGTTTTTCTATAATGGCGTCGTTTTGGCTTGTGGCGCACGGATACTAGGCACGAACTCGCGCGCGCGCGCACACACACACACACACACACTAAAATAGTAGCGTATAAAAAAAAACTGATGTGTTACACTCACATGACTTTCTGTACTCTTGTACAATCTAATTGGTAGCTTTTAAGCGATAGTCAAATATTTTAACGCTGGTTGCTATGTGGCGAATTCCATTCTCTTTGCATGTTCAGGACATAAAAAAAAATGAATAAACGAATTTGAGAAAAAGTATAAGTATTGGAAAATTTAAGGAAATAACAAGCAATATCTCGAAAACGGTTCACTCAACAAAAGAAACGTATATGACATAAGTTGTGTATTTTAACGCGATCTACATTTTTTGTGTAGTAAAATTTTGTCTATCTCTTATGGTTTACCAGTTATGCAAAAGTCGTTCACAATGAAGAATATTTTTGGAGACATTCCCAGAAAATTCGAGATATACATTTTATTTGTCATGACAATATCTTAAACATATGATATTTTAATCAAAATCGTTAGAGCCGTTTTTGAGAAAATTAAAATTTTCGAAAAATGTTCCATGTAATGGGTAGTCTGGGGTGGGGGGATTTTCTTGAAAACCTTCGTGTCGCATCTCTGGAAGATACTGAACCTAAATACCAAGTTTGGTGTTTATCCGACTGTTCGTTTGTGAGTTATGCTGTTCACAGACACACAGACACACAGACAGACACACACACGGACATGTTTCCAAAAATGCTTTTTTTTGGATTCAGTGATTCTCAAAACATGTATTTCCAGTGAAATCTCGGTATCGAATTTTTGGGTGGAATGCAATACTTCCCCTACTTACTATACGTAGTAGAGAAAGTAAAAATGAATAACGCATTTGAGAAAAAGTATAAGTATTGGAAAAATTAAGGAAATAACAAGCAATATCTCGAAAATGGTTCACTCAACTAAAAAAAAATGTATATGACATAAATTGTGTATTTTAACGCGATCTACATTTTTTGTGTAGTAAAATTTTGGCTATCTCTTATGGTTTACCAGTTATGCATACTGAACCTAAATACCAAGTTTGGTGTTTATCCGACTGTTCGTTTTTGAGTTATGCTGTTCACAGACACACAGACGCACAGACAGACAGACACACAGACACACAGACAGACACACACACGGACATGTTTCCAAAAATGCTTTTTTTTTTTTTTTTTTTTTTTTTGGGATTCAGTGATTCTCAAAACATGTATTTCCAGTGAAATCTCGGTATCGAATTTTTGGGTGGAATGCAATACTTCCCCTACTTACTATACGCAGTAGAGAAAGTAAAAATGAATAACGCATTTGAGAAAAAGTATAAGTATTGGAAAATTTAAGGAAATAACAAGCAATATCTCGTAAATGGTTCACTCAACTAAAAAAATGTATATGACATAAATTGTGTATTTTAACGCGATCTACATTTTATGTGTAGTAAAATTTTGTCTATCTCTTATGGTTTACCAGTTATGCAAAAGTCGTTCACAATGAAGAATACTTTTGGAGACATTCCCAGAAAATTCGAGATATACATTTCATTTCTCATAACATTATCTTAAACATGCGATATTTTAATCAAAATCGTTAGAGCCATTTTTGAGAAAATTAAAATTTTCGAAAAATCTTCCATGTAAAGGGTAGTCTGGGGTGGGGGGATTTTCTTGAAAACCTTCGTGTCGCATCTCTGGAAGATACTGAACCTAAATACCAAGTTTGGTGCTTATCCGACTGTTCGTTTTTGAGTTATGCTGTTCACAGACACACACAGACACACACACGGACATGTTTCCAAAAATTTTTAACCTAAAAATCTTAACCTCAAGTCTCCTTGCCCACCACCTCTTGCGACCGCCATGTTCACCACTAACCTCGAAATCTTCTCGTCCTTACACTTTTTGTCTTCGTCATCTTGTTTAGTTCCCATTTTCGCCACCGCACCTCACATCTCCTCGTCCACACCATTGCCTTCGCCATCTTGGATTTCGTTCCCATGCTTACGCCCTGTTTTAACCTAAAAATCTTAACCTCAAATCTCCTTACCCTCCTCTTGCGTCCGCCATCTTGTTTAGTTCTCACCGCATCTCCTTGTCGCCAACCCTCCGCCATTTTTAGTTCCCACTATTTTAACCTCAAAATCTGCTCTTCTAAGCTCTTGCTACCGCCATCTTCTTTTAGTTCCCATTCTCACCACCGCGTCTCCTTACCCCCACCTCTTGCGACCGCCATGTTCACCACTAACCTCCAAATTTCCTCGTCCTTAAACCTCTTGTCTCAACCATCTTGTTTAGTTCCCATTTTCGCCACCGCATCTCATATCGCCCCATCTCTCTATCCACTCAACAAAACTACCATCCAACGTTCAAAAAATTGCTGATCAGTTCTCGACAGGCTTTTGCAAATCCTGTTGCTAGCAAAACTTACCTTTCCCATCACCTCCAACATACCCCACTCCTTTTTCTTTCCACCAATCATAACCTCTCTTATTCTTACCAATCAACAACTTTCATTTGCTCCTTTCCACCAATAAAATCACTTCTTATTCCCACCAATCACAACTTCACACGTCACTTTCTGTTACACTTTTTATCCCTCGCTCCCCATCTTTTCCCTCTTTCAGTCCCGACCTCCGCACAGACAACACCTCGCCGCTGCTCACATCTCCGAACCAAATTGCCGGCGAGAACACATCTTGTTTATTCACACCTCGACGGTTGACTCGACAGCAGCTACTGTCAACACCTACGTCGTACACGTTTTTGACCGCTTTCGACCGGCTATGAGAACCCTGCTCCTACGTACGCTAGCGACCATCACGATGGTCCAGTACCAGGTTTTGGTATAGTTAAATTACGCCTCTGCAAAGGGTGTCTGTACCGTTTAAAAACCTAGGTATATCAGTGCGTAGTGATGTTGGTTGATCTTAAAGCTGGTTAAGCATTTTCAAAAACAGTTTGCTTTTATTTTTCCGCCTCGCGTGCCGCGCTTTTGGTGACGCATCCACACCGGTAACAGATAAGTACCACACACATAATTATTTTTCGGACCTGCTTGGCGTAGGAATATATCCTTTCGTGTTTTGGTACTGTAACCTCAAATCTCCTTACCCTCCTCTTGCGCCCGCCATCTTGTTTAGTTCTCACCGCATCTCCTTGTCGCAGACCCTCCGCCATTTTTAGTTCCCGCTATTTTAACCTCAAAATCTACTCTTCTAACCTCTTGCTACCGCCATCTTCTTTTAGTTCCCATTCTCACCACCGCGTCTCCTTACCCCCCCACCTCTTGCGACCGCCATGTTCACCACTAACCTCCAAATTTCCTCGTCCTTAAACCTCTTGTCTCAACTACCTTGTTTAGTTCCCATTTTCGCCACCGCATCTCATATCGCCACATCTCTCTATCCACTCAAGAAAACTACCATCCAACGTTCAAAAAATTGCTGATCAGTTCACGACAGGCTTTTGCAAATCCTGTTGCTAGCAAAACTTACCTTTCCCATCACCTCCAACATACCCCACTCCTTTTTCTTTCCACCAATCATAATCTCTCTTATTCTTACCAATCAACAACCTTCATTTGCTCCTTTCCACCAATAACATCACTTCTTATTCCCACCAATCACAACTTCACACGTCACTTTCTGTTACACTTAATCTCCTTACCCTCCTCTTGCGTCCGCCATCTTGTTTAGTTCTCACCGCATCTCCTTGTCGCAGACCCTCCGCCATTTTTAGTTCCCGCTATTTTAACCTCAAAATCTACTCTTCTAACCTCTTGCTACCGCCATCTTCTTTTAGTTCCCATTCTCACCACCGCATCTCCTTACCCCCACCTCTTGCGACCGCCATGTTCACCACTAACCTCCAAATTTCCTCGTCCTTAAACCTCTTGTCTCAACCACCTTGTTTAGTTCCCATTTTTGCCACCGCATCTCATATCGCCACATCTCTCTATCCACTCAACAAAACTACCATCCAACGTTCAAAAAATTGCTGATCAGTTCACGACAGGCTTTTGCAAATCTTGTTGCTAGCAAAACTTACCTTTCCCATCACCTCCAACATACCCCACTCCTTTTTCTTTCCACCAATCATAACCTCTCCTATTCTTACCAATCAACAACCTTCATTTGCTCCTTTCCACCAATAACATCACTTCTTATTCCCACCAATCACAACTTCACACGTCACTTTCTGTTACACTTTTTATCCCTCGCTCCCCATCTTTTCCCTCTTTCAGTTCCGACCTCCGCACAGACAACACCTCGCCGCTGCTCACATCTCCGAACCAGATTGCCGGCGAGAACAGATCTCGTTTATTCACACCTCGACGGTTGACTCGTCAGCAGCTACTGTGAACACCTACGTCGTACACGTTTTTGACCGCTTCGACCGGCTATGAGAACCCTGCTCCTACGTACGCTAGCGACCATCACGATGGTCCAGTACCAGGTTTTGGTATAGTTAAATTACGCCTCTGCAAAGGGTGTCTGTACCGCTTTAAAAACCTAGGTATATCAGTGCGTAGTGATGTTGGTTGATCTTAAAGCTGGTTAAGCATTTTCAAAAACAGTTTGCTTTTATTTTTCCGCCTCGCGTGCCGCGCTTTTGGTGACGCATCCACACCGGTAACAGGTAAGTACCACACGCATAATTATTTTTCGGACCTGCTTGGCGTAGGAATATATCCTTTCGTGTTTTGGTACTGTAACCTCAAATCTCCTTACCCTCCTCTTGCGACCGCCATCTTGTTTAGTTCCCACCGCATCTCCTTGTCGCAGACCCTCCGCCATTTTTAGTTCCCACTATTTTAACCTCAAAATCTACTCTTCTAACCTCTTGCTACCGCCATCTTCTTTTAGTTCCCATTCTCACCACCGCAACTCCTTACCCCCACCTCTTGCGACCGCCATGTTCACCACTAACCTCCAAATTTCCTCGTCCTTAAACCTCTTGTCTCAACCACCTTGTTTAGTTCCCATTTTCGCCACCGCATCTCATATCGCCCCATCTCTCTATCCACTCTAGAAAACTACCATCCAACGTTCAAAAAAAAATTGCTGATCTGTTCACGACAGGCTTTTGCAAATCCTGTTGCTAGCAAAACTTACCTTTCCCATCACCTCCAACATACCCCACTCCTTTTTCTTCCCACCAATCATAATCTCTCTTATTCTTACCAATCAACAACCTTCATTTGCTCCTTTCCACCAATAACATCACTTCTTATTCCCACCAATCACAACTTCACACGTCACTTTCTGTTACACTTTTTATCCCTCGCTCCCCCATATTTTCCCTCTTTCAGTCCCGACCTCCGCACAGACAACACCTCGCCACCCAGCTCCTCTCCATCACGCGACCTCCATACTCCTCCATCTTCCTTCCTTCATCTTCCACCCCAAATTAACGAACCAATCAAAACACTCCACGTCACTTCCTCTTCTTCCTTCACCTTACCCTAATCCTCAATTCTTTCAACTCGTCCCGGATGAACCAATTGCAATAACGATAATCCTACCGCTCAGGGCGCTTTTCAAACTTACCGCCGCCGCCGTCGCACGCACCGACACTAGCGACTCCAGCGCCCCTAGCGGCAGGATTATCGTTAAAACAATTGGCTCATCCGGGACTAATACTACTGACCATATTGGAAGACGATGCCCGCAAGCAAGTACGAGGTCCCGGGAACGAAGCCCACACAGAAAGGGACACAACCCGGCCATCCAAGCGTCAGGGAGAAATCTTTACACAGCTCAAACTCCAACGTCTTGTCGCAACGTACAAATCGCCTTCGCCTGATGCTATAACCGTGAAACATATGAGGGGTGAAACAGGTCAAAGAAAAGATGGAAAAAAATCCATGGTACAAATAGCGCCAAAGAAAATCTCAGTGCACCTCGCGTCTACGTCACATTATTTATGGTTGTACGTGGCCTTGCGAAGCCATGATCATTTCATTGGTTGCTTTAGGCCACGGTGCAAGGATGTGCCACTCCTTCTGCTAAATAGTTGCTCCAATAACCCAAACAAAGATTACAAAATGGCGTAGAAACGAAATATATGTTTACGCTCTTGATCGTATTGGCTATAGGAGAAAGAAGTAGAGTGAGTGCATTCAGTTTGTCATACAGACCTCTTATCGTGATTGGTAGTTCATACCTTAGCGGCTAGTGCAGGACACGTCTTTGAAAGGGTTAAAAGCTAAGGGGAAAACTTGATGAGCGCCCAGGTTAGCGAAATGCAGAATGTGTAGGTTTTCAGGGGGTGCAAATTAAAGCTTGAATGGTATTCATTAAATACATAGCGATACTTTATAACAAAAAATAAACAGTGATATCAATGCTTGTTGTTGCATAGAAGCAAACATAACTAAATAATAAATAAATAAAGCATGTTTTCCCTCTAATTCAAACTAAAATTGGTCAATATATTACTAACATATTGCTGATCGTAGGAATACAACAGGATTATACTAAAAACTATAACCCAATTTTATTGCCATAATATGTACGTCATATTTGGTAAATCATATACACATACATGTATATCTCTAGTTTCTAAACATGATTAGTCAATTATAACAAAAGAGTAATTTGCATTTAATAAATGAATATCATCATCTGCGGATGTTTTACGGGAAGTGCCCACTTTCTGACGAGTATGTAGACCGTCTTCCCCACTTTCCTGGAATATTTTTATCCAGTAATTTACTATAAAAACACTTTTATGCACTGCCGTTGCAATTGCTGTAACAGTGCGACCAGCCTCCCACATACCCACGATACGTCCACGAGTAATTTCCCTAGTATACGGCATGACTGGTTCTGAGACAATAAACATGTTTTGGTTTCAATAACACCAGAAAAAGCAAAGGCATCAACATTCCCTCCTATCCCCCTAATTGCTGTGTTATGTGCTGTTTGTACAAGAGGAACACACCAGCGTTCATCTATCGATTTGGATAAACCACGAAAAATACCAAGCTCAGAATCGCCAGCCCAACGTGAATCGAACCTGGAAGCTCTCGAGAGCTAGCCTCACACGTTACCGCGGAGCCATCTCGCTCGGTTGCTATTAAGGTGATAGGACATTGTAGATTAACCTCCTACACAAACCAAACCGCTTACCCAGCCATCCCCAACGCTAATGTTCGCTAATAATTATTACTTAAAATCTGCTAACTTTAAAATAAAAATGTAACAATAATAGTGCTAGTAGTATTATCTGTTCTGTCAGAACTGAGCCTTGCAATGTAGAATAGGCCATACTACAACATTAAAACATTCAATGAAAATTTAATTAGCAATATTTTGACGTAGCTGCTATACCCAAGGTTATCGGGAGCTCGGCAGGCACCGGGCGGTGGGCGTAAGCAACAATAACTGCGCCCGCCAGCATGAACACCGGGCGGGCTATCGGGAGATAAATAAACTTTTTGGAAGCTGCTTCTCCTCCCTCCTCTAGGAAGTTTCTCGAAATAGTTCTAAACCGTTCGAGAATCTTGTGAAAAGGTTCCACTGACTATATAAGCGTGCGTTCTGGCGAAAGCAGTCATTGTGAGTCGGCGAGTGAGAGTTGAGGTGTTCAAGCAGCGACTGCGCGACATCAAGAGCGCTTCTCCGGGCGAGTTGGTGGCGACTGTTGTGACGTGCAGCGAATGCTACTGCGGAGCGACGGGTTGTGGAGGTCTTGTGTTCGACTCCTGAGTGAAGTGAACCGTTCGGCGTGAAGTGGTTACATCACGAAGAAAGTGAAGGGACGGAGAATGGAACTAGTTCACCTTAGTGAAGTGATAGTGTGAACGAAATGAACTCCCAGTGAAATTGAACTAGAGAAAAACTAAATAGTGACAGTGAGAACTGAGAGAAGTGACAGTTTAAAAACTGGACAGGGTCACAATATTATCGAATGCAATTTTTGTATATAATGAGTTATTAAAACTTCTTAAGTAATTTTGAAGCAAGATGTGGAGAGTTGTCTAACAGCTTGAAGCAATTTGGAATATAATATGTCTGTACTGCGGAATAATAGCAGACTTTCTGGTAAGGTTTCAATTAATCTGCTATTTCACGTAAATCGGTTCTGTCTTTAGTATTGCAATTAATCACCGTAGAACTTATATTAAAGCTGTCATGATCATAGCGAGGTACACAGCACGTATTATAGCGTGAATGTGTGTGTGCATTTTCGCGCCGGACACATAATTGCTTTGTAGCATGACATTGTTTGGTATAATTATTTCGTTTGGGAGTTTGAATGTCGTCCGACGCGGCATTTCCCTCCCAACCTCCTAGTCAGGGGTGGAGAGAGGAAAGGGGGTGAGGGCAAATAGAGGGACTAATTTCTTTGTCTAGTAGCGTGGGTCAGTCGTGTGTTTCTCTTCAGGGCGAGTGGTTGTGTATGTAGAGTGCGTGGATCGTGTGTGTGGAACGTCTCCGTCCGATGTATATTCTGTAATCTTCTGTGAATGATGTAGTGGCACCAAGGTAAATTTATAATAAACGACAGTTAATGTGCAATTATGTGTATTTTATTATGAATATCCCACGCCTGCTCTAAAATGTGCAACTAAGGTCCTGGTCCTCTCGTTGCCACTGCAGCTACGCTCCCGAATGTTTGTACCGGGGTAACTAAATTTAATATCTAGCTGCAAAACCTTTTAGCCTCACCCTGGTATATAACAATATTATATAAATTCATCAGCAAAGATGAGTGGTATCTTTAATACTTTGGACGCCTAAAACATACCTATCCGCAAGACGTCCTTCCTTCCTTCCTACCTCCCTTCGTTCGTTTCTTTATTTATTTCTTTAGTTTTACCCTTAATATCCACTATCAAGTGGAGCAGGAACCCACGGGGAGGCTGTTCCAGAGCTGCTTCTCGTGGGAAAAAAGAAATAAATACAGCACCTACTTCTCAACATTACTTTAAATGATTCTCTAATGCATCATGCCTTTGAACTGCGTCAGAATATAAAAAAACTGAATTAAATGCTAAGAAGCTGATTTTTAGCTTCATACAGCGCTATGAATTTAAACAAATTTAATAAAAAATTAAATATCATATAAAACAATATCGTAAGATTTTACACTCCACTAATTAAAAACCAAACTCCATTAAGTAATGTTAGCACGCCAAGCCAGATGGCTCCGCGGCAACGTCTGAGGCTCGTATTCGAAGGTTAGAGTTTCTATTCCTATTGGACCGGCCACTCTGACTACGTTTGTTTCGTATGCCCGTGTCGGTAGGTGAATGCTCCGATGGTTCCCCTTCTACCAGAATTCCCTGTCCCCATCACTTCCTTTCATCTGTTTCAGGGTTGTAGAACCAGACGACGGTGGTGTGTGTGTTGCGGCAGGGCGGTGGAATTGGATGGAAATATTTCTCCCTGGCGCTTGGATGGGACTGCTGGAGCCCCCTTTCTTCTTGGGAGAGTCTCGACTACACCCAGGACTGCCAAGTTGCGAGTGGCTAAGGCAGGGCTAGCCGGTGCAGATTAGTGTGATGTTGGAATCTTTAGAGACCCCGTCCTTGCTACGGCACATCGTCGTCCGGATCTGTCTCCCTTCGGGTCTCCCCTTCATCCCAGGGGCCACGTTGGAGGCACAAGGGGCCTACTATTGAGTGCGTGCGGTACTGTGCTCCAGTTGCTGGCTGCCCCTCCGTCTGACTACTCCTAACTCCTTATGTTAAATCACACCAGAGGACTGCAAACGACCGATCCAAACAGGTGTCAGCGCTCGGTCTGAGAGGTCACTCTCAATGTCCGATGCCCGAAGCATGTTGGCAGGCTGAGGGCAGCCCGAAGAAGTCTTATCTAGTGTACCCACCCTTGCTAGGGTTTAACCACTGGTAGGTAGGATAGGGGTTTGCAGGATGGCGGTTGAGACTGAGGTACTCGGTGTGAAAGAGGTAGCATTGAGCTCCTCGACGACTGCAGGTCAGGGTGCAACGGCCCTAGTGCAACGCTGGTGGATGATATTGTCGAAATTGTTGTGGATTAAATTTTGAATTTACCGAGCAACTCATGGTAGGACTATAAGGAGTTCAGCTTTTGCTGCTGGTTGGACAACTTCTTTGTTACCGGGGGTGCCCGCATGCCATGCAGGGAAACCGGTGACGCCTCAAGCGGCGTTCTCTGGGGTTATAGTCCCCTAGAGACCGAACGAGGGCACTCCGATGGAATGGTAACTGGTCGTATAGTTTTCTAGCCCGGCGCCTAATTTCATCCTCCAGGTATGGAAGAGAGTAGTCTCACGGAGAAAGCGCGGCATACAGAATAGATGGCTCGAAGGGTCCTATTCTGTACCCGCTGCAGTCGGAGCAGACTGGAGCCTGCGGCCATGACCCAGACCTCGCAGGCGTAAAGTAGGAGGGGGATTATAAGTGCTCTGATGAGGCGCAACTTAAGCGGTATCGGCATCACGAATCCCAGCATGGGGTACAGGGAGGCCGTAGCCGCCATGCCCCAACGCGAGAGATCCGCGATGTGACGTTAGACGTCTATCTAGCTGAACACCTAAATAGGCGATGGAATTCGTCCACTCTATCCTACGTCGGAGGTAGGTAAATGAGGGGAAGTTGGCGGGGACCCTCAATGCAAGATCGTTCGTTCTGTTTTCTTTCCGCTCGCGCTGCATCGCCCGCGCGTGTCACTATCCGGTCACGCCGAGTGCTCGTGGTCTCTTTTTAATCACAAGAGGAACACAGAGCGACTGGTAATGTACACAACTTGGCATTCGTGTCTTAAGTAGCTTACATCAATAGTATTTCATAGTACTGCATTGCAGTGATTAACATCTATGCTAGTCATACCAGATGCCGGGGTTCAATCTCCCGTGGTGAACAATTTGTTTGTCCCTTTCTTTACTTTTGTAATTTAATGCGGTATAACGTTTTCGTATACATATATTTGTAAAGAAATGTATCTTTACGCGCATGTAACAAATTTACACAATGCAGAACACAACTTTGAATTACAGACTCTTGTCTCTACGTTATCTCTCTCTATATAAGTGGTTTTGCCGAATATTACGCTTTATTTACATCATTCTGAAAGTATAAATAAGAGAAGCTACAGAGGTTTGAAGAACATAAGTACCTAATCACTTGTGTATGGCCTCATAGTTTTCCCCGCCACTAGTGCTTTCCAGGTGTTTCAATTATTTTTGTATAAATTCACTAATGCAGACTTTCATTTCTGTAATTAGTATTAGTATTATTATTCTTCTTCTTCTTATTATTATTATTATTGCCATCGTTTTACATAGAAGACGCATTACCCGGAATACATTTGTATAGTAGTTGGCTTCATAAGCAATACAATTATCAGATATCACCATTAATGAAACTGACATGGTAAATCTAATATAGTGTGTATATTGTAACACCCATATGTGATGCTGTGCTGTACAATAATAATAAAGATACGTTTACCTGCCTGCGGTACGCGATTAGAAATGTTCAGATATTTTGTCTAGTACAATTCTATTCTGCACACATGAAGCAAAGTCAATCTTTTCTGAAGCGTTGCGTTAACTCTAAATTAGCTTACGTGATTAAAATGTGCATTCATGTTTTCAACAAAGATATTGTCGACATAAATCCCCATAGTAGATGAGGAGCGGCTCATTAAGTTTATTTCCAAATGTTTAATCCAAAATTGCGTGGTTATTTTCTGTCCCAAATCATAGAAACAGAATTCTTTTTATATCAGTTCTAATATTCTGGTATTATTTCCTTCCCCACTACTGCAGATCGAATCTTTATGCACATAGGGTCTCTTTGCAGCATCAAAATTTCCATATTCAGCACCAAAATCAACAAATATTTGAATTAAGGACGTAAAATATGGCCTGCTAAATATATTAAATGCTCATACGTACGCAGCATATATTTCAACGCACTCACCTCGAAAGATGTGCCACATTTCATAGGTTACGTGAGCTTTACCGGTGCAGGAACTAGCCTGAGAACTATTATATGAGTGCTCAATAAATCTTGTGTGTGTACGGGCGTTTTTGTCTCTTACTTCTCCATATTTAGTCCAGGCAGGATTAATAACTGGCTTTTTTTTTCTTGTCGGCAGCAATAAGCTCTCACGTTTTAATGTTATTTTCTGCATCTGCTTTAATAATGCGTATTGCAGCCTCTTAACACACGCGTATTCGGTGCCTCTGCTTCTGTTGGAGGTAAACACAACTGAATCTTTAACATTCATGTCTACATAAGAAAACACAACCTTCTTTCAGCTACTTCAGATATAAAGCCAGCAACAGGGCGCCTACCGAACACCGTATGTAGCACGAGAGATGGAAATCGCCGAGCGCTAGTTATCTGCTTTCTTCGTCATTTATTAGGACACTGGTTAAATTCACCGAGCGGTCTTCAATGCCTGGCGACTAGAGAGGAAACGATTTATTGCACCCGCCCGCTTGCAGGCCTCCAAATCACATTCATAAGGATGTTTCAGCAGCACATGCCTCTTCAACAAACAGTTTTACAACACTGAAATAATGCAACCAAAATATTATTTATAAAAATCGTTACTATATAACATATATAACCCGTAGTTATCATTAGACTAATAAATGTAGGCCCAGGCTTTGGTAAAATAAAGTTATTAATTTTACTTGAAAGTAACAGAGTTCCCATAGTGGAAAATTTGCGTCTGTATTCCTGATGTGAAGTGTGGAATGTGTAATAAGTTGAGAAATGCAGTGAAGCTGCGTTTGTAATCGAGTGGAAGCAGCCAAAGAGCGCCGCTCACTGCGATATCTGTTGTTTCTCATTTCACTTCCGCTATCTACACGCAAGGCAAGCGTGTATTCGAGGTGACGGGCGGTAAATAAGTTAGGAGTGATTCAAGGTTATTTGACAGTGAAGAAGTTTGGAGTGATTCAAGGTTATTTTACAGTGAAGAAGTTTGGAGTCATTCAAGGTTATTTGACAGTGAAGAAGTTTGGAGTTATTCAAGGTTATTTTACAGTGAAGAAGTTTGGAGTCATTCAAGGTTATTTGACAGTGAAGAAGTTTGGAGTGATTCAAGGTTATTTGACAGTGAAGAAGTTTGGAGTTATTCAAGGTTATTTTACAGTGAAGAATTTTGGAGTAACTCAAGGTTATCTGACACTGAAGATATTTGGAGTGGTTCAAGGTTATTTGACAGTGAAGTAGTTTGGAGTAATTCAAGGTTATTTGATAGAGAAGAAGTTTGAAGTAATTCAAGGTTATTTGACAGAGAAGACGTTTGGAGTGATTCAAGGTTATTTGACGTTGAAGATATTTGGAATGATTCGAGGCAACTTGACGGTGAAGAGGTTTGGAGTGATTCAAGGTTATTTGACAGAGAAGAAGTTTGGAGTGACTCAAGGTTATTTGACAGAGAAGACGTTTGGAGTGACTCAAGGTTATTTGACAGAGAAGACGTTTGGAGTGATTCAAGGTTATTTGACAGAGAAGAAGTTTGGAGTGATTCAAGGTTATTTGACAGAGAGGAAGTTTGGAGTGATTCAAGGTTATTTGACAGAGAAGAAGTTTGGAGTGACTCAAGGTTATTTGACAGAGAAGACGTTTGGAGTGATTCAAGGTTATTTGACAGAGAAGAAGTTTGGAGTGATTCAAGGTTATTTGACAGAGAAGAAGTTTGGAGTGATTCAAGGTTATTTGACAGAGAAGAAGTTTGGAGTGACTCAAGGTTATTTGACAGAGAAGACGTTTGGAGTGATTCAAGGTTATTTGACGTTGAAGATATTTGGAATGATTCGAGGCAACTTGACGGTGAAGAGGTTTGGAGTGATTCAAGGTTATTTGACAGAGAAGAAGTTTGGAGTGACTCAAGGTTATTTGACAGAGAAGAAGTTTGAAGTAATTCAAGGTTATTTGACAGAGAAGACGTTTGGAGTGATTCAAGGTTATATGACGTTGAAGATATTTGGAGTGATTCAAGGCAACTTGATGGTGAAGAGGTTTGGAGTGATTCAGGGTTATTTGCCAGAGAAGAAGTTTGGAGTGATTCAAGGTTATTTGACAGAGAAGAAGTTTGAAGTAATTCAAGGTTATTTGACAGAGAAGACGTTTGGAGTGATTCAAGGTTATTTGACGTTGAAGATATTTGGAGTGATTCAAGGCAACTTGATGGTGAAGAGGTTTGGAGTGATTCAGGGTTATTTGACAGAGACGTTTGGAGTGATTCAAGGTTATTTGACAGAGAGGAAGTGTGGAGTCATTCAAGGTTATTTGAGGGTGAAGATATTTGGAGTGATTCAAGGCTACTTTACGGTGAAGAGGTTTGGAGTGATTCAAGGTTATTTGGCAGCGAAAATCGAGGTGATTGGCAATGAAAAGGTTCAAAGGGCGACCACTTTCAATCACCTCCAATCACTGCCTTGAGAGCAGTCCGATCAGGGAATGGTCGTGGTACCTTGATTCCACGATAATATCACAAGTAGTTCTATCTCACACATCACTCTTTGGAAGTACTATTAGCTCTTTACAGCGGAGTGCTGCCGGAACGATTTTCCCCAACGTAACCTTATTTCTACTCCAAACATGCGGGAATACTAATGTCATTTACCATAAAGGAAACTATAACCAAACGGAATGCCACCGTTGGTGGATGTTTAATGTTGAAGATTGTTTTATTACGTGTTAAACGGCTAGTCTATGAACTATGGGTTGGCAGACTATAACTGTGATCGTACAATTAAATGTGGTTTCAAGAAATATAAAAATTCTGGTAAGAAATTAACTTAAATCTGCTCGTAACCTCTTAGAACTGCTTTTTATTTTACTGTAAAATGGAAAATTTTGAGGATTTAGTTAAAAAGAATGGCACATTCTGTTTCTTTTTTGTTTTATTTACTCTTCTGAACCCTAAGTCTGAGCGATGAGATTGTCTGCCTTTTAGGCAGTTTATTAAGGTAATTACGAAGTTAGTACACAAACTGTATGCAAAACTCCGGGCAGCGGATACAGAATAATACAAACTACAAAAACGTTTGCCATAGAATAATACTTGGGCTTCCAAATATATGTGCAGATATTTGCAATGCTGACTGTCCTCTTGGGGGATAACCCCTTGGTGATATAATTACTTTAACCATCTGTAGTTCCCGTCATTAAGATCGGTATTAAAATTTTACACTGAAGTATTGTTTTATTGGGTAGATCATATGTATCAGTGTATGCAGTTATCTTGCTCGTTTCTTAGTTTAAGCCCACTTTTTAATGAGCGTTAGAGGTCGTTATATAAATTGAACTTTGAGAATGAAACATACAAAAGTTATACAAAAATCTAAAAACATTTCGGCATTAGGTTTCCGCGCTATTGATGTAGTTAGCGTTATTGTGATTACATTATATCACTCATTTTCATTAAAGCTGCTTTGGTTGTGCTATAATTTGAGAAAACATGCATAAGTAGCTTATATCAATAATTGTATTTGAAATACTAATGAATACAAGTTTGTGCCGTTTGTAGAAATCTTAGGTTAAGCGTTTGTTACATTGAATAATACTACAAATGCAATGATCGCTTTAGACACATACAGAATCAAATACGTATACATAAGTTGGACCTTCCAAAAGCACGTAAAACCTGCAGTATTTTCTGATGTAATCGTCTTCATTTCAGCTTTTAGTTACACGAGATATAACCACGCGTACTTCCTGCTTGTAGCAGTTAAACTCGTATTAAGGCAATCTGTAAAATTTGGCAAAAAATGTGACTTTTTGCGCTCTTATTATACCTACAACTTGAACTTTCATCCCACGCAATTGCTTTTTTAATATCAACAATTTTAAAGACACGATGGCTATTTAATTAGTCCTGTACCATACTGCACTGAAATTCAAACTTTCTTTTTCTCAATTTTTTCACTATTCAAAATGCTCCCTGGAGCACGGTTTATAAATTAATTATTAGCTTGAAGTTTTCTGGAGAGCTTCAGTAATAAGGTTACAGCTGGTTACGAGCACAGGACCCGACTTCTGGTTCACTTCTGATTCATCTTCCTCACGGTGTTAAAGTAATTACCTCCAAGATGGCCTTTGAGTCAGGGAAATATGTGAAAATCACTTGGGAAAAGATCTGGTGAATATGGAGGATGCGAGAAAACTTCCCAGTTGAATCTTCTGAGCTCCGCTTGGGTCAAGATTCGACGCATCCTCCGTATACACCGGAGCTTGCCGCAAGTGATTTTCACATGTTCCTCCAACTCAAAGGTAAGCACTTGTAACACCGGAGAAGAAGTCAAATCAGTGAACAGCTGGTTACGAGCACAGGACCCGACCTGGTACAACACTGGCTTGGAAAAGCTTGTGTCACGTCACCAAAAATGCTTGGAAAAACATGTTGACTATGTAGAAAAGTAACCGAAGGATTGTACAATATAAATAAAATTAATTCAACATGATCAATTGTGTGTAATGTTTTTTTGTAAAATAGGGAAGCTTACTTTTTGGACGCCCCTCGTAGCTACCTATTTAACCTCCCTGACCTACAGTCATTCACTGGCCATTGCTTCCGTAGGAGTTCTGCAACTATGTTAGTTGATACCGATGGTGACAATACAACTTTGAAACGCCATGGTGGTTGGAAATCCACAACAGTAGCTGAAGGTTATGTAGATGAATCTCTTGAAAATAAACTAAAGGTCTCAAATACAATACTAAAGTCCAGAGAAAATAAAAACACTCAAATAAATATAAATTACCATCTACTTCAACTAAGTTTCATAAGGAATCATTACCGAAATTACCGTTGCAAATTGCACCATACAAAATATGTATATTAACAAGGTAGATAACGTCAGATTTTGTCGATAAAATATTAAAATCTTCCCGGCTGGATGGCCGTGGTCTAAGGGTAAAATTATTTACACCCGATATTTCGGTCAACTTTTTGGTTGCCATCTTCAAGAGGGTACCGCCCTGGGAAGCTTAACAATGATAATTTTAAGCTCAACCACACGTGGATACCAGCAATGGCACGCCACTGCAGACCAACCAACCATGCAACAGTTCTGACCTTGGCGTGAGCTATACATTGTGAAACATCTACCGCCTAGTTGGCAAGGCAATGTACTATCATCGCTTCTCTTCGCGGCCTACATGTTGGACTTCCCTACGGAGCCCAGAACTGTTACGTGTAACTATGCGGACGATGTCCTCATAATGGCACAGAACAAACACGCCCGATTATATTTCCCTCCACTGCAGCGACAGCTCCGAACTATTGGCAGATGGAGCGAGAAGTGGAGGATGGCCATCAGCCCGGGGAAGAGCTCTGCGCTTCTCCTGGCGAAGGTCCGTCGCTCCGGTCTCTGAGGCTGCGGTGGAGGAGAATCCCTTGGGTTACCTCGGCCAAATACCTCAGAGTCCTCCTCGACCACGGGCTCACATTGCTCCACATGTCAGGGCAAAGGTGGGCCTCGGCCATGCCGCTCTCAGGCAGTTGTACTCTGTATTCAGATCCACCATGACCACACATCTCAAACTGCGCCTGCATCAGACAATTATCTCGCCCGTGATCCTGTATGGCTGTGAGGTCTGGTGGTCGGCGACAGCGACCACTATCCGCAGACTGCAGACCGTCCAGAACAGGACGCTACGGATGATCTATGATGCCGGGTGTAGATTCCTATCACATATCCTACACTTTCCTTCAGGTCTCCCATACATCGTGGGCATGGTTCTGGAGAGAACTCGCACCATATACAGAAAGGGCTACCGGCTACCCAAGGGTGCCTTAGGACCTCGGAGTAAGCGATACCACTCCTAACCACCACCAAACACCAAGTTAAGCAAGATCGGGCTTGATAACTAACTGGATGAGTGACCGTCTAGCGGTGACCCGCCCGCCTGCCAACTTGGATATTCCTCAAACCCATATCCAAAGTCCATCCTGCTTCGCTGCCCGCCGCCTGCCAACTTGGATATTCCTCAAACCCATATCCAAAGTCCATCCTGCTTCGCTGCCAGCCGCCTGCCAACTTGGATATTCCTCAAACCCATACCCAAAGTCCATCCTGCTTCGCTGCCAGCCGGTCTGCTTAACTTGATGACCACGCAAGCGGCCGTCAAAGTTGAGCAGTATTGGGCTTGGTCACCACTTGGACGTATGGCCGCCCAAGTGGGTTCTTCGAGACCTAGCCAATGGAAGTACAGGAAGCTAAACTCCGCCCACTGACCACAAACATAAAGGCTTGCGAAAATGTATATTCACCTTCTATATCGCATAGGTAATCGCACTTGCGGCTAGGTACTGTGGCGATTAACATTCCGTCCAGGTAAACGTGGGCGACCTGCTCTCGATTGCTGCATTACCTAGTTGGCAGTCGTTGTTAGCTGTCCAGGGTGTTACCCTCTTGAAGTTGGCAACCCAAAGAGTTGACCAAAACGTCAGGTGCAAATAATTTTAACCTCAGACCACGGCCTTTCAGCCCGGAAGATTTAAATATTTTGTCGATTAACTCCGACCGTGAAAACCTTCGCACTTAGCTAAATTTTATGTTTTTAAAGTTTTTGTTACTAGACGTTTGTAAAATGTGAACAGAGATTTATTACAATGTTATTGTAAAGAATTAAAACAGTGAAATATAGTTAATATAAATTCATATTGTTGAATGAACTGTTTTTCAGTGGCTTTGAGTAGGATAGCGGGCAAGGGCGGAAATCTGTATCGAAATGAATTCCATTTCGATACAGATTTCTAACAGCAAATGAACACATTTAAGTATAGGGGTCGCAAAAGATATTTACATGGCAGATAAAATGCATATCTTGAGTTTTCTAGCAATAGACTGGGTAGTCCTCTTCATTCGGAAGGAATTTTTTTTTATAATTTTGTATAACAGCTAAATCGTAAGAGATAGACAAAATTTACTACACAAAAATAAGTAGAGGTCTTTAAGACAGAATTTATTTCCAATATCTTTATTGTAGTACCAGCCCTTTCCGAGGTAATCGTTATTATTGGTTTCGATTTTCCAATGCCTTTGTCATTTCTTTGAAGAGTTGAGGGTATTCAGTGATTTTTCGCGATCATCATGGAAAGAGTATGGAATTTAAAATCCGGAATTGTGACCAGCTTTTTTAAATCTGACTATCGATTCGGTTACCTCTATCCCCCTTGTATCTACAACGAAATGTGTAATGAAACTATTTCTTGTTTAATAACAGGGCGCTATATACTGGTCTTAAAATTCCGTACTGCTTCCATGTAATCGCAAGAAACAACTGAATGTTGACAGGACTTTAAGAAAATGACAAAGAAATGAACAATACAAACCTTTAATAACGGATATCTCAGAAATGGCTTACGCCACAAAAAACTTGTTTGAAATAATTTGTGTGCCTTAAAGAGATCTACATTTTTTTTGTAGTACGTTTGCGTCTATCGCTTAACGTTTATCAGTTAAACAAAATTATACAAAATTCCTTCCAAATGAAGAGGACTTCACAGGCTATTCCCAGAAAATTCAAGATATACGTTCTATTTATCATGTAAATATCTTTAATATGTAGTATTTCAATCTAAACCATACTGACTGACTCTTCTCGCGAGACCGCTCGCTTATATAGCCAATAGGATTTTCCACAGGACATTCCGGAACTATCTGGACACATATTTGGGAGGGAGGGGGAAAAAGACTTGCAGAGATTTCTGGTTATCTGCCGATAGAGCTTCCGGTATTTACCTACGCTGGCGAGCGCCACTTATCTTTGTTTTTCTCCAAATGTCCAGCGCCGACCTCCCAATAACCTAGATCCATAGCTGCTACGTCACAATATTCTTTTTTTCTGGTGATGTCATGCAAAGGGTATGGAATTCAAAGCCAACATATAGCGAGCCAGTTTTTAGAAAATAAAAACTTTCGAAAATATGTTGCATGTAAAGGGTACTTTGAGGTGGAGGGATTTTCCTGAAAATCTTCGTGTCGCATCTCTGGAAGGTACTGGATCTAAATACCAAGTTTCGTACTCATATGACTTTTCGTTTTTGAGTTATGCCGTTCACACACACACGAAACCTTTTTCTAAAAATACATTTTTTGGATTCAGGGGTCCCCAAAACATGTAATTCCGGTGAAATCTCGTATAGAATTTTTGGGTGGAATGCAATACCTTCTTTACATACTACGTGATAGATATAGCAATAAACGATAATGGCCTAAAAAGTTATATGAGTGTAACACATTAGATTTTTTAATAGAACTTGTCTTGGTAAGAATGTACCTTCTGTTTATAGATGGAACTTCTAAATGATACCCTTTTTCTACAATCCTTCTTAAAATGTAAAACTAAGGACATAATATAAACAATGTATTTACTGCAAACTGTTTCTGAATTTGATAAAGGGGTATTTGTGACATGTTGAAATATTTCTGTTTAAGTGTGTGGAATTAAAGCAGCAGCAGCAGCAGCAAAGGAAAGGTTAAAGATCTAGTATCTACTACAATAATAATTAGTGATGCTTTAGTTCATAGTTAATAGGCAACAAAACCTATCCTTTATATACTAACAAAACACAAAACACGCTATCAAAATATAAAATACAGGTTCAACAAAACATAAAATGCACTGTTTAAAAATAGCTTTAATTTTCCAAACATACTGATATCAATATTATCATTAATCAAAACAGTTGATCCTACAATGGAATATTCACTCCAAAGACTCGAACCTTTAATACTTTTCGACTTCTCATAAAAATAAGCCAACAAAGAATCTTCATTTACGTCTGCTTCATTACCCACACACCAGTGCTTGAATTTCGTATAACTACACAAACGTTCCTTGACTTCTCTGGAAGTGTATTAATAGTTGCATCTTGGACTGCTTTTAACATTTTTCTTGATGAACCGTGAAAATCACTGACGCTGACCTCTGACACATCTGTGTTGTTCCTGGCAGTTGCTTCAGGAGACTCAGAGTCCCGGGTTCGATGGTTGGATGGCAGGGATTTGGAATTTGTTTTGGTAGAGCTGAGGTTCTGGTTTTCAGGGGTGGTGACACTGCCTTGATGATATTAATAATACTGCCGGCGAAGTTTGAGTTATTTCTTTATTTTGTTACGTAGATTCCTGTCTGGCCGACCCGCCACCTTCGTCTTCGAAACCACTGTTATTCTTATCACTTTCGAAGTCGCTACTTATGTGTTTCTCCGACTAGCCCTCGAATTGCCTAGATTTCACAACTTCATTTTTACACTATAAATTTTCTGATTATTTTCTTCTAATTTTGTTTCGTCGACCGTCCTCGTGGTTAGTTTGTACCGGAATGAGTCTCGGCGTTTCTTTTCCTCTTTCACGCCTTTCGCCAAACTTAGAATTTTCCCCCACCTTTCTTATGTTTCGTTCCGTTTTAAGTTCCAACGTATCATGTGATGTATACGCGATCTTTTGATTGGCTATCATTTTTGTTTCATGATTTTATTATTGGCTACCCCCACTTGACAACTTTCACATCTGCTTCTTACAGCTTATTTTGAGTTTTAAAATCTTCCCACGAATATTCTTAGATCGTAGATAAGGCACGTATACTTTCTAACCCTACTAAGCTTTGAAACCGTTGTAAACTACCCGTCCGCGCCAAAATACAAAGGCGAAACTTTCGGTGGGCTTGATGTCGCCTAAGCAGGTAGATACATCCTTCGAGGACAACAAAACTTGTTTTTCTGTCTTTCCTACAAAACCCATTCCTAATATGAATTCAGCACATTTTTGTCGTTATGTTCGATCGTATATTATTATTATTATTATTATTATTATTATTATTATTATTTCTCCTGGGTCTCGATAACCAGCTTCATCACCTTCAGCGCTCATTTTTACTTTAAATTCACATATGAAATTAGCATCCAAAATTACAGAGTATAACAACAAAGTTTTTTGATTGATCGTGTTTTTCTTCCAAAGCCCACATTAATCTTTCTCTACGCATATCATTTCCGCAATAGATAAATTTCATTCAGTATACTAAATATACAACATATACTAAAATACTCTGAACGTAGATAAAATGTTGTAAATAACACGTTACAAATTAGGTTTAGTAACTGGTCCTCTAAATAACTATTAAACACGGCGAACATATGTTGTAGAGAATGCTACCAAAAGGAAATCCTCAGTTAGATTTGCTATTAACTACAGTAAATTATGAAAATGTTTCAAAGAACTCGGTGGTGTCACGTTTTCAATTTGTTCCTCTTTTAGAACCCGCATGAAACTGTGAGAAGAAACTACAGTGTACTTAGAGAACGCACTGAAACTTAGGTATTTGTTACGTTATTTAAGATAGATGCTAATGTAATTTTAGGTATTATATAGACTGCCTTTAATCAAGATTAGCTCATCAACATTTGAGTATTGCTTATAATGCTTCCTAAAGCTGAATGATCTTTCCGCTGATGTGTCTTAAAGGTCTCCCAACTATAGGATGTAGATATACCCTTCCTTTCCTTAAACCGACTTAGGATCCCTTAGTTTGTGCATGAGAAGTGTAAGATCTCTATCTCAGAGTTTCAGTGGACAATGATTAATAAAGTTTGCTCTCTCTCTTCTTTTTTTTGGCATGTGGCGTAAATTCAAAGCACTGGATTTGTGTCACTCCCTTTTGTGGTGCGTAAGGACTTGGATCACACTTTCGGTACGTGGGTAGCAATGGCTGTTTTCAGCATTGTTGCTCCACATCTAAAGCAATGCAATCAGAGTTGAAACTGAAAGTTTAGGTATCAGTAATGTCTTAATAGGATACACCCATCAACTGAACTCAATTACATTTTAGCTCGTTATCACTTTCTCTACCAATTTACCTATGGAAAGTGGAGATCGTTGTACTCTACTAAAAGGTTCGATATCCAGATAACGCCGCAAGTAGATCTTTGAGGTCTCCTGAATCATTTTTAGACGAAGGTCCGCGCCTGTGAACATCATAGCTCAAAAACGAAGTGTCAAATAAATACTAAACTTAGTAATAAGTGCAGTTTCTTCCAAAGATGTGACACGAAGATTTTCGAGGAAATACCTCGCCGCAAGCTACCCTTTATACCGAAAGGTTTTCGTCATTTTTAATTTGACTAAAGCATGGCTAACGGTTTTGATTAAATTACCATATGTTTAAGACATCTCCATGACTAATATAATGTATTTATCTTGAATTTTCTGCAATTAGCCTGTGAAATGTTCATTCTGAATGAATTTTGTATAACTGGTAAACCATAAGATATAGACAAAAACATACTTCATTAAATTTGTAGATTTCCTTAAAACTGACAATTTATGACAAATAACACTTTTTGTGGCATTAATTACGTTCAAGATATTCGTTTCTCTTGGTATGTAAGTTCCAATACTTAAAATTGTGACTTTGTCCAGTTTTTCGACTATCACTTCTCTAATTTTTCAATTCACTTAACTCTAGCTCAACTTCACTGGGACTTCACTTAGTTCACCCTGTCATTTGACTAATGTGAACTAGTTCAATTTCCCCGTCACTTCACTTTCCTTCCTGAGGTAGCGGCTAATGCAATACGCACGACGTGGCCACTTCTTCCGGATAGTCCGCTCGTTGGGGAGTCAAACACAAGACTTTTACAATCCCTCGCTTCGTAGTAGCACTCGCTGCACGTCACAACAGTTGTCACCAACTCGCTTGGAGAACGCACTTAATGTCGCAACAGAAACGCGCTCAACGCCCGCTTACTCACTCACTGGCCGACTCAGTTACTTACTGACTCAACTCATTGGCTGACTGACTGACTGACTCTTCTCGCGAAAACGCTCACTTATATAGTCAATGGAATTTTCGACAGAACATTCCAGAACTATCTGGACACACGTTCTGGAGGGAGGGAGAAAGAAACTTCCAGAGAATTCTGGTTATCTGCCGATAGAGCTTCCGTATTTACCTAAGCTGGCGAGCGCCACTTATCTTTGTTTATCTCCAAGTGTCCGGCGCCGACCTCCCAATAACCTTGAGCCATAGCTACTGCGTCACAATATTATTTTGTTTCTGGTGATGTCATGCAAAGGGCATGGAATTCAAAGCCAAAATATAGCGACCGCTCCTTAAACATTTGACTATTGCATCAGCCTTCTGTATGGCCCTTGACAAACGACTTGAAATGTTTTTTCGGGTCACGTGGACCTAGTCGTGGGGAGGAAAAGCGGGGTGTGTTATTGAGAAGTTAGGTCAGGTGCAGTCGCAAAGATAGATTTGCCTTAGCTTACCTGCTCTAAAGGTTGAGAGATGTATTGTGATTTTGCTTCTAAAGAAGAAACCTCATGATAACAATACATTTCCCTTAGGATGTAGGATGTGTTTATCGGAGGGGGACACCTCGCGCATTGCGACCATTTTGATCTATTGTGGCTACATCCCCCAGGAAGCAGGGATGAGGCGAAGGAGCCAGAGGAGGTGCCAGGTCCGCAGGCAGACAGGCCTACAAAGGCGTGCAGAAGTCCCTAATATTTCCAGTTTGAACACCCGCACAGCAGAGAGCGAAGAATCCTCAAGAGGGTGACGTAGCGGTCTTAACTGGCGGGACAGCTCACTCTGGCGTCCACGGGAGAAATCTTTCCAATGCGCATGCATCCATGCCATCTACCTTGCATCCAGGACCTGCAATCTCAACTGAAACGTGAAATGGAGATGAAATGAGAGGAAATGGGGGAAGGAAGAGATCGTGGTAGAATACACCCCCGGCATTCGCTTGGCGACTAGGGGAAAACTACAAAAAAAAAAAAACATAGTCAGAGCGGGTGGTCACCGGGAATCGAACCCAGAACTTTCCGAATGCGGGCCTCAGACTTTTCCGCCTGAGCCATCCCGCACATTTTCCTTAGAGATTGCTGTAAGGTGTAGTAACACTGAAAAGAAAACTGCGATAACTTTATAAATCCGGGAACAACACAGCAACATAGGTGGGGAGACAAATCAATTTTTGGGAATATCTGCATCATATCACTAAATTATAATGCGTACGTTGAAAAAGGTTTGGCTTGCAACTCACGACTTTATACACCCATTATCAACTTACACATATCTCAGATTTATCAAATTATCCTTCTAAAACATTTTTCTGTCCGCTTTACCTTAACAATGAAAACGAATTTTGCTTACAGATGATTTCAAGTGGCAGTCTAAGCTAAATTTGTTCCTCTTTCATTACATGCAAAACGAGGTAACGACATTTAGCCGTTTATATTACCTTTTTTTCCGAGAGCTCGCTATTAATTTCAAAACACTTATTAATAGTGATAGGTTTTGTCCAACTTACACATACTTAATGGGTATTTTGTAAAAATTAATATTACAAAATTTAACCAACAAAGCTGAATTTTTTATGAACTCTGCGTCTTTCTACAAGACATTTTGGCCTATAATATGTTATGGTTTCCCAGTTATACCTATAAAACTCAGTGAGAATGAGGAGAACTTTTAGATGCCATTCCAGAAAATTCAAGTACCAAGTACTATTTTATGCTAATATCTGAAATAAATAGTGTTTAAAACAAAATTGTTTGACCAATTTTGAGAAATCAAACATAACAAACCTTTTTGCATATAAAGGATAATTTGTGAATGGGGAATTACATAGAAATCTCCGGCAGGTATGTTTAAACGATGTCTGACTCTGGCATCAAATTTGCAAAAAATAAAAAAAAAAATGAAGTTTTGTTTTTATGTAGTCTTACAAATTGGAATTTCCTCTTTAATTTTGTTTTTATTTTATTATTGTAGGTGCAATATTTATATTTTAAATATATTTAAAGATGGTGCTGCATATGCCAATTTGTACCGCTTCTACACCACTTCACAGAAAATCCTATACTCTTTGGAGTAAATAGGTACGTTTCTGCTCATATTTTAGGGAGAGTTTGCTCTAAAAATTGGTACCACTTCTAAATATGTTAGCCTTCATATGTCCAAACAATTTTATTTTTTTCCTTTGTTAATATATGTGTTTTTTCCTCCATTTTTATTTTGAACAGCTTGTTTCCTGAATGATATTTACTAATATAAATGACCCGTTTTCGCAGAAAACTTTAAGTAGGTATAGCTTAATGAAATTTTGATGTGATGACGCAACACTCCAAAACTGTTTTTGATCTACTTTAATGTTAATAAATTGGTTGGTTTGTTTTAAAAATTAATTGCTGATACATTTTAACAAAATAATGTTAATAATAATAATAATAATAATAATAATAATAATAATAATAATAATAATAATAATAATAATAACTATAAGGGTATATTATCTCAAAATTTATTTGAAACGCCCTATAGTTTACCGGAAAAAATACAGTCATTTGGGTAATTTAGTGGCAGCAGGCATGTTGCCATGCTTGCTCAGTTGGTTAGAGCGACGGTACGGAAAGCCAAAGATTTGTGGTTCAAATCCCAGCTATGGCATTGGATTTTTCAGTTTGATTCTACCTTTCCAAAAATAGGACGTGTTGTCTAAGTAGGACCTGACTCATGTTTATTAGTTTCCTGAATAGTCATCATGGATGTTAAGGATAGATTTGCAAAACTGAAAATTACCAGGAAATTGTATTATCATAAGTAATACCACGAGCGAGTTCGATGTTGTCGATAGTTGTCCCAGGGCTATGCGTGGTATTTGCCAACACTGTTTACTGAATAAAGCGTTTAATAAGCAACACCAATTAAATTAAAATAACATAGGTATTTTATATAATATTATTGGAGTTTATTGCATACCAATATGATAACGTAGCACGACTTTCTATGCTCTTTAAGAAAGCTTTCTTCGCTTCTTTAGCTAACGAATCAGAAAACAATTACGAATCAGGTGCGACAACTTCCGAGTGATTTCGAATCAGATGCGACAATCTCATTGAGATAAAATTTCAGTAACTACCGCACTCTTACTGTCATACTACTATTGGCCAATAAGACGCTTCGAAACGACGTGTTTCAACCAATCATGGCTGCTTATCCCACATGTTTATCACCTCCCTAGTATTTGTCTGTTTTTTGTCACCTCCGTAGCATTTTTTGTCGTCCTCCGTAGTCTAGGGATACCATGCTAGCCTCCAATACCCGAGGTCGCGGGTTCAAATCCCGCGGAGGGTGATGAAGTTTTCTCGGGCGCAAAAATCCTTAGCATGGCTTCCTTCGAAAGGGAAGTGTGTAAAACCGGTGGTCCCGTGTCGTAAATTTACAACACCTAAAAGAACCTCAAGCCTGATAAAGAGGCCTCTGAGCAAAATTTCCGGCCTTTCACGCCCAATATAGAATGGGACGCTAAGGACCATAGTAGTTAAAGAGCGTCCATAAATAAAACTCAAAGATATTCAAAGTTAGCTTCACCCAAATTGCACGACATAAAGAGAAACAGAAACAGTATATCGAAGCAGTTTGATAAATTAATTTAGTAAGTTAATTCATATTTTATTGTACTTATTTCCTGTAATCTTTATATACGAGGCGTGTGTTTAAAGTAAGTAGCATTTTAATCCTTTGCCGCTGCAGTCGCGATTTTAAGCATGCGTGATCATTTCCTCCATTCATTAGGAAGGCGATCGTCACTTTGTGTTTTCCTGTTGTTAGAGCGTTTCGAATTCTTTAAAAAATCAAACCACCCACCGACTGTAAAGTCAGATCAGTGATTCGTTTTTTTAAATTTAGAAACATTACGCCAGCAAACATTCATGACTAATTATATGAGGCTAATGGGGAAAGAATAATGAGTGAAAATGCTCGGCCACACACAGCCAAACAAACTCAAAATCTGATCGCATCATTTGATTGGGAATAATTCGACCACACTCCCTAGAGTGCGGATTTGGCACCAAGCTATTTTCATCTGTTTCCTCATCTGAAGAAATTCCTTGGTGGAAAACATTTCAACGACGATGATGTGTAACAAGAAGAACAGACTTTCCTCTTCATAGGCGGCATCGTTATTTGACGAAAGCATACAAAAACTGTTTTTCCGTTACATCAAATTCCCGAATAACGGCGGTGAGTATGTGAAGAAGTAGTATAAGGTAATGTATGATAATAAAGTATTTGGAATATAATGTGCTGTTAGTGTTTTAAAAACAATTACCGATACTTTAAAAACACGCCTCGTACATTCTTTTGTTCGTGAGGGAGTAAATTAAATCCCACTTGAGTTTTGAGTTTCTCTAGATATATCAAAACCTCTAGTGAGATTACTGTTGATAATTACACGCAAGCCCTTTTCAGCCAATGTACGGTCTCATTGACCGTCATTCAGAATGGAACTTAATGGATAGTTTTAAAGCATAGTGCTCAAAACTAATAACTACACTCATTTATTATTCCTATAATCACCGCTTAGATTCGACTAGGAATCCAGAAAGCCTATTCTGATAAATGTTCCTGTTTAGCATTGCCGGTTGGTACAAACTGTAGAAATGACAAGAATTGGCGATCCGCGAAATCAAAATATAAAAATAAGTTAAAAAAGAAACAAGAATGTGATATGGAATCAATTTTCATAGTTTTGCGCTGGAAGAAATGACAAGATTGTTGTCGCATTGTAATCCCTTCAGTGATTATACTAAAAGCACAAAAATGGCATTGTTCTCGTAGTGTAATTTTTCCTACCGAATGCCCCTCTTGCTTATAATTTTCTTAGGTAATTTAATTAAGCTTTCAGACTCATTCTTGTTGCCTTAGATAATTATCATAACAAGCATAAGTTAACCTCAATTAAGGGGACAAGATACTCTATACACACAGAAATTACATCTTAAGTTGTTAAATTATCATTGTTCTTAAAGTTCTCGATGTTTTTTCCTGAAATTTTTATGAATCATTTTAAAAATCATGACAATTATTTCAAGTGGTTTTTTGCATTGATAGCGGATGTAGTTGAGCCCATAAAAATTATTTCATTCAGCAGAAAACTAATAAAATTTACTCTTAAAATATGTAAATTAATGTAACTTTTCCTCTGATGCTACTTGCAATACAGAATCACACTTTTACATGCTTGTGTTTAGTATAATCAGCTATCTCATGAACCTAGATTATTTAGTTATATATGTCATTTCACCATAAATTGAAAAAATTATTTGCAGAGTCAAAAAAGTACAAATGTGGAAAATTTGCAATGTTGTTGATTTTTTAATATCATTATTATACATTATAAAATTATTATTGTGGTTCAGAAAGTTTAACTATGTGTTATATACATGTACTGAAAATTTCAGCTCTCTACCTCTCATACTTTCTGATAAAAAGGTATATAAGTATCCAAAAATGCTGTTTTGAGAAAACTGAATTTAGAGTTTGAACATTAAAATTCTGACACACTTCAGTACATTCCAGGGTCATAATCATCTGCAACTCCATTCCTGGATTTCTTCAACTTTTCTGATTGCCTTCTCTTGTTCCTGGCCTCTTTTGTTAATTGCTGAACTGCTCGCTGGGCATGATATAATCGTTCGTTGTTGAAAAATACAGAACGTTCTAAAAAGGGGCGTTGCATGACAGCGTTAAAGGAATACAGACTAGCATTTAAATAGCATTTAAATGTCTTAAAAACCTCTTAGGGCCCCAAAAGTGTATATTTTCTGAAACTGGAAATATTTGGGATGTTATTAGTGCCTAAAACAAAACAATATTTTTTTTACCATTTCAGAGTACCTTATCCGCTTAAATTACCGAAAAACCCTCAGCACTCGTGGCATCCAACTTTGAATATGATTTTAAAAAAATTATTGCCTTAACGACTTTGAGTCAACTAGGATTAATAATAAGAATTTTATCTGTAGGTTTTGCTGACTCAGCATTTTTTCAATTATTAACGCATGCTCTATTGATCCGTGATTGGTTCTAACAGCCATAATTAAACAGCCATTTCCATCATCATAGATTGCCCTCCGAGTCCATGGTTACGTCTGGAGATCTTCCTTTGTTTCTGCCAACTGCCGTCCCCGTTTCTTGTCAATATCGTGCAACCTTGTAATTGCTCAGAGCAACGATTTCATTCTCAAGGACAACCACCTCTGCCCACTAGGCATATGACAAGGCTTGAAGACTACGACCGCTATGAGTGCACTGCTGAAGTAATCAGCTTCAAACAACTGAGCGTAGTCAAACGATCTCCTGAAGGAAATCATGTCCGGCGGAGTGCAGGACACCAAAAGTTGGACATGCACTTCGGTGTAGAACAGCATATCTGATTTTTCCCTCTGAAGCATAACGGATGCGAGTTAATCCACTTACTTATTCAGACATATCAGGCAGAGCTTTTTGCTCTCAGGAAGGAGAGGATTCTGATGCATAAATCATGATTAAAAAATGGACAGCTGTTACCTTTCAATGATATTACATAAGCTTGGGGATGCCATTTACAGTACTATCCATCTGCTCTTTGAGAGGGCAAGAAGCTTATAAAGTACTGGGAATGACGTTTAAAGTTCCATTTACCTCCACTCGTATTTTTCATGAAAATAATGTAAACCGCTCTAGAAGATTCTTATGGTGAATCTTGCTCTTTAACCATAACTGTAATAAAGGCCTGAGATAAGTTAGTAACGGACGAAAACTCCCCTGATACTCATGGAAGTGTATATGAAACTTCAACAGATGAAGGGTTTCTCATTTCCTTATCTTCCTCTCAAGTCTTCCAGCTTCTGGAAAAGCTATCTAGCCTATCAATAAACAGCGGTGAAAGAATTAACGTAGGTTGAGTAACTTTAGACAAATCACAAGACATGAAATTTTATACTTTTATGGCTTGTCCTTGAT
The DNA here is from genome assembly GCA_030765065.1 of Deroplatys truncata. Lineage (NCBI taxonomy): Eukaryota > Metazoa > Arthropoda > Insecta > Mantodea > Mantidae > Deroplatys > Deroplatys truncata. The sequence goes on along the minus strand of CM060990.1, from coordinate 107,884,450 downwards.
CTTGCAGTTATTGGGTATTACAAAGGCTCCACGTTTTCATATAATTCAGAAATCCCCAGCATCAGTATTCAACGAATAGGCACAAAACTGATGAATATGATGATCCACGTCACCACGCCAGCAGTTTAAAAATTTTGGAAATGCCAGATAGTCGATAACCATCAAGAAGAATCTTCTCAGTTGTTAATTGTAAATATTAGTTATGAAGCTTTGATATTACACTGGAAAACTTTCTCTAATGATACTACCACAGTCATTCCCTAGCGGGATGGCTCAGGCGATTATGTCTGTGGCCCGCATTCGGGAGGTCCTCCCAGGATCGATCCCCGGCGACCGCCCACTCTGGCCCATGGATTTTTCATGGTTTCTACGGGTCACCAGGCGAATGTTGGGGTGGTTCATCTTCTACCACGACTCTCCTTCCTCTCATTTCCTGTACCCAAATAATCTTCCTTGTAATCTGTTTCAGGGTTGTAGGACCAGACGACGGTGTTCGGCGAGTGGCGTCTGGACGGTGGCTTGCGCTCTGTAAAGGTTTCTTCCCTGGCATCGCTGCGGTACCGTTCAGTTAGGTCTCTCATCAGAGTGGACTTCCGCTCCAGGGAACCCTGGAGGTTGGTGGCTTGAGGGCGGGAACCGTGCGACCTAGGATGTGTTCTATCTGGAAACGTTAGGGACCCCGTCTATGCTTGCGCCCGCCGGCAACCGGATCTGGTCGCCCTTCGCGTCTCTCTCCTCATCCTTCCCTGCCAGAGGTCACGTTGGAAGCATACACGGTCGACTGGCCGTCGTGCGGTGCTCTGCCCCGGTTTCGGTGATACCTACCTTTACCTTTACCACAGTCATAGAATTCTTGGACTGGGCGAGTGTCGGTGTGGTACACTAGATGGCGCTGCGGTATGACGCCGTTATTCTCTCGTCTCAGCCAGAGGCAGTTGTGCGCTTACAGTTTAAATAGACTACGGTTCCTGTTGTGAAGGTGATTTGAATGTACGGGTCAGAACTCGAAAATGTCGCAGTTTAAGCAACGAGCAACCGTCAAGAAGTGCCTAAAATTAGGTAAATCCGCTAGCGGAACATTTTAGATGACGAAATACGGTTATTGTGACGGCTACTTGGGTCGCAGTGCTGTATTTAAGTGGCATCAACGTTTTTCGCAGGCGAGAAAAAGTTTGGAGGATGATGAGCATACTGGTCGGCCACAAACGATCCGAACTGAATAGATCGTCGAAGTTGCAATGTTGCGCTTGTCAAGCACTACCAATCGGTAGACATGCAGACGATCCCGAAGCAGCAGGCATCAGTCATGGTACAGGTGGATTTATTCGTCATCTTATGCGCAATAGCTGGGCATGTCTATTTATCTTCCAAGAAGAGTGTTGGGTCAGTAGTAATAGAGCAGTAGGCGCGTACACAACGTGAGATAAGGTGACATCACCATGCATTCCGAGTGAGTGTTGTTCCAGGCAAGGGGAACACTATCAGCTGTTCTCCCCCACCCTAGACTACCTGCTGCTCCTCTGCGTTCCTGCTGTGTCACGGCGAAAAAATCAACCTGTACATGCCATACAATTTTAACGACTTGAACATGCGGCGTTTTACCCTTGCGTGCTGACGCAAGACCAACGTGACGATCGCATGGCATCACTCTGTGTTTGTCCAAGAGGAACTTGAAAGGTTACAGGTCATCCTCCGTATTCACCTGAACTCGCACCAAGCCATTTCTTCTTTTCCTGCTGAAAGAAAATATACACGGGATTATCCTGCACTATCTCTGAGCTTTGTTTCAACCAGACATACATAGCGGCCAGCGATGACTATTTTGAGGGACGATGTGGATTTGTGCAAATGAACGCCGTGTTGCGAGGCAACTGGTAAGCCATCTGGATTCTGATTTTCGCTTACACTAGGCGCCAGTCCACGAACTTAATGACTATACTACGCAAAACTATTTAGGATACACTGGTGATGAATTTGCTTACAACATGATTCCTTGTTCTCTCGTCCCAGCAAGAGGCAGCTATGTGATGTAGTGTAAAAAGAACTGCTGTCTCAGTTGTAAAGGTGATTTGAATGTGCGAAAATCTGCTAGCATAAACTCAGTCAAGAGGAAATACAGCAAAGCTTTCTTACATAAGATAAATTTGACGTCCTTTAACCGCGCTGGCCAAATCGGACGATGAATGAGCTCGAGGTGCATAGAGTTTAGCTAACCGACATTCGGCAACTCTTAAACGTGTGCTACCCCCACACCACGGAGATGAGCACTGCTCGCGTTATAGTGTTAAATACGGAGATTCTTTTCTTCACTCTCACTCCCTCTCCCCTATCCTATCTTCTCTCCTTCTATCTCCATTTCTCATTATTATACTCGCGCTTCTCTCTTTCCTCCCTGTAAACCTATATGTAATGTGATGTTTTGAAAACCGATGATAAAATTGTTTTTCCTGGGTTTTAAAAAACATTAAAATATTTAAAAAAAGTTAACACCATACAAACTTGTGTGTATTCCTCATGCTTGTATTACGACCAGAACGATACTGTCTCGTGCTAACCAGTAGTAACATTTGTGTAATCTCTGATCACATCGAAATGTTGTAAATAACAACACATTATGCTCGTATAAGCTATTGCTATGTATCATGTTTTAAAAAGATAAATAAGCGAGATATCTCCAATTTGTTTTATATCTTGCCTTAATAGGACCCCTCGCTTTGGGGTACGTAATTAAGATGCCATACACTGTTTTCCTAGTGGGACCTACGGTTGTTAATGAGGCTACATAATAATCTTCATAGCCGTATCTTCGAAGTTATTATTTTTGCAGAAAGTAGTATTGTGAATTCATGCACATACTAAAACTCACCCCGAATTTTTCTGCTTATATTCTATTGTGAATGAAGAATTTATACTAGCCTGAATAATGGCTAGTATTTTAGTATTTTTAAAATTGCGTGCGTGCGTGCGAGCGCGCGCGCGCGTGTGTGTATGTGTGTGTGTGTGTGTGTGTGTGTGTGTGTGTGTTAACGTTTCACGCAATAACATTTAGAAATGATGGCATCTACCAATTACTTGCTATTACAGCCATTCCATTAAAATTCTAAGTCTATTACAAGCAGAGGATACCTATATGCAAATCCAAAACCACTTTCGGAGTGTCGGAGTTCGAATATCAGTCAAAGCTATTTTTCTGGTATTTTTGGGAAAACTTTTCTTACCCCTAAGAGATGAACATCGACAACTCTCAGCTCCTTGGACCTATGGGTCATTTGAGCGATCAATAGTCAACGTTCCTTAATTCATCTCTAGATTTGAGTTGTTACAAGGAACGTAAAAATAAATAAATAAGTAAAATAGTTTACCAATTCACATTCCTAATCAAATACCTCGCGATTATTTTCTACTGGATAATGGGCTATGCCTACTGTGCTTTAGTTACCTAGCTTCTCTGATGTTGGTAATGATTAACAAATAACCTTCCACCTGAATTTCCCAGGGGGCCAGTCGGTTTCCCTTAGTACATATAGGCACCATGGGATTCAACAAAGCGTTCCCATCCCACTACATCTAAGTCAAGCCACTCGCCAAGACTACAAAACACCGTTGTTGGGGACGGCTTAATCTAGTATCAGATCCTTGCAGTGGTTTCTGGAGGTTAAGGAGTTGCACAAATTAAAACACTTTTTTTATTGGTGAAAATCTCGGGAAACCGGAGTTAAGTGTTGAGCGTTAAAAATATTCCAAAGTTATAAATTCAACATTTAACTTCACTTTAGATATGCAGAAAGGTAACAACCTGTAATTAATGTTTCCGTTTTATACTTTTATTTTGGGTATTTTTTTCAAAGTTTTTGCTCGTTCGAAATGTTAAACACCAATACCATTCTATTTGTTTTAAATTTTTATGTACATTTCAAAAATTCAAATAATTAAAGCTATCATAAAAATGTTTCTTGCTGTTAAGATTTCTTGAGTAACTTATTTTTAAAGCAGGAAGAAGATGTAAACCAATATAAATTCACAATAATTTTTTAAAGAATATTTCCTTTGAGCTAAATCCGGAGAAAAATAGTATGACAATTTTTTGTCCTGTGAACGTATAAACGGCATGAGGAATTAAAAGAAATATATTTTTTAAGTTTGACTTGTGGAACACTTGACATAAGAAGTCAAATTTATTTTTGACATCCAATAGCTGGAAAACTAAAGAAGGCATCGAAACGAAATTGAAAGACGTTCAGTGTTTGCGTTAGGTAGATTTCAGATTAAAATTTTAGCCAAATTGACTGGAATTGTTAGAAAAAGCACCTTCATTGGTGCATCCCCTTAAAAGCTTCCAAGCAATTTGCCTGAAAATTAATCATAAGTTTGTCCCTTAACGCCGAACGGTTATTAATTTTTAAACCGAGCTTTATGTCCTATGCCTAATGTACAGAAACCACAGGAAGAAATCAACACGGCTTCCCTGGACAAACTGCATTTGTTACCGTTTCTAGGGTACTTCATGAGGTCATGACTCCATTTTATTGGACGGTGGTGTCACCTTGTAGGTGCTATCATGCCTTGTGCTGTGTATCGCATCAATAAGCATACTTATGCTAGTTCTGTCAACTCATTGGAAAATTACGAATCGGTATAGGTGAGGAATGGTGACCGATTTTGTCGATCTTTCGCGAGGTTAATTGCGAATATACAGTAAATGTCTGTGTGGAAATTCTCTTGAATATGAGTCAATTCTCGAGATGTTAGCATTTTAATCCTCAAACATCAGTTATAAGTCCTCATATAAATTTGCGTTTCCTAGCTATTTACGTTCTTAAACAGGCATGCTATAGCCTCCTTCCCCCTTCAATTCTAAGGGTGAAGGCAGCGCCAGCGGATATCTTAAGTCACTCCCTATTAACGCTCTTATATACAGACGATCAGAAATCGTATGTAAACTACTTCTTGTGGGATGTGTACCACAGAGTGAAATCCTAACTAATTATCAATTTAGGACACTACAGGTTTTAAAATCGACATTCTATTTTGTGAGTAAATGCGGCGGCCTCATTTTATAACTACGAAGCAACGTGTGTTTCACACACAGCTTTAAACTGTCTTTCAAAGGTTTTAAAAAATTAATTATTGGGGTATTTTTAATATATGTTTAGTACATCTCTTAAAATTCTATAGCTATTCTTAATGGTGCGGTAGATTACGCATTCGTTTGTCCATTCTTTGAATAACTGAGATTGTTCCTGTATCATTCTCAGTTGTTTGAAGAAATCAAAGCTCCTTAATTGTAACTAGTTACCTTTAACATACTGTAAAGAATAGTTAATTTCTAACTGTGTAGTTTGGTGTTAAAAATTACATCCTCAGATTATTGCACTTTAATATTCCTTTGCATTCATCCGATTATTATATACACGATTGTCGTCTAGTTTTGTTGTATAGGTTTTACTCTAAGAAAAATAATTTGTTAATGTTATCATTGAGTATTATGTTTTAAAATTCCTTGTTACTTTAAAAAGAAATAATCATAGCTCCTTCAATGGCAGAAAACGTGTATGTTTACTTCTTTTTTATTTATTGTTGTTATTTTTACCCTGTTTTTTTATTAAGCATTCAGTAGAACTGTTTAAAAAACATAGTAGTGTGTAATATTTTGTATGACCATTGGATTGGATGAGCTTGTGAAGCGGAGGGGGTTCGGCACCGATCCAGGAATGAGGATATTGTACCGACGGCCCATGAGGGAGCGTCCCGGGAGGGAGGAGATGAAGGGAGACACCGGGTGGCCGGAACTAGGAGTGATGGCACAGCAACGACAGGGTCCCTACATTTTGCAGATTGAGACGCCCCGCAATCCGACAGGCAGACCGGGACCCCTCCCCACAGAGAGTCCAACATCCCCGCAAGGGGCTGTCCTTATACCCCGGCCACTAGCCGAAGACCAAGGAACGTAGAGCATCCTTTTCCCCTGCATGCTGCGCCGAAACGTCATCGCCGGCACTTCCAATCCCGAAACAGATCAAATAGGGTGAAGCATGAATGAAATGATTAATGGAACGAAATGCAGGGGCAGGAAATTCGGGGGATGAAAGAAACAACTCCGGCATTCGCCTGACACCCGGGAAAACCCCCAAAAAACCCATGGGTCAATGTGGGCGTTCGCCGAGGATCGAACACGGGACCTCCCGATTGCGGGCTACAGACGTTACCCCCTGAGCCATCCCGCTCGGTTTGAATAACCATAAGTGCTGAGAAAAAGAAATAGCCTTATCATCAACTTTTAAAATAGCTATTTAATGAATGAGGGTTCAACCGGTATACTTATGTCAGAAAGTTCACTAATCATAGCTACCTATCGCTATAATTTTATCGCTTTCGTTTTATCACTCATTTTATAGCAGCTGCGTGCATCAGTTTTTACGTAAATTTATTATAACAGCGTAGTGAAATAACTCCATAGCTTCTTTATTTACTTAATTGCTACTCAGCTGTGGTCAGTAATTTTTTATCAAAAATATAAAATGAAAAACGCTGTATTTTCGTGCTGAAAGTTTTGTTCTCCGGAGGGATTATAGCCAGAATACACCCAGTTGCACTGACGCAGTGAATGAAGCTGTAACATATCTAAACAGATAGCCATGTATTTGTTTTATATTTTTCACGTTTGTGTTCATTACTTATTTTATTTTGTAGTTATTGCTTAATAGTCGAAATAAAGACAACCCGAGCTCTAGATTCTCTCAAGATAAATTCACTAACAACTTCATTTTGATTGTAGGTGAATACCTTATTGCGTATATAAAAGAAGATTTCGTGGGTATTTTTTGGAGAGCATGCAATTCAAACATCTATTTTAAGTAGATTTCATTTAATTTCAGTATTGCATTCTCTTATGGCAACAACGTTGCCATGACACAATGAATCCCCCACGAGTGTCCGGAAATTAGAGAAAAGACAATCAGTTGATGGTGGATGGAATCGCTACTCTGATGATCGGAATAATAAATGAACATGTTCCTGTGAATTTGATTGAATGGATATGGCCAGAGGGATACTGTTTTCCCCACATTTTTTTAATACATCGCGTTTATTTTTGGTGCTTATGTCTTCAATATTCTGTGGTATCACTTATTTACGGCGACTGCTAGACTCTAGTTTCCAGTTCGTGGGTTGAAACCTGGTGGAGGGCGGTGGATTTTTTCGGGCGTAAAAATCCTTAGCGTGGCTTTCTTCGGAAGGGAGGTACAGACCGGTGGCCCCGTGTCGTAGATTTAAAGATGATAAAGAGGCCTTTGAGCAAAATATCCGGTCTTTCACGCCCAATATTGAATGGGACGCTAAGAACTATAGCAGTTAAAGAGCGCTCAAAAATAAAGCTCAATTTTATTTAATTTTTATGGCGATAGAGTATTCCCTCGGCCTATATTGCTGTCATGTCCAGCAGCAATTTGTTCGCTTAAAACGAAACACTTACCAGTATCGGATTTTTTGTCCACTTCAACAAAACACAACCTGTATAATGGTTTCTTAGAATTCTGCACGTATACTCGAGTGAAAAAAAAGTGTTGGTATAATGAGCTGTGTGTTAAGTTTGTAAGGGACTAGTGAAGCAGTCCTTCCCCATTCAAGGCTCCACCCCACCCCTCATCTAGTTCTAGATACTCAAGTTGATTGGCGCTTTCGCATAGTCTTTTTTCGCGATGGTGGATATGCACCAGAGGCTAGGATGCAATGTAGTTTTAGATTCATTAAGAAAACATAATCAATTCAGTTTTATTAATTGTTCTTTCATGGTTGGAAAGGTAGAATCAGAATGAAAAGGTCTGTAGGTCCACATCGGGTTACGTTATGTCAAGAGAAGTTGAGAATGCCTTGGTTTTTTACTGGGAAAATTGGAGTCACATGGAGAATTTCATGACATCTCGTTATATCAACAGTAGCTAAGATAGCAGAACAGCTGTACAGGAAGCTGATGATGGGCAGTTCGAACCCCAAAATATAGCATTTAATTTTTTATTCTGATTCTATCTTTCCATAGTTAATTCAAAATTAGTATTATCTTAAGTATATTTTATTATCAGTTTTGCAAGAAAAACAATTTAAAGAAGGTTGCCAACCGTTTACAAGTAATGCGAAAATGCTATGATTTGCGATTTATTGTAATACTTCTTCGCTTTACGTGATTCATTTAATATAAATTAGTTCCTTACAATACTTGTTTGTGATACTTTATAATTTAAAATCAATATGTCTATTGCTCTTGCTGATTTGTAAACAATTATTATTAGATGGAAGTAATAATAATAATAATAATAATAATAATGCTATTATGCGCTATCCTATTAATTGGGTTGTTCAAAGTAAATTACTTTTCTATCTCTCCCGAAAACTTTGTTTATTAAAATGTTTTCTGCTTCATATGTCTTTTAATTTTGCTTCGTATCCCGATGTGATATGTGTTTGATGCTTCTGGTGCCATGCGAGCTGCATTATGCATTTATAATTAAATACACCACCTGGTTTGCGTGTCCAGTAACCCCATTCGTGGTATTTCTTCCACCAGCTTGTCGCTGTTCTTGGAGATACTCCATTGCTCCATAGCTCTCCCTGCGCTATAACCATGCTCATTAAGGGCAATAATGTTCGGTTTAGTTTCAATTTGCTTTGTTCCTTTCAAATGACATATATAATAAAGAGATTATTGTTTAGAAGCCAATTTCATCCAACCACACCCGGCTTCCTTCGCTCCTGAGCCGGAAATCGACCTGTTCATTGGTTAGTGTGAATACCAGACCTTTGGCATCAAACCAATAAGAGACGGACAGATCTGGCCAATACCTTCCTCCAGCCACTCAGGTAAAATGCTTCCGTTTCTCACCCCTTTCGCCATTTACTTTGTTCAAACCAATAAGAGATTAGCACAATTGTGTAGGTATGGTACACAACTGATAAGGAGATTCTACCAACATTAAATAAAGAAAAACACATAGGAAACCAAAAGTATCGGTACTTTTTTGCTCCGTACTGTATTTGCAAGAGCAAATTGATTCCTTTATGGCGATTCGGCTTTACGTTTCATTGCAACTAATGAGCTCGTCAGAATTATATTTTTCTTCTTCTTAAACGGATTACCCTTCTCATTGTAGCACTTACATCCCCAAGGCATTACAAGCCTTGCGTCAGTAGCCTGTCGAGGAGCAAGCAAACTCTGGATCATAGCCCATCCAGGATGGGTGATAAGCCTGGTATGGCGGTGAAAAAGAAAATGAAATGTGGTGATGAAAGGGATGACAGGAAAATTAGCGGATCAAATTGTCTATCCCAGCATTTACCTAGCGACAGAGGAAAACCGCGAAAAAAGCTTTGGTCAGATTGTTCGCTCCCGGGGGTTGAAACCCCCCGGGGGGGTCAATTATCACGAGTTATATACGTTGAGATGCTACAGAACTTAATCAGGCAATGGAAATATTCCAGTAGGTTTCTAAATCGATGTAATACTATATACAGGACTGAAAAGCACTGGACGGTCGTAGGCCACAAAGTATTTACCAACATTTTAAAACACGGGGTCTTGGTAGGATTTTACTTTTGGTATAAGCTTAACACTGCACTTTGAGCTGTAAATGCAAATTAAAAATAGTCTGCAACAACTGCGAGCATCAGATTTCTAGTTTTCCCCCGCGTTTTGGGGAAAAGAAGAATAAATAGTGCAGTACCTAACCTCCCGCGAATCAGAAACTTAAGCTTAGGCGGAACCTAACCTAACTTCCCGTGAATCACAAACCTAAGCTTATATACAAAAACAACCTAACCTAACGTAACCTCCTGTGAATGAGAAACCCAAGCTTATATAAATAAAAAAACTAAACCCAACCCAACCCAACCTAGCCTCCCGTGAATCAGAAACCTAACCTTATATAAATAAAAAACTAAACCTAACCCAATCTAGCCTCCCGTGAATGAGAAACCTAAGCTTATACAAATAAAAAAATCTAAACCTAACCCAACCTAGCCTCCCGTGAATCAGAAACCTAAGCTTATATAAACAAAAAAACTAAACCTAACCCAATCTAGCCTCCCGTGAATGAGAAACCTAAGCTTATATAAATAAAAAAAAAACTAAACCTAACCCAACCTAGCCTCCCGTGAATCAGCAACCTAAGCTTATACAAATAAAAAAATCTAAACCTAACCTCCCGTGAATCAGAAACCTAAGTTATATTGAATCATAATCCTCGTTAAGAAACGCACGCTCGCACTTACACAGATGTTGATTGTACTCCCAATTCCGATACCTTTCATCTTCAATGTTCGCAACGGAAATACAACAATAATGCCTCGGAGTATTAATTGTTCACAATGAAGACTGCTAAAATGTTATAAAACATTAAAAATCTTGATAATTTTGGTTGTAATTTGTTATAATTAAGTTAGAAATGAAATAAAATGAAATATCCGTGTGTTATGCGAGTGTAGTGATTCCGAGCCATTGATCGATACGGGAGTATATCGTAATTTACCCTACTACTTCCACACATTACCCAAACTTTATTTTCAGCCTTATAGTGCCTAGAAATGTTTAAAATCTACCGTCATGTTCAGTTTCAATCTCTTATACTACTTTTCCAATCAGAGCATTTTGTACTTAAGTTACAGGACTTAGTGAAATTATACTTACAACTGCAAAAAATTTCCCATCTCTTTTGACCAATCTGGACGAAGCTTTCGACACTTGCGCTTTAGGTGAGAGTGAAAATTGTATTTATTTATTTCTGTACACTACTTCGCTCATTCACACCCTTTACATCGAATCATTCAAACAAAATAGTTCTTGAAGTGCTTAACTCTAACCCAATGAGCTTGTGATTCAATAGTGAATCGTTTATTACCTCTCAATATCATCATCATACATAAGGATTAATACTTAACAACAGAGGCACATTCTGATGGGTAGCAAGTGAGCATGTGTGTTAGCGAGCGATTCAAAAGGAACTTTGAAGCAACCACTAATGTTTAAAGAACTGAGAATTCAGAAACTTTACTATCAGCATTCACCTCGCAGTTTCCATAAATCATTAACACTTTCTAACTTCTTTCCATAAAATGTTACAATTGCTGTCAATTTACATCTCGTTCTAGCCCTCTCTCTTTCAGCTGATTACGCCTCATTTGTGTGTCATACATAACACTTCTACTAAAGATTAACAAGTATCCAATATGCTTGTCTTGCGAATCTGGGATAGAAGCGTGCAAGAATATACCGGCGAAAATAAATGAAAACAACTTGGAGGTGCAGCTTACACCTTCCAATTTGTATGGACAACAAGTTGGGGAGCGAGACTACACACACTACGTGACTTGTCGACACGGACTATGCTCATGGATCATACTCAAAATCTTGGAGCTGCTTTAACGGCCATGAATTCATTCCACAGCAATATTACGCGATAGATAGAAAAGGAAAACATGGACAAAAGTGGTTAATTATTCACTTCTACTGTTTCATTTGCTTATACTTTTTAAATATCTTCGACAATGCCTTGTATGCCTCCTGGGTACTCCACCTGTTTGAATACTGCGGACATGCTGTTACACAATTGTTTGAGGAACACATTTGTAGGAACCCTAAAGTCGAATTATAACTCCTGTACTTTCCTCGCCAACTTGAGAAGCATTGTAGCAAAGAATGTTACACTGATGCTAACTGCATATGAATGACTGAGGCTACTTTTACCGATCTGTTGGTCCAACAGTGCTGCAGACAGTATGTGATGGTGATGACCAGGGAACGTAGGGGACCCAACGCGGATCTTTTGTATTTATCACCCCCAGGAGGAACGGATGGTGTGAAGGAACCGCAGGAGGTTATAGGCCGCAGGCAGGCCGGCCGGCCGACACAGACCGCAGAAAACCCTAACGGCTCCAAGCCTGATGACCAGGTTACACCAGCGGGCTGTTCAGAAAAGACTTCTCTCTGACGGAACCGGAGAGAACTCGGGAGAACGGAACCCTGAGACGGCTCAGAAAAAGCTGGCATCTAGAATGGTAGAGAAGAGCTCTTCCAACGAGCAAGCTTCTGCGCTATATGGACCGACAATGCGCAGCCCCTAAGTCTATCTGAAACAGGAAAGGGGAAGCGAAGTGATAGGAAATAAGGGAATAGAAAGCTACAGGAGGCCAAAGCCCCCCTTTGCAACCCAAGGGAGAGGGCGTCATCCGAATGACTCTCCCACCCCTGAAGGCCTTTCCTTTGGGTCGGCACCTGAAAATTTAAATCCGACCCCCATTACAGGGCGGAAGTAGATACGCCACTTACGCGCGTCAACCCCAAAATGGGAAGACTACCAAAACCTCGGTGGGGCCGACAGCAACCTAGCACACTGTCTACCAGTTATCTAGGGCTGTACCGAAGGACCTTTAAGCGTCTCACAACCCCACCTGGGCGGAAAACCACCCAGACGTACCCAATCTCCCATGGGTATCGAGAGCCACTGCCCCGCCGAGTCCAACCCAATTCAAACAACTCCCTAACCGGAGGGGCTCGGATGTTTGGCCCAGCGTACTTCTAGTAACGTCAGAAGTACCACGAGTGCTCAGGATCCGCAGCGCCCGCACCACGGCAGCTGAAGGGGTCGCAACCCCCCTCACGGGGAGGAAATGAGGGAAAGCAAAATCGTGGTAGAAGAGAAACCACCCCAGCATTCGCCTAGCTAACCAGGGAAAACCACACAAAACCCATGGTTAGAATGGCCAGCCTCAGGAATCGAACCCAGGACCTACCGAATGCGAACCTCGCACCCTACCGCGGAGTTATCTCGCTCTGTTACAGACAACATAACCTTTCGGACGATCTGTTAAGGAAGCTGAATGGTTCTACTTTTCCAACCGAATCGAACGTCTGTTTGCTGTAAACCTACCGACTTAGCAATTTATCGGATTGGTTGGGTGGTCAGCCCGATAATTTGGATAGTGTGCAGGACACTTTAGGTGAAAATATTCCCAATCCTTCAAACTTCGAGTCGTAGACAAAGTAATTATAACACTCACTGAACAAATATTCTTCCTCTTCTTGTATGTGCGCCTCTTCACAAAAATAAGACTCGAACAGAAATGTCTTGCAACTTGCCTCTCTAAACTACATTTCATACTTTTTATTTGCGGTTACGTAAAACGGAAGTACTAATTACAACAAAGTGAGGCCGTTGATGAAGAATTTAGTATTATACAGGGGAGTCCAAAACTATGTACTCACTCTTTTATAATCGATATCTAGGAACAAAATGCCAGACTTACAATTCTTGCGCAATAATGTCGTTTAATGCTTTCTCAACAGGTATCGGTTGGTCATTTTTTGTGTTCAAAGTGACCACCATCAGCAGCTCTACAACGTCCATGGCGCTCAACCGCTGAGCGAACTCGGATACCAGTGTGTACGGTATGATGGTTGCCCACGATGCTTCGATGGGTGCTTATAGCACATCCAGTGTAGCTGGCTTTTTCCCATAAATTTCATGCTTCAACTTCAGCTTCATTACCCATAGGTAAAAGTACAGAGGTGTTAGGTCTGGAGACCGTGGTGAGTACTCAGTGGCACCTCTTCGGCCTACCCATCGTCCAGGTAAAATGTCATCCAAGTACTCCCTGACGTCTCGAGGTAGGGAGAAAACATTAAACTACTGCGCAAGAATTGTAAGTCTACTTTGTTCCCAAGATATGGATTATCAAAGAGTGAGTGCATATTTTTGGACCCCTCTGTATATCTCTTTCGATGAAACCATCCGTACGTACTCATTTCCAAAGACTCATTAAAGACTACTTGGACCACAAATGCTAAATTGTCAGTTACTGCGAGGACATCCTTACCTTGAAGCAGTACCATTCTGGTCTGTAATATCTGAATACGGCTTCATTCGCACATGCATATACAGGGTGGACCATTTAAGTTGAGACTGTACAATATCTCCAAAACTAAGCGTTGTAGAAAGAAATGTCTTTGATAAAAGTTGCTTGGTATTATGGGGTAAAGTAAATGCCATTAGTCGTGTTTTGTTTGGAGGATGTTATGATGGTCATTTTAGGGTCAATTTAATTTTTTAGAATGGAAATCTACAATTAGAATCAATTTAAATTGACCCTAAAATGACCATCACAACGTCTTCCAAATATTGTACACCTCAACTTAAATGGTCCACCCTGTATAATTCTTTCCAATTCACGTTCACATGTAATATTTTTGAAAATAATATAAAAATTCTTAATGAGCGCATACTTTACAGGAGTAAATCTTTGGAATTTAGGGAACTAGAAATACGCCTTGTTTCATCTGTTTTTTTAAATGGGCACGGAAATTTTGCTTTAATACCTGTGATTTGTATCCAGAAATACCTACGAAAAGAGATGCAGGCGTTGTTGTTTCTGACCTCATAATCGTCCGCAGTGACTGTGACTTGTGATGTAACGGTAGATTCCCTGTTGTTGTAAAACATTCAAACATATTCACATCAGTAATTAAAAAATCAATCTCATCAGCGAGAAACAAAATTGGTGTATATGTTGTTGCAGAAACATTTATAAAGGGTACAGCAATGGAATTTGTGCTAGTTCTGATATTTTTAAACCATCACTAAGATTTGCATTATTAATCAACAATCACGATATTTTTTTCTTTAAAAGCTTATGGTACAGCGCAGACGTGGTGTAGCTTTGCTTAAAACTAGAAGAATTCGCTGCTCAGTTCGCGATATTGCATTAACTGCAGAGATTCTTCTCTCTGTCACCTCTCTCTCTCTCTCTGAGCAATACATTGTTTTGAAAGCCGGCAATAAAATACAAGCATACCCATAAGGTTTAATAGTAAACAAACTATAGTCTGTTTCTTAGACTTCTTATGTGTTCGGAATTATTCTCATTTTTATGGTAACCAGAAAATAGCAACAAATATTCCAGAATTATAAACTGTCTGATGTACATCAATAATTATACTAAACATTTGGTTTAACTTCTTAAATATACCTCCTGTTGGAATTTTGTAAATAACTTTGTCTACATCATCATGCTTATAAACGTTTGTTATAAGGCATTTTTCACACAGCTTAATAAGTGAGAATTTTCAATTTCCCTATTTAATGCACCGTTACAAACCTCATGTTGGGGAAAGTATACGCCTTATTCTATAAGTGACACTTAACATATGTCATATGTCATGTTTCGACACAGGTAGCATTTTGGAAAAGAGTTCTTGAAGTTTCACAAGGCACATCAAATTCGGGGGTATTGAGGGAGATGGGATGTTATGAAGACACAATACACTGCAAAATAAGAGCAGTGAAGTACTGGCTGAGGCTGATACAGGGGGATAACTCCACACTACGATCCAAATGTTTTAAATACCAGCGAGAAAACCTGTCTCCTAAGTTTTGGGCAGCTGATTTGGAAAGGGGTTTTAGGAGAATAGGAATGGGGTCAGTATGGCAAAGAGCTGAAACAAATGACAAAAACATATGGAAAGGTGTCAAAAGAAGACTAAGAGACATCAACCAACAGGAAATAGAATCGGATTGTAAAATTAAACCTTCTCTAAGTCTAGCAAATGAAATAAAATTGAACTGGGATAAAGAGGCATATATACTTAACTTAGGAAGAAAGGAAAGATCAGGAATGGCATGGTTTAGACAGGGGGGCTGGAGGGCACAGAAAATGACTGACGATTCTGGCAGGAGAATCTGCCCATTCTGTGGTTTGGATGAGGACTGAGTACATATTTCGGTGGAATGTGCACAATGGGAGAACCAGCGAACGATTAAAGTTAAAGAAAAACTCCTAAGTCCCTCAAGAAAGAGATTGACATGTTGGGATCTCCTGGCTGACCAGAGAACTGGCAAAACATGGGCAATTTTTGGCTAAAGTGCACGAAGCTAGGGCAAGTTTGTTGAGTTAGACAAAGGTAATTTATCTCTATTTTTCTTTTTCTTGTTCATTTTTGTTTTTTTTTCTTTTTCTGTTGTTTATTTTGTCACCCTACTTGTATCTTAAATATGCATGTACGGTCAATGACCCATGCAATAAATACTTGTGTAATAACTTCAATAATTTGAAACCAACAAAGATGCCTTATCTAGTAGTAATAGTTTCATAATCCTCGAGTGAAAAGGTAACATACATATACACAGACATACACGCTAGGCCTATATTGGAAGTTTTAAAATGCATTCGAGGTAGCCTATCATACCGTTAACAAATGCTGTTTATCCAAAATAAAGTTACTATTAAAAAAACGTTGGTAATAGCTTTATTGTATGCATATATGAGTAGATACAAGTGGGTGAAAAGAAGCTCATTGTGAGCACCTAAATGTCTAAGTTTTATGAACAGAACATTTTCGAAATGCTACACCATGCACACGATGGAAATGAAGATAACGCATCAGTTTGCATGTTTTCGTATTTCAGTTACATTCTTTATTAAGATATACCTATACAGGGTAGATCCGGTTATACTATGCACTTTTTAAATGGTAATTCTTGTTATAAAGTGGACACAAAAGTAATTCTTGTGCGCTACTAAAGCCCGTATAACCACAAAGTGACAGTTAATAATGAAATTGTTGCTAATTTTACATAAAAAAGTCACAAGAATTAGGCGATTACCGCTCCCCTGTGTGCTTGTCTAGTCCATGTGGTAAGAGTCTCTACTACTCTTTTTGTTGACAAAGAAACTATAGTTCAATGTAAGAAAGATCTACGAGAATTTAAGACAACAGCGACGATATAAGGGTTCTAATTTTATAAGTTAGTTTAAACATTGTAGAGGCGTAGAAATATGTGGTTTATTCTAAATAAAATTGTACTAGTTCTAAGCATATTTGCAACAATATTTCGGTTATGAAATTTTCAGAAACTGCACTGCGTTTTAAGACCAACTGCTGTTTTTTCTTTCTTTCTTCTGAAGTTAATTAAAAGTGACATTCAGTTACCTCATTTATAGTTAAATGAATTTTCCACGTTGACGAAGCAAAAAGTCGGGAACATCAGTGGTTGGAAATGAGTGGAATGTACAAATAAATCAGGTCAGAAAAACGATGATAGACATTAAATAAAAGCACTGCTTTGTAGTTTACATTTTGTTCCCGGTCAACACGTACAGCAAGATAAAATGGAATGGCGTCCAAAATCTGTTTCCTTGTTTTGCAGAGTTCACAGTCGATTTCTTCTTCCACCGAGCGCGAAAATTTAGTTATGGAAAACTTTAGTAGAAGTTACCCTGAATAGGGCCCCATCCTTCCTTTTCTCACGCACATTATACGCCTCCTCTCACCTCTTTCATGGTCATGGTAGTGAATGTTGTTCACTTTTCATTTCTTAGGGTAGTTAGGCTTTCTTGCGTTCTTCTGGACATGTACATTAACTCCATTAACTCATCTCCACTTAAAGTTATAGCAGTCATATCATGAGCTTTAATGTACAGAAAAAACAAACGATATCACAGTTTACGTGTTCTAAAGTTCTTCAACTTGTTTATATGTGGTGATCGGAAAATTATTTTACATACATTTAATAGACCAAATTAACGCAGCAGTTTTTACCACTTCAAAAATGTATTTCTTCATCAATATATATATATCATACATAAGTGACAATCTGATATGAAAAACAATTCTCTAACCGAAAATTACACAATTTTGTAAACACCATAAACTAAGAAGTTGAAAAATCGGTGCAGTTTAATATATATAAAAATAACCTATTTTCTAAAAATACAATCAGTACAATATAATGAGAACGTTTAGTAATGTTCGATTTAGATTAAAATTTTGACGTTAATGTGTATTATGAGTTACCCTAAGGCCAGAAATAGCATTTGAACGTTTTTGTCTGTGTATTCCTATGAAACCGTGTCGTGACTAGAGTATTTGAGGTAGCGCTGCGGTTCCCTGTCACGGAATGCCATTAGAGTGCGGACTTTTTGGCCCATTTGTAGGACTGGTGCCTACTGAGCACCCCGAGGAGTTTAAATAACTGCAATAAGTACTGATCTTCTTCTTCTTCTTCCTTCACGGTTTAGGCATTGCCTGCTGCGGTCTCATATTTATTGAACCCATCTTTTTTTCGGGTCGCCCAATTGATCTTCCCCATGGTTTGTAACAAAAGGCTTGTTTGGATAATCTTTCCTCTGGCATGCGGTGAAGATCAACCCATTTGTTTCTATATTTTTCTATTTCTCCTAATAGTGGTTATACTTTCAGCTCTTCTCTGATTGCCTCATTTCTAACATGTTTCTCGTACAACCCTTGACTGATCTTAACAACCTCATTTCAGCAGCTCGTATCTTACTTTTTTTATCTTTTTTCTTGACAGTCCATGCTTCATTCCCATAATTTATCATTGGCACTGCAATAACTGTATAGAATGTTAATTGTGTTTCTCTTCGCCTTATTTTTGATGGTTCGTTTGACAGCTCCGTAAACTGCTTACATTTTTGTATCTTTTTGTTTATATTCAATATATCGCAGCCGAGTTGTTCGAAATGTAATACTTGTTCCAATATATTGCCTTATAATACTATTAGAATACCATTACTTTTGTTTTTGTCTTAGATATATGCATATCGTATTTTTAACAGATTTCATTCAGTTTTCTGTAGCCTATCTTTCTTGTTAAAATTAAAACAGAAGGGCATTTAATGCTCTTTTTTGTCCTAGCTTAATTCCCTTATGTACAATCTTTTTTCATTCTTGTAGAATTTCACACACACAGATATATATAGAAGGATACCCAGCTTTGTATTTTTTATAAACTTTATATAATTTTAATTAAATGTGTTGGGTATCCTTTCTTAAGTAGTATATTCTATAACTGTGGGCAATTAACTTTGACAAACGCTTTTTCCAGATCGATAAATGCCAAATGGGTTTCTAGGTTAAATTCACTTCGTTTTTCTGTGAAAGCATTGTCTATACCTTCTACCTATTCTAAATCCATATTGTTCTTTACTGATACGTACTTCAGTTAATATTTTCGCTCTAGAAGTAATGGGGTATAATTTATATTACATTTAAACTATAATAACCTCTATAATTTTTGCACTCATTTCTTTGTCCTTTATTTAATATTTATTATATATTTATTAGCTATTTTCAATTGTTTTTGGATTTTCTTTGTCCAATATGTGTTTAATAAATACAATAACCGGAACCGTAATATTAGTCCTTTGTAGATCTAATACTCTAACATTCTGCCTGGGGGAAGCACGGTGCTAACCATATCACTTAAAAGATCGCCCAATACTGTTGTGTGTAGTTGAATTGGTAGGCTAATGTCTAAAAAAGACATCTTGCCGTAGGTTAGCACTGTACGTGATAGCCTTTTGCTCAAGAATGGCTGTGAAACTTGTTATGTAGATTAGGCTGCATTTTTCCCAAAGGTGAGGACTAAACGTGGCACCAAGTCAAAAAATCGAAAAAATCCCATTTTTTAGTTAGTCTTTTGGAAAGTGTTTACAATCGTAACGTTTCTGACAAGTCTTCATATTTACAATTTTTACACAGAATCAATATTTAAGAGGTTATATCGGCTTCGTAACACCATTACTTAAGTAGTACAATATGATGCTTTCCTCCTGGCCCTACTCAGCTGGATGCGCAGTGGCTGACGAGCCTATTATCTCCCGGGAGGGGTTTGGGATTAGCGGTAGAACATCCGATAAATACACCCGTGGACAAAAAAATGAGTCATCCCCAGATTCCATGTGACGATCGGAGGGTTTCGTGTACCTTCGTAATAGCTATATTCACAACGCACATGCAGGAACTGTAGAATGGTTCTGCCCTCTGAGCGCAATAGTTACCTTATAACGGTGTTTCTCGGTGGTGACGCTTATAAGCTACCAAAAACAGAGTCTGGAAAAACGTTTCATTGGCGAGAGGTTAAGAAGGTACCACTTGCGCTCATAAGGTGCTCGGTTCAAATCTCGCATTAGTTATGTTATTTTTTATATTGTTAGTTTTACGACTGGGTGCGTAGAACATAATATTGCATTAATATAACTTTAGCATTTTAAGTTTTAGGTATATCCATCTATGCAAACAGAAACACAGTTCTATTAAAATACTCGTTTTAAATAACTAGGGAATTAAATGCAAATAAACTATTATCTTCTAAAACTAAAACACGTAAAAATAAACAAAATTAATATCGGGTGTACGAAACCTGAGCACCTATAACTGCCCTCATTTTCGGGTTATAGATGAAATTAAATCCCTGTAGTAACATGGACGAGAAGCTACAACATCACAGACTTCTTTAATTTGTGCCCAAAAACCTGTACGAATTAAACAGTTGCATCAGGATATCTTATCCTCACAGAGGGAATCAAAATATTCTCAAGTATTACCCTGTATTGCGCACAGTTCAGTGTATCGTCAAGCTGCCACAACACATCTAGACCGTACTTTGATCTCTAACAAGATACAGATAAGCGATCATGATGAAATTGTGAAGCCACGTATTTTGCGTCGTAATGACTATTCTATTATGAACTTTACCAAATGCCGTGTATCGAAAATAGTAGTCACTATGTATTGATTAAACATTATTAACAGAAGAAAAAAAAAGTGTTGCTGCAGCTGCTACACAACTATATTGCGTATGGTATAAAGAAGGCGCTGTGCCGTGTAGGACTTGGAAAGCACGAAGAATAGTATTTTCTCCCCTCACCTCTCCAACCATCTCCTTGTTTGGATTTCTGCAGGGTCAGGTCGAAAAAATCGTACTATACATAATCCAATGAGTTGCAATATAATTCTGAATTTTATGATTACCATGGAAATCAGTATAATTCTGATCCCATTAGAAGCATATGAAACAGACACAAGCTTGTGTATCATTATAACTCATATTTATTTTTTATTAACAACCAAGAAATAGCAGCATTATTACCAGGTTTCAAACTAGTATTATGACTTATAAGCTGCACATAAACAGAGACAGGTTGTCAGGAGAGAAGAAAAACAGAATGGGAGGGACAGAGGAACCTTCGCAATTAGCACAATAGCGCGAGAGTATGTCGAATTAGCTAGTTATAAATAATTTCAAATATATTATGTTAAACATAAAACCGCTGGCAATATAGTAAATAGAAATAAAAAGCGTGAATTCTTCGAAAGTGAGAAATAGTAGAAAAGGACTGAGTTAGTCACACGTAGAGAACATGATCCAGAAACTACTGGATTCTGGCCCTTGTTTATACTACAGCATCAAGGGATAAAGATTTCATTACCTTGTATGAAGTTCAACATTTTTTATATTAACTAAACTGTGTTTTTCACACCAGAAGCGCAATATCGAAGTAATTTAGTTTTGATAACATAGGTTAATGTGTAACTTTATCATTATAAAACTCAATGATTAAAACAGCTATTCTTGCTGATAAATACGTTTGATATTGTAGTTGTATTTAGGAAACATAACAGTAAAGTTTTGGGGGCCAAGCAGAACATGGAAGACGTATAAGGGAATATTACATAATAAAATGTAGATAATGCATGAATACTTGGATTTAAGAATATTTTTGTC
Source organism: Deroplatys truncata (assembly GCA_030765065.1). Classification (NCBI taxonomy): domain Eukaryota; kingdom Metazoa; phylum Arthropoda; class Insecta; order Mantodea; family Mantidae; genus Deroplatys; species Deroplatys truncata. Next base: position 107,862,884 of record CM060990.1, on the reverse strand, counting down.
TACAAGAAAAATAATTTTGTAGTACAGATAGATACTAACGTAAATAGTTTTGATTCATTGAGTAAAAAGAAAACAGAGAAAGGGAAGGAGATATGATGAAATACTACCTATGTGTGCTGTTGGTAGAGACACTGAGATTTAAACGGCGTTGAAACCGGCTGCAGTAAAGAATAAAGATGTATATAGGACGACGTTACATTTTTAATGCAATCATTTAACATTTCTTTAACTACTAGGCCACATGATGATTAGGTATTTGGAATTCTACACGTATTCATTTTAAATCAGACAGATGGCCTCAGTTGTGTGGTCACCTTTTACCATTTGATTTGTTTTCACACTCTGAATGAATCTTGAATGGCAATATTGAAATATCAAATTCAGTATTTAGCTGGCGGCTGAAGAAAACCATGAAGAAATACCAAAATAATGGCATTTAATGGTATAATGTAAAGTCTTATATTTATTTATTTTTTGCGTAAACTGAGGAATTACTTATGCGTATTTAAAATATAATTAACTGACTAAAAGTAACTTTCTTCCTGGATATGTTTTAATTCTGTAGATCCAAGATAAAAACAAGCAGTGAGGATCTAAACACCACGTGTACCACGTCTTAAAATGTCTCCCAAACTATGTAGTACATATTTTTCCTTACTCAGCTATAGGTATCGGTTTTATTGATAAAACAGTAAATTTTAAAGAGTGTCCATTCCGTTATAAACGTGTAATGATATTAAATCAGTACTGGAAAGAAGAAGTACTATGTTTCATGTTGTAAAATGCCAAATAAATACGGCAATTAACAATATTCTCCGTAGCGTTATGGTACCTAAATAAAACAGCTGTATTACATATGTTGCTAAATTTGTATGAAAAGTGCATGCTATTACCTGACTGCCCAGCGCACTTCTACTCAAACGGAAATTGTGCAAATGGTATTTAGTATCTGGAACGGCGGTATAGAAACGCTTTGAAAGCACATCGTTTGCTCCAAAAACAAATTTAAAACTTCACTGTCCAAATAGAAAGCGTTCGAAAGCACAGCATTCTGATCACTGAATGGTAGATGTGAATCGATCCTCTGGCCTATCGCTCATCGGGTTTAAACCCACTGGAAGTTTTTATATTGAAGTACGCAAAGTTGTTTGGTGTACCAGAATGCTGTGGATAATGAAGCCAGACTCCCTGAGCGAAACGTGCGGGCTTGCGAAACAATACAACAAAACCAGAGTATTTGCGTGTTCATAAAGCAACGATACGAGTTCAAGCCTGCAGTATATGACAGGGGAGGTGAACGTTTTCAACATTTCGTGTAAGGGAGAGAGCAAAACGTATCCTTGCAACCAATAAGTAAAGATTGATAATTCAGAAATTCTGAATTCCCTAATCCATTGTCGTATATCCCTTGTTTCCTCCTCTACATCCAGAAGTACCATTACATGTATCATATGGCACTGATAAGAATCCGATTGTTTTCTTCTTTTTTATTAAATCAAATTCGATTGCCTCCATTTAAAAGCATGGAACGTTAGGAAACATCAGCAAATCCGCAACGGATTTTCGGAGAGGCATCTTTTTCTATGCTTAACGAGGGAGGAAAAGAGATTTGGGGTAAACACAACATTGCATTATGGGTTAGAAGAAGCATGTCGAAATGGAAAAGGAAAGCAGGTGATGTGTAGTCTGGTCCCTACTTCATCACCAGCTCAGTAGGGAATAATATTTAAATTGACTACATTTCAGCTTTTAAATGATAAATTACACTTACTAAAATGCACAATTTGTTAGTCGCTAAAATGTTTGGGTAGAGAATTTGCTTTAAACAGCACCATCATCAACTAGAAAGAGCGATAAGTGTATTCTAAGCCACAAAAAAGTATTTTATTGTGCATTAGATATACAGGATATTAGCAGTAGTGTAGGTATCTGCCGAGAGACGCTACCTTCACATATACACTGGTGTGCAAAACCTAAGGACGAGATGGGTAAAGTAACATAACAAATGAACTACTTGGTGGAAGTAGATGAAGGTGCTGGAGCATGTTGCCAGAGGTCTCTCACACGTACACAGAAAGCTGGACGTCACATGGCGTGAGTGTAGCGAGCCTATAGTGCCAAATGGGTCTGGTCCCGCAACACGGGGCAGTTGACGAAACAGGACAAGACGGTGTGTGGCAATTAGCGAGCTGTTACGGTGCACTGTAGTGGTGTTCTTCATTGCAACATGGCCCATAGACACCATTTGGATGACTTCGCACGGGGAAGAATCATCGGGAAACTGGAAGAAGGGCGAAGTGTGACGAGTGTTGCTCAGTAGTTTGGAATTGCTCACAGCATTGTTTCACGTGCATGGGGAACCTTCCAAACCACAGGCACTGCTGTCCCTAGGAGAGGTGGTGGTCGACCACGCTCAACAAAAGCAGCAGATAATCGCTACATTGTGCAACAGGCAAGAAGGGATACACGCCAAACAGAGGGTGCAATTGCAACCACATTTAACACGACAGCTAGGCACGCAATCTCACGATACACAGTGGCACGGCGACTACACAGAGGTGGTCTCTGCCCGACGGCCAGTACGTTGTGTTCCATTGACATCCGCACATCGGCGGCACCGTTTGCGATGGTCCCAAGAGCATCAAAATTGGACCAACGAGGAATGGGGTCGCGTGCTCTTCTCGGATGAGAGCAGATTCAGTCTAAGTAGTGATTCTCGACGTACCCTCATCTGGCGAGAGCTGGGAACACGTAATGAACCCAGGAACATCCTTGAACATGATCGTTTTGGTGGTCCCGTTGTTATAGTTTGGGGAGGCATAATGTTGCATGGACGCACCGACCTTCAAATCTTTGAACACGGTACACTCACTGGTCAACGTTATTGTGATACTGTACTCCTTCCCCATGTGCGTCTTTTCAGGGGTGCAGTCGGCCCTGACTTCATTTTTATGCATGACAATCCGCGACCGCATCGAACAGCGCAGGTGGAGGATCTCTTGGAACGAGAGGATATTCGGCGAATGGATTGGCCTGCCCGTTCCTCCGATTTAAATCCCATCGATCACGTGTGTGATGCTTTGGGGAGACGGATTGCAGCACATCCACATGCACCAACAACCATCCAACATTTGTCAATAGCGCTGGTGGAGGAATGGAACGCCCTACCACAAGAACTGCTTACCAACCTTGTGGCCAGCATGAGAGCACGATGTAGAGCATGCATTGCTGTCCGTGGTGATCATATACCCTTTTAAGCACCATGTATCAGCTTCTGTAAATCTAGAGCCATCATATGTCGTATTGATTTTAGTGTAGCTTATGGTTTATGAATAAAAGTGGCATTTCTGTTCGTCTCATTGCATATTTCGTTTAGTTGCCTACTGTAGCATACCATAGCAGTTCCCTCTATGTATGATTCAAGTTTGATCGAGCTATGTTACTTGGCGGTGTCACAGCATGCGAAGATTACTTTCGTCATTAGGTTTTGCACACCAGTGTATATACGCGTCTAATCTACAAAGCTACCTTTGCCAAAAATAGCGTGCACTTGATGTGGCTTCAAGAGAGAGCATTTCATTACTTTCTACCAGTACTGCCAACACATTGCAGTTCTGAGGAGTGGATGATACAGCTGCCATCTCATTTGTTTCACGGCAACGAAGTGAACAAGCCAACGACACGGTAGACTAGCAGAAGTTTAATCAGATTAGGAAACCTGAAACATCCAAGCTATTCGACGTAGAGTTAGGGGCCAGTTAGGGCATACTTGAGGAGTCCAATTATGAAACTTGTATATGGGTTTTTGAAATGTGCTAAATATCTATAAGTTAAAAAATAGTATAAGTGGTTTAGAAATTAAAAGCTATATGCAGATATATGTTATAGTACAATAACATGAAGACGTGTTTAATAACTCCAAAACTAACACACTTCAATGCCGAGCGGGATAGCTCAGGCGGTTATGTCTGTGTAATATTCCAACTATTGCATTCCCAAGAGAAGGTTCTGGTGGCTAGGAGCAAAATATGAATCCTTGGATCCTTGGACATACGTTGGGCTGCTTAGTCATATTTAAAGGCATTCAGGAGGTCCCAATATCAATCCCCGACAACCGCCCACTCTAGCCCAGGGTTTTTTTGTGGTTTCTCCGGGTCGCCAGGCGAATGCTAGGGTAATTCACCTTCTAACACGACTCTCTAATTTCCTGTACCCAACAGCTTCCTTGTCATCTGTTTCAGGGTTGTAGGACCAGGCGACAGCGTTGCGGCTGGGCGGTGGGTTGCGCTCTGTAAAGGGTTCTTCCCTGACGTCGCTACGGTACCACTCAGTTAGTCTCTCCTCAGTGTGGGGCTACGCTCCGGAGGGCCGTGCAGGACGTTGGCTTGTGGGCAGGGACCGGGCGGGGTCGGATGCGTTCTATCTGGAAACGTTAGAGACCCCGTCCATACTTTCAACCGTCGGTATCCGGGTCTGGTCGCCCTTCGAGTCTCTCCCCTCATCCTTCTCTCCCAGGGGTCACGTTGAAAGCAAAAAGGGCCAACTGGCCTGCGTACGGTGCTCAGCCCCGGTTCCGGGGACCCCTCCGTGATACGTACTGATACGGTTCAACTAGGCCCGGTATTTGATTTGATTGTATATAGATTAAACAAAGATGTAAAATGTTGTATTTAATATTATAACTCGAGAGGAAGAACCTTCATACACAATTTTGCAATTTGTTTGAGGAAGTAAGGTTCGAGTCACCAGTCCATCCCTTTTCTTGGGACAGGAAAGGTCTGTCGGCACGTATATAAATGCACTGAGCCATTAACAAGGATCTGTGGAAAATAAGTCTCGGAAAGTGCTATTTCTTTTCAAAGCGGAAGAAACACGATATTTGTGCCGAGAAAAGGATTAAAGCCATATAGATACGTACGTGCTACAGTATAAATTAAACTAATGGTAAATAGTACCGTGGGAAGAGAAAGCTGAACAGAGCTGAAATTTTAGCCAGTAAATGGAAAGTCAAAAATACAAACCTGACGAATACGAAAACAGGAGATAGTCGCATGATTGAAAATCGAACAAAATAATCACGTGACATATGCGGAGTAGGGATGAAATCAGACATGGCGAAATTCACAAAGTACAAGTAACTACACACTTAGCTGAATTCTGCGCCGTGCAAGTTGGATAATATCGGACATGGCAAAATTCACAGAATACAAGTAACTTGACTTTTAGCTGAACTCTGCGCCGGAATACAACTAACTTGACTCTTAGCTGAACTCTGCACCGTAGAAGTTTGGCCGCGGCTATGAACGCAGGGAAAGTATTACAATACTTTTTAATACTGCCGACTAACAAATCATCTCTATGTCAGTCGCGCATAATTGACGAAGTGGTGGCTCGCGTTCCTGAATGTGTAACATAACAATATAATAAAGGCAATATTTACCAGAGCCGATGTTTTTATTATCGCAATCTATATATAATGTTACCACCCTCTGTAGACTTTACAGAATCGACACTGCTCAACGCTAGCCGGAGAAAGAGACTTAATTGTTACGCATCGAGGACGCGGCCTTTCAGTACCTTTAGTACCCTTCAGTACCTTTACCTTCAACACACTTCAATAAACAGGGATGAATTTAGGAAAAAATTAATAATTTAAATTAATGAAGAGTTAAACTCACGGAGTTAAAATGTTCCATTTCTTGCTTAAATCAGTTTGAATTTTTGGTGTAATCAATTTCTATGCCTTTGTCATTTACATATATTTTAATTACAATAAAACCTTTGCTCTGTAATCCATCTTGGAAAATCTCTACACCACTTATTTAATAAATTTCCATATAATCGTTATCTGTATACTTCAAAGGCAATTTCAGTAATTAATAATCTGGATTAAACCGCACCCAACGAACAGTTAATCTTTGATATCTTGATTCCTCACACCAATCGAGAATGAGACAGTATATCTACGTATTGAAACAAAGCAGAACTAATTATGCTTCTAGATTTAAAACTAAATCTCTGTTGGTGAAACCAGCACTTAGCAAGTTTTTAAAAATGTTTAGGTATGAAGTGGGAATCCGTGCTATAAATCCGTGAATATAAGGAAGAAATGAAACGCCGCGTGGCGAGCGACGAAATTCTGTGTGTTAAATGTGCTGACATTGTATTTTACATCGGGATTTCAAAGCACTAAAGCACTTCAGTTTTGAGACAAGTGGTTTGATGCCACCAAAAGATCGAGTGCCTATGGAAATTTCTCGCGTTTTGCATTTAAGGGGAAAGCAATAATAACAGACAGCTTTGAAGTCTAATGCGTAACTGTTCAATCATTTACAGAGAACGAAATCATTGTGATTATGTTGTTATAATATTAACTACATGATTTGGTACAGAAATTGAGGCTTATTCTCATTGAAATGCAACTAATTGTCGAGATAATGCCTGCTATTGGTTTATAAAATGCTTCTTGGTTATTTAACTTCAAAATAGCTACGTGCCTCTCTATCCCCATTTAATAGTATTTCTACTTTCTCTACCATTCACATAGGTGAGAGAGATTCTCATTCCACCCACAAATTCGATATAGAGATTTCACTGGAAATACATGTTTTGGAGCCCCCTGAATTATAAAAGCAGTTCTAGAAAAAGGTTCGCGTGTGTCTCTGTGCACCCGTGTATTTGTGTATATGCCTATCTGCCTGTGTGTGTCTGGGAAGAGCATAACTCGCAAATGAAAAGCCAGATAAATACCAAACTTGGTATTTTAAGTTCAGTATCTTCCAAAGATGCGGCACGAAGGTTTTCAAGAAACTCCCCACAGTCCCACACCCTTCACGTGAAAGATTTTTAGTACTTTCTGATTTTCTGAAAACTGGATAACGATTTTTATTAAAATACCATATATTAAAGATATTTATGTGACAAGTAAAACGCATATCTTGATTTTTTTGGGAATAGGCAGTGAAGTCTTCATTCGGAAGGAATTTTATATTATCTTGTATAATTGCTAAACGTTGAGGGGTATACGGAAATGTGCTACAAAAACTGTAGATCGTTTTAAAACACACAGTTTATTTCAAATAAGTATTTCTGGGGATAATCCAATTTCGAAGTATCCGTTCTTAATGGTTCAAATTGTTCAATACTTTGTCATTCTTTTGCGATTACATGGAATTTTAGGGCCGGCATATAGCTTCCAGTTCTTAAACTTTTGACTATCGCTGTTTCCTTTGCATATATAACGAAATGTGTAATTTGGCTACTTCTGAAAAACGTTCATCTCGATTAAAATAAAGTAGATAGAAAAATAAACTTTCGTTAGAATAATTAGTGCATATACCTACTAATGCAGAGGGTTGTTCACAATCTATGGTAACAAGCTTAAGACCCCTTAACTTATGAAAAACCACATCCCTACCAGCAGTAATGTTTTATCTGGCAGCCTTTACCTTGGGCTATCAATCTGCAGCACAGCTTCCACTGGAGCAAACTGCTACGAGATACAGGGATGTCCAGTTTATTTCATTCCTCCTGGCAACTTTCCAGAGACCACCAGAGTTCGCGGCCGTCTGCTTCCAAGGGTTCTTTTCAGTAACCCAAATTCACAAAATTCCATCAGTGATGAAACGGATGACTTAACACGGATGTCGCTGAAAGGTGTGGAATTATTCCCATTTCTCTCTCCGTGTTCTCCAAAAATAGCTTGATGCCTTATCCTGATGCAACCAGACTTTATTTACATCTGCACCATAGAGAGCATGGATTTCTGTATGGAAAATTGGTATCAGGACGTTAGTCTGATAATATGCCGAGCTGATTTTCACATTTTTATGTACACGAGGAATGGTTAATTTGCCATTGTAACTGTACCTTGCTGTTACCATGAAACCACTGAGGAAAGTTTCCTCAGTTTCCTTATACTAACATTCAAATATTTTTTCTCCCCTTGGTCGGTAATACATAGACCAGGGTTTGTTGCATTCACTTAGATAAACATATGTCTCGTCTAAACAGACAACAAATATCCACTTTTCACCAGCTAGGTATCGTTCATACAGCTTTCTGCTGTTAGTGGCACGTTCTGCAATGTGTTTAGGCAACAGCTTATCTCCCCAGCTCTTATAACACTTTTCTAGATTCAAATCCTGGTTGATTATGGTGTTCATAACAGTAACAGAGATCCCTAATTACAGTGCAATGACCCTCTGAGTTGCAGGATTTGGTCCAGAGGCATGGGCCTTCGCCTTCCAAATTATCTCCGAGGTGCGACTGGTGGCCGGTCGTGGATTTCTCTGTTTCTGCCCTTTGGAATAGGTCCTGATGTGGGCTTACCGTTTTTGTTGAGTGCATATGCGATCACTTTCTTGGACACGGTAAAACCACGCCTCTTGCACTGCTTAATAATCTTAGAATACAAGTATTTTGCATCGGAAAGGGCAATGATGTATTCTTATCAGAATGTTTTGGATGTCATTTGATGCAGCAAGAACAAGGGCACACAACTGGAGCACTCATACTGCTGAACTTTCATTCGGTTCCACATGTTTCAGCGCGGAGCTATTGTGCTCGTCTGATATTGTTAACATGGATCGTGAACAACCCTTCCGTTAGAGAAGGTCATGTGAATGTAACACATAAGGTTTTTATTTATAGTAGATACATTCAATTATCTACACAGTAAAATTGAGAATTCAGTGACTGATCAATAGAACTCTAATCATATGAATGCAAGCTTTAAAATCCTAAGTCCACTTACGTTCCGTGTGGGGTTTCATTAAGAAAGAATTGTGAGAAATTTCAAAGAATTAATTAGTAAAATTAAAGTAGTTGTCTAACAACGGTTAGAAACAGATACATTTCTGTTTCTTATATGAAGCATACGGAAACGAGAGCCTCTTTTTATTTTCTCTACTACGTATAATAAGTAGGGGAAGTAATGCATTCCACCCAAAAATTTTATGTCAAGATTTCACTGGAAATATATATTGAGGAGCCCCCTGAATCCAAGAAAGGCATTTTAGAAAAAGACTCTCGTGTGTGTGTGTGTGTGTGTGTGTGTGCGTGCGTGCGCGAACAGCATAACTCAAAAACGAAAACTGGGTTAAAAAACAAAATTGATATTTAAGTTCAACATCTTCCAAGAATACGACACGAAGATTTTCAAGAAAACCCCCGCCCCAAACTACCCTATTCATGGAAAATTTATCAAAAATTTTGATTTTCTAAAATATGGCCCTAAAGATTTTGATTAAAATACAATGTTTAAAATATTTTCATGAAAAATGAAACGTATATCTTGAATTTTCTGGGAACAGCCTCTAAAGTCCTCTTCATTGAATGACTTTAGCATAACTGGTAAACCGTAAGAGAGAGAGAGAGAGAGAGAGAGAGAGAGAGAGAGAGAGAGAGACAAAACCTCTCTGCACAAAAATGTACATCTCGTTAAAGTTTACGATTTATGTCAAACACATTTTTTGTGCCGTTAATCCTTCTCGAGATATTCCTTGTTATTGGTCTACATTTTAAAACACTTATACTTTTCTCAAATGGAAAGTCGTTATTCGTTTTTCTCTCTCTCTAGCCATGTAAAGAGAAGGAATAAATATTGACTTGCTCTTAAAAGATTTGATTGTGGCTTAGAGCCTACTGTATTCCCCTCAATCCCAGTTGTACCTACAACGAAATATGCAATAAGACCATTTCTGCAAATGTTTATTTCGATTAACATGAAGTAGGTGGAAGAATAAGCGTTTGTAAGAATAATTTGTACAAGAGTGAGTAGAGAAAGTCATGTGAGTGCAATACATTAGATGTTTTGTATCACAACACGATTTTGTTTGTAGTGAGATCAGACAAAACAAAAGACTTTAAAGGAAGTTCTATGTCGAAACATTTAAAATAGTATACTACAACGAACATTTCGGAATCGAATATTTCCACAATAGTTTCGTCTCATACAGTGCAATTTAATGATTTCTACACGTTTCTTATAGTAAGTTTTCGTCTATCTTTAGCGTCTTACAATTTATGTAAAACTAAAAGAGAATAAAGATTTCGTTTATAGAAAATTGAAGATACACATGGTATTAAACATGCCCGTATTTCAAACATATGATGATTTAATCCAAAGTGACAGAGTCCTTAAATTGAAATTCAGTTTTATTTATGGACGCTCTTTAACTACTAAGGTCCTTAGCGTTCCATTCTATATTGGGCGTGAAAGATCGAAAATTTTGTTCAGAGGCCTCTTTATCAGGCTCAAGGTTCTTTTATGTACCGTAAATCTACGACAAGGGACCACCAGCTTTACTTCCCTTCCGAAGGAAGCCATACTAAGCATTTTTACGCCCGAAAAAAATCCATCGCCCTCCGCCGGGTTTGAACCCGCGTCCTCGGGAACTACAGGCTAGCATGGTACCTCTAGACCACGGAGGACGACTATATTTGAGTCCTGCTTTCATAAAAAGGCAACTTGTAGCCTTCTAGCCTTAAAGGATACTCGACTAAAATAGAATACTTATCCGTCATTTCATTTCAGTGTGCTATTCCCTCTCTCTCTCTCTCTCTCTCTCTCTCTCTCTCTCTCTCTCACGTGTTTTTGGATTCAGAGACCTTAAACATTTCTGGTGAAATCTCGATAGCGAAGTTTTCGGTCGAAAGCAATTTTTCGTCTAACTTCATTTATGCGGTAGAGAAGGGGGGGAAAAAAAACTTTAATTAATCATATAGCATGTGATGTCAACGGTAATTTGAGAAACTGTTCAACCGTTTTTGTTCATTATTTCCCCTTGGAAAGCGTACTTATTTATTCTTTGGATGTCCGGAATATTAGGAATGGGAAGTATTTAGAAGAATCAGGATTTTTTACACACACCAAGTGTTGAATGTGGGTATGAGGGATTTATTTGGTCTCTTATTACAAGTATAGTATTATGTTTTTACGATGATAAGGTCATAAGGCTAAAAACTGATTTTTCAAAATACAAAAATTCACATTTTTTGCTCAGAAACAGCTCACTCGATTATTATATTTTTGCCACTGGTAACATGCTACGTAGTATATGCAAGGGATTTTGGGATGAAGGGACAAAACAGGGACTCACTTCAACACCACGTCAAAACAAAGAATTAATTAATTAGTTCAGAAATCGCTGAATCGATATCCATATATTTTTCATCAGCGAAATTCTTATTTCTTCTTGAAGTAAATTCCAAAATGTTTGAAAATGGGCATCTTTGGAATTCAGAATTTTCCTATCTTTGCATCTGAATTTGTAAAATACAATGTCGGTTGGTATTTTTATTCTTTATTGAAGGGTGTTGGAGTTTAACTATATTCAAAGCACCAGCGTCAAATCAAATGGGATGATTAGATTTTTAAAATTTCAAGAGTTAGCTTCTAAATTGCTCAGTCGATTTTAGTAACACTTTAACTAGGGAATGTGTATTTATTCCCTTTTATAGACTAGCTATATTTGTGCCATTTCAAATATACAGAATGTCCGCGAATTCGCGCACTAAGACTCCAGGATCCTATTCTGCAGACAAATTGGAGACAAAAGGTTTATGGCGTATGTGCTAAAGCAGGGACCTGCGTTTTTCATTTTATTTTTTGGTGGAAATCGGGATTATTTTTGGAGAATTTCGCGTTATTTTTACTAGGTTTTATTATCATATTTTGGGATTCTAAATGTACTTTTTCATGTAAATAGATTATTGAAGAACACTATAGAGTTTTATTTTAAAGAACACAGATTTTTATCCTTCAATTATCAGTGAAGAAGGCATAAGATAAAAGAAAAATACATATTCCTTTTTCTAACTGGCAAAGGAGAACATTATCGCTTTCCTGTTGCAACCCAAGAGAAGAAAATTTCACAGGCAACATGAGACACTGATACTACAAAGACTGACTGATAAGTCTCACTGAAATGGACATAATACCATAAAAGAAAAGTACATTATATTGTGTTTTCTGTCAAAGGAGAACATTGCCATAATGTTTGCATTTTCTTCTTTCATGTTGCAATGCAAGTCGCTCAAAACTCCTGAGCAGCAAGAAAAGAAACGTTCACAGTCAACATTAGCACATGGATACCACACTGACCGGGGAGCTCTGACACTAAACTCAGGATGACTGTCAAGCAAACTAAGTAGAACTTTCACAATATTTATTTTTCCATCTCACAACATAATTTTATTGGTTTGCTCTTGAAGTTGACTGTACTCTTTTGTGATCACTGAATCATTCACATTTTTAAAGAATGGAATAGACTTCACTTTTTTCACTATTGCTGAATCGATATTACTGTTAATGATGAATACTGGTCTAAACACTTCAAGTGCTGAGTACAACTTGTTATCAGGGTCTTCAAACATTAGTAACTGTAATTTTACAAATGCTACTGCTACAGTGTTTTTCACAGCTGATCTAAAATATCCTTGAACATCTGCGCTTCTGATGTAATTTAGCTTCTCTTCTGTTTCACTAAAAAAATCCCTTCTTTTGCTACTTCAAATTTTTCAATATTTTCCTGAGTTCTCCATAAAATGTAGAACTTGTTGGGTATGAAGATCCTTGTAGTTCAGTGATGTATTCCGCTAAATCATTGACATGTTCCTTGACGAATGTTGCCTCAGCTGAAATTATCCTTACTTCATCATTCGTCAATGATTTCATGAACTCGATACCAGCATTGCTGACTGAGTCCAGATTTTCTAACTGCACGAACTGAGCTATATCACGAAGATGCTTCTCAACGTAGAAACCGACCTCTAACCAAGTATTCCATCTTGTCAACACTGGTACTGGAAACCGTATAGGTTTCTCAGATGGATGCTTTTCTTTGAGAAATCGAACATACAGGTGCTGTATTGAGAAATACAGCCAAGCAAACACCGTGAATTCGCATTATTGTGCATATAAAATTTATAAAATTGACATATTCGCGTTATTGGTTCATTTCGTTTTATTTCGCGAAATAAATCTATCTAATTTTCGAATTGTTAACAACGTTATGTGTAAGTAACTGTTTCCCAAGCATTTCAGGGAATATTTTTAAAATGTCACGTTATCGCAAATGCGAAAAACGCAGGTCCCTAGCTATAAGTATAATAGTTCTCATATCATAACCCTAAAAAGTTAACCAATAAAAATGCGTGATATTTCAGCAAGTTGAGTGTTACACCTTGCTGGTCTGCTGTTGATAACATGCATACGGGCTGTCCCGGCTACCTGGCTCACCGCTTCCGAAATTGAGGACAAAATGAGACTGGGTAGGAAGAGCGCTAAGTTGACCTTAGCCATTATTGCTCGTAGAATAAGATCCAGGAGAGTTAGTGCGCGGTAAGTGGACACCATGTATTTTATTTCCTGGTAGTGGCATTCAGCGTTCGATAATTTCATTCTTATTTTCTTGAAAATGGATGTCAGCGTAAACTATTGATATTTGACACGAATATTCGCGGTTTAAATTTTGGATCTAAATGTAATTGAATTTTCAATAATTTAACGTATACTAATTGGCTGGGAAATACACAAATCTACTTAAATTAACTTTAAGCTTACAAAATATACCCCTACCCAGAGATTACAAACAATAAGGGTTTTTCAAAACCTTTAACACGATGTGACGGTGTGTTGCTTTCCAAAACTCTCGAATAGTCCTTAGTTATCCTCTTATATTCATAGCAGATTATTATTCCACGAAATCCAGTTGTTAAGAGGTAAAATGAGGCGGAGATTCCATACTTTAAATTTCACCTATTCGTTTATCTTAGAAACGCTATAACCGTTTGAATTATCTACAGGATGAGAAAATGTCTCGTTTCTGTTATATAAATTATAAGAAGTGCATATTTGTGTTTCTGTTTTGCATCTATAAAATAAACAATTACTGAATAACGTGTTATTGTGAGTTGTGTGCATAAGAGAACGATCTAATTCCCCAGATCGTTTACACATCCACTTTTTCGCCGATCTCTCCTCGAAGACTCTGCATTTTCCTCCTCTGGTGGAAGGTCTGCCACTTATTTTATTATCCTTTATACCAACTACGGAGAAGACTATGTTCCTATTTCAAAAATGTGTGTTGTGTAGGAAGATCCCGTTGAAACCGAGTCACTCATTGCGCACCTCTTCAACAGTCTGATTTTCTTCATACTCCCGACAACTCGAAATGACACCTTCATTAGTGTATTAGACGTATCAGCCATTGTTTACTTCATGCAATGTAAATAAGTAGGAACAAAACGATACTTTTAGGCAGAGCCTTGACTGAATGTCCACTAATCAGTAAGTTACAGAAAATCCACCGAGAATCGCTAACGTAATTGACGATAATTGGAACTATTCCTCGAGTATTTTACTTTAAGGAACACGTTATTTGCTAGATTTGCCACTTGGAAGAGAGAATCGGCCTTGACCGTGTAAACACAACATTGCGTGAGCGGAGAATGGGGTGAACGTCTCAAAACCTTGACCAAACAAACGTTGTGAAAGCATTGCTGCGTCAGAGGAGCAAGTTCTTAGCTGAACAGAATCCAGCTAGTGATGTTGCAAAAAGTGTTAGAAAAATTTGTGCAAGCTATGGAAATGGTCTCAAGATGAAACGTTACCAAATGATGTACAGTGGTGATCAGCATCGAAAGTTATTGGAGAAACAAATGCAGAGTTCTGAATTGCCACGCTCTACATCACATTATAACATAGGGAGTTGACCCCAAAAATAAACCAAGCTATTGCAATCTTCAGGCGTCAGCAGTGTTCAGATGTGATCTCTAAGTCTGCTCCTTACTCAACCTAACACATTTCCAGATGGAACTGTAGAATGTCTTATCGAAGGTGGACATTTATCACAAAGGCGTATTTATGGGCCCTAGGCTACTGCCAACAGACCAAAATGGTTATACAAACAGTTGAAGTTTCATAAGGAATGAACTTTACATTAGAGGAACATCGAAACGGAATTTGGAACGGTTAAACCTAGAGACTTGAAATTATGTATTCGTATTGCCCAAGGTTTTAGTATTACGTATAGAAATTTGCATTTTAATTAACACCTATTTTACTATTATTTTATATATTTATTATATCATCGTTTTAACAATTTGAAGCGAATATAATGGTGTTATTTCTTGACAGAACTCCTGCAGTAAACTTTTATAAATGGGTTTTAAATAATGTCTGGCACAAAAGTAGGTAGGCAGTTTTATTACCGTAGATGGTTAGTTTTCAAATAATAAAACGTGCACTTAAGCATGACATTTGTAATATATATATAATTATTATTATTATACTTGAGAAAGAATATATATTATATTCTTACTGTGTTAAATCTTACAATTTCAAGCTGCGTTGCTGTTTTCATAATATCCGAAATTTTTAAAGTTTCATAGTGGTCTTAATTACTCCAAGCCATAAACTTCAACTTCATTTCCTCATCTGTTATATTTTAGTATTTTTAGTTATTCAAAATTCTCTGCGTACCACAGTTTTTTTTAAGGATAGCTTCAAAACATAAGAATTGCAAAACTGCTGTGCATTATTTGTAAAATATTAAGTAGAGAGCTTTCAATGCCTCGAATTGTTAGAATTGAAAAATGTACTATGTATATACAAAATAAGTTTGTGGTACTATAATTAATCAATAAATGTGTGCATAATAATTTTATATTGATTTTTTAAGGTTCAAAATAACATTTTGCAAGGTAGGATAAATTTGGTGCATTGTTTACTGGCATATCAAAATTGTCTAATTATATACAAAAATATCTGGAAAACGATTTAACGTAATTTGTTAAAATTGTGTATATTTTATTTGTTTTTATTCGGTACATGTTGTAGGTAATAGTTTTAAGTTAGTCAAAAGAAAGTCTCACGTGCATTGCCTTATCATTGTCATCTCTTCCTCCTCCTCCTCATTATCATTATCATTTGTAGTAGTGTTTGTAGTGAACATGATGGACTCATCCAAAATTTTAAGTGCTTTACAAGGTTGAGTAGCTTAACATTATCAGTAATTCTGAGCTGTTTTGTATTACAAAAAGAACATTAGTACACGACTGATTGTCCCACAAAAATGTACAATATGAAAAATGACTGGAAGAAAGTAGGTATACTAAACATATTATACATTTTAAACGTTTAAGCTTTCTTAGAACCGGCACGGATAGTCGAGGTCGTTAAGGCACGGACTCGTGAACGGGAACCTTAGATCTGGAACATTTTCTTCCTAAATTTCCTTTCCCAATTCTCATTTCATTTCATGTATCGCCAAGTTCAACGCCTATGCTGCCGTATACGGGCGTTAAACGCCCTTCAAAAATCTTCTTTGAAACTGCAAGTTGAAAGAATTATAAAATCGGATAAGTGGTTTTCGAGTTTATCCGATGGACGGATGGACACGCATACATACACTTTCTCTCTTTGTACGAGGCGTTTTTTAAAGTAGTAAGTACGTTTTAATATTTTGCCGTTGCAGTCGCGATTTTGAGCATGCGCGATCACTTCCTCCATTCATTAGGAAGCCAGACGCAGCTGTGAGCGATTGTCACTTTGTGTTTACCTGTTGTTAGAGCGTTTCGAAATGTTCAAAATAATCGAACGACCCGCCGACTGTGAAGTCAGATTAGTGATTCGTTTTCTGAATGCGAGAAATGTTACACCAGCAAACATTCATCGCCAATTGTGTGAGGTTTATGGGAAAACAATAATGAATGGCAATCGGCCACACACAGCCTAACAAACCAAGATCTGATTGCATCATTTGATTGGCAACAATTCGACCACCCTCCCTACTGTCCGGATTTGGCACCAAGAGATTTTCATCTGATTCTTCATCTGAAGGAATTTATTGGTGGAAAGCGTTTCAACGACGATGATGTGAAACAAGTGCAGACTTGGCTTTCATCACTGGTGGCATCATTCTTTGACGAAGGCGTACAAAAACTGGTTTCCCTTACGAAAAGTACCTGAATAACGGCGGTGACTATGTGGAGAAGTAGTGTAACGTAATGAATGATAACATATTTGGAAAATAATGTTCTGTTATTTAAATTATCGGTTTTTACTTTAAAAACACACTTCGAGATATTAGAATACATATAGAAAAAAAGTAAGTAAAATAAATTGAAGGTAGCTTGAAGCAGTTTAATTGAAATATGCAGCCTAAGCGGTTGCCTTACTGTTTGTTTACTTAGTAAACAGGATAACCTGTCTATAGGCGGGGATGAAGACTAGGTACATGTTTTGGCGGAATGTGCACAGTGGGAAAGCCAGCGAAAATTTAAGTGCTTAAGTCCAGTTAGAAGAAGATTGGCATGTTGGGATCTACTGGCTGGTCTGAGGAACTTACAAAACCATATTTGTTTAGTTAGTCACAGGCAGTTTATCTCTTTTTTCACCTTTAATTCGTATTTTAAATATGCACGTATGTTCAGGAACCGATACCACTAAGTGTTTGTGTAAAACTTTAATAATTTGACACCAATTAAGATACCATATCTATCTACTTAGAAAGTTATGTGCGTAATAAACCTTATACCACGAATGTAGGTACTTGGTAAGTTAGAATTTGGTATATTTGATGGATACGTATACAAAACTTTCACTCTGTCACACGTGTCTCGTATTTTCCAGCGTATCCGATATACGTACGTTTGTCTTTTGCTTTATGGAGAAAAGTGTAGTATCGTTTAGTGAGGTAAGGCAAGGAAAGTAGAGCGAGTGTGCTCTGTATGCTACCTCTGAGATGAAAGGAATTCCTTCTGGAGAAAGAAGTGGGGGGAAGGAAGAAGAGGAAGTAGTACTCACAAGGTTAACCACTATCTGAGAAAACTTTTTTAATGCATCCCTAATCACACAGCTAAGGCTGCAGTAACACTGGCGGGACAAGTGCCCGCATTGTTCGTGCTGTCAACATTGCATGTGAACATTTCAGCCTTGTAGACATTCCTTTTACTAGTTTTTTAGAGCATAATTGGTAGTTTGAGTCAAGAGGAACATTTTTGTTAAAAAATGTCATCGGACCAGCGCTTTCCATTCTTCATGTAACTCAACCCAGAATTTTTATAAATATCACGAGCTCTGCTCTGCTGTTTGCGGATTTCAACAGAATTTGCAATTCCCATTGTCAAACAAAAAGTGTGGCATGCAGCTCTGTATTGTTTTACACACGGATACCAACATAACACAGTTTTAAAGCGGTATGCTTAATCTATACATGTTGGGCCATCAAATTTATGTAGTATTTATAAAACAGCTGAATATGAACTACTGTTTTATCGCTGCAACGGTAAAACTGTTTCAGACATGAATATCGTATTTTTATTTCGTTAAGATCGTCATATTGGTTGCATAAAGCCTAAGAAAAAAATAAAAAATTGAGTTATTATTTATGGATACTCTTGAACTGTTGTGGTCCTTAGCGTCCCATCTATATTGGACGTGAAAGAGCGGTAATTTTGCTCAGAGGCCTCTTTATCGGGCTTGACGTTCTGTTTACGTGCCGTAAATCTACGACACGGGACCACCGGCTTTACTTCCCTTCCGAAGAAAGCCATGCTAAGGATTTTTACGCCCGAAAAAAATCCATCACCCTACTTCGGGTTTGAACCCACGACCTCGGGAACTAAAGGCTAGCATGGTACCACTACACCACGGAAAACGACTTATAACGCCTATGAGTAATGTAAGCTAATCTATTTACACAAAAGAAAACAATTAGAGAGAGAGAGAGAGAGAGAGAGCACCCCTGCGTTTTCTCCATGTAATCTCAGATGTTATCAATAGATTTTGGTAATACATTTACGAATCCTTTATTGGTAATTACAGTTTAAATAACATTTACAAGATCTTTATAATTAATTTCTTCAGAACACTCGGGACGCTTACGTTTTTAACACTTACGAGCTATTCCTCCTCTAAGGCATTAAACCTAGACCATTTTTACTTCCTCTGCCGCTTATGTATCTAAGATAGAGCTTGTAATGTGTTCCACCAAAAAATTGGAAATCAATATTTCACAGGAAGTAAAGTTTTTCAAGTCCCCTAATCCAAAAAGGATTTTTAGAATATCGTTAACGTGGATGTTTAAAAACCAAAGGTAGAATAATTGTAAAACTTCATACCTAAGACACACATCATTTAAAAATGCTAGGCGAGGGTTTTAAAGAAAATTCCCCCGACTATCATCCCTTTGCATGGTAAAGTATTCAGCATTTTAGTTTCTTAAAGACGGAACTAATGCTTATGACTCAAACAGCATATGCTTGAAATAATTGCATGACGAGTAAAACTCCTATCATACTTTTTCACTAAATACAACATAAAAACTTCTTCATTCTCATTGCGTATTGTGCAATAACAGCAATAGAAAGAAAGAAGTTTATTAAAGAAAAATGGCAAAGCCCGCTAAAAGGCTCATTTGTGTCCGCTTTTTTTGCAGCATTTGTCGTTTTCGAAGTATATGTTGTTGCATGTTTAAGCGCCCCCCCCCCCCAGTTTACGGTTGTTGCGTCAATGATTCAAAATGCGTCATTCTTCTTTCTTCCTAAGAGCTCACTAGTAACAAAGACAGAGTTGATTTTGTCTTTCCACTATTCATATAAGCTAATCCATATTTATTAATTTGCTAGGAGACATTTGCCATGATTATTTAAAGTGGATAGAAGAATCGCTTTGAATATGAATACTACAATATATAAACTTGTTAATTGGAAATGAGTAGAGAAGGTCATGTACTTTAATGTAATATATACTTTTCTTAAAGTAAAGATGGCAATAAAATGAATTTAGTTAAGTACTAGGTAAGTATCAATAATCAGTTCACTATTTAAAAGATTACTCAAGTTGGTGACCAAGTTGGTAATTCTTTTTTTTTTTTTGCATGGCACGATTTATCTTAATGCTATGAGGAATTATTGCCCGGCGGAGCTCAAAAAATGGAACAACAGGCCAGCCAGCTCTACAATACAATGCTATTGGGATGGATTGTGGAGCGTAATGATCCAGGAATAAGGATATTGTACCGACGCCCCACGAGGGGGCCCCCGCGAGGGAGGGATGAGGTGAAGGGAGACACCGGGCGGCCGAAACCAGGAGTGACGGCAAAACAATGACAGGGTCCTCACAGTTTCCAGATTTAGACGCCCCGGCAGTCGGACAGGCAGACCGGGGACCCAGCCCCACACAGGGTCCTTATACCCCTGCAACCACCGAGAAAGTTCACGCCGAGCATCCTTTTCCTCTACCACGCTGCACCGAAGGACCATCACTGACACTTCCAACCCGGAAATAGACCAAACTGGGTGAAGTATGGATGAAATTATAAATGGAACGAAGCTGAGGGACAGGAAATTCGGGGATGAAAGAAACCACTCAAGCATTCGCCTGATGACCCGGAAAAACACACGAAAAAACTCTTGGGTCGCCGGGAATCGAACCCGGGACCTCCAGAATGCGGGACACAGACGTTACCGCTTGAACCATCCCGCTCAATACAATGCTATTAAGTCAGGATAACTCTGAATACTTAGGCATTGCAGAAGTATTTTGTTAAAAACTTTAGATCAATCATTCATGTATGTAATCCATGATTACAACCTTTATAAAACGTTCACAGTTCCCCTACCTTCTTTCGTGATCGTTAACTGCTATTCAGTTTGGTTCCTTTCTCCCTCCCTCCCTCCCTTTTTTGTCATCTGCGAGCTCTGTGATTTACTGTCTTGTTCTCTAAAAGAACTGTGTTTGTAACTTTGGTTCCAGTTTTTGTCAGACTTTGGATTTCCTATTTACATAATAGAAATAGTATTAATGATTATATGCATTTTACATAGGTAGTATCTCTTTAGTATAAGCTGCCGATATGGATACTAGTTCTGCAGGATATTGAGAATGGCTTATAATAGCATTCTGTGAATCCAGGGAGGGATAAACAGACGTGCGTTCACTCATAGCCAAATACGAGTCAGGAAATTCAGTAAGGCTAATAGGCTAGCTGCCAAATATAAACAAAACGAGTAACACAAGCTTGCAAATCATGCTGAAAATATTTAACTAGAGTGAATAAAGTCGGTAAGATCACCACCACGCCGTCGTTTGATTCCTACTTTGGCCATCAATCAGAACTAGCTCTTTACATTATACAAAAGCAAAAACAAAAAATCTCACGCATTACTCACGTAGCTTCCTCTATATACAGCTTCTCATAATTCATTACATTTTCATTGGTATAAAAAATTATTCTTATATTCACAATACATTATTCACTATATACATTTTACTAGAAGTAATCTCAAATTATAGACAGATACAGGCATGATAAGGAAAACAAAACAACTGTTAGCATATCGTAAGTCAGTTTTATTACTAATAAACCCATAAGGGAAATCATAAGAATCACGAAATAGTTTTATATATGCGACGTGATAACTCACCCTGGGAAAACTTACAGATGTAAAAAAAATTGTATTTGGAAAACAGCTAATGCTACAAAGAAGTTCTGAAATAAATTCTACATCCAAATAAGTTTTACATTGTTCGTCTAATAATTATCTATATTTCTTTCACGAAATACTAGTTATAAAAAACTATACAAAATTAATTGAAAAAGTAGAATACTTCACAGGCTATTCAAAGAAAATTCAAGATAAGCATTTTATTAGCCATAAAAACATTTTAAAACATTTGTATGATATTTAATCAAAACCGTTAGAGCCATTTTTGAAAAAATGAAAGAGGTAGTTTTTTTCATATAAAGGGTAGTTTGGACACACCTAGTGTGCTAAAGGAATGTCTGACTCAAATATAAAATTTGATCTTTATCTGGCTTCATTTTTGAGCTATGCTGTTTACAGATACACGCATGCACACACGCATTTTTCTCTAAAAATGCTCATTTTGGATTCAGTGGAGATTATTTCTGGTGTAATCTCGGTATCAAATTCTGGATCTTAATACAATACTTCCTCTACCTACTAAAGGCAGCCGGTAGAGAAGGTAAAAGCAAACAATTTTATAACGCTGTTGCCAAAACCTTCGAATCTTATTAGATATTTCATAAGTACAGCTACAATAAAGTATATGCTCTTTTTGTGTATAGTTCGTTAATTTACTTATGATACAAAAAATTTGTTTGTATAAAATATATTGCTGGCGCATTTATGTGTACATAATTTCAATCGCTTTGTAAATTATAATTAAACCTAATCATATCTTCACACACAATTCAATTCGATTTAAAGTTTTTTTAAAAGCATTGGTCTATTAAAGTATTTCTCCCTTACAAGTAGATAGATTCCATGAAAACTTATCAAGAGTGCATTAAAATTCATCTTTATTAGCAATCTTCGCTTTCAGAGGTCAGCGACTAGTTCGAGGCATGTTCAGCGATTCTCAGCGCTCTTAATATCACTTTCGCCTTCCGTAATCCCAGAATGGCTCGCTTACATGCGCCGAGGGTTTTATGTCAGATTTTGGGTACTTTTGTTGTAATATTTCAAATTCGGTTGCAATTGGTAAGCAACCGGTCTTAACAGGAAGCGGTACCAAATCTCCCCTCGCCCTAGAGGAGACATTTGGTAACGGTACTGGCTATCTGTGCCCATGGCTACGGATCCTATCCCGTCACAGGTAATGTGGTTTATGTGTTCTTAACTACAACAGACTTATTAGCATATAAAAGAAATCGCGAGACATCAAAATTCCGGCAGAGCAGCAACGCTAAAACGATGATTGCAATTGCTAAAACGTCGTTAAATAAATTTGGCAATAATTTCAAAACTTACTTACCGTTGTCCTATGTTACTACATATATAGAGGGATCTAGGGGTACAATGCTAGCCTCTAGTTCTCAAGGTCGTGGGTTCAAACCCAGCGGACGGCAATGGATTTTTCGGGCGTAAAATCCTTTGCATGGCTTTCTTCGGAAGTGAAGTAAAGTCGTCCTCCGTGGTGTAGTGGTTACCATGCTAGCCTCTAGTTCCCGAGGTCACGGGTACGTAAAAGACCCTCAAGTCTGATAAAGAGGCCTCTGAGCAAAATTACGTCTTCCACGCCCAATATAGAATGGGTCGCTAAGGACCACAGCAGTTAGAGAGCGTCCATAAATAAAACTCAATTTAATTTAAGGGAAGTAAAGCCGGTGGTCCCGTGTCGTAGATTTACGGCACGTGAAAGAACCTCAAGTCTGACAAAAAGGCCTCTAAGCAAAATTTCCGGTCTTTCATGCCCAATATAGAATGGGACGCTAAGAACCATAGTAATTAAAGAGCCTCCATAAATAAAACTCGGTTTCATTTTACGCATCTATACATACACAAATAGCGTAAATAACTAATTTACTAACTTTATATATAATTTCCTTGTTTACCATAAAAATACTCTCGATAACAAATGATCATTATTTGAAAATCTTGGATCACCAAATTTCGTTAATTAGTTTGCTACACACTTGCAGTATACAGGATAATGGCGAGGCGATATTCTATAGTAATAAATTTCGAGTGTATTTAATAGTCACATACTATACGATCTTAATATACCTGACATCATTAAAATGTTTGTATGTTGTATGGAGAGTAACATTTAAAATTTCCAACCCGATGTTGTTTTAAAGCTGTGACGTTCATAAAACTACAATTATAAATCTATTAAATTGAGGGGGGGCCACATGATACACATGCATATATTATATATATGCATATTTTTTTATTAAATAAGCTTCAAGATATGAAGGTCAGCCCAATTTTTATAAGTTGGATCTGACTGGTATTACAAGTGTTAAGTAAGATATGCTTAATAAGAAACGGCTACGTTACTTGCTGTTAAATGCCGCTGGGAAGAGTAAATAAATAAAATAAATAAATAAATAAATCTTAAATTGAGTTGTACAGTGGTGGTCATCTCTTTAAACAAAAATTCTAAAGCTTTTATTAAGTGAAACAAGACTGTATAGCGGCGGTATTTCTTGATTTTTACGGAACCATTACTCTCATTACTTTTATTTCATCTGTTCAAAACACGCCATATTTCCACACCAAAGTATTGCTGTATAGCCGGTAAAAATACCTTTCCCCATACTCTCAAACTGTCTTTATTTAAAAAATGCATTACATGTTCCGATGTTTCTTGTTGTAACTGAAGGATTTATTGCAAAAATCACCGATGTAAAGATTAAACGATGTTTTATTTCAGCAATGTAGGGTTACCCAACAAATGCAGTAATACTGTATGTGGTATGGAGGAAAATCTAGCAGTATTATCGTAAAAACAGCTCTGAGATATGGCATACTTTACACAAATCAAAGTAAAGTAACTTTGTAACAAAATAAACCAGTGTTACTGAATTAGAACTGTTTTTGTCATAACTGCGTTAGCAATTTGTTATTCTTTCTTACCAGCGATAAACCGAATTTTGGTTGAAATGAATGTAAGTATAATAGTGTTTCAACCGTTTCTATCACATGCACACACTAGGGACTCTAGTTAATGCATTTATAAACAGAAATGTTTGCATACAGTTCTTCGGCTACAATATATTCGTTATGTTTTCTCAAAAAAAACGCAATTTTTATTTCTGCCTGCTAACAAATATGGTCAAGATTTGATTGGCACACGCTACTAAGTAGAACAATGTGGTACTAATGTGGAAAGGGGGTGCATTTTACACAAATACACATACAAAAATCGTCTAAGAGGCAAATAAATTCTCATGCTAATTGTTGGGCTATTTAAAATAACCAGAACAACAGAAAACGCGCGTGATGTGCTTGTTTCTCCATGTACTAGCTACCATAGCAACCAATAATTTACTGTATTTAAGTTGGTACAGAGAAATTGAACATAAATGTCAGAATCGTGAAACAACTTTTTTTGCTGCTGATAGCTTTAGAATTTGATATAAACGTTAGATGACGATAATGCATGTTTAATATAATTTAAATAGTAATGAAATGTTTACAGTCTCAGGCATGCTTAAAAATTCTGGAACAAAAACAACCCCGGGTTACTGAATAATGTTTACCTTAGACAAATTAAATGCATTAATGCTCTGAGGTCTAGTGATTCTGCTCTAGACGTTTGTATATTCATGTAATACATCCCGATATTTAATTTGAGCATCAAAAAGCTTGAAAACGCCTTCGGAAGTGAAAATAATTACGCTGCACAAAGTGTGTATATCTTATTGCTGGGAAATTTACTGAAGAAACAACTGAAATTTCCTTTGTGTGTTTGCTGGAGGCGGAAATAATTTGTGAAAACGTTCAGTATTTATTTTGTGAGCAAGTCTTTAACCCATAATGAGATGAAACTGTTATTGACGCCTTTGGCGCCTTTGCACTAACTTGCGAGAAACAAAAGAAGTAACGATACCTCGTGGTGGCCATGTCCGCGGCAACCGTCGATCTACTCGCTTCCAGATGAAGGTCCGCTCGGGTGGTCTGCTGCTCACATGCTGAAGTGCGCCAGGCCTTGTTAGTGCTCCCACTTTTGTCTAAACTAGGAGTGTTCCGCGACTGTTGCTGGATACTGCTATATTGACGCTGTTGGGACTGTAGGACCGGTTCTTCGCTCGCCCACTTGCGGGGCCCCTCGCCCCGGCCCATCGGCTGATGACCTCTGCCTCCAACGGAGACGCCTACACCACTACTGCCACCGCTAGTGCCATCCTTTTGTGATGAAGCCTGCTAAAAAAAATAAAGATAATATTAGCTTTCGGAAGTACTTCAGCAACTTGTATCTACACACTTGAGCAAAGATGGTCACTCGATAAGGAAGAGTGGTTGGAATCAGAGGACATTGGGAAGTTCTTTAACACCAGGAGGACCGCACCCTATACCTTTAAGGAGTACTAGAGTAATTCCTCTTACATCGTTTGCTGCAAAATTCCTTTATGAAGTGCATAAGTACCAACTTTAGCCATTTGGAACAGAACCATGAACGAACTAACCTGAGGTTTGGTACACTACAATATTTACACAAGCAGTGACGGTTCAAGAAAGGTATGGACTACTGGTAAAGAAAATACTGGGCAACTGAAAATTATTTGAGTTTTATTTATGGACGCTCTTTAAGTACTGTGGTTCTTAGCGTCCCATTCTACAGGGTTATTCAAACAAAAGGAACAAAGTTTAAGTATTTATTTCTAATGAACAAGAATAGATGGCGACACATGCGATACATCACTGAATAGAGGGGAAGTTTTAAATGAGCACCATTTGTTATGTGAGGACGACCAGTGCTCTTCCGTTTGCATATGCAACCATCTACGAATTTATTGTATCAATTGTAAATTTTTTATAACGAGGTGGCTCTTTGTTGAACTTACAACAAAATGCATGCTGCAATGAAACACTCTTTGCATACTGCAGCACACAAAACGACTTTTCCTGTGGCGTTGCCATTCTCTCGTAAACAAACCCAGCGCCGCTGTAGGCACTGAATGTAACTAATAGGCGGGGGCTTAAAACTTTGAACTTTCCTCTATTCAATGATGTGTCGTATGTATTGCTTTCTATTGTCGTTCATTAAAAATGAATATTTAAAATATGTTCCTTCTTTTTGAATAACCCTGTATATTGGGCGTGAAAGACCGGGAAATTTTGCTCAGGGGCCTCTTTATCGGGCTTGAGGTTCTTTAACATGTCGTAAATCTACGACACGGGACCACCGGCTTTACTTCCCTTCCGAAGGAAGCCATGCTAAGAATTTTTACGCCCGAAAAAATCCATCGTCCTCCGCTGAGTCTGAACCCGCGACCTCGGTAACTAGAGGCTAGCATGTTAACCACTACATACTGGGCAACGTGAATAAAATAGAAAACTAACACAAGTAGAAACTGCAGCAATAGTAATAATACTTATATTTAGTAGACGTATTAGTATTAGTGGTAGCAGTAGTATTAGTTCTAGTAATAGTAGATAAAATAACATTAAAAGTAGTAGTAGTAGTAGAATATTAACAATAGTAGTAAGTAATACTGGAAGTAATGGTGATGGTGGTGGTAATTTTGGTTTTAGTTTTCCTCAAGGTGCTCAAGTGTTTGCTTTACCGGGAGACCATAGCGTTCTTGATTCCCTGCTTGGATGTCAGTAAATATTGAATTACACCTAATTGATATCGAGCTTCGGACCAGTCTTTGCTTGTCTCTAGAACTGCTTAAAAAACAGCAACATATGCTCTATACCATTTCCATCTGTTGTATTTGCCTCCCTGACGTTCCGCCAGACTTGTAAATAAAGAACTGTTGCATCATTTGTTGTGCTTGAGATAGTAATGAGATAATTACCCACTACCACTTCATATACCTACAGGGTGGACAATTTAAGTCGGACTGCACAATATCTCCAAAACTAAGCGTTATAGAAAGAAATGTCTTTAATAAAAGTGCTTGATATAATGGGGGAAAGCAAACGCCATTAGTCGTGTTTTATTTGGAGGAGGTTGTGACAGTAATTTTAGCCTCAATTTAATTTGACCCTAATTGTAGGTTCCCGTTAAAAAAAAATACGTGTTTGCCGATTTTTCAGATCGTTCATTTTATAAGTTTCATAAATTTTTGAAAAATATGCCAAAATTGCAACTCTTTTGTACGTGATGTTTTCAAGATTATCTTACATGCATTGTGTAGAGCATTTTTTGTGTGTATTACTTTATTTTGCGCTGGAAATAGGAAATGTTATTAATTTTCAACGTTTTTCCCTTAATTCCTCATTTTCGGTTCACTTTTTACTTCACGAATTTATTTCTCCACCATTTTAAGTCGCATGTCGATGAAAGTGTATGGATGTATGCACAAAAGATTCTCTACCCAATGCATGAAAGATAATTTTGAAAACATCACGTACAAAAAAGTTGTAGTTTTGGCAAATTTTTCAAACATTTATGAAACTGATAAAATGAACGATCTGAAAAAACACCAGAACACGTAAACTGCGTTACTATTCGATCTTTATGTCCATAACAAGTTAGATTTTTCCCTCTATTAGTTTGGCTGCTAGAATTTTTTAAAGTGCAGGCGAATACTTTCTTGAGGGGGTGTAGAATCAAGAATAGATATGCACACTGCCATCATCATATCTGTGGACTATGTTTGGGTAACAAGAATATACATACATAATAACATGTAATTATATAGCAGGTGGGTATGAATTAGTAATAACATATTTGTGAATATTTTGCATTATATTTTGCTCTAGTTCATAATTTCTGTAAAAGTTATTTTAGTTTCGCTAATAGAATAGGCGAAGTTACTCATTTCCAATTTTTATTTCACAGAAAATTGTACTATAACTACGTACATAGTACAACAATATTCCACTCTAAAAATGCATATACTACTTCCAAACATGCATAGAATTAATGCGAAAGTTATATCCACATTTCCCATTACTAACAGAACGTGCAATGGCTCTCTTTCTCTCCCTCTCTCTTAATTTCAAATACTCTCTCTATAACGTATTTCTAGAAATGTTTTGAAACATGGATATTGAAATTTTAAGCCTTGAGCTGTTATTAATAGTCAAAGCTTTACATAGTTCCTAGGCTTTTTATGGTTTGAAACTGTACTGTTTCCTACGCAATAGCAAATAAAAAAATGGCAATAAAATATCTAGAATTATAAATTTAGAAACGAACTGGCTATTGTACAGCTGCACAAAAAGAAGAAGAAATATGGTAACTTTTTAAGTATTGGTATTTATAAATTTTTGGTACATAAAATGTTACATAAGACTCAAACTAAGAAATAGATTTCGATTTTTTGACCTTGTATCCCGTGTAGATCGCACCTCTAGGATAAATAACTAAAATCATATAACCTGTTCTCTAAGTCGAACCTAACATATTTTAAATTATATGCCAAGGTTCATAACTTCCCCCAAGTCGCTCAAGATGAAAAGGTACAAAACAAACTGCGTGCAAATAAAATCTAAAGTTTGCTATTTTTTCGGCTTGAGATAGCTCATAGCATATTAACCCCATTTTTTATCCTAAACTGAAAATTTCCAGAAAGTTTTGATAACCGTTTTATTACACGCATTATTTAAAAATAAAACAAATAAAGCACCTGTCGAAATGATGGTTGACACTTATGTGTAGAGATTAAGATCTACTTCTCTTAGTGCTAAGGTATAAATTATATGTTGAAAAATAATTTTGGGGGAAAATATAAAATTCATATTTTTACCTAAACTCGAATGAGGCCTTTGCAGTTTAAAGAGTATAACCTGTATGTAGCTAGGCTGCTGGAATCCATGTTTAACAGACATTTACAGGGACTATAATATTATACAGGGTGGACCATACACTAAGCGTTGTAGAAAGAAAGTCTCGAATAAAATTGCTTGATATTATGGAGGAAAGTAAATGCCATTAGTCGGTTTTTATTTGGAGGACGTTGTGATGGTTATTTTAGGGTCAATTTAATTTTTTTAAATGAGAACCTATCTTTTTTAAGTTGTTTTCCCACATAAAAATTAAACATTTGTATAAAGCACTTTTCAATTGTTCTTACACCAACGTAAATAACAACGAAAATTCTGAATGGATGTATGCGAATGGTTGGACCATCCATGGATGTTCATTTGAGCGTCAAGTTACGTTTCATAATTGGGAACCAACATTTTTATTTTATCTCCTAATTTCTCATTACAAAATAAACAGCTTTATATAAACAATTTTCTAATGAGAAAACAACATACAAAATGTAAGTTCCCATTTAAAAAAATTAAATTGACACCCTGAAATGACTATCATAACGTCCTCCAAACAAAACACGACTAATGGCATTGCTTTCTCCCATAATATCAAGAAACTTTTAATAAAGGCATTTCTTTCTACAACTCTTAGTTTTGGAGATCTTGTACAGTCTCAACTTAAATGGTCCACCCTGTATTCTTATTCTGTGTAATCTTTACTTTTAACGTTTCTCAGACTTGAAAAACAAGGTGATATTTCGCAGTGTGTCTAACACAAAATTGCATACTTAAAAGCATCTCAGAAGCTTAATTTATATACATCTTAATTGAATATTCACATTCTGATATCAATATTTCGCATTTCTTAATTCCACATATTATGTATTTAGCTGAAACAAATTTTACATAAAATACGCAAAAATACAATTTCTGAAAGGGTATAACATTTTTAAAAAAATTGCTGAAAGCATACTTTTCAAATAACTATAAAACAGTAATTTTTATTAAATTTGGGAATGTCTTGCATATAATTATTTATTTAAATTAGCATTATATTTTAAACTACAAATCTCTTCACACAAAACTGTTAATACACACTCAGTTGTATGCAGGAAGTTCAGACGAAAGTAAAACGTTACTTATTTTCTTCTTTAAACCTTTTAAACGTTTTGGATCTTCAGCAAAAACAGAAAAAAAAATCCTACCCAATGTTAACCCTCTCAGTACTTATTGCATCAAAGACGGAGAGGTGCTGGCACGGTCGCGCCAACTTAAACACTTACCGCATTACGACCACGCACTTATGTTGTCTATTCTGGTTTAAGGTTGCCGATAAGACTGCTAGCTCTGTTGAAGTTTAAGATGAATCCTAGCAACTTTCTGTGATTTTAGGGCTAAAGAATTATAACGTCGCTTTACTGCAAAAGCTTAAACGAGAGAAGTAATGCTTGGATAAAATGCGTACAAACACAGACGCTTTATTGTGTAATTAGAAAAATAGAAAATTGTATCTGTCTCAAAAGAAAGCCAAAAGCTGGGGGCAAAACCCTAAATACAGATCATTTAGAGGACACATAGTACACATAGAAACCGAGCGAAGTGTGCGACTCGCATTCGGGAGGTCCTGGATTCGATCCCCGGCGATCGCCCACCCTGACTCATGGGGTTTTCATGGTTTCCCCTGATCGGCAGGTGAATGCTGGATTGGTTCATCTTCTACCTCGAATATTATGCCCCTCATTTCCTCCACCCATCATCTTCCTTAACATCTGCTTCAGGGTTGTAGAACCAGGCGATTGTATTCGGCGGGTTGCGGCTGGACGGTGGCTTGCGCTCTGTAGAGGTTTCTCCTTGGCGTCACTGCGGGGAATAATAACCTAAGTCTCTCCTCCGAGTGGGCCCCGCCTCGGAGGGATCGCCGGGGCTTCGGTGGCTTGTGGGTGGGCCCGGGCGGCGTCGGTTGCATTCAATCTGGTAACATTAGGGGACCCCGTGTATGCTTGCGCCCGCCTTCATCAGGAGCTGTCTCTCCCCTGATCCCTCCCAGGGGTTATAGTAGAAGCACAAACGGTCGACAAGCCTGCGTGTGGTGCTCTACCCTAGTTTCGGGTTCTTCTTCCGTTCGTCTGAACTTTTACATCCCAGAGAGCCCTCATGAGGGAAAAAGAAACAAAACTTATTATCAGGTCCAAACCTTCTGACGTTTCGCGGCAAAAGGGAATAGCAGCTGTGCGATGTTGCCTCATATGGACAGTTTGCCGCTTGTAAAACTAGAAATGCCATATCATGTGCGCATATGCATATTTCATACTATAGGAAAACAGCAAGTATCTAGGATAATAGTGCAAAAACGAATAATAGTTTTACACCCAGTGGCTCGAACTTTATGACATTAATTTATAGCTATATTTCGTGATCTTTAAACGCATATTTTGGTTACAGTTAAGACTACAATAGAAATAAATACGTTTCTGCTATAAATTTTCTTGTTTTCTTTTTAATGTATCAATTGGCTGTTATGTTTTAGCAATTTTGTCAACCACAGTGTATGTGGTTTTCACAAAATAACGCCTTTTCCGAGACATGTTGAAAATTACTAAAAGAAGTACTTAAAGCTCCCGGTGAAAGAATCCTTCCTTCCCACGAAAGCCATCCCTTAACAGGTAAAAGAGCATATATAGAAGGTCGGATATACGGAGGTCTATGACCGTAACTTCCTCCAAATTGAAGCAATTAAGGTTTGGTGGACAGTAACAAAATCCCAAATGAGTAGTCAAGGGTTGTAGGCATCTCAGTTGCGAGTTAAGCTTCGGTGCAACACTGCTGTTCAGTTATATCAGACTCTATGCTGGGTTTATAAAGTTGCAATGGCATTTATCACAAACGCGGAGCATTGTCCCGAAGCGGAGTGAAGTTTGGCGACGACGCGATTGCACCGTATTGGATCTTGCGAAGCGTCAGGAACCAATGGACCGCACTGTAGCTGTAGATACCGATTGACAAAAAAGACAACGCTCCAACGGATATACAGGGTGGACCATTCAATTGAGATTCTACAATATCTCCAAACATAAGCTATGTAGAAAGAAATTTCTTTAATTAAAGTTGCTTGATATTATGGGGGAAAGTAAGTGCCGTGTTTCATTTGGAGGACGTTATGGTGGTCATTTTAGGGTCAATTTAATTTTTTTTTGGAATGGGAACCTACATTTTGTATGTTGTTTTCTCATTAGAAAATGGTTTATAAAAAGTTCTTTATTTTGTGATGAGGAATAAGGAAACAAAGTAAAAAATGTTGGTTCCCAATTACAAAACGTAACTTGACCCTTATTGCGCTCACAGCCATTCAGAGTTTTCGTTGTTATTTACGTTGCTGTAAGAACAATTCAAAGTGCTTTATACAAATGCTTAGTTTTTTATGAGGAGTGAGAAAACAACATAAAAAGCTAGGTTCCCATTAAAAAAAATTAAATTGACCCTAAAATGACCATCACAACGTTCTCCAAATAAAACATGCCTAATGGCATTTACTTTCCCCATAATATCAAGCAACTTTTATTCAAGACATTTCTTTCTACAACGCTTACTTTTGAGGATATAGTACAGTCTCAACTTAAATGGTGCACCCTGTATGTCGTTAGCAATGAAAGGTTTAACATACTGAAGACCAACTACTGCTACTGCAAGCCTATTAGTGTAATAGGTACAATTACAATATTGGTTCATAGTATCAAGAGGACTTTCTAAATTTTTAGGGCTTTCATTCCCCAAAACCATAGCATAATATAAATTACACATTAAAATGAAATAAAACTCAAGTATTATATTGTGAAGGATAACTTTTAAAACAGAAGTGTTGCAAGAATGGATACATAGTCTTGGTCCTTTCTTTAAAGCTCTTAATCAATTTCTGCATTTTTTTCTTTTTTTTTAATAATTATTTTAGATGTGATTTTATACTTCTTCGTTAATTTGATTTAAGTGTTGCACTGAATTTCCTTGAGGAACCATTCAATTTGAATATATTGTATTGTGCGTAAAACGGTCCATTCAGGGCTACGTCGCCTCGTCCTCCGTGGTGTAGTGGATAACATGCTAGCCTCTAATTCCCAAGGTCGCGGGTTCAAACCCGACGGAGGGCGATGGATTTTTTCGGGCGTAAAAATCCTTAGCATGGCCTTCTTCAGAAGGGAAGTAAAGCCGGTGGTCACGTGTCTAGATTTACGGCACGTAAAAGAACCTCAAGCCTGATAAAAGGGTCTCTGAGCAAAATTATGGGTCTTTTACGCCCAATATAGAATGGGACGCTAAGGACCATAGTAGTTAAAGAGCGCCCATAAATAACACTCAATTTAAATTTAATTTAATTTTAGGGATACATCATGAGCTTAAAAACTCCATTCAAACTGCAGGGAGATATTCGCTCTTAGCAGTATATAAATTCCAAGGAGGTGATAAAAATTTCACCTAACCTATCATTCATAGATTTGATATCCATAGGTCCTCAACAAAACATTATTTCACATCTTCTGGTGGTAAAAGAGGAAGTCAAAATACGCTTTTAGCAGTTGTTCGATTTCTGATTCCTTAATTAACAATTCAGTAGATTGATATTTTGCTCACCACGAGTGCCCTAGATGGAATATCATAATTCAATTCTAATATAAAACATTATTTGATGAATGGTTTTTACTAAGCCTACATAAACGATGGAGTTAATGTAAGGTTTAACTGTAATTAATACGTGTAATACGAGTCAGGCGTTTTGATTGGAAATACGAAAAATGACAGAGAAGCATAATAACTTCCTTTCACTCCATATTAAAAATAGCGGTGAAATAGTCCAGCATATATTTTAAAGGTACCGTTAATAAACAAATCTTAATATACCTCATAATTTCTAAACTTGATTAGCAGGAATCACCAGCTATATCATGCTTGGTTTTAAGATTTCTGGAGTCTTGTCAAATGCAATTCTTCTAAAGATTTATGTAAGTTATGTCGAAATATTAGATGCAGGTTGTTTATACCTTATTAACGTCCCAAGAAGTTAAAGTATAATAATGATCGCTTTCCAATAAAGTTTTTAAAGCACACCACATATCTGATCAGTGATAACATTCTTTCCGTTTCACAGACTCACTAAACTTTGAGGATTCAAAATTAAATGTAATTATTATTCACCTAGCTTTCTGTAAAGATACGTGATGGATCTTGTTTAACGTAACACTTCATATTCTCTTAAAATTACTTCAAACTAACAAAAATAGTAAAACATTATCATTTAGACGTGCAAGAAACATTATAACATTATTTAAAACTCTCCTGTAATTCTAACAGCCCATCAGGCAGCCATTTTAACATAGTGTATCAGTATCTGAATAGGATAGTTCCAACTTTGGAGCTTTTATTCTCGAATATAGTTGTTTTACATTTTTCATCATAGAAAACGCTTCAGCACTTACAAATTTTAAGTTACAAGCATGAAATGGTGTGCATGCTGTTAAAATCATTAGAATTATTTTCTACTAGAAAGTAACTCAGTTAAGCTGAAAAGTAGCTTGAAAAATGTAAAACTGAAATAAGAATTTATTTATAACTTTAATTTTATATATCTTTGGTTATTTTGCAACTTAGAGTATTACAAATCTTTGATAATGATATAATGAATATGCAGTAAAAGTTGACTCAATATCTTTAAAATTAAAGGAGCTGAAACTTACGAAAAAATGACGGTTAAAAGGGCCTATCCGCCAAACGGTAAGAGATGCAGACGTGAAACTTTACTGGGGAAACATTGGAATTATCCAACACGTTTGAAAATATCATATTTCTGACTTCAGTGGTTCAAATAAATCATCTACCTATGCTAAGCTTCCTCCATTAGCATAAAGCTGTGTTTTAAAGTTAGGGCATCAATTTTTGTGAAATGCGGTAAAACTTAAATTCAGGGCCTAATCGTACGGGAACCAAATCGAGTGAAGTTAAATTCGAGAATTTCGAGCTGCGGAAGCTCAGCTACGGAACCAACTTGAGAACTCGGTTAAAACATGGTAAAGTGCAAAAGTGCATCATCACAGATTTTATGGAAACTGTAACTTGACGAACGCAAAATATTTCAAGCGAAACATAAAAGCATTACGTCAGTGCATCATGATAATTTCTTATGTAGCAGCCTGATAATCAAGCCCCAGAGATGTCATCCCAACATATACTTACCGAATGATTTCTTAATGCTTGATATGGTTTCGCCGAATTTAGCAGGCGTAAATTGGGAAAATTTGTCTTGGTGAAACTAACAATTCCGCATGATCGCTCTATCACTGCATCGCGCCTTAACCAAAGCATGAACGAAAGCATCAGGCAACTTGAAGTTCCACCCCAAATCTCCAATTCCTGCTCGGAGTCCGTCATCGTCAAGTGGAATGCAGTTACCTGAAGCACCTCTCCTCGAACGCAGGCGTCTTTGGCACTGCAGGGATGGCGGATTGCTAACTTAACGATACTTTTGCTTGTGGGCATCACTAATAATAATTAAAATTTCTGCTCGATAGTACTTCTTATGCGCTTCCTCACGGTAAAATCTTCCTCAAATTATTTATAACAGTTAGTTTTATGCTGCATACTTAAGGTAAAATCTTTCTTCAAATGTGTTTACCTTCAAATTTATTTATTCACCAGTGTTTTCTGTTCGCCGCACAAAGACACCTTTTTAGAAAAAGTATTTAACAGTTTTATATTCCCTGCTTGTGATACTAAAGCTTTCCGGAAATTTTGACAAGCAGTTTTATGCTGCTTGTTCACCGTAACATTTTCTCTTAAATGTATTTAGCTGTCAGTTTTGTGCTGCACCACATGAGATTTCTTTATTTTTTTCAAACGTACATAATATTTAACAAAGAGGTTTACGTTGCTTGCTGATGACAATTTTTTCCTTCAGATTTATTTAATAGTCAAAATTCAACTACTTGCACCCGATACAATTTTCCTTCAAATTTTATGTTTTCTGCTTGCTATGGTGAAATCTCCCTTCAGATTTGTTGACGGTAAAAGACTTGAGGAGTAATAGTCCTATTTTTCTCAAAACTCTAATCACATTAACCACGAAACAATCTACGTCTTATGCCAAAATTATTGTAGCTCATCTGAAACAAATTATATAAAGGTTTCCTATCAGCTGACTGAAGCAAAGAAACTGTCTGCTCGTTGGTATGAATATAAGACCTCTACATGTAGAAAAATCATCACTTTACTAAGGAACAAACGGCAGGTGCAAGGCTGAGAATAAATTAATGAAATTATATATAATATTTATTAATGTACAGCGGCGACAACTGCCCCTTTCTTTGTTTGCAGTCTAAGTGTGTTCTATCATCTTAAATTATATCAGTTTAACATTGCTAACCTGCAATTACTTTAGCAATTTTTAGATATTCATTTCCATAAGCGACGCTTTATAAGTATTTAGTACAATTTTTCCAATAGTTTTCAAACAAAGTCGAAGGCAGAATTACACTAGTGCGCATTATTTCCTGTACTGAGTGGAAGATCGTATGTGCCACCTTTTAAACCAGAGAGGGATTTTGAAGAGAAAGTTTAAAACGTTAACGTGTACTCTTCTCCCTTCTTTCATAGATCTGTAGATAAACACTGAAAAGCAAACGAAAGAAAGAACGGAAACCTTAGGTAACCACACGTTTTATGTAGGTGGATGAGAAAATACGCGCTTGATGGATAATGTGACGTTTTCTCCACAGTAAAAGGCGTACCGAGCTTCCCGAAGTGGTTGCAGTTTCTTTACGCTGTATACTGCATTACAGTTATGATGTTGCTAATGGTATTTAACACCTTAGGCAAATCTTCCGTACATTACTGGCGAAAATCACGAAGTTTAATCAAATCCGGAACAAACTTCCTATAACTTTGAAACAAGGAAGGAAAGAAAATATTTGTTTCAAATTAAGCATTTGCTTATACAAACATAAATTTATAGATATATTTAGTAGTTAGGACTAGTCAGATGCAAGGGTCTCCAGTAACTCGAGCACAGCACTGCACGTAGGCCATAGTGGGCTCTTTATGCCTCCAACATGATCCCTGAGAGGAATGGATGAATGGGGACACCCGAAGGGCGACCAAATCCGGACGACGATGTGCGATAGCAAGGACGGGGTACCTAAGTATGACAAATCCTGAAGCCAGCTAGCACTGCTTTAACCACCCACAACTTGGGGATCCTGGTAATAGACCAAATACATCCGGGAAGAAAGGAGGCCCAAACAGTCCCGCCAAGCGCCAGGGAGAAACATTTACATATCGCAAATTCCACCGATCTGCAACAGCATACCAACCGCCGTCGCCTGGTACTACAGTTCCATAGCAGATGAGGTGAAGCAAATGAAAGGAAACGTCGGGGACAGGAAATGATGGATAGAAAATTCGTGGTAGAAAAGGAATCACTGTCTACTGATCCCAGGAAATCACGAAAAAGACATTGTCAGAATGGCCGGCCTGACGAGAATTGAACTAGAGACCTTCCAAATGCAAGTATCACACGTTACTACGCAGTCATCTAGTTCGCTTATACATTAATTAGTTTTTAGAAATTAGACACAGAGAATAACATTTTGACACCTTTGTGTAAGCATAGGTACAGTGAAAAGACATTAGTACAGAGTATCTTTATTTGACAAATCAGAGAAATAATAAATCAACTGCATTATTTAAACAGTTAATCTAAGATTCTAAGAACTAACCTATCGTATTTTAGCATTCAATAAAAGCAACTAAAAACTAAGCATAACGTTAGTAACGCTCACGTAACGTTATTCATATCGCGTTACGTGAGCGTTTGTATCACAACTGTGTGCAGCGTGTGCCGAACCTAACAGCAAGCGCCTTCAGTTCAACAGATATTATGATTCGGGCATAAAGAGAAGTTAAATGTAGTAAAACGAAGTACTTAACTAAAGAAAACAAAAACATTTATCAGATGCTATTCCATAATTGTTTTAAACAACACTTGTCTTAATTGATCCATGTTTGAATTTATTACAACGAGGAACGTGCATAACGCTCTTGTTTTCTGTTGTAATGTCTTCAAAGACTAAAATGTATTATATTAATTGTTACACTTTCTCCGTGCATTTAATAATTTCCTAAACTGATGGCATCGATAAACCTTTTAACCGGCATATGACAAATTTTAAGAAGCGGTCTTGCCTATACAAGGCTGCTCGTATTCTGAGACATTTCAAAGCATTTACGGTAAAGATCAGGAAAGAAGAAAGGGAAACCCAAGAGTAACAGACATACATTATTTCAGCCAAAGAGGGAGAGGGAGATGAAGAGAGAGGGGGAGAGAGATAGATAGAGAGAATTCCTGAAGCATTCTATCTGTGAAAAATTCCTTGCACCAAGTGTTAATAGTTTATGCCTAAGTCCTTGGCATTTAAGGCGATGAATGTTTAATACTCAGTATTACTGGAATTCATGGGTTCTATTTACTTAATTTACATTTGTTAATAACGTTACAAACTCTGCTGAATGTTGATGTTACAATTGGATTTCAATTATTGCAGGAGGAAAATTGTTAGGGGAAATATAGGCGAGAGACCATGAGAGAGAAACACGCTCAAAATCAAGAGTAATACATAGTAGGACCTCTAGTGTGTGTAGTGGCAGCAATAATAATAATAATAATAATAATAATAATAATAATAATAATAATAATAATAATAATAATAATAATAATAATAATAATAATAATAATAATCCCGTGGCGCTATATCCCAATTAGGGCCTGGGTCAACCAACCCAACTGCCGACTTCACGCCCACGTGGACGGTCATCCAACCGATACGGGAAGGTGATATGGCCAGCAACACCCATCCCTCAGCCGGAATGTTGACTTTCGTAGGCGGAATTGCTACGACAGCTCCTCAATTTACACACCATGCTGAGTGTGCATTGGTTCCATACCCGAGGCTTAAAATTTCCACCCCCAAGGGTGGGATCGAAGACGGTCGCATTCCGTGGCTCCACGCTCCAGTCCACTGCACTACTGGGCAGGACTGCAGTGGTAACTAGAAGTAGGAACATACGACGTAACCTTATATCGTAATTATGGACGGGAAGATATAAATAATTAAATAAATAACAGTAAGATAGAGATATAATTGTAATAAATAATTTCCGCATATTAAATCAGCGTATAATGTAACAAGTTGGGGTTGAAAGATTTTGTCCCGGAAAGACAGGTAATTAGGCAATCAGGTCAGGCGGAGTCATTAGCGACAGCCGGAGTAGTGAACACATTAGCTTAACGCTTTCTGGGAACGCAGTTAGGTTATAAGTTCAGTGCGCTTACACAGTCACGTAGGTAAACATTCTGAAAAAGAGAAAGGCACTTATATTCTGAGAATTTAGCCAGCCTCAGTAACAAAGTCAGAGACATGAGAACACGTAGGAATTGTAGATTGGCTGCGCGTGAAAGACCGCGTTGGTGGGGGAATAATATTCGTATGTAGGCGGAGCTAAAATTAATAAACAGGCGTGTATCTTAATCAGAGAGTTACTCTCTCTCTCTCTCTCTCTCTCTCTCTCTCTCTGGTAATGCCAGCAGTAGTTATGTGTATGATTTTAAGCTCCTAGTGACGCGCTTATGTGAGTAGCGGCTAGCGCGAGGGATCTGCCGATAAGCATTTTAGGGACTCACGGCAAGTTACGCTTCTAGTTTCTTTTATTGCGGAAACAATTATTTCCAACCGTAACTTTGATACTGCAGAAGTGAACAGATATAATAATTTAGTTGTTATAGTTTCGGGTGCTACAGTTCAGAGTCAGTCTATTTCTTCCTCTCAAACGGTCGGCAACTCAGTTTAATAACTAAAATAATAGTTCACAATACATTTCTCAGTCAATTTAAGCAGGTGTTGTCCTTTACAGCACATCCACGCATACCTTGAGGGAAAATACCCATAGCGCACGCAACCACTGGAGCAGCCGGCAGCAGAATCAACAGCAGATATGGAGACAACGAGGAAAGGTGGCAAGAACATTCCTATACCAAATTGTCGCACCACCATCGCGGCATCACATATTGCTTCACCGTTTGGAACGGTCCGAGAAAAGAACCGCTCCAAAATTAATATAGGTCCAGTTGTACAGTTCTAAAATAACAGTTTTCCAACTTTATGCTAATACGATCGTTCGAGTATTTAATAACCGGTTCTATCTTAACGTAGAGAGTATGGTGTGTTACGATACAATACTTACTAGTATGTATACATATGATGCGAGACCACGGAATCGTCTCTGCTTGAAATACCCGAGATGCTGTTTTGGAACATATTAGCCTCATGGAAACTGATACATGGTTGTTATTACTATGATGACGATGATGAACATGAATTCCTTTAACGTGAGTTAAGTGAGCAATAATTATAACGAGTATAATTATTATAGATGCAATGTTAACAGTACATTACGAATTCGCGTACATGTTGGAAGGGGGATATGTGAGGGGAACGTTGTCGAAGAATCACGACTTGCTGCGAAAGAACCCGAGTCAGACGACCAAGAGCTTGCTATTATGTCTGTGCGTGAATACCCGTAGACGAACTTGATTGCTATTTTGGAATGATTACTTGTAACGGAACTTGGAACTGGAACGGTCGGAACTGTTATTGAAAAATGTTCATTTTTACATCTCTAGTGGCAACTTGCCTATGGAATGTATGATAGAAATATGCGTCAGATTTGAAAACATTAACACTACGGAGGGGCATGCGAATCAAGGCTTCGGCGTTGAATTTTTAAAACCTTATTCTTTCTCCCAGCCTTAATCTATAATTGACTGGTGCGCATTATAATTGACGGAAAGATCAATTATAGGATTCAAAGTACATGATGTTTCTGTATAAGTAGGGATGACAGTATTTTTGTTGCTGTTATATTGTGTGACCACTACATACGGCCCCAAAGGCGGTGGACACTGACGATACATGAAGTGAAATGCAAATTTGGGAAGGAAACTCTCAGGATTAACTTTAGGATGCCTCTACGGCATTTGCCGATTATGAGGACCGAGGGAAACTTTTAAAAAAAAAAGAAAAAAAAAACAAACTCAGAGAGGACGGTTCTGACAGGATTTGAACCGCGGATCTCCCGTTCAGAGAGCACAGTATTCTTGAACCATAATAATTATATTGTGGTGTCTAATTAACAACTTCTAATTAATATAAGTTAAAGAAGGAAATAAATCAGAATACAATTGTGCATTAAACGTATTTAAAAACATCTGCATTTCTGCAGCGATCTGCTTTATAAGAAACGCGAATACTGCATTACATAACTAGTAAATTAAAACTAACTAAATATATTATTCTGGAATAGCTCTACCTGTAAAATAGCCGGCTGCTTGGGTAACTCTGTTTACAGGGGATAGAAGTACTTTCTGCAGTCTTTCATGCCTAAAGCTAACCTAAGTCCATTCAATCTCTCGTGCAAATGAGAACCCACTAAGTTTGTGATTCTGTAAGCTTTTGTGGGACCGGACAAAGGACATCCACAAGTCTGGAACTTGAATACCTCGTCTTCCTGATCCCTTTTATACGACAGAGCCCGCAACACGTTTGCATTATAAAACGACGATGGCAACGATCGCAGGAGCTGCATAAGAGAAACCTTAAAGAGGGGATCAACAAGTAAACTTTGCTGAAGTCTTCAGTTTGAACCAGACAGCTCCAGTATTTAATCACAACAGAGTTGGGTGAAACTAAAACACGATTACAAAAATGGTTAAATGTTATTGAATTATAATAAATACCTCTCCCTTGCACACGCCGGCGTTAAAAATCGAGAGTTAATAACAAGAACAAAATCCGTATAAATTGCAATCTGTCGTTTCGTATCGGATCTATAACGTGATTCCGCCTTTAAACTATAGAACGTTGTAGGTGCAACATTTAAGGATCCAATAACTATTGCTTCTTTAAACCAGAACATCCGGCTCCAACAGCTCCTTCTTGAAACGCTGCGCTGCAACTTCGAGCAGTATTATAATATATAATCAATTAATTAAAATGACAACGTGATTGGATCATTAATTCTGGATCATGGAGATCAACAAAAAGCTTCGGATGCGGTTAAAACAAAGTAACCACATCTTAATTTTAGTGTTAATCAGGTTTATAGTACCCGCTTTAGTTTACCATTTAAAGGGAAATGTTCGGCGTTTATTACTGCTACAGTTGCCCTTCTTATGATATATCATACAGAAGTTTAGGCATCTGCCCAGCGGCAGTTTGGACATAAACTAAATGACTGATTTAACATCAACCATGACAGGTAAAATTAAGTTCTCCGACTGCTAAAGGTAGGTTGAATACCATCACAGGGGATACTGAAATCAGAATGGGAGATGGCATTGGTAGATTATGAGACTACCAACTGTGTCACACTACTACATCGGCGAAACTTTTTACAAGTAGATGTACAGGTTACCGAACTGTTGCCCACAAGTCTTGGTGATTCTGTTTCTTGCTCAAGTCAGAGGCATTTTTAATTATTTTAGGTGAAATACAAATGAAATGCCCTAATTACGTTGTACATAGTCTACACCTTTGCACATCTCTACTAGAACCAGAGAAATACCTACTCTCAGTGGAAAGGACATGGCACTTCTTATTTATTTTCTATAAATTCCTTTAATTAACAAGTGTCCAGTTTACTGCAAATTTTAATATTTTTATTTAAACATGTATACAAGTGTGACAACTTCTGTAGCGAAACCCACTGAAGCTAGAGATATGCGGGGTCGACAAATAAAGAAACTACAAAGATATAACATCTGTATATTTCCACGATCTTGTCTTCGTCAACACAGCTTAGATTAATCACCTGAAGTGCTTGTACCTGCAGGAGTAGTCACTTGATTCATCGTGAGTGGAGTGCGATCAATATTGCAACAGCAATTACCTGGTTCAGAAATGTGGACTATGCAAGATTAAGCTATGCAAGCATATCAGCATGTCGACAATGTTAGCCTTAAAATTAAACAAGGTATGTTAACTATAGGGGGCAACGCGATACGAACGGTAGCTCTACCTAGAGTTGGCACACAGAACAATGACGTGTACTGATATTTAAAAACAGGAGGTGAGCCCTTAAAACCGAATTCTTTGAAACAGTAATGTTTCCTGTTTATAGATTTGGATTAAAGGGGGCGATAAGCAGTTAGAACTTAATTGGCTAATAATGATCTCGCTATCCCTGCCTTACTCTTTGAGGAACACCAGAAGAAACTCCAACAAGAAAAAATGAATGAAATATCGAAGCAAGTAATCTACCGAGGTGATATTCTTCATAGACAAAAATAATATACCAACTGGTTCAAATTTCTCTTATCATTTCATCCTGTGCAACAGGCGCTGTATTTCCAAATAAAAACCCGTCCTAGTTCCCGTGCATATGGTGCTTTTATCGACGCTCTAGAACAAGGGTGGCGAAAACGCCTTCCTTTAGCGAGTCATCAAATATGCAACACAACACGCATTGCAGCACTCAGCAGCATGTGAAAAACAAAGGGACAGTGGCAGAGAAAGAACGGAGCCTACGAGTCAAAATGACTCGCGAGTCCCGTTTTCGCCACCTCTGCTCTAGAAGAAGGCATAACCCGCCAATGTTAAATCTGCTACTTCATGATCGATTATCTCAGAAACTGTATTAGATATCGGAGTGAAATCTTTACAGAGTATAGACGAATTCCTTCTAAATTCATTGATTTATTCTTGGCCAATAAGTTTATTCAGGAAGATATGATTCTTTTTCTCGCTAATTCCAATGTTTATTAAAACTTATTAACCAATTCATTAACACCACAGTATTCTACAACAGTACTTATATATTACTTTTATCATCTTACCTTTTAATTTAATTATATTCAATATTTCATAGAAAATCGGCCATTTATACGATAAAATATTATTCATAGAAAAATGTACCCAAAGGAAAAGTGAAGAAAACAATCGCGCACATTCTTGCAAAGAAGGAAACCATATGATTTGAGCACACAGAAGCTCAAAGAAGTTTAAACGTATGACCAATTTGTAGAGCAAAACTTCCTCTTACAGATAGGCTAAAGTTTAGCACTTTGCTCCAGTGTGTAAGAATTATGATTTTCTATGGAGTGGTACAGAATCCACAGTAGACAAAATACAGATACAGTACCATTTTTAGAAGCACATTTGAACTATGAATATTGTGTATACAATAATAAAATATGTATAAAATTAAAGAGGATGCCCCAAATTATAATACTAAACAAACAACTAAAAATATAATTTTTTGCAATTTTTTGCCAATTTTCCCTTTAAGGAGCAGTTTGAACTAAATTCGCTTATTATTATGATTACTAAGAAAACTTATGAAAAAATTGTAACAATGGTGAGTTTTTCCGAACCCCATATGATCACGTGAAGCGAAAATACTAAGCTTAACAGAAAACTCTTGACGTATCTTACTCCACTCGTGGCAGGCGTATGCATAATAAAGCTATTTAAACCTATTTAAATAAATGAGCAGTATGTATCTGAAGCACATTGTGTATTGAAGTATTAAAACCATAGCAGTAAAATACAGTTGTGTTATGAAATTGTGCTAACAGATGTCTA
The DNA here is from genome assembly GCA_030765065.1 of Deroplatys truncata. Classification (NCBI taxonomy): domain Eukaryota; kingdom Metazoa; phylum Arthropoda; class Insecta; order Mantodea; family Mantidae; genus Deroplatys; species Deroplatys truncata. The sequence goes on along the minus strand of CM060990.1, from coordinate 107,818,014 downwards.
CAATGTTACTATTTACTCAACTTGAACCGGTAGAGCATTTGTTCGTTCTAGATCTGAGATAAATTCCGCCGCATTTAGGGAAAAATATATTGTATCCTATTCATAATGGTATAAAAACCAAAATCTTCATGGTCATTCACCATCCATGAATTAATTTGTCTCACAAACTGTTTATATTGGTGTATCCCAAGTTCAATCTCGCTCATTTTTACGATTGGTAGTTTGTCATCTCTAAGTTGATCCAGGTATATCAATGATCAGCTGATTGAATGAAAGAGCAATCGTTGCACAATGTACATACAATTTAATTTTGTTTATAGAACTGACAACATACACTTTCAATATAAGCCAGATTAGGGATGCAATTTTTAACGTTTACGCCATAAAATAAAGTGATTTATAGCCATCTTTACTTTCTCTACCACGTACCTAATAGGTAGAAAAGGTATTGCTTCCACCCAAATTTCGATATCCAGATTTTTCAGGATATACATGTTTTGAGGCCACCTAAATCCAAATAAAACATTTTTAAAAAAATGCCCATGCGCGCGCATGTCGGTGTGTATGTGAACAGCATAACTCAAAAACTAAAAGTTAAAATACTATACTTGTAGTAGGTTGAGTATCATCCAAAAATGCGACACGAAGATTTTTAAGAAAAAACCCCACCCCAAGCTGCCCTTTAAATGCAGCATTCTTCGAAATTTTTTATTTTCTACAAAATGGCAACAGATTTTGATTAAAATACCATATATGAAGGATATTTACATCACAAATAAAATGCATATCTTGAATTCTCTGGTAATAGCCTTTGAGGTCCTATTCATTCGGAAGGAATTTTGTATAATCTTGTATAACTAGTAAACGTTAAGCGATCGAAGAAAACGCACTACACAAACAATGTAGATATCTTTAAAGCACACAATTTATTTCAAATAACTTTCTGTGGCATAAGCCGTTATTAAGGGTTCGAATTGTTAATTTCTTGGTCATTCTGTTAAGTCCTGTCAACATTCAGTTGTTTCTCGCGGATGTATGGAAAGAGTATGGAATCTTTAAGGCCAGCATATAGGTCCAGTTCCTAAATATTTGACTGTCGCTGTTCCCTATGTATCTAGGAATGTGTACTGCAGCTATTTCTGAAAAGGCTGATTTGGATTAAAATTTAGTAGACAGAAAAATATGCTTTAGTAAGAATAGTCTGTAAAATAAACGATAAACGATAGAGGGTAGAAAAGGCTTTTGAATGTGTCACAACAGACGTTTTTAATAGCAGTTCCTCGTCCCTCTTTGACCGTGTAACTTTCGAAACAGTATAGTTGTATTGAATTTCAATCTGTCTTTCGAGGTCGAATGGGTATTACAGTGTGGTCTACGCACTCTGGTTGCTGCGTCAGATGCATTCCTAATGTTTCCCTACTCACATTACTGTTATGATTCATTATAGCATACTTCCTGAGACTTTTCTTCTTCAATAGTTATTGTCAGAGCCCGGATTCTGATGTCATGTCATCTTTTAATTGTTGCGTCATGGTCATTCCTAAAGTGCGCATAAATCCTTTGGTTATTTTATGCCATTTTCGATTTTTATGGCATTTTTTGATTTTACATCAGTATTTTGTTATTTTCTTGCCCTCTGCGTCTTTGCGTAGCAATTTTCTTGCATTTACTTTGAGAATACAGGCTGGGCCATTTAAGATGAGACTGTACGATACCTCTAAAACTAAGCGTTGTAGAAAGAAATGTCTTGAATAAAGTGCTTTAGTCGTGTTTTATTTGGAGGACGTTGTGATGGTTATTTTAGGGTCAATTTAATTTTTTTAAATGAGAACCTAACATTTTTATGTTGTTTTCCCACCTCTCATAAAAAACTAAACAGCATTTGTACAAAGCCCTATGCAATTATTCTTAAACAAACGAAAATATCAACGAAAATTGTGAATGACAGTGTACGAAGGGCGCAATGATGGATGGTCATTAGAGGGTCAAGTTACGTTTCGTAATTGGGGACTAACATTTTTTATTTTGTTTGCTTATTCCTCATCACAAAATGAACACTTTTTATAAACCATTTTCTAATGAAAAAACAACATACAAACTGTAGGTTGCCATTTAAAAAATTAAATTGACCCTAAAATGGCCATCATAACGTTCTCCAAACAAAACACAACTAATGGCATTTACTCTCCCCCATAATATCAAGCAGCCCCCCATAATATCAACATTTCTTTCTACAACGCTTAGTTTTGGAGATATTGTACAGTCTCAACTTAAATGGTCCACCCTGGATACTCAAAAGTAAATGCAAGTGTATATATATATATATATATATATATATATATAGTTGACATTTTACATTAGGATAACTTTACAAAAATCAGAAATTCACTACCCAACTGAGATATACGAGTAGCTTAGTACACCCTTTACTTGCATTCTTAGAAAAGCATCACATTTCTATTTAATGGCTAGTCTAGTGGAAGGAAGAGTGGCTATTGTCAGGTGAGCAAGTATAATTACAGTTATGAATTCATGTCCCAAATTAGGGATTAAACATGTCAGTTTTCCCTTTTCAGCGTTAATTAGCGCATAGTCAGGTTACTATTGTACTTGTGTCGTGTCATAGGCTGCGAAGTCCTATTCATTCCCAATGAATTTTGTAAAAGTCTGAAAACTCCAAAGAGTAAATGCTACAGTTTTGTAAGACCTGCTTCAAAAACAGTTTTCTTAATGTTATTTTCAGATTCTCCAAACAGGACCATGGAGCGAACATATTTCTAATTCACTTTCTAAATCATCTCACCATTATTTTTATACCCGCTTTTTTTACTTGTATAGAGTTATACCCATGTTTAAATTAAGTTATGATTCTCATAAATTGAAAAATTTAAGTTTTTCAATAATTTTTTATCATATCACTTCTTTTTTAAAATTTTAGTCATTTTAGAGGTTATTCTTTCAAACATTTTTAGGTCGTAAAAATCCATGTAAATAGAGATACTTGTTTTTCCCAGAACTAGTATTACAACCAAACAACAACACTATGGCATCCGTTAAGCATTATTTAAAGACCTAGAGCAATTCCGCTGTGTGCAAGCAGCTCCTTCACTCTGAGCAAGTATGTCGTATAAATACTAAATGTGAGTCACAACATTCTACTCTAAACTTGTCAAAATACTCGGATGTTAACTTGAAAACACTTTCGTTTTGTTTAATCAAAGCCTTTCTTTTCAGTTGCATATACTTTTACACCGGTCTGCTCCTTTAAGTTCAATGTTAGGAACTAAACATCTTTCCAGGGGCCTAAAACGAGAAAAAAGATATTTTAGTATGCCATGATTGTTAACAGGTGTTGTACACTCGCTTCCATTTATGCCGTCACCAAAGCTTCAGGCAAAATTCTACTGGCCTTCGCAGGTAGAGTATATATAACTAGGAGGAGGTGTGTGTATCTGTTTCCCTTTTCGAGCATGCAGTGACGTTCTGTTTTACGAGCACAGTTCTAAATTATTCGCATATAAATATATAACTTTGAGGAATAGCTTTACTCGCCATCACTTATAATAACCATGCTTAAATATATAACTAAATAAAACCCTGTTTTGCACAAGATCTCCTCGAAAAAACATTTTATGGCAACATAATGTAAAATTGAAATACATTATACTTTTTACTCTGAAACAGGACATTATTGGATTAATCTGTACAGTCTAAATGTACAACTACAATAAAACATCGTTTTGCACAATTTTTCCATACTCTGTGGTGTAGGCATAATGTGTCTGCCACACATTCAAGAGGTCCCGGGTTCGAATCTCTATTAGGACGAGTTACTCGGATAAGGTTTTTCCGGGGTTTTCCCTTATTCTGAAAAGACGAATGTCCGGTAATTTTAAGCTCTGTGGGACCCGGGCTCATTTGAACATCATTTCATTCATCGTCCGATATGACCTACACGTTCAAAGGGCGATGAACTAAAAAACGAAAATCCATAAAATAGTATTTTTAATGATCATAAGTATAATGTAAAACTGAAGCAAATTATACTTTTTACTGACAAAGAGGACACGCTTACTGGACATTATTTTAATAATCTGTCCATGCGAATGCTGCATGGAATTGCCCTAGCAAAGCCTTCAAATGGTAAATTGGCTTTCCACATACCCACAATTCTTCCACGATGTACCTTCGAAACATTTGTATACATCGCGTGAGCTACAGTTAACACACACCACTGCTTGGTCGAACAACAAAGGCAGAAGGCTCCAGACACACTCCTCCCTGCTATGTCCGCGCCCATGCTAGCTAGTTTTCGAGGTCGCGGGTTCAAACCCGGCGGAGATTAATGGATTTTTCCGGGCGTAAAGAAACTTAGCATGGTTTTCTTCGGAAGGGAAGTAAAGTCGTAGATTTACGGCACGTAAAAGAACCTCAAGCCTGATAGAGGCCTCTGAGCAAAATATCCGGTCTTTCACGACCAATATAAAATGGGACAATAAGACCATAGTAGATAAAGAGCGTCCATAAATAAAACTCAATTTATTTTATTTCCGTTGAGAAGGTTGGTAAATTGCCTACCGAAGCTGCGGGGGCGGCATAAATGGAAGCGAGTGTACAGACATAAACTGCCCTACTCTACCTAACTACGCAGCAGTTAAATTGTATAAAGCGCGTCAGTTGCCAAAACGGTCCCATGCAGGTTGGAAGCCTCGATTTTGTTTGCCGGGCTTGGTTTTTATACCGGATAGAAGGGATATAGAAGTCATCTAAACCAGAGATACACCTCGATGATTCCTTAAAAAGCTTATGAATAGTTCTTTTTATAACTTTTATAGGTTTGTAGAATATTGCTTTGAAATTCAGAAAGTTTGGCAACGACGTACTTTTCTTTGTTGGTGGGTGAGCAAAGAACACTTGATGGGTAAGGCGACGGCCGCCGCAAAGTACAATGCGGCCTCTCTTTCCAACGGGGCCGCGAATATTTTCTGTATTACGGGAACAGTGTTAACTTCGCTGGTAGTGTTTAATTTCTAAGACAACTATTGCGTGTATTTTCAGCAAAATGTTTAATGAAAGAAGCTAAAACGGAAAGATTTAGGTTTTAATGAAGCAAAAAATAAATAAATAAAAATAAAAGAAAATATGAATGTTTTAAATTTAACGTTTACCTATGCACTCAAATTAAAAAAAAAACAAGTAGGTAAATTACTTGAGAAAGTAGTATAGACTATCAGATACAAAAATGTCACGTGGTTACCGAAGTATTCAGCGAAAACAAAAGACAATGGATATGTTTATTTGAATATTTAAGAATATGAAGAAGAAATTACTTTATGTAAAAGTTTAATAAACGACCATAACAACTAAACTATCTGATTTTTATTTAAACATTCAATAATATAAGAAAATAAAAGACAGGTACATTGTCGGTAACGATCTTTACACTGAATACACGAACGGGTGATAACAGGCGAGAAGGGACATCACAGTAGTCTTGAGGCAATGTGTGAGTGTGTCAGTTATTCATGCTGCTGTTGCGAAGTCCTAATTACAGCGTAAATTAGGATTTGTACAAAACAAAACTACTAAACTGCGGTGAAACGAGGCGCTTAAGGAAAAAATGAAGCAATCAAATAGTAGAGTAATTACTGCTCAATCGTATACCTGAATAATTATTGGCTTAATCTTCCCGTGTGGAATTATAAAGCCACAAAATAAGCTCGAAGCTTTCTATGATGGTGCACTAAGCGTTCACAGATCGAGCGGGATGTCTCAGGCGGTTTCGTCTGTGGCCCGCATTCGGGAGGTCGTGGGTTCGATTCCCGTGGCCGACCATGCTGACTCATGAGGTTTTCGGGGTTTTCCCGGGTCGCCAGGCGAATGCTGGGAAGGATTCTCACATCTCTCGAATTTCCTGTCCCTCCATTACATCACCATTCTCATTTCAATTCGTCTTTCATCCGTTGGTCTCTTTCTGGGTTCGAAGTGTTGGCGCTGGTGTTTCGGTGCAGTGTGGCAGGGGAAAATGATGCTATTTGTGACTCTCCCCGTCCCATTGGTTGCCGAAAGGGGCATTGGACATCCTCTGTATGGGGGGGGGGACCGCGGTCTCCCTGTCCGTCTGCGGTGTGTGTCTATCTGGAAACTGACGGACCCTGCCATTCCTGTACCGTATCTCCTGCTTCCGGCCGCCCGGTGTCTCCTCTCGCATTATCCTTCCACCCTGGGACGTCCCGTTGTGGGGCGTAGGTACAGTATCCCCTATGTGGATCAGTACCGAGTCTCCTCCGTAGCCAAACCAATCCAAGCGTTCATTGAATATCGTATTGTAACTTTTCATTCGTCTCTATGCATAGAATTATCTCCTCAGAGGATGGAATCTCTAATCCTTTCATCCGGTAAAAATATTGATAAAATAGGAGACATAAAAACTGGTGCAAAATCTGAGTATTTCTGTGCTCGTTTATTTGTGTTACATTCTCTTCTCTTATTTATTCCTGTTTTTATTCTCTGTCTGGTATACGCTTCTCTTCCTGCGCTAACGGCACAGTGAATGTTTAATCACAATTAAATATGCATGCAGTAGATATACGAGGTTTGAAACGACAACGAAATAAGTAAATAAATTATATATATATTATAAAAATTGAACTTTAATTACAGGAAAGGGATGAAGCACACAAATCAGCTTAATTGACAATACAAGTGCTTGACGTATTATAAAAGATTACGTATAGTTGTTCAGCTAATACTCCATGTAACTATGAACATTTCACGTATGAAGTGACATTGTAATAACAAAAAAGATTGAATAACACCATTTTTGTTTGAAGTATAACACATGAAAAAAAAATCACAAAATTATATATTTCATAACAAGTAAATATAAGAAAGGAATGTCTCAATAGACAAAAATCAAAACGAAATAAAAAAAATGAATTGTATTTATGGAGGCTCTTTAACTACTATGGCCTTTGGCGTCCCATTCTATATTGGGCGTGAAAGACCGGAAATTTTGCTCAAAGGCCTCCTTATCAGGCTTCGGGTTCTTTTACGTGCCGTAAATCTACGACACGAGACCACCGGCTTTACTTCCCTTCCGAAGGAAGCCATGCTAAGGATTTTTACGCTCGAAAAAATCCATCATCTTCCGCCGGGTTTGAATCCGCGACCTCGGGAACTAGAGGCCAGCATGGTACCTCTAAACCACGGGGGACGACTTAGAAAAACAATTTAAACTTATTAATATAATTATGTCTATGTTCCTTTCAAAGAGTTTTTTAACTAAAACACTATGGCTTAAAATCATAGGCGTAATTTAGGGGAGCAAGGGGACATTTGCCAACCTCCAATATTTCCAACCTAACAACATTTTATTTTGTACTTGCATTACTAGAGTAGCTTTGTAGTTTTGTCACAATCGCTCTATGGCAAAACGACTAGCAAAGCGACTTGATGGGTTCTGTGCTAGTCATCGTTTATATTTTCCTATCATTAAAGGAGGACTGAAATAAATTTTTAAACACCACCAACAATATAATATAAACCATTCTAAGCATAGTGTTGAAAACCGCGCTGTTCTAGACCTCTCGTTTTTATTCTGTAAATACTTTTATATTTAATACTCACGCTGCGTTTGAGCGACGAGCCCCACATATCCCCCCAGCCATTGCACACGGCTGTGGGTCGAATGCCGTAATGCACCCCCCCACGGAAAAATAGGATCAGTTATCCTTGCGTTGCATTTAGTTCCTGTTGTTATTTCCTGATTGTAGAACAGTTTCCCTTTCGTGGTGTTCTGTGAGGTGTTTGGTCAGGAGTGCCTGCGTACAATGCTTATGGTTGAGCAAATCATTTCGGCGTAAACAGAATTAATGTTATTATTTATTGTTATTACTCATTCCCTGATAGGGATAAGAATTGACAAATGTGAAAAGCAAATGAGTTGCTACTAGAACCGCAAAAACTTTGTGTCAAACAAAAAATGCTAGAGAGTGCGGAATTCATTTCAAAGAAAGTTATTTTAAGAGTCAGATGTTATACAAATAAGAAGGCAGAGAGTTGTTCGCAATCTATGGTAACAAACTTAAGACCCCCTTACCTTGTGAAAAACCACGCCTCCAGCAGCAGTGGCAGCCTTTATTTTGAGCTATCAATCTCAGAGCAGCTTCCACTGGACTAAAGTGCTACGAAATACAGGGATGTCCAGTTTATTCCATTCCTCCTGGCAGCTTTCCAGAAACCATTCAAAGTTCGCGGCCGTCTGCTTCTAAGGGCTCTTTTCAGTAACACAAATCCACAAAACTCCATCAGTGATGCATCAGATGACTTAACATGAATGTCGCTGAAAGGTATGGAATGCATTCCCATTTCCCTATGTTCACAAAAAATCTGTAGTTTGAAGCAGACGTATGGCTTAATGCTTTATCCTGATGCAACCAGACTATTTACATCTGCACCATAGAAAGCAGGGATTTCTGTATGGAAAATTGGTATCAGGACGTCAGTCTAATAATATGCCGAGTTGATTTTCACATTTTTAATTAAGTACACGACGAAGGTTAATTTGCTATTGTAATTGTACCTTGCTATTACCATGAATATATGCGGGAAAGTTTCGTTAGTTTCCTTATACAAAATTTCAAATTGGTTTTCTCCCCTTGGTCGGTTATATATAGCTCAAGGTTTGTTGCAATCACTTAGATAAACATATGCCTCATCTAAAAAGACAACAAACAGCCAATTTTCACCAGCTAGGTATCGTTCATACAGCTTTCTGCTGTTAGTGGCACGTTCTGCAATGTGCTTAGGCAACAGCTTATCTCCCCATCTCTTATGGCACTTTTCTAGATTCAAATTCTGGTTGATTTTGGTGTTCACAGTAGTAACAGAGATCCCTAATTACAGTGCAATGACCCTCTGAGTTGCAGGATTTGGTCCAGAGTAATGGATGGCTCTTCAGCTTCCAAATTATCTCCGGGATGCGGCTGGTGGCCGGTCGTCGATTTCCCTGCTTCTTGCCCATTGGAATAGGTCCTGATGTGGCTTTACCTTTTTTGTTGAGTGCACATGAGATCACTTTCTTTTGATATGATAAAACCACGCCTCTTACACTGCTTAATAATCTTAGAATACAAGTATTTTGTATCGGAAAGGGCCATAATGTACCCTTATCAGAGTGGTTCTATTTTTGACGCCATTTAATGCAGCAAGAACAAGAGGACACAAGTGAGCTAACACAGTGATACACTCATGCTGCTGAACTATCATTCGGTTCCCCATGTTTCAGCGCGGAGCTATTGTGCTCGTCTGATATTGTTACCGTAGATCGTGAACAACCCTCCGTAATGAAGAAGAGAAATTCAAAAGATCTAGACTGAAAGATAATGAGAATTCTTCGAAACTTTTAGGACTAGAAGAAAAACCCCTCCAAAAAGAACCCCACATTTTCTTAAGAAAAATCAAGTACTACAACCAACCGATAATTCAGTAAGTAACTCGCAGCAAGAAAGTGAAGTTACACTAGTTTCTGAGTCTTTACATGTCGAGTTGCAGATTGGTGCTGAAATACAGTACGAGTTGGGAACTGAAATTTTAGTGCTATAAACGGTGCTAATGTGAACCAAAGTTTGGCTAATGAGGAAGGAGAATCTTCAGTTGTAAATTATGAAGATTATAAACCGAATGAATATGGAGAAGAAGATGTAGGTATGTTCAAAAAATATTATTGTGTGTTCGTATGTGTAAATGCTCTCTTTGAGCTATTTTCAGAATTTGTCACGCATATGGTGGGCCTGTCACTGAAAGAAAATTTAACACACGAGGGACATTAATGCAAATTATAACTCATTGTGTGAATGGGCACACTTATGTGTGGTGCTCTGGAGGTGAAGGTGGAAGTCTGAAGGTTAATGTGTGCATAGCTCAGGCATATTTACGGAATAACATTTAACTGTTTCTTGGCATTCTCAAAAGCAATAAAATTATTATCTTTAACTGAATCATATTTTGGTAGACTTGTTAAAAATTTGTTTTCCATTCTGTACAAAAAGCCTGGTAATTTAGCATTTTCCATGAATGATTCAAATTTATGTTTATGTGGGGATGGACAGTACGACTCCCCAGGATTTTGTGCTCAACATGTGACATATTCTATAATGAATTTGGAGAACAAATAAAATACTAAATCTTTCTAATTATACACAGAGTAACTGTAAATGGTGATACTGAGAAAGCTCTTTGCATAAGTATACTCACATTTATGAATGAAAATCTTTCCCGACAGACAGACACACGGGTATTAGAGCTTTGATGAATAAGAAATTCTGCATAAACATCATGAATTTAATGTATGGCATTTTGCTAAGTCTCTTTTGAAAACGTTTAATGAGATTGCAAAATAATCGGTCCTTCATGAATGGAAGCATTTTATTTATAATCATCTGTGTTGGGCATCTGCTACTTGTGAAAGCATCAGTACACTCCTGAAGGAATAGTTCACGTCAATTCTAAATCACGTTACTAATGTCCATAATTGGGTAAGTTTTGAGAAATTTCATTCCTGTGTTCATCATGTGTTGAGTGAAGAAAAAGTTTAAAAAATAAACTGGCTACGTAAGAATTCCACAGAATATAGAGACTTGTGCAGTATCTAAATAATGCAAGATTTTAAACTGACATATCAATGTTTTCATCATACAGGAAGCCTTGAATCCTATCACAATGAGCGCTTGAAGTACCTCCGTAAACGAACACATTTTTCATTTTTAGGCTTCTATGTCAGATCAATGATAGCTGCTCTAGGTCATCATTTTTACCAAGGGAAAAAAGTAGTGGGCAATTTCGTGGAATATTCTAAATCGGCTAGAGAATGGGTGTATAAAAAGAAGTATGAGAAAAAGAGCTTACCCATAGAGACAAAACCTTCTAACACAAATAGTGAGTGTAGTAAATAAATACGAGTTTCAATACGAGTATGTTGTATCAGAAGTCACTGATCGTAGTCACATACTTTGTAATATTGGCTCACTCCATAAAATTAATCCTAATAAGCAGGGAACGGAAGGCTGATACTTCTCTCGGTTTGGATTAAAACGGTGAAAAAATAAAGAATAAAATACGCAAATAATGAGATGAGTTCAAAGAAGCGAAATTTTAAAGCATGGATATTCAAGGCACTATAGTGACTACATATTCCTGTTGCAACGCTATGATTGATCAGTTGTTCCGGCAGAAGATACCTGCTTCAAGAATGCTGGCTAGCCATATGACGCCACACAGTGCGCCGCCGGTGTGGAAAATGCCCTGCAGATCCTGAATGGAAAGTCATACCTTGTTCCGATTTTCACCATTATTAGGAAATGAAATAAAATAGAAATGTGAATTTTTAGTTCAGTCCTCCTTTAAGCTAGTGATCAGTGATGACAAAAACAGTGATGATCACTGTTGTCATGTAACATGTTCTGCGCTGTCAGTGTAATGTGTGTAAGCAGATTTGCGGACTCTTAGCGTTTACTTCTTTTGTTTTCTATAAGCCAAGCAAAGCGTTTGTAACATAATGACTAACATAATTGCATCGCTTGATAATTGATAGTCCTAGCTGACAAAGTGTGGTATTAATTATTTTACATAATTTTCTTGCGAATATATATAATGAGCAGGCATAGGAGCATTCAAGCATTAAAGTCAGGACGAAAGGAAATTAGTTTGGAGTGTTACTGGACTGTACGCAGTGACGTCGCTGCTAACAAGCCAGCCCCCCCCCCCCCGCCCACGTAAAGTTTGCAGAAGGCACTCAGTCATTCACCAGACCGTGTTTTACCTGCCGCTAGTGACACTTGATCGCTGTCGTTACGTTATTTGCATTGATAATGGTTTGAGTGTAGCTAACTTGAAGCCAACTGCTTAGGAATTCCTATGCCTGATGATGAGTAACGGGAAGTGGATAAAAATAGAGCTTTGTAAACTTGAAGACTAGCTATAGAAGTAAATCTGAAAGCTATGCGACTGTTACACGCCGAGTGTTTTATTTAGGGCAATAAATCAATTTGACAAGCTAAATGCATTTTGTCCAATCCTAGTGTTATAGACAGATTGTTATTGTACAGAATACGGTGCATAATTGGCTCATTGTGGCACGAGTGCCAATTAAAGCAATGACGCATTTCCTATAGCAGCGACGTAATACCCGGATTCCAAGTTGCCGTCGCTTATAGAAAGAAGACGAAGCTATTTTGTGATATCATTTTCTGTGAGCAACGAAGATGCAAAATTATCTGTACATTATTAAATGTACAATAATTAAGAAGTGCATTTATTATTGCACAGTCCATAATACACTCACTTCTCTCCCAGTAAGGGAATGCATGCAAGTGACTGTCTTGCTTATCGGTTCAACGCATCAAATGAAATCCAGTGAGAGAAGCTAACGTCTTATTTACGAACATATGAAATCGCTCTCACTTATGTCAGCTATAGATGCCGAACTATTTCATGGTATTTTCCTACAATTTATAATCCTAAAAATACATAATAGTTATTTATGCAACAAATGGTTAATGTTGATGGTCATGGCATGACTGAACGTCAGTTTTCAAGAGTGTCATATTAGGATTATATTCTAGTTGTATACGTCATTGCTATTATTCGCACACGTGCCACAATGAACCAATTATGCACCATACTGAATACAGTAATAATCTGCTTATAATGGTAAGATTGCATAAAGCCTTGTGTGTATGTATATATACATAATTTATTAATAAATTCGTCATAAACAAAGCATAGTAAACAACAAAAGGATGTATATATGTATACATAATTAATATTGTAAACAGTACAAATAACTATTAACAAAGCTGCAACTATGAGGTATGAGATATTTACCGGAGGGGGACACCACGCCAGTGCGGACGTCCTCCGTGGTGTAGTGGTTACCATGCTAGCCTCTAGTTCCCGATGTCGTGGGTTCAAAGCCGGCAGAGGGCGATGGATTTTTTTTCGGAAGTAAAGGCGGTGGTCCCTTGTGGTAGATTTACGTCACGTAAAAGAACCTCAAGCCTGATAAAAAAGAGAAAGAAAATGCCACTGCGACCAACAGCAGTCAGTCGTGCAGTGGCAGGCGTGCCGTGAGGTTGTCTGTCCGCTGTGTGTTAGTGTAACCGGCCGGCACTGGTGCGAGTTATTTGTTTGCTGTTGTGTACAGTTTGCAGTGTCTCCGAGTACACGCTTGTTTAATTGGGTATACTTTCTTTCTTGTTTTGTAAGTTCTAAACGGTAACCATGGCGGTTTATAAACGTGTGAATACTCTCAAAATTCAGTTTACGACGACGGCGATTAAACCCACTGCACTAGAAATCCACCAGTGGCTAGTGAACTTCATGGGGCTTCAAGCTGATCAGGTCGACACGCTCCAGCTTCACACCAGGGAACGAGCTATCTATGTGAAATTGTTATCGGCGGTATTGTATGATAATCTTCTCTCGCGGTTTAAAGAGGAACAAAGTTTTACATACGCCTCCGGCGACATAACAAAGGTGAATATTACACCAGGTGATCAGCAAACAGTAAATGTTCGGGTGTTTAACCTGCCTTCTGAGGTGCCCTTTACGGTACTGTCACAGGAACTAAGTAAATATGGTACAGTGTATGATATCCGTAGGGAAAGATGGGGCTCACAGTATCTTCTTTCGTCTAACAACGGAGTGCATGCTGTAAAAATGGGGCTCAAACGTCATATACCGGCTAGTTTAGTTATCGATTCGTATTTGATTGCCATCGGTTACATCGGCCAACCACAGGCTTGTCATTTGTGTCATGACACTACCCACTTAAAAGCAGCTTGTCCTCTACGTGCCACGCGGCTACCTATAACTCCAAGGAATCGACCGGTAACCTTCAGTGAGGCGGCGAGTGTTGCCACCTCTTCTGATGCAGTCGCCCAGAAGCAGGCTTCCATTATGTCACAAACGTCTGTGGTAGAACCTTTGTCGGTGAACCTTCCAGCGCGCTCTTCAGATTCAGGAAGTGGTGGTCCTGCTGGGGCGGAGACACCGCTGTTGACTGCAGCAACCGAACATGCAATTGTGGACGGATCTATTACGCCCTTTGTTGATCGGAAGTCGGCATTCGAAATGCCCGAGGTACCCTCTTTTTCGCAAAATTCTCAGGATGGGGATATGGAGATCGTTTGTGATGAAGAAGTAGAGATATCGGCGAGTGAGGTAGCACTTTTAAGGCAAAAGTCTTCTGCTTCTTTGTCTAGTCGAGATCCTCGGATACGGAGCCAGCATAGGCGGATGGATGTAGAAAGTGCCATGACACGACAGCACTCCCAAGATGTGCAACCGTTGCCCGGTAACTCTCCGGCTCGTTCCACAACGAAAGAGGCGGACTCAGGCAAGCGGCCGGCAGTAGATGACAGCGATGATTTTGAGGATCACCAACGTTCCCCTAAACTTACAAAGGATGACCCGCACCCGGATAGTGATGATTGAGATTGTGTTGTTTCTGCAGTGCTCACTGGTTGTTCTCCGCTTGCAACTATTGAATATACGATCCTTGCCCTTTAAATGCCGGTAGGTCTTCAAATATGGGCTTCGCTCAACGTTAACGGCCTGCGACAGGTTATTAAACAACAACTTTTAAGGGACTTTTTGATCAGTAATGACATAGACATATGTTTTTTACAGGAGGTGAATCTTTGTAATCTGGATTTTTTGTATGGCTTCGATTACGAGACCAATCTTGGCCCCGAGGGTTCCGGTACGGCGATTGTTTACAGACAAGGCTTACGATTACACAGTTTTGGATACCATCCTTCCGGTAGGGTTCTTTCGGCAGTGTATGATGACGTGACTTTCGTGAATATCTACGCACCTGCTGGTAGTAATAAACGCAAACAACGAGAGGAGTTTTTTCGGCAAGACCTCCTGACCCATATCCCATCGGGTGCTACCTTTGTACTTGTCGGTGACTTTAATTGTACGTTGGCGGCCAAAGATCAACGTGGAGCCTTTAATGGATGTGTTACTTTGCAGCAGCTGGTGGAGCAAATGCGGTTAAAGGATACCTGGGAGCATACGCATGGTTCCGCAGTACAATTTACTTTCGTGAGAGGCCTATCCGCATCGCGACTGGACCGCATGTATGTGCCGGCTGAACTCTTATCACGTCTTCATCGTACAGAGATAGTGCCTGTCGCATTCAGTGATCATAATGCACTCATACATGCCTTTGAAGGTAGGGCAGCGATCTACAGTAGAGGTAGAGGTTATTGGAAATTAAATTGCTCGTTGCTTATGGATGAGGACGTGCTAAGGGATTTCCAGGATCTTTGGTCGCGGTTGCGGGTATCCTTTCTGCTAGCACAGAATAAAGCCTTCTGGTGGGTGTGTAAAGCCAAGCCTGCGCTTCGTTATTTCTTTCGGGCTGCAGCCTGTCGTCGAGCTCTGGCTAGGAGGGAAACCATGGACTATTACCTGCAAGTCCTTCAGGAACTACACATACGCCAACAGCAAGGAGATGATGTTCAGTCTCTTATGAGAGGCATCAAAGAACACATTAAGGTCCGAAAATCTAACGCGTTACAGGGGTGTTTGTCCAAAGTACACTCGGCGGAAGTGGTTTTTGGGGAAAAGGCGAGTTTTTACCATCTGGCGAAGGAACGTAAACATGGTCGCCGGAAGCTCATCACTCATTTGGAGGTTGATGGACAGAAAATTTCCACTACAGCCGGAATTCTTCGTGAAGTGCATTCCTTTTACGTCCAACGCTTCTCCGTCCCAGCGAAATGCTCCAGTGCTGTGGACGAGTATATGTCTGGGGTTGCTCCGGTTGTCCCGGAGGAACTGCGGCATGATACGACGCCTGTTTCAGCAGCAGAGTTCATGGAAGTGATCCAGTCGTCAAAGTTGCATGCGTCTCCAGGACCTGATGGTCTACCATATGAATTTTACAAGCACTGTTGGCGCTATATTCGGGAAGAATTACTTCAAGTTTTCCAGGTAATGTGGACCTCAGAGCGATTGCCGCCTACTTTTGCAGATGGGATAGTGGTCCAGCTTCCGAAGTGTGCGCAGCCGAAGACTCCACAGGATTATCGGCCGATCACGTTATTGAACTGTGACTACAAGTTGTTTGTTAAAATCATTAGTGTTCGTATGCATAAGGTTCTACCCTATATACTTAGCGAGATGCAGGCTGCCGTACATAAGGAGACGGCCATTCATCATACGCTGGCGGCATTGAGAGGTGGTATATTGCACTGTGCACAGGAACACCAGTCCGCTGCAGTCATTAATTTAGATCTTGAGAAGGCCTTTGACAACGTCGTTCACGGGGCACTATGGAAACGTTTGGTTGCCTTGAAAGTGCCCGATAAGCTCCGTAATCTTATCCGAGCCCTATATGATGTTGCTTCGTCTAAGATTCTCTGCAATGGGTATCTCACAGCTGCTATACCGGTTAAACGTTCCGTCCGACAAGGTTGTCCCATGTCTATGATACTATTTGCCTTGTATGTTGATCCTTTACTTCGACGTCTTCAATCTACTCTTACCGGAATCGATGTGTATGGTCAGAGACTGGTGGTACGAGCCTACGCTGACGATATTACTGTAATGGTTACCACACCCCGCGATATTATACGCCTAAAAGATTGTTTACAGCAATATGAGGAGAATACCGGAATGACATTTAATATGAGGAAGTCCGAGATATTGCCCATTGGGTTACAACCTCCGGATACATCAGTTTTGGGCATACCTGTTGTGCAGCGTACGAAGGTTCTGGGGATCTACTTTAGTACTGACGCAGAGGATATGCGGGAATACAACTGGACGTCTCGTATTAATATCTTACGTGGTGTGATGTATCAGCAGAAAACCAGGATGCTGAATTTGGTACAACGTATATGGTTTTGTAATAGCTTTGCGCTCAGCAGAATTTGGTTCCTTGCATCTGTTCTTCCGCCCTCAAAACGCCATTGCCAGAGAATAGAACAGATATTAGGTTATTTTATCTGGACAGGAAAGCTTTATCGCATTGCGCGTACGCAACTCCGTCTCCCTAAAGGTGAAGGTGGCTGGGGATTATTAGAGGTGGTTCGTCAGTCTCAGGCCTTGATGATTCGAATGCTCTTGCTTGCCATGAATAACCAGGGTGACCCCGTGGATATTGCGCTACAACGACAATACTCATCCTTTTTTAATCGGGGCGAGCGTGACAAGGTTCCCCAAATGTTACGTGAAGTTTATCAGGTCTTGGAGAAGTTACCACCGGAGAAAGTGGGGAATGGTGACTTTAGTACGGTGAAGAAGATTTACACCTTTCTTGTTCAAGCTACTCCTATTATCCCTCATGTCCAGCTGAAATACCCACAACTGCCCTGGAGACGCATTTGGAGATGTTTTAGCCTGCCACAGATTAACTTCGATTGGATGGCAGTAACCTATGCGGTGGTAAACGAAATCCTTCCAACGGCGGACAAACTATCGCCACCGGATGGCTATTTCCCACAACTGCCCACTTTGTAATGCCGCAGATTCCCTTCCTCATCGACTGATGGAATGTTCCGGTAAAACTGTGGTCTGGACTTGGGTTTTAGGATATTGTCGTACTTGGATACCTACCGGATGGATTCCTCAACCCTCTGATATTTTGCATTTGAACCTTCCTAAAGTAAGCCCACCATTGTATAATTCCCTACTCTGGCTGATTATGGGCACCTTTACTTGGCTACAAACGTTGGACGATCCAGCTGATTGTGTACTGCCTCATCTACGACAATTTTTACGTGCTGAGAGATGGCAGATGATTCGGCAACACAGAACAGGGCCATTCCAGCCTTGGATATTCAGATTTAAGCTCCACTAGCAAAGTAATACCCTTTTCCCTTTTTGTTAGGATCCTGTTCTTCCTTGCTTAAATAATTGTAAAAAAAAAAAAAAAAAAAAAAAAAAGTACCAATAAAATCTAAAAAAAAAAAAAAAAAAAAAAAAAAAAAAAAAAAGGCAATCTTGCATATTGTAAAATGGGCTAACTTTTAGTCTTGAACTAAAAAAAAAAAAAAAAAAAAAAAAAAAAAAAAAAAATAATCAGATAAAGATAACCAGAAAACCATAAAAAAAAAAAAAAAAAAAAAAACTAGATCTTTTGTGACTACAACCTCCCCCCCGCGGGAGGCAGGGATTAAGTGAAGGAGTTGCAGGAAGACAGGTCCACAGAGATGCACGGAAGTCCCTAATATTTCCAAGTTGAAACATCCGCCGGCACCAGCAGAGGCGCAGAATCCCGCGAGAGGGCGTCAAAGCGATCCTAGCAAGCGGGCCAACGCACCCAGGTGTTATACGGGTGGAAATCCTTTACAAAACGCAGCAGCCATGCCATCTGTCCGACACTAGCCTTACTACGGAACCCGAAGACACTTCCTGAAAGATGAAAGTAAGAAAGAAAGATGAAATGATAGGAAATTAGAGAAAGGAGAACTCGCGGTAGAATACACCACCCCAGCATTCGCCTAGGCGACCAGGGGAAAACCACGAAAAACCCAATAGTCAGAGTGGGCGGCTACCGGGAATCGAACGGAACCTCCCAAATGTGGGGAGGTATATATATATATATATGCGTGTGTGTATATGAAATATCCTTATCTAAACAAACAAATTTGTACTCTTATATAAGAATAAATTAGTTTACGCATTCTACAAATAATTGCTCAATGTGAATGAATGTAAGTGAATAATGTTAATATGACAAGTGCAAGTTGTCGCACCCACTATCGCTCGTGTGACAAATATTCACTCGTGCCATAATCTCTAAGATTATCCACTTGTTGCATAAATTACTATTATATTACGTTTCAAATGCTTTGTCCACCCTTCCCTCAAAGCTGAGTCGCAAGTTACGCCAGTGCCTAAAATGTAGACAAACGGGTAATTTTCAATTTCTCGAAAATGAACACACAATAATGAGTAATTGTCAGACAGCAACATAGTAAGGAAGGCAGAGACACCATAGAAACGTAAAATTTCACTTATTTCCTTGCTGGGACTCGTAATCCCGCATCCATGGTGCCAAAGCTTCAGACTCGTGTCAAATTTCTATTGTTTCTGCAGCAAATATTATATTTTGGCTGGCATATATAAGCATTATTTTAAAAACAGAAATATGAAATTAAAATTGCAGAGAGTCATAAAATTCTAAAGAATGCATTAATATACACTGGTGCTTCAACCTCTAGTATATAGGGTGGATAATTTATGTTGAGACTGTACAATACCTCCAAAACTAAGCGCTGTAGAAACAAATGCCTTGAATAAAAGTTGTTTGATACTATGGGGGAAAGTAAATGTCATTAGTCGTGTTTTTTTGGAGAACGTTATTATGGTCATTTTAGGGGAAATTTGATTTCTTTAAATGGGAACCTACAATTAGGTTCAATTTAAATTGAGCCTAAAATGACCACCACAACGTCCTCCAAATAAAACACGACTAATGGCATTTACCTTCCCCCATAATATCAAGCAACTTTTATTCAAGACATTTCTTTCTACAACGCTTAATTTTGGAGATATTGCACAGTCTCAACTTAAATGGTCCACTCTGCATACAGAATTGGTTATCGCCACAGAATAGACTACGTGTCGCCTTTGACCGCAAGTTAATAGTCGCTCATTATGACATCAGTGGCACGCCTCCAAAGTATTGTCAAGATGTCAATGAGTATGATCGGGTAAAAAAAAACCATCAAAATAGACCCCCTCCGCTCTCTTTTTGCTAGCTTTAGTTGATTCCCTTTTGAAGCGTGTTTCGTGGTTGTCTTCCAACTCTCGCTGCTCTTCCGCAGAGGGCGGCAACCAGATTGGAGCGGTTTATCTGGAACCTTTATAACCCCTCCGAGTTAAGGATAATCGGTACTGAAACTGCTAATTTCTACAGATTTCAACCAGCTTAGTTAAATTTTTACCACGGATTTGCTCAACATAGTTATAGCAAAAATTTAGTTTTCATGGTCCATGTGTGTAACTTTACAAGATAATTTTCAAGAAACGAAAATGAAGTCTCATTTCAAATAACCCATGTGACGAAAATTAATTTTTAATTTTAAAGTTATGTATATTATTCATCGAATATAGACTTTAGAATCAAATATTAAATTTCGTGCAACAAGCATCTCTCATGGGAAAATATAATAAAGCATGTAACACCTTTAATAATCTAAAAATCAAACGTGCATTAAATTTATAAAACCCTAGATCCAAAACTAACCTGATATAAACAAAATCCTCCTTAGAACTTTCATTCACATCGAAAGAATGTATACTGGAAATCTGAATGAAATTAAACACCAATTGCACCATACGGAACATTTTAAAGTGATAAACATTAATAAAGCAACACTACGAGAAAATCGAGTTTTAAAATTTCACTCGCGGTTTGTGCACAACTGCGCGCGTCCGTTTAAGCATTTACCTAAATAGCCAGAATGCAAAACCACAATTAGACACCCTTTCTACAACGTTTTGAGGGTTTTAGCAGGAAAATATATTAAAAAACAGATTTCTTCCTTGAAAGTTATTCGAAAACTCAATGTCGTTTACCCATAAACTCAAAACATGCCGTAGGTCATACCCTTAGGGTGAGGGTGGTCAATGACAATATTTGTCTTCCGCCACTCCTCTATTCAACTGTTCCTATTCTTCATTACTATATGAAAAATTAACAGTATTTATAATTATTCAGCTTCGCTTAACTTTATACTAGTCTACACCGGAAACCAAGATTTATTATTTATTTAAGGTAAACACAATAGTATTTGGACTTTCATGACTTGCTACATTGCTCAATGATGGCAAGCTAAAGTGCTAATGCGATTCTGAAGAAGGTAATACAATATCAGCCAATCTCTAACTAAACTGGAAATAATGTTAATGTTAAATGTGATATTCTTTGTGGCATCTAAAGTTTTATTATTATTTTGCACTCAGTTTTGGATACGCGGCTATCCAAGCATTTTGTGAATATCTTGTAATGTGTCTACAGTCATTATCTCAGTTCACCACAGGATTCCACGTGAACAATGTGTAGGTTAATAAACACAATTAAATTCATTTAACTATAGGATTATCTTAGCCGCAACTGAAACAAAATTGAGCTTATGTGATTTTGCAGTTATCGATTCGTTTATAATCATGTAGAAATAGGTGTCTAAAGGCCGGTTTCACCAACCAATGCTAAATGTTAACACAGTGATAAACTGATTTAACACTGAAGTTAACACAATTCTGTTTCATTGAACAATGTTAGCTGTAACAATGTGATGAACTCGGTGTTAAGCTAACACTTTCGTGTCCCCGTGTTGAGACATTTAACAAATGTTAGAAGTTGGAAAGTGTCTACCGCAAACCAAGCTGTTGAGCGAGTTTGCTGCATTTGGCATTTTTGAATGCCATTCCTGACGGAAGAGTAGTAATGCGACATAATACATTCGAAAACCTTCAAAAGGAGGAATTTTTATAGCGACAAGACTGTCCAAATCGGTTACGAGCATGGCTTTATAGTAAATACGAGAGGTTAGAATACTACAAACAGAAACACGCCTCTTTCTCCTATGCTTCAAATGTTAATGACTTTGAGATTTTATGTTCTGGCACCTTTTATTTAATGGTAGGTCATAATATTGGTATTTCCAAAGAAACGTTTGTGAGTTTATTCGGAAAGTTTCCGAAGCAATTGCTTCAAAAAGCAAACAGTATTTAAGTTTGGTTCTGCTTGATCCTTAATAAGTGACAACACACTTTCGTCGATTTAAGTGACAATATAGTGTCCACACCACCAGTTTTAAACCGTTCTAAACGCTCCTCGTACCTGACATTTTTGGTGCTGCATTTTCGCCGTCAGGACATCGAGCAGTGTGGACGTACCAGGAAGAACCAGGTGGCTGCAGTACAGTGGATGTGGACTTAAATTAAAATGGTGCTTTACCCAGAGAGGATAGAAATGTGGACGGACAGGTGTAACAGCTGATGAATAATGTGGGAGCTGCAACAAAGTACTGAGGGCGCGAGATGGTACCATTTGGCTACCAAAAAATTAAGAAGATCAAGACACTGAAGAAAATTGGGCACGAAAGGGCTGTAGGGGAAATGAGACCGTCATCGCAAATCAGAAAAAACTGGAGCAACTGCAGGAGGAAGCGCGGTAATTACGCGAGAAGCTGCAAAATGCGGAAGTTAAAACTCGTAAGCTCGAAGAAGAGAACCGTCAACTAAGGGAGCTACGCGAAGATAGTGGAAAAGAAGAGGAGGAATCATGCCTAATAATCGGTGATTCCATTGTAAGACATGCGGGAAATGCAAATGCTGAGGTAGTTTGCTATCCTGGCATAAGGTCTGATGGTCTGCTGAGGGAAATCGAAAAGAAGCAGGAGCAAGTGACAATCGGACGATTGTGTTACACGTTGGGAGTAATGACTTGCGAATGGGTGTTAACTATGTGATGAAAGACATGTACGACGTCGTTACCAAGACAAAACAGCTGTTTCCTACAGCGAAAATCGAGGTTAGTGGTATTTTGAGGAGACGAGATGTCAATTGGAGGAAAGTAATGCAGTTAAATGATGCATTTTCATGGGTATCGGAGCAACCGGATGGCAGTTTTTTGGACCCCAATTCATGGATTGATGACTGGGACTATGGGTGGGATAGAGTTCACCTTAATCGAAGAGGATCTTCAAAGTTGGCTGCGTTGTTCGCGAGAGTAACAAGTGGAGCGACGGCGTCGAGCCACAGGAGCAGCAGTGACGCCAGCTTCGGGGAAATGACGATTCACAGGTGGGGGCTGATTCCTTTGGGCTGTTACAGGTAAACTACCGTAGTAGAATTTTGGAACTGAATGGAAATATGTAATCCAAATGTGATCATAGGTACGGATTCATGGCTAAACATTGATATTAATGACGCGGAAATATTTAAATCAGATTACAGGATGTTTAGAAGGGATAGGGACGGGATGGAAGGGGGAATTTTTATTTGCACTAAAGCAGAGTTAGCAGTAAATCGAAGGGAATATAACAATTATAGCTTTCTATAGACCACCTGGCGAAACCGATTTTACAACCCTTCATAAATTTGTGGGAAAATTGCTTCGGAAACGCGAAGTAATGTTATTGTAGCAGGAGATTTAAATCCGCCAAATGTAAACTGGGACGGTCAGTTAATAGTTCAAAATCTCGTTAACTTTCTTGTTTGGGATCAGGGGTTATTACAAGTCGTTAAAACAGGTACTCGGCAAGCGGCTATACTGAATGTATTTTTATGTAGGCCTGAGTAATTGTTTTCTGCATACTCAGTTTTACCAGGTATAAGTTACCTCAGCTGTGTGCAATTAGATGTAAACTGGAAGGGTCGAGAAAACCGGTCTGACATGAATGCTATTGAAACATTTCTCCGCTGTTTATTGGATCTGCCACTAGTGTAAATGCGGCATGGGTTAGTTTCAAAACACTTATTTTGGAGACGATTAAAAGCATGTTGTATGCAAAGTTATTAGACATAACGCCGATCCAGAATTTTATACAAAATCTATTAAGATACTTAAAAGAAAGACTAGGCGCGCATTTCATAAAAGGAAGAGAATAATTGTTGGAGATCTTTCTTCAATTATGTAAGTAGATGCAGGGGCAATAAACAGCACATGCAGATCTTAACGTTAATGGAATTACAATATGTGATAAGGGCAAAGCGAACACATGAAATTCAAATTTTGTATCTATTTTTCATAAATTGGAGGATAACTCTGAACAGGAAATTTGGGCTAGTGGAAAATAGTTTTTCAAATAATGGTTTCCAAATTGCGGAAAAGGATCAAGATGTTGCACAATCGAAAATCGAGGGGGCCCGAAAACATACCTACCGAAATATTGAAGATTGGGGGAGAAGCTATAATTCCCTACCTAATGGTTTTGCTCAACATGCCAATTAACAACAGTGCCTTACCAGAAGATTGGAAAACTGCTATTGAAGTTCCAATTTATAAAGGGGGGAATAAAACAGAAATAAATAATTATCGATCAGTTAGTCTAACTTCAGTAGTGTGTAAATTGATGGCGCTTTTAATTGCAGAATATATAGGGAGGAGTTAGAAAACAAAAAGTGGTTTCAGGAAGCGCAACATGGGTTTAGACCCAGGTACTCGTGCGAAAGCCAAATAACTTCAATATCTCAAGACTTTAGCAGATGAGGTGGATGCAGGAGGAAGAACTGATGCAGTGGTGATGGATTTTTCTAAAGCTTTTGATAATTTACTTATCCGGAAGGAATAGTACAGGAATTGATAAACGCGTAGTTTTATGGGTTAAACATTTTTTGGAGGGGAGAACACAAAGAGTAAAAGTAAGTAAATGACTACGAAAGGGGCCCCGTGAGCTCGGGTGTACCCCAAGGCTCAGTATTGGGTCCGCTACTTTTTCTTATTTTTTTTAATGAATATAACTATAAATATTAAGTCCAGGTAAGGCTGTTTGCATTATTTACAATAAAATTCTGAATATTTTGATGAATCCGCGCTTCAGGGTTATTTAAATGAAATAAGCAATTGAGCTGGTGCATATAAAATGATAAATAATACTAAGTAAAGCAAGTCCATTGCATTTAGCAGAGCTAAGGCGAAAATTCCACATAACTATCACATGGGTGGGGATTAAATTCCGAAATATTTGGGTGCATACTTGCCGAGTAACGCTGAAATGGACAACCAGGTAAATTCTGTATTTAGGAAAGCGTGGAAAACATTACATTTCATAGTGAGGATAGTGAAAAAGGGGAGCGCAAAGTCCAGGGACGTTGCCTATAAGTCTTTAGTGCGGCCAGTTATGGAACATGGAGCAGCATGTTGGGACCCGTATAGAATAAATCAAATTGATTCGTTAAAAATATACAGGGAAGGGCTATAGCATTCATAAAAAGAGGTAAATATTTTGGGCCTGCAAAAGGGGAAGAGATTAAATGGAAGCCTTTAAGAGTTCGGCGTAAGAGGAATCGGTTATGTACATTATTTAAAGCTTATGCTGGTTTAAATGCATGGGTGGGGGTTAGTGAAAGATTGGAGAACCCAACATGCTACGGAAGAAACGATCATTTGTTCAACATTAAGGGAAGAAGGCACAGAACCGGCGTAGGAAAATTCTCCTTTGTTAGTAGAACCATTGAAGAATGGAACCAATTGCCTGCAGTAGCCTTTCAGGGCTGTCCTCTGTCCGTGAGAAAATTTAGGAAGTAGCTGAACAGAATAAATGTTGGATAATTAATTATAAACGTTACTTAGATGTATATTTGAAATTTCATAAACTTGTGCATACTAATGGAAAACTTATTGTCTATACTGATTGGATAGGTAATTAGTGAATGTAAACAGTAAAGTAATTAATGATTTAAAATCTTTTAGCTGCTATGTTACACCGGTAGCTACAGTAATATGATTGCTGATAGAAAGTTATTCTCATTATTGTTAATTGTATTATTATTGTTGTGTACCTATTTTTTGTAATCTTATTTTGTATGTTTAAATCTGCCACAGGGTAATACCCATTTGCAGTGAATAAATACATACATAAAATTGCCTCAGTTACTAACTGGACCTGGGGGAAGCGCGTTCATTTCAATTCAATTACTCGCGAATTTTCTCCCAGGCTGCATCCTTATCCTTTAATCTAAGGCCGTCGGCTTTTTCGCACTCATAATACGTCTAGTAACCAGTTCTGTAATTAATGCTTTTCAAACCGTGAAACACTTAGTTCCTCTGCATCTAGATATTGCAGTTGACTTTGCGATTTTAACCTCAAACAATCAAACATCACATGGCATCATGGCAATTGCAATGAATGTTGTCTATTGGCACAGAGAGCGCTGAGCGCTGCGATGCGTAAACATAAGTGTATCGGAGAGCGTTCAGAAGCCGTGTAGTTCGGTCACCGCCTTCTCGGAAGCCATCGCTTGCAGTTGTCTTTGATGTTAACATGTTGTTAACTAACAATTTGTTGTAAGGTCTCGATGAAACGCAAGAATTTTAACATTATGTTAAAATTTGAGCTAAATATTAAAACAGAATATTAAGAGTATTTTTAACATAGGTTGGTGAAAACGGTCCTAATTGATGCAAAATACTTCAAACGTACGAGGGCACTCCCAGAAGACCCGACCTGACGCATATATAGCGGTTGTTGTTTCAAACAAATGACTATGATAGAACGCACCATCCTTATAAAGCTTAAGTTTGAAGTTTGACGATGCTACGTTGTTTAGTAATTGTTTGGCAGCCATTAATAGTGAACTCTCTCAGCGAATTTGTAAACATGTACCTTATAAAACTGGCCATCGTTATGTGATACAATACTTTCATTTGAAAGGTCTTAGTCCAACTAATATTAAAACTGAGCTAGATTCTACTCTGCGGGAGTCTGCTCCTTCGTTTACAACAGTAAAATATGGGGTGGCAGAGTGAAAGTGCGCGAGCCGTAGGCGTTTCAAAAAGTGCTGTACATCGCATACTAACTGAAAATTTAGACATGAGAAAGCTGTGCGCAAGATGGGTGCCGCGTTTATCACAATGGAACAAAAGCAGCGTCGTGAGGATGTTTCAGTCGAGTGTTTGGCGATGTTTCGCTGCAATAAAGCCGATTTTTTGCGTCGATTCATAACCATGGATGAAACATGGGTCTATCACTTCATACCTGAGACGAAGGAACAGTCAAAACAGTGGATTGAAAGGGGAGAATCGGCTCCAAAGAAGGCGAAGACATTTCCATCTGCAGACAAGGTCATGGCGTCAGTTTTTTGGGATGCGCGTGGAATAATATTAATTTATTATCTTCAAAAAGGGAAAGAAATCAATGACGAGTTTATGCAAACTTATTGCAGCGTCTGAATGATGAAGTCAGGCGAAAACAGCCGCTTTTAGCAAAAAATAAAGCTCTGTTTCATCAAGACAATGCATCAATACACACATCCATTATAGCCATGGCCAAAATCAATGAGTTAAAGTTCGAATTGCTTCCTCATGCACCATACTCGCCAGACTTAGCACCCTCTGATTATTTTCTGTTTCCAAAGTTGAAGAAATCGCTTAGTGGTAAAAGATTTGCCAACAATGAAGAGGTGGAGTTTGCAGTTGATGGCTATTTTGCAGAAATCGACGGTTCTCACTATTAACAGAGTATCGAAGCTATTGAACATCGCTGGGAAAGGTGTATCGAGCTGAAAGGAGACTATGTAGAGAAATAAAGATGTTTCTTCCCAGACTTTTTGTGTTTTCTTTGTTAGTTCGGGTACTTCTGGGACAGCCCTCGTATATTGGTGTATTACACAAACTAAACAGTTTAGTTCTATACACTCGGGTATAAAATTAATTCTGGCACAAAATCTCGACCAAGTATATGTATCTAATTATCAAGATTCTTCTGGAGAAAGCCCAAAACGAAGACTAGATACCGATAAAGTTACTGTAGCATGCGATTAAATTAAGCCTTGCCCGCAGCACCAGTTATCGGACATTTCCACGTTTGAAAACCACCGAGAACCCCTCTTCTCTTTAACACCCGGATTCGAGCTGAATGGGGGCGCGAATTCAGCGGTCAAAACATTAACGGAAAATAGGATACCATTACAACGTGAACCAGGTAGCGCGTTTAACTCAAACTTATGAGTGTGTCTTATTTTAATCACTGTCAGTTAACAGCGTGGAGCATGAGGATTTCATTTTCAGCACCTTATCCGTTATCGATAGGTTTCAAAGAAGGCAGAGACAAACGGGAGGTATAGTCAAACGTATTATTCAGTATTTTAGAAGCGATATTATGAATAAAATCAGAAAAGCTGGCATAATGAATAGAAATCGTAAAGTCTTCTGAAATACAATAGCATGGTGTGACTTTGACACACTGGGGTTACTTTGGCCAACCTTCGCTTTAAAATTTCCATCTCCGTTTTCCTACAGCATTATCAGTGACTGTCTGTTCACCGGTGTTTTAAGCTAGGCGAGGTGTGTGCGTGCGCTCGTTCTTGCACTAGGTGTCGCGTGCGGACCTGGAGTAAGAAAGAACATTGCTATACAGGGATTATCACCTGCCGTTGCGCTTGCTCGTGCCAGTTAAATGGGTGGAAAGTTTAAACTGAAATTTATGCGAAAGTCACTTCATGTTACGCTATAAAACCTGTTTAATAGATATTGTAGTAACAATATACTTTTAACATACTGCTTATTTTTATTTGTGTACTTTATACTTTCAAAGCAGTAAATGCGTTAAATATGTGCGACATCAAAAAATATATTTGTCAGTATACGATGATTTCGTTACGAAGCTCCCCGGTTAAAATGATTTTCACTGGGAGGAAACCTGCCTGCCTAGTGTTAAGTTTTAGTTAGTTCTGGCGTATTCTGGGTCTGTGTACTTCGTAACTATCCTCCTGGTGCCGTTACCCTCATCAACAGCTGGGGAGTTGCCCGATGAAAGACTAACAACGCCCCAACAACCTATAACAGAAAAACCCCATCCGAAGAGCACAACGAGCGTACGAAGGATACAATTGTGAGGCATGTGTGTGGTCAGTTACTCTGACGGTGTTGCGACGTCGTAACTTCAGAGTAAACTAAATTTGTGGGAAAAAGTTCTAAATTCTGCCGAAATAAGGTACTTAAGGAAATAAAGTGAATATGATAAAAAATGTACATTAGCTGTTCTTCTATCATATAGTGTAATATGACCAGCTTTAATAGTTCCGTAAGTCAATTATAATGCGACGATGGGTGCGGAAAAGCTAGTTTTCTACTGAAATAAGCATTCAAGAACTTTATACATAGAGTCACCTCTTAAAAGGCTGACAGCTGTATCCTTCCACACGGTAGAGTGCAAATGTTTTGCAAAAGCTTTTAAGTATTTGCAAAGTGCACGTCATCGTCTCCGTCATCATTGTTATAAAAGCCAGCATTTTCAAAGGATATAAAAAGGCACGAATTCAATTAAATAATGGAAATATCACTTACTACAATTTCCTTATTTATCACGTTACAGTGATTCCTACGTCACTGTCACAAATTATTAAAATATCTAAAGTCATCGCTACCCGAATTTCTGTCTAGGAAGACAGTGTGCTTTGACAGAATACCTTAATATGATTTATAAAATCTAAATAAAGAATAACGATATCCCTTCTTCCAATTTCCATTCGCACATAGTATCTGCTTCAGTCAAGCGAATTATCTTACAAATGATGGCAAAATTAATACAAAAAATAATGAAATTAGGGCACAATTTAGGAACACAAATTCCTTTGCTCAGCTACCAATTTTCTTCTATGGAAGGATTAATCCGAGCCCAGAAAATATGTAAATTGTGTGTTGAAAGCTCGATACTAGCAGTGTACTAACGCTAAAATCACAGGAGAACACTCAAACAACCTATAGAAAACAACATAAGCATGAGAGAGAGACCAAAATATGTTAAAATAAAAAAATTTAAGATTAAAAAAGTAACGAAAGGAGTTATAGAAAACAACATAAGCATGATATACAGACCAAAATATGTTATACTAACAAATTTTAAGATTAAAAAAGTAACGAAAGGAGTTATAGAAAACAACATAAGCATGAGAGAGAAACCAAAATATGTTAAAATAAAAAAAATTAAGATTAAAAAAGTAACGAAAGGAGTTATAGAAAACAACATAAGCATGATATACAGACCAAAATATGTTATACTAACAAATTTTAAGCTTAAAAAAGTAACGAACGGAGTTATAGAAAACAACATAAGCATGAGATAGAGGCCAAAATATATTAAAATAACAAATTTTAAGATTAAAAAAGTAACGAAAGGAGTTATAGAAAACAACATAAGCATGAGAGAGAGAGAGAGAGACCAAAATATGTTAAAATAACAAATTTTAAGATTAAAAAAGTAACGAAAGGAGTTATAGAAAACAACATAAGCATGATATACAGACCAAAATATGTTATACTAACAAATTTTAAGATTAAAAAAGTAACGAACGGAGTTATAGAAAACAACATAAGCATGAGATAGAGGCCAAAATATATTAAAATAACAAATTTTAAGATTAAAAAAGTAACGAAAGGAGTTATAGAAAACAACATAAGCATGATATACAGACCAAAATATGTTATACTAACAAATTTTAAGATTAAAAAAGTAACGAACGGAGTTATAGAAAACAACATAAGCATGAGATAGAGGCCAAAATATATTAAAATAACAAATTTTAAGATTAAAAAAGTAACGAAAGGAGTTATAGAAAACAACATAAGCATGAGAGAGAGAGAGAGACCAAAATATGTTAAAATAACAAATTTTAAGATTAAAAAAGTAACGAAAGGAGTTATAGAAAACAACATAAGCATGATATACAGACCAAAATATGTTATACTAACAAATTTTAAGATTAAAAAAGTAACGAACGGAGTTATAGAAAACAACATAAGCATGAGATAGAGGCCAAAATATATTAAAATAACAAATTTTAAGATTAAAAAAGTAACGAAAGGAGTTATAGAAAACAACATAAGCATGAGAGAGAGAGAGACCAAAATATGTTAAAATAACAAATTTTAAGATTAAAAAAGTAACGAAAGGAGTTATAGAAAACAACATAAGCATGAGACAGAGACCAAAATATGTTAAAATAACAAATTTTAAGATTAAAAAAGTAACGAAAGGAGTTATAGAAAATAACATAAGCATGAGATAGAGACCAAAATATGTTAAAATAACAAATTTTAAGATTAAAAAGTAACGAAAGGAGTTACAGAAAACAACATATGCTTGAGACAGAGACCAAAATATGTTAAAAATAATAAATTTTAAGATTAAAAACGTAAGGAAAGGATTATAGAAAACAACATAAGCATGAGATAGAGACCAAAATATGTTAAAAATAACAAATTTTAGGATTAAAAAAGTAACGAAGGGATTATAGAAAACAACGTAAGCATGAGATAGAGACCAAAA
This sequence comes from Deroplatys truncata, assembly GCA_030765065.1. Taxonomy (NCBI): domain Eukaryota; kingdom Metazoa; phylum Arthropoda; class Insecta; order Mantodea; family Mantidae; genus Deroplatys; species Deroplatys truncata. The sequence goes on along the minus strand of CM060990.1, from coordinate 107,786,995 downwards.
TATGTTAAAATAAGAAATTTTAACATTAAAAAAGTAACGAAAGGAGTTAAACCAGGGGAAAATTAATTTGGTCTTCGCAAAAGAAGTTGCTTACAGATTGTATGGAATATGAAAACGGAATCTGCAGTGGTGTAGAGAGTGGATGTAAGAACTTGCATATATCAGGCACGTAAAACACCGTTCAGCATTTTATATAAAAGAGAAAATAAACACACATTCACGGTGTTGTGTCTATTTTCTTAATTACTCTCCATCCCACACTTAATATCAAGGAAAAGACGCTAGCCTAAGGCAAGCACACTCATCCCACACTTCCAGCTTCTGCATTAAATAAACTAATTAATACCGTTTTCCATCAAAGCGCTTATAAGGATTAAATTCTACGTTATAAAAATTAAAACACTGAACTGTATTTTCTTAATCGCACTAATCTGTTCATTTGTGAAGCGGATTACTACAGTTTCGCATCCTATTATCTTTCATAATCTCTTTTATATGAATGTGTTTAAACTTACATGCACGATTAAGCACTACAAAAAGGAAACTGCTTCAGGGGTTTGCAGAATAATGTAAATTTGTTTGTTGCTTCGCAGAAATTGACGAATAACTCTTTATTTGGAACTCAACGCTGTAACATCGCGAACATATACTCCGAAGTTTCTTAACAGTTACTGGATATACGGTAATCTCTTATTGACACTAAAGCTGTCTAACGGGCTTATCTTTATAGTAAGGTAATAAAATCTTCTATCATCTCTTATAAAACTTTCTCGTGTTGTTTTTACTAGCAATGGCGCGGTGCTTACTATTCTGCTATACTTTAATTTTCCTTTTTCTTTTATCTCGCTACACACAAAATTCTCGTTTTTCTACTAGATCTCATCTCTTCTCATTTTATGTCTTATGTAAAAATTGCCAGTAGCTGTTTAAATAAAAGAAAAATCATATGCATAAAAATAACATGACCTATATTATAACTCGTGAATGAATACTATACAGGGTGGACCATTTAAGTTGAGACTGTACAATATCTCCAAAACTAAGCGCTGTAGAAAGAAATGTCTTGAATAATAGTTGCTGGATATTATGGGGGAACGTAAATGCCATTAGTCATGTTTTACTTGGAGGATGTTGTGATGGTTATTTTAGAGTCAATTTTATTTTCTTAAATGGAAACCTACCCTTTTTATGTTGTTTTCTCACTCATCATAAAAAACTAAACAACACTTGTATAAAGCACTTTGCATTGTTCCTACACCAACGTAAATAACAACGAAAATTCTGAATGAATGGTTGGACCATCCATGGATTGCCATTTGAGGGTAAAGTTACTTTTTGTAATTGGGAACCAACATTTTTTATATTGTTTCCTTATTCATCATCACAAAATGTTGTGAACCATTTTCTAATGAGAAAACAACATTCAAAATGTAGGTTCCCGTTTAAAAAAATTAAATTGATCTTAAAATGACCATCATAATGTCCTCCAAACAAAACACGACTAATGACATTTACTTTCCCCCATAATATCAAGCAATTTTTTATTACAGACATTTTTTTCTACAACATTTAGTTTTGGAGATATTGTACCCTCAACTTAAATGTCGTCCTCCGTGGTGAAGTGATTACCATGCTAGCCTCTAGTTCCCGAGTGTCCGTCTTCAAACCCGGCGGAGGGCGATGGATTTTTTTTTCGGGCGTAAAAATCCTTAGCATGGCTTCCTTCGGAAGGGAAGTAAAGCCGGTGGTCCCGTGTCATAGATTTACGGCACATAAAAGAACCTCAAGCCTGATAAAGAGGCCTCTGAGCAAAATTACCTGTCTTTCACGCCCAATATAGAATGGGACTTTAAGGGCCACAGCAGTTAAAGAGATTCCATAAATAAAACTCAATTTAATTATTCAACTTGAATGGTCCACTCTGTATCCCAGGGTTTGCGAACCTATAACACGCATTTCATTGGATTGCACACCGACACGGATGGCTGAGGTCGTTAAGGCATGGACTCGTGAATGAGAGGTCCGCGGTTCAAATCCTGCTACGACGGTCCTGCCGATTGAGGCTTTTTCCGGTTTTCCTTAGTCCTTATAACTGGCAAATCCCAGGAAGGTACCCTAAACTTAAAGTCTTCCTAAAACGTTTCCTTCCCAAATTTATCTTTCCATTTGTCATTGCAATTCATGTATCATCATGTCCACCACCTGTGGTGACGTATGTTGTAAGAACGGGCGTTAAACACTACTAAAATAACTAGGAACACGAATTCGGTTGCACGCCATAGGAACGCATCATATTTTTACTTGTACTTTTAATCACCTACAGGTCTTATACGCAATCCAGTTCGTGTTTATGTTTTAAGGTCTTGCATAAGTGTGACTGCATTCGGGCTGTGCGCAAACTGCACATGTTTTTTTGACGGTCTCACTAATCTGATCCAGATATTGCACACTAATTCAGAAGGGTTAATCCTATTCGGAAACTGCACACCTATAAAAATGTGAGATTTATATTGGCTAAAACTCATTAAAGTGCTTGCAAATGATTCACAGCCATTTGTTGTGCTAGAGATAGATGCCAGACAGTGGAGGAATATTAGCATATTCGGAAATGTGCGTTTCTAGCTCAGAATCAGAAAATTTCTCAGCTTTAGTCTCTATCGGTTTTATCGTAACCAGTTCCATAGAAAAGAAATTCCCGACTTCCTCTGGACTCAAACACATTATCCAAAAAACAATCTGAGCCACTTCCCGTCTCGAACAAAATGAAAATTGTTTGGTAAACATGTGCATTTTCCATATGACCAGAAACCAGGTAGAACATTTCGGTGTGTAGTTTCCGACGCCCGTGCATTTGATTGCTTCGAATGACTGAATTCCGCACACGTGCATATTTTGAACAAAAATGTGTTCCAAGTCGAAAAAAAGGAATTAGACGTATAAAGTGGTCAAACGTTTCAAGAACAGTAAAAAACAGAATTTGAAGTAATGGTGTCCGGGATAAGGGGGATAGTAAACCTTTACATTGTCTAGTTTTGTAGATATTAATATCCTGCGCTTATGGAACAGGAATCATGCACATATTTATTCATTGCCAAATTAGAAAAGAATGGACTTGTCGAAGAGACAGAAAAAATAACACTTTTAATATAAAGAGCATGGCTAGTGAGGCAAGCTTTTCATTAAATGTAAATATAATGTTTCACTGAAGACCACGCAATATGCTTGCTTTTTCTAACGTTTTCCTTTAATCAACAGAAGTAGAAGTAAATATACGAGGGGGTATCAAAAAGTAACGGGAATTAGTTTTTCTGTGTGAAAACGCGCGCGCCGAAATTCACCAATCATGATAACGGAAAGGTCTGACCTTGACTGGCGCTATGAGGGAGAGTTTGTCAGAGGGAGTCATTGTGTAGGCACGTGTTTCAGTGATCCATCATGGATTTCAAGTTAGAACAATGCAGATTCTGCATGCTTCTGAAAACAGAACAGGAACTGAAACGCTGAAAATATATGGGAAACATATGGAGACCAAGCTTTATAAAACAATACGTGTTTTTGAATGGCGTAAACGTTTAAAGATGGTGCTCCCGTTCAAGACAGCCCTCTACATCAACGACCGAGGTGAACCACAACACCATTGACGCCATGTTGCAGGACGATCGACGGTTAACAATAGAAAAGGTTGCAGACATTATGCACACTTCGTATGGTTGAGCTGAAGACATAATTCGTAATGATTTGGGATACAGAAAAGTCGCAGCAAAATGGATTCCACGAGTGCTTCATGAGGAACAGATGTCTCGTCACTCAACTAGGCATTGAAGTAATGCCCCACCCAACATATTAGCCGGATCTTGCACCCTGAGTCTTTTATCTGTTCCCACGAGTGAAAAGAAAAACACTATGTGGGCGCCATTTTTAGACAGATACTCGACTAAATAGTGCTATTCATGGCCGTACCGAGAAAAATTTCGGGGAGGGTTTTCCACAAGTGGGTCTAAACTTAACAGTACCCCACAGAGTTGCCATGCACCTATTCCGTAGTATATAGACGTTACATGGATAAGAAAATTGCTTGGAGACATTATATAGACAAGAAAAACTCACCAGAATGAGGATATTCCACCTTACATCACAAAAGACAGAGACTGCTTCGAAAACCAGGATGTATGGTCACCTTACCTATGTAAGGCGATGATATTAAGTTTCCCTTTTTCTTGTAAATGTGCTACTAGCAATAGACCTACTGTTATCTAACGACATTTTCCCATATTGGTTTGCTATGAATTTAAATAAATAAAACTGTCAGAAGTTTCTGGGGGGGTTTGAACCCTAAAACCCTCCTCTAAATACGGCCCTGGTGCTATTTAGGGTATATTGAACAGGTTGTCAAACAAGGACTTCTCTGAGTGTTTTGAAAAGTGGATAGAATTGGAAAACGTGTGTAGCCTCAGGAGGAGAGTGTTTTGAAAGTTTTAAATTGAATTTGAATAAAACAATTCATACCATTCGAACAATAAACGTTTTCCCGTTATTTTTGGCATATCCTGGTATGTTAATATTATACTCTTACATTTATATTAATGTAACATTTGTTTTATTCTTAATACGTAATAGCTTTAAATGCAATTTCTGCAGCATTTGCAAGCGCAGCACGATCAGTCAGATGAAGGTGGTCAAATGTGTTAACTAATCATATATTATTTTCTTAAGAGATTATCTAGAAGGTATAAAACAAGGAAACGTATCTTAACATGACAGCTAGTGCATTAATTACTCATTTTAAATTCGTTATAAACTTGTGCGCTGGTCTTAATACGTTCTCAAAGGTGCCATGTACTCTTCATATAAGAAACTAATTTTTCTACTAGTAAAACTTGAAAAATTCCTGCTTAGCTACGGTTTTAAATAAGGCACTATATATTTTGTTATATGCAGGATGTGCAGACAACACTCACAGCATCTTATAATTTAACAAATCCATTTTTGTGTGCATTTCATGCAAAATAAACAGAAGAAATTCTGATTTTCAGTTATGTTACAAAGTCAACATACCATTGTAGACACAAATGTAGATAAATATAAAGTGGAATTTTATGAAGTTGATGTTGCTACGAAAAATGTGTAGGATATAGATTGTATATTTGAATGAGAACTTCATTGTTCCATAGTAAGTTTTGTCTCATATGTATAACATGCAATAACAATGGAAACTACTTCATCTACTATTTATAGAATATTAATGATATGTACTTTGTTATTTTGGTATGTGAAGCTTATGACATTGTATTCGAAATAATTAAGAGCTGGTTTGAAAAAGAATATACCCAAAGTTTTTCCGTGTAAAAGATAACTTGGTTAAGAGGAATTGCATGAAACACTTTGCCTTGGACGCTTAGAAGATATTTGACTTGAATATAACATTTTGCAATATTTCTAATGTTAATTTTGAGCAATGTTTCACTCGCTGATCTTTTCTTAAATACTGTTCCTGGATTCATAGGACACCAAAACGTGTATTTTAGTGAATTTTTATATCCGAGTTTCTAATCGAACGTAATACCATTACATGTGGTGATTTGGGTTCAAATTTCTGTTTTAAACACCGCACTTATTTGTAGAAACAGCACAAAAGTATGATGTCAGCTCAAAGTGTCTTTCCATGTCCCGTTCAAGTCTTTTATATTTGGAATTAGCTCTCTGAATATTAATTCTGCCATTCATTTCAGTGTACCTCAGTTTTTATGTTAAAATAATAAATATCAAGATGTAATAAATTAAAATTAAGCAACTTCTTATATACATTAACAAACCAGTTAGCAGTAGGAGTAACTGAAGCCTAGACATTGGAAATAAATTATTCGGTGCTGTGAAGGTTTTTATTTTAGGCAAAGTTGTTTTAGTTGTGGCCCGTCGAAGTAGCTGAACATGAATGATTGGAGTTTTAGACGCGCAGATCCCTCGGCTACGCCCTGTCGTCGCAACTTGCTACACTCCTCTCCTTCTAAAAAACATCCCTCGGCTACGCTTTGAGGCTGAGGGCCCTCAATCTCTCGGCTACGCCTTGAGGCTGATACTGGAGTAGATGTGCGGGCCACAAGTAGAGAAGATTGTCGTTATTTTATACACACAGACCACGTGGCCCACGCAAGCCGTTTTCTGTAGTTTTATATTTCCAGCATACATTACTGCAAAAAGGGTTGCCGTGTCACTCCTTTTCAAAGCGAAAGTGTAGGTAAGCGAAAGGTCACCGAGTAGTGCTGCTCTCTGCCAGCGTTTACTTCCTAGTTTCGTAATGATAAGGTCGTATGGTCGCCTGTTTGCGCTTCGAGTCAGGTCATTCAGTGAAACAGCTGAAAAGTTTACCAATGACGACTACACAATATGGTAATGACCTATGGGGAGACGCACCGCAATGCAGCCGAGGCTCGAAGGCTGTATTCTGAGCGTTCTCCGACGCGACGTCTGTCTTCTGCAGAGTTTTAGACGTACAAAGACACGATCATTCCAGTTGCGAGGGATCATTGCAGATAAAACGTATTTGGAAAGAATTATCAGATACGCGCTGATGTTTCTCGGAAACTTATTCTGTATTTAAAAAAAAATCTCATGGAAGATACCCATAGGTTAAAATAAAATAAAGTATTAGCTACGATGCAGTATAAACAATTGTTATTTTACTGGTTTTAATTATTGTTTTATTATTATTGTTACTTCATAACCATTAAATTATTATTCTCACGTAATTTGGGCAAAGAATAGCTGCAGCTGTTCCGGGAGTTTCGAGGAATGAATGAGATAAACTTATGGCATTCCCATAAGCTACACATACACCAACAGCTATATGGTAACAATTTCTAAAATAGGATATCTTTTTGTAGAAGGCTCCTGAATATAATAAACGAAAATCTGAATTTTATCAGGCAGGTTTTATAGAAGATGAATGTTATTTCGCCAATGACACCAGTGTAAACACACAATCTCTATTACTGGGCTCCATAAAATTGTCACTGGTTACCACCACATCACATGCAGGCTCACTGGGATTTTAACTTATAGGAAGGCATTCCAGAGAGATCATCATGAACCAGTTTATTTGGCTCCTGGCTTATTGGTCAGCTTTATTTGCAATTCCAGCAAAATAGGCCGAATCTTGAGAACCTTCTAGAACACATCCTTCATTTAGCTCTACATCACTGGTTTCATCACAATTGTGCACCACCACATTATTTTTGAGGAGTTAGAGAACATTTCAAGAATGTGTACCCCGAAGGGGTTGCATTGGGTAGCTACCGCCCCATTTAACTCCTCTGGATTTTTTCTTACGGGGATATATAAAACCACGGTTTAACAAACGGAACTATAAAATCCAGATATTTTAAAAGAAAGAATAAGTCATGCCTGCGCTTAAATATCAACAGAACTGTTAAGACGTGACCATGCTAATATTGAGGGGCGCTTGCATCCACCAAGGCGGACATGTTTTTGAACACGTTTATTATGAATAGTGCACTAATAAATATAATGTAAGTCTACCGTAGCTTTAAGAGAACATAAACACCTATCATTATATTGATTATATTGTTTATTATTGATTATAATCAACGAAATAATAGCATTTATTTAATATTGATAACTGTAAAGTATTAATTGGTGCCATTTCTGTTGATTGTAAATTAGCTGTCAGATGATTTATATGCCCTGGCACGTGTGTTCACGGTTTTGCTCAAGGACAATCCTCAATTCCTGATAAATGGGGGAAATCGTTATTAAATAACCGATAAACACACACACACACACACACACACACAAACACCAGACCCTGGGCATACCGTGATATGTTCTTCTACAGAAACCTTTCTCGAGCCCACCTGGGAATCGAACCTAGCACCACTCGGACATAGGTGTTCTAGCGACTGAGCTACGGAGCCAGTTATAGTAATTAAGTGTTTGTTTTCAAGCTCTGGCCTTACATTTAGCAGTCTCCTATCTGTCGGCACGGAGTCCCCTTTACAGTTCTGCTTAGGCAAACCTTTCGGCATCCACGTTATCCGGGATAAACTAACTTCGACGAAAAACGGCTCAGGATCTCTGCAACAAACTTTGTGGTACGATAGATCTCACAAAGACAACATTTTCTGTCATACAACCGATGTTGGTTGATGCGTTGTTTAGGAGCTACGTGATTGAGCAGACAAGCACCAGAGCTTACATAAGCTCATTTGTTGCTGTAAGAGCAATATAAAGTAAATGAAAAAGTAATTCATAGAAGGCTTTCAAAGTGTCCACCTTCGATCCCAATGCATTCAGACACAGACGTTCCATTGACTGTTGAATCCTCTCCAACGAATGGGGTCAAAAGCAGCGTGTATGCGCACAACCAATTCTCCGCTGATGTCAACTAGGGTGGCATACATGACACTCTTCGCATGCCTCCAAAGAAAATAGTCAAGCGGAGTTAAGTCGGGTGATAGCGCTGGTCATGCTACAGGTCCTCCTCTCCCTATCCATTTCCTCCTGTAGGTGTTGTTGAGAAATTCTGTTACAGCATAGCTGAAGTATGGCGGAGCCCCATCACTTTGGAACCACGTACCCCTTCGCGTAGCAAGGGGCACATTTTCCATGAGCAAGTGGCTCCTAAACAACATAACAGATTACATCGGTTGTTTGACAAAAATTATTACATTTGTTGAGACGTATCATTCCACAAAGTTTGTTGCAGAGATCCCAAATCGTCCAGTAGATTGCCATCGCTTATAATATATCTGATTTACAGAGATTGTAGAGTAATTTTAAATAATTGGTGTTAAAGTGAACCCCGAGCCCAAATATTTTAGAAATATTTTGTTAGGCTGTTTAAAATAAGGAAAATCTCCCCCCCCCAAAACGCGTACTCCGTATTCTTAGTTGAACATGTTTTCTGTTTAATATCATGAAGGGGGCCTCGAAATGGAGATTATAATGGACCACAATGAAGTCAAAATTCACGTTTTATTCATGTGTAGCTGTGGTACTTTTCACTCTGGAATTGCAGAGTCTATTGCTATGATTCTTGATATCTAACACGCTGCAGGATCCAGCAGGAAGCAGGCCCTATGGCATTTTAATTACCTTCCTCTAATGGGGCGAGGTTTCTGAAGAGTCACGAAGTAAAAACTTTTAACATTTCTAGCGTATTAGTGGGCTAAAGGGGAAAATATTGCATAAAAAGTTTATAATCATAACTTTTTAAACAATTTTCATAAAATGGATTTTTAAGCAGTTTCAGTAATTTGTTTCTTTATTTTATAAGAGTCTGAAAGCTTTCATTTATGTACATTATAAATGTAGATGTGTCAAATAGGTACCAAAACATACTAAAAGGGATAATATTCAATTTTGAAACGAGTAACTGAAGTTAAACCAACGTTTAATAAATATGCGCTCTTCCTTATTTTTCCTTCTTCTTGCTCAACAATGGCCGAAGCGATTACTCTTAACCTAGTATATAATATGCTTTACTTCCCACTCAGAGAAACGTTTATATAAAATAACTGTGTTCTCCAGGTAGAGGTTCTAATGATAGAAAATAGAAGCATCTCGATTATTATGAGTTTTGTGAAAGATGTTTCATAAAAATTTTGTATAATCATAACGTTTCAACTAGTGTTACTTAAAAAAAAATTCGTTGGGATGAGTATTTAAAATACTGTAGCAATTTTTCATCATTATTCGCGCACATAAGCCAGTGAGAGGCGTTACAGTCCTGGATCTTTTAGCGTTATCCTCCGTTTACCATGGGAAACAGAATACTTCCTATGATACAACAAGCATAAGGCCAAAGTGTACATTTGTGCACATTTAACTTTTATTTAGAAATTAAATTTTGTTGACGTGCTATAAAAAGTTTTATTATTCGTAATAAAATATCACATAGTATATGCATTGCACACAGACAAAGGGAGGGAGAGTTTGTTCCTTCGTTCTTTCGTTTGTTAGTTTGTTCTGTAGATCTAAGAACAAAGCTCAGGGATGCAGAACAAGTTACAGTACCATCTCCGATCATTCAGATGGAACAAATTTAAGAGTCAACTCAGTGGGAAGCACGTCATTATATAAACCATTACAAACTCAGTCAATTCAAGACTGATATATAAGAATATGTGTATGTATGTCTCCCATATTCATCCATAACCATATGATAAAAGAACGGGGCATATGGCCATACCTATCACTGATATACAACCACCACTATCACACTCACACACACACACACACACACACACACACACACCTTTCAAGTAAGTGTTATGGATAAGCGTACAATTTCACGCAAACATCACTATTCCACCTTATAATAAGGAAAATTCTAGTGCAGGCAAACAAATAGCTTTGCGCGGCATTATTGCTCCACCTTAAGGTAACTAAAATACTATTGCAAGCAAACAAAAACTTCATGCAAACATCAATGTTCTGCCTTATGATAAGGAAAGTCCTTTTCCTAGCCAACAAAAGACTTTATGCAAAAATTAATGCTCCATTTTATGATAAGAAAAGCACTATTGCAAACAAACAAAAACTTCATGGAAGCATTGGTGTTCCATCTTATATAAGGGAAGTACTATAGCAACCAAACAAAAGCCTCATGTTCCAACTTATGATAAGGAAAGTACTATTGCAAGCAAACAAAAACTTCATGGAAACATCAGTGTTACATCTTATAAGAAAAGTACTATTGCTAGCAAACAAAAAACTTCATGTTCCATCTTATGATAAGGAAAGTACTATTGCAAGCAAACAAAAACTTCATGGAAACATCAGTGTTACATCTTATAAGAAAGGTACTATTGCTAGCAAACAAAAAACTTCATGTTCCATCTTATGACAGGGAAAGTGTTATTGCAAGCAAACAAAAACTTCATGGAAACATCAGTGTTCAATCTTATAGGAAAAGTACTGTTGCTAGCAAACAAAAAACCTCATGTTCCATCTTAAGATAAGGAAAGTACTATTGCAAACAAAAAGCTGCATGGAAAAATCAGTGTATTATCTTATGATAAGGAAAGTACTATTTCAAGCAAACAAAAAACTTCATGGAAACATCACTGTTCCATCTTATGATAAAGAAAGTACTATTGCAAGCAAACAAAAACTTCGTATTCCATCTTATGATAAGGAAAGTACTATTACAAGCAAACAAAATACTTCATAGAACGAGTGTTCCATCTTATGATAAGGAAAGTACTATTGCAAACAAACAAAGAACTTGATGTTCCATCTTATGATAAGGATAGTTCTTTCACAAGCAATTAAAAGCTTAATTGAAATCTCACTGACTCCCATATACATCCACTATATTTACTTATTTTCAAAATAGACATTCACTGTTTATCCCTGAATTTCTATACAGAACAACAGGCTTGCTACATAGGTATTTTGTAAGGGCAGACTTATGATTTTCTACATTCACAGATGATGGTGATTTTAAATTGTTTGGAAGTGCATTAAATGTTCTAACACATTCATAGTAAACTCCTTTGTGGTAGCAGATTAAGTTAGCATCAGTTCTGTGTAGGTTCATTTTTTGTTTACCATTAAAGTTGTGTATACTCACGTTTTTTGACAAAGTATTCTTGAAATTTGAAGAAATGTGAGACGAATAATGGAGGGGGAGAAAGAGTGGGCGAGTGTGTAGGAGACAGAGAATGTTTGAAACAGAGCATAGGAGAGATCAACTTCCGTATTAGTGTAATAACTCGAGCAGAGCTGTAACTTTTTTTCTACTGGTAATTTTCGATTTCGAATGAATATTTGAAGTTCATTAAATCTGTTCTTCGTGTGCATACGTGATGAGAAAATTATAAACAATCTTTTAGAGTGGGAGTGCGCGTCCTTCTAGGAAAGCCATATTAAATGCAATTTTACACGGTTTACATGTAGGAAGTCAATCACATTTCTTCATATCAAGGCTCCATCAAGAAAAGAGTCTTGTAGGCTTGAATTTAAATTAGAAGAAATCATCTGCAATAACTAATTCGCAATTTATTCTGAAGGAGAATAGATTGTATTATTTTGCAGAAGCTACCAAGACAGATCATAGTTTTAAAAATATATCAATGCGGTATTTTCTTTTTTAATTTGAGGAAAGGAAGTAGGGAAAGGTCAGGAGATGCAGAAAGGTTAGTAAATTTGTTAGTTTATAGATAATAATATAGATCATATTTCATAGATAATGCGACAAGCGATTTCCATCACCGCTAATTTCGAAAGTCACGAAGTAACGAGACAATTTGTCTAGAGGACTTGGAATTCATGAGTAGCATTTTCTAGGACTGTTTCACGAATAAGATAAAGTGACATACCCAAAACCATAAATTTTAAAATGCAGTCATAAAATATTTATATTTGCTTCCAATGTAAACGATGTTGTTTGAAAGTAAATCAGAATCATGCTGTCGCACTTTATTTGTTTGATCAGTGCAACTAGATCATTCAGTATTATTTACTGCGTCGTAGGGAACTAGAAGCAGACATGCAATATTTTTTTTGTTCCAGTTATACACCGTCTTTAACTGCTATGGTCATATTGGCGGCCTTTTCCTTTGGAAATGTTGTAATGGTGTTAACTCGTATGCACTTGTCGTTGGATTTGTGGATTTCTTTGGGTCTTGTACATTAGATCACTCACGCATTCACACACTCATTCATACTTCCAGACCCTGGGGAAGATAGGGAATAATCTTGGCCCAGAAAAATTCCCAGCCCAGCCGGTAATCGAACCCGGGACCCCTCGCACAGCAGGTAGGGGCACTACCGACTGAGCTACGGGGCCAGCCCTATATGCAATATTGTAAGGACGTAATGACCAATATTATAGATTGATTTTCTTGATTGCAAAACAAATTATTTAAAACACACTGATTGAATGCACATTTATAAAATCTGTAGGATTGGTTCATTGTTTGTTATGCTTAATGTTAATGATTAAGTATTAGGCTTATTTTTAGTTTGTTTGTTAATTTTTGTACACTATCAGAAATGTTTTCTTCATTTAGTACAGTGCAAGATAGTAGGATGTAGGATGTGATTATCCGAGGGGTTACACCTCGCGCACTGCAACCAGCTTGATCTATTGTGGCTACACCCCCCGGGAGGCAGCGATGAGGTGAAGGAGCCGTAGGAGGTGCCAAGGCCAGCAGGCAGACAGGCCCACAGAGACGCGCAGAATTCCCTAATATTTCCAGCTTGAACACCCGCGCACCAGTAGAGGCGAAGAATCCCGAGAGAGATCGACGAAGCGACCCTGGCGGGCGGGACAACGCACCCTGCCGTTCACGGGGAGAAATCTTTACAATGCGCAAGCGTCCACGCCATCTTCCCGACAGCTCCAGCACCACAGGACCTGAAAACTCACCTGAAGCTTGAAAGGGAGAGGTGAAATGCGAGGAAATGTGGGAAAGGAGAAATCGTGGTAGAGTACACCACCCCGGCATTCGCCTAGATCACCAGGGGAAAACACGAAAAAGCCCATGCCCGAAGTAGGCTGTCACCGGTAATAGAACCCCGGATCTCCCGAATGCGGGCCACAGACGCCGCCGTAGCCATCCCGCTCGGTAGCGCAAGACAGTACTCTGACCTGTTCAGAATACTAAAAAAGAGGAGCTACGTTTATGACGTAAGGAGGAAGGGACAAAGACATTTCGATAACGTTTTAGTGAATCAGGATCCTAATTGGTTGAAAACATGGTTGGTCGTCATCTCCCATTTGAGGCCATGAGTGAAACAGTCAATATAATCAAACCAGACAGTAACTATTAACAATAACGACACAAGAACTATTAACATTTCAAATTGCGAAATGAACTGGATATAAATCATTAGAAACAGGAAAATAATTACCCATCAGAGTTTACGAAAACGTGAAAGAAAAATACGCAAAGAACCCCTTCTGGCGAGGCACTAAGTTACAACCACCATATTATAGTATCCATTTCTGCAATTTATTTTCGTAGTACATATTATAAAACTTTGTGGATGTTGTTGTTTTTATTTTCATCTTAGCCTCTTCTGACATGTGCAATAATCGCACATAAAGTTGTCTTGCTTTTAATATAAACAGCTTAAACGTAACGAATTCGCTTGGAACTTGTATCTACACTTCCAAGTAATTTCAGAATTGTAGTTATTAAATGTTTATCACATATATTTGCTTTAGGTTCATGATACATTTTATAACGAATAACCTAGAGAATTCATTGTTAAACAATAATGTGACCCCAAAGGGAGATGAAATATTTTGAAAATAAACAATGAAGCTGCTTTCCAATTATATTCACTGCTAATATTTAGAAACATCTATGTCCCAGTGCCCTAAATGTGGCTCCTATATCCTCCAAAAGTGCTCTTTGGGGGGTTACTTAGAAATTTTGATTACTTTTGAATTTTGGCTGAATATTAGTTGATATTAATGTGTAAACTGAGCTATCCTGAAGCCAAAACTACAAGGGGTGGTCAGAAGCTAAATTTACAAAGGCTGCAGTGAAACGTGTACATTTTATTTCATACAATCAATACAGCCAATTGATAGTACATACATTAGGTTATTTTTCGACATAGTATCCATATCGGTTTAGGCATCCTTCGCTTCGTGGGATGAGTTTGAATATTCCCTCCGGGTAAAAATCCTGTCCTTGAGTGTTCAGCGACGTTGTGTTTCACCTCGCCTAAAGCGAATCTCGGCCACCTAGGTGCTCCTTCAAGTAAGCAAAAAGGTGAAAGTTGCTTGGAGCGAGGTCCGATCAGTAGTGAGGGTGGTCGATGATGTCCCAGCAAAACTGCTTCAACAGCGTGGTGGTCTTCTGGCCTCTATGTGGTCGAGCGTTGTCATGAAGGAAGATGACGCCCACGGTGAGAAGCCCTGGCCGTTTCCTCCTGATTGTTTCATGCAAACGTGTCAAGGTCTAGCAGTATCGGTTAGCGGTCACTGTTTGCCCTCTTTCCAAAAAGCTTCACGATTATGACACCACGCTGTCCCAAAACACTGTCGCCATCACCTTCCAGGCAGAAGGCATCAACTTAAACTTCTTTGTCTTTGGAGAGGAGGGGAATTTACACTCTATTGACGACGGTGGGTCCATGTTTCGCCATCCGTGAAAATGTGGTGAAGAAAACTGTTTCCTTCCGTAGAGAATCGTTGCAAAAGTTACAGACTTGTTCCCATGCGCTTCTCCTTGTCTTGGTTGGACAGATTTCGTGAAACTCATCACGAACAAACTTTCCGGAACTGCAGAATATTGTGAAGAATTGGTCGAACGCTTTGGAATAACATTCCAATTCTACTGTCATATGCCGTAACGTGATCCTCCTATTGTCTTGAATCAGCTCCTCCACGCGAGCTGTGTTCAAATCGGTTGATGCCGTGTTGGGTCGGCCACTGCGATCCTCGTCGGTGACGTTTTCTCTACCGACCGCAAACTTTCGACAGCATTCTGCGACATGCTGACGAGACATTACAGTCTCCCATAAACCTCTACCAGCTGCCGGTGAATTTCAACCGCGGTTATTTTATCGCCCACAGAAATCGAACAACGGAGCGGATTTCTTCGCGACATCAGTTTTTCAAACGAGTCGCCATTAGTGTTTACCTACAACTAGCACTTAGGTGGCGGGTGTCTGAAACTCTGCACAGTTGCCAATCGTATGTATTAGAATTACCGCAAACTACTAATTTCTCTATAACGGACGAAACTCCAGGAATATCGGCCTTGTAACTTTAGTTTCTGATCATCCCTCGTACAATTTTGAACACCTTTGTTTTATGTATGTTACACTTTGGCACAAGAACGGCCGAACCGAAACAGTATTTAACATGACTTCGGTTCCATAAACAGAATAGTTTTGTGTTGTTTTAATTACTTTCCCCAAAGGGGGTTTTAATGGATCGCGAAATTAGAAAAACAAAATATTCGCTTATTATTTTGTTATATGAAAAATATAACATAACAAAAGTTTATAAGCATGCTAATTCTCTGAGTTGTGATATATACAACTTATTGAAGGAATGAATTTTAAGAAGTTTTTGGCTGTCATGCCCAATACCCTAGATCGCGATAGTGTTTTCCCTGTGTAACCAACTTTTGAGTCCACCGAGCCAGTATCAGTTCTCTGTATGACTGGTCTGTAAAACAATACGGTGACATACAGGCTAACCAATGAACGATGTTTATAATCTATGTGCAATTAAAGGGTGGTTGGGTACCGTATGAAAGAGTTTCGCTACAATTGGTACACAAGGAAAGGCTAAATCAATTACAATAGTTTGGCCTTCTAGAGGAAGGGATGAAGAAGTATTTGCATGTGTGTTTAACTGAACGACGCTACGAAATTTACTATTTGAGAGCTTTCATCAGCGACATGGAGACGAAGGTTAAAGTTGTTGCCGCTATTAAACGGCAATACGAAAGCTGGCATTAAGACAACGGTAGTGTAGCATGAAAATGTAAGATTTAAGTAGTAAAGTTACCCTTCGGCACTTCGTCCATACTTTGAGGGAGGTAAAGTACCCTGCCGATTCGGTGGCTAGAATTATGCCCGAAAAACAGAGGTGGTCCCGCTGTTAGGGGGTGGGGCAAGATTTTGTCAGTACCTACATAAACAGCTCCGTTCCATTATAGGCCGCATTTTATGCACGCCAGTATGCGTAAACCAGTTACCAAGGAGAAGGTACTTCCGAACTTACACTATGTGATCAAAAGTTTCCGGACACCCCCACAAACATACGTTTTTCATCTTAGGTGCATTGTGCTGCCACCTACTGCCTGGTACTCATTATCCGCGACCTCAGTAGACATTAGACATCGTGAAACAGCAGAATGGGACGCTGCGTGGAACTCACGAACTTCGAACGTGTTCAGGTGATTGGGTGTCACTTGTGTCAGACGTCTGTACGCGGTATTTCCACACTCCTAAACATCCCTAGGTCCACTGCTTCTGATGTGATAGTGAAGTGGAAACGCGAAGGACATGCACAGCACAAAAGCGTACAGGCCGACCTCGTCGTTGATTGACAGATACCGCCGACATTTGAAGAGGGTCGTAAAGAGTAATAGGCAGACATCTATCCAGACCATCACACAGGAATTCCAAACTGCATCAGGATCCACTCCAAGTACTATGGCAGTTAGGCGTGAGGTGAGAAATCTTGGATTCCATGGTCGAGCGGCTGCTCATAAGCCCCACATCACGCAGGAAAATGCCAAACGGCGCCTCGCTTGGTGTAAGGAGCGTCAACATTACACGATTGAACAGCGGCAAAACGTTGTGTGGAGTGACGAATCACGGTACACAATGTGGCGATCTGATGGCAGAGTGTGGGTATGGCGAATGACCAGTGAACGTCATCTGCCAGCGTGTGTAGTGCCAACAGTGAAATTCGAAGGTGGTGGTGTTATGGTGTTGTCGTGGTTTTCCTGGAGGGGCTTGCACCCATTGTTGTTTTACGTGGCACGATCACAGCGCAGACCTACATTGATATTTTAAGTACCTTCTTGCTTCCCACTGTTGAAGAGCAATTCGGGGATGGCGATTGCATCTTTCAGCACGATCGAGCACCTGTTCATACTGCACGGGCTGTGGCGGAGTGGTTACACGACAATAACATCCCTGTAATGGACTGGCCTGCGCAGAGTCCTGACTTGAATCCTAAAGAACACCTTTGGGATGTTTTGGAACGCCGACTTCGTGCCAGGCCTCAGCGACCTACATCGATACCTCTCCTCAGTTCCGCACTCCGTGAAGAATGGGCTGCCATTCCCCAAGAAACATTCCAGTACCTGATTGAAAGTATGCCTGCGAGAGTGAACGCTGTGATCAAGGCTAAGGATGGGCTAACACCATATTGACTTCCAGCATTACCGTGGAGGGCGCCACGAGTTTGTACGTCATTTTCAGCCAGGATACTTTTGATCACATAGTGTATGTATTAATTCCTATTAACATCCTAGAAAAAGTAGTTTTATTACACATTTTCAAAATACCGCATGAAGTAGGTTACAGAGGAGAAGAGGCAGAGGGCGACGGGTGGGGGAGAGTGAGAGAGGTAGAGAGAGGAAGAGGGAACGAAAAGGAATAGCATAGTGAAAGAAATGGGAGGAGAGAGTGTGGGAGGGAGAGAGACCGAGAGAAAGTGTGAGAGGATGAGGAAAGGAAAGGAGGACAATGGAATAGGTAAAAAAATAAGAGGGAGGTAGAGAATGAAAGCCAGAGAACGATAGAGTAGAGAGGATAATGGGAGAGAGGGTGACAAGAATATCTATAGCTAACTTAACAACGCAAGCGGAGCTACGGGTTCTGCCAACCTTACATTAGTCAGGTTGAAGGCTCCCTTCAGGGATTCAGTTTTAGTACCTGTAATACCAGACAATGGGTTTCAACACACGGACACCTAGGAAACTAGTAATATCAACCACAAAAAAACTTCATCTCCTAGTCGGATTCTACATGGAAATACAAGTGCTATCCTTATCATTGCCCATATTCTTTGAATTTTCCCTAGTATCTGTAAATGTGTATGCTACATGTATTACTTTAAAATGCTTAGTAGAAGTATCTGTATTGTGATAGTTGGTATGAAGGTATACCTATTGCGTCCTCCTTCTGTGCTAACATAGAAAAAGTGTGGTCAAGACATTTGAGATGCGCAGTGTGAGAGAGGAAGAAAGAGTAAAAGTGAATAAGGAATGAGAAAGAAAATATATCCCAGGTACAATTGTAGATATCATTTCAAGAGTTTGTATATCTCTCTTTCTGGATGTTTCAATGCTCACTAAATTGAATGAGAGCTTTAGATAAAGCTGGGACTAATTGTAAGTTAAAACAGAAAACAAAACATTTACATTGCAGAGGTCGTTAACCCAATATATTTGGTGTGTAGTCGAGTTAACAATATAGAAATGTATTGCGGCTAATGGCTAAGAAACTACATATATCTACAGAGTGTTCAGACTGCCAAACATTTAGGTTAACAGGATAACTAAAATAAATGTTTCTTTAGTTAAATGAATAAGGGTAGTAAACTAGTTATTGAATCTAAATCAACCTGCACAAAATACACGTTTTGTAGCTTAATTTATTGTACACTATGTTTATTATACACTGCAGTAAAAAACTTCTGCTGGAAACATCTGGGCCGATATCGTTGGCAAAAGCCCGATTTCCTCCTAAAACAGCAAAGAATGCTTTCGCTGCAACACATGCCGGCTCTCCTGAAGGATATAGCGTTACGCATTAAGGCAACATGAGATTATCACCCCCATTAGCTAATTTTTGGTAATTACAGGAATGGTCGGGGAGGACCTCTGCATTCGGTTGCAAGATCCACTACTTTACCCATTTGACCTCTCTGTGTGCGGCTACATGTAAGCTTCAGTGTACTGCAAGCACGTGGACTTTTACATGGCTCATATTGCAGGAATAATTACAGCTTCCGCAACTATCCGGAAGTCTTACAGGAACCCTTCTCCCGCGTTGCTGTATACGAGTAGCTAAAGGAAGTTTCAAAGTTCGTTGTAACAAGCAACATCGCCTTCTGATGAACCCTGATATTGTAAAGAGGTTAAGGTCATAATATATTCACCTGAATGGTTTACGTACCAAGCCTCTAAAAACATTTATTTTGGTGTCTTCTGTTATCCCTAGATGTTTTGTAATCGAATTTCTGAATACGCTATATACCGGATGATTCTAAATTTAGCATTAGCGGCGTTTTATGGGCAATGCCGCAAACACTGTCCCACAACGTCATATCTGCATCCATCTAATAAATTGCTGTGTCCCTTCGAGGACGTGTGCTACAGGAGGGGGTCGATTATCTGGAAATCAAGTGAAAAAGTCTGAACTATAAAAAATAAAGGGAAAATAAATGAGAGCGAGAGATAAACTATGAAAGCTGCAGCCGGGTCAAATGTGCTCCTATGACTGTTAGTATGTGTTTGTGGACCAAAAATATAGTTTTAAGTATTTCACTGGCTCAATATTACAAACTTCTTGATCAGGAAAATTCAGAAATTTAAGCTTTAGTGCTAAAAGGTTGTATGATTTGAGACGTACTTCATAATATTATCAGAAGGTGTCAGCACTTGTTGGTATAAACATAACAGCTGTTTTAAATTGGTTGTATGTGGATTTTGTTCGTCTGTGAGAGTTTCAAAGTTCTATGTATGCTTAGAACCCTATAGTAGTAAAGTGTTTGTGTGTATGAATTGACAAAGTTGTATGTATATGGTAAATGTACATTCCTTAAAATAATATAAAGGTTTATTAAGTGTGAGAAGCAAGCTAGCAAGCACCCAAAACATAACTATGAAATTCTGTACTCCTGAAAATTGACTCTGTTCACAGCTGCCTAGAAAGAAGTTTATCAAAAAGAGAGTTTTATTCACCAGTTTCCCTGTTGCGCCTATTCAAATCAGCCTGTAAAAGGAAACCATACAACATTTTGTAAATGCAACCCCGTGACTTTTATAACTTTCAAGTTTGCTCCAAGCTTTTCAATTATAAAAGTATGCCATTTATAAAAATGACATCTCTTAAATTCCCTCAGTCACTCACATGCTTACAATGGAAACAGAGTCACAGCAGGAAAGAATATATTAGCGTTAATTTGAAATATTTATCAATCATTTCAAGAAAGTCCACAGAATTTGGTGAAATACCAACACCAAAACCAGCCAAAATCTTAACAACAATCCCACCAAACAAGATTAAGTCTTTCAAGGCAATGCTGAAGTTTATTCCTGAAGTTGATAGCTCTTTCTTTGAAGCCTTATTAAGAAGAGACCAAAGAGAATGAGTGCAATAGAAAATATAAGCAATAAAAGCATTTTTGTTCAGAATGGGAATAATAATTATATATTATATTTCATTTGCATATTTTGTGTTATCAATTTAGCACATTTAGTTAAACCAACACTATTGAAAGCTGGTTTTTTATTTTCTGAACGAATAGCTGTGTTATTCTTTAGTTCTGTAAAAATTTATAAGGATGGGGAAGCTATTGTACTATGTATGTTCAATTCACATTACTAAGAGCAGAATTCCTAAGTAAGTAGGTTATTTGAGTCAGCTTGTTGAGATGCTATTTTTTATTATTCTTCACTTTGTGTCAACCTATTATATAAATTGAAACTGGTATTATTAAAATATGATTCCATATTGTCTTTGGGTCTCAATATGAACTATTATTATTATTATTATTATTATTATTATTATTATTATTATTATTATTATTATTATTATTATTATTATTATTATTAAGTGAAATCAATATTGAAAGCAGAGCTGATTATTTTTCAGCAAATTTCTTGAGTACGTTTAGTTATTTTATAAACTGTACTTTATAATAATTAAAGCAAAAAGCGTTATAATATTTTCTATGCAATAACTATATATATATATATATATATATATATATATATATATATATAACACGAACAAATTCTTTGTTTTACCTACTTATCCTCTATAATCCTATATTATCTCAGAGTATTAATGCAGAATGCTTACATACAACTTTGTTGTTTCAATTATACATTATGGTTTGTGCTACAAGGTTCTATGTAGAAATATAATATTAAATAACTTCTTCAAAAATAATAATATTATGAAGTTAATAGTATGTATAATATATATATTTATATTTGTTTAGGAGATAAACAAAATAATGGCCGGATAATATCAACACACGGCTCACTCATAATCTGAAATTTCAAACTCTTGTTTCTCAAAAGTTACATACTACTACATACAACCTTGTAATACTGAGCCAGCGATTTGCCCACAATTCAGAAGACTGAAATATTCTAGTATTTTATTTACTATGAATATATTTGAAACACGAGAGTGAAAACTGTTTACCAAGGGAAAATACACGGTCAGAGCATCGCATTAAGTAATAAGGGGTTTACGACTGCTTTCCAAACATTACCGTTCCCTAAAGAATCTGGATAACGAATGCTCTGCTATACTACCATAGTGGTGGTGATCATCATCAGAGTTTCGCGATGAAGATGTTGAGTTCATATCCCAAATAATGGAATAGTGGTTTATTTAAGAAGCCGCATGTTTGATTCGAAAAAAACGGTAACAATTGAGCAGCTAGGTGCAATAATAGGTTTGTGGACAGGAACTGCTCTAAGAGAATGGAAGTCCCTTGAAAGTATAATTAACCAAAACTTTAAATTTTATACGTATTCTTGTCATTTCAGGCAGAAGGATTAATGCTATGAGACAAAAACAATTTTATAACAGGCAGCGTTGAGCAGCGAATGATCTCATTGCATCCAACCATCATTCTCCTGTGAAACCTTTAAATAAAGCAAGAATCATGTGGAATTCCAATAAAAATGCAAGGAGATACAACTTAATTTTTATACCTACCACTAACATAAATTTTATGTGAAATAACAAACAAGAGACAACGAATCATGTTTCATTCTTTCTAGACTTCCATTGATGCCACTCCAATGGTGTAAATGTAATTATGGTAATTGTGATGACGGTATGCACAGCAGAAGGTGAAGGCAAAATCACTTTCACCAGAACAGGTTCGTATTGACTTCACCGTGGTAATACAATCTGCATATGATTTAAACTGTCGAAGAAATAAATTTAGGAAATCGTTAAAACTGGGGCGTTAATGAGGAAGTTCAGTAAAAGAGTTGACAATTCCTTTCACATTTTTTTTGGTTCCATTTATACCCCGTCTTTAACCACATTAGTCTTATCGGCGGTCTTTCTTTTGGAGCGTATTGCTTATTGGCGATGGTGTTAACTCGTGTAACTCTTGTTGTGGGATTTCTTGCACTTTTGATTTTTAATCAGTAGATCATACACACATTCACATTCTAACTTCCAGACTCTGGGGAGGATAAGGAATAATCTTGACTAGAGAAAAATCCCACTCCCTAGGCGGGAATCGAACCCGGGACCCCTCGCACAATAAGCAGATGCTCTACCGACTGGGCTACGGGGCCAGCCTTTTCACATCTGTTTCTTCCTTCGGATCAGAAACCATTTTCATAGGGTCTACAACAAAGGTGTGCTCTACTAAATGCGTGTAAAATCATTTTGTAAACCTCACACGAAGAAAGCTTAAAATCGGTTATAGTTTCAAAAAATGAATAAAATAAAACCCATGAAATATGCCAGAAAACAAACTGTACGTAGGCATTTTCTAGATATTACAAATCAGTATTTTCTCTCCACCATTTTGTCTCCCAGATCTATTTTGAAGGGGGACGAATAATTTGTGGAGTCATTGCAGGTAGTGTGTTTAACCCCGTTCTTACTGCATACGGCACCACAGGCTGTGGACACTGGTGATAAATGAAATTATTAATTAGGAAGGAAACGTTAGGGTACCTCCCTGACATTTGCTTGGAAAAACCCGGAAAAAAACCTCAGTCAGGGAGGACGATCCTGGTGGGATTGGAACTGCAGACCTGTTCACCTGTTCACGAGTCTGTGCCTTAACGACCTCGGCTACACCAGTGGATAATTATTCTTTGTAGATAAAACACTGGCCCTTATAGGGGTATATGTTTCTTAATACCTGGGTTGCTCTTTATTCCCTGTGGTTGCCAATACCGTTTCAGTTAAAAAAATTCTGATGTGTTACACTCACATGACTTTCTCTACTCTTGTACAAACTATTTTTACAAACGCTTATTCTCCATATGCTTCATGTTAATCGACATGTTAATCTTATTGCTAATTTTCTTGTAGATGCAAGGGGAATATGGTAGGTTTTAAGCGATAGTCAAATCTTTTAAGCGCTGGTTGCTATGTGGCGCATTCCATTCTCTTTGCATGTCCAAGACATAAAAAAATGAATAACGAATTTGAGAAAAGGTATAAGTATTGGAAATTTTAAGGGAATAACAAGCAATATCTCGAAAATGGTTCACTCAACAAAAAAAAAATGTATATGACATAAATTGTGTATTTTAACGCGATCTACATTTTTGTGTAGTAAAATTTTCTCTACCTCTTATGGTTTAACGGTTATGCAAAAGTTGTTCACAATAAAGAATACTTTTGGAGACATTCCCAGAAAATTTCAGATATACACTTCATTTGTCATGAAAATATCTTAAACATATGATATCTTAATCAAAATCGTTAGAGCCATTTTTGAGAAAATTAAAATTTTCGAAAAATGTTCCATGTAAAGGGTAATCTGGGATGGAGGGATTTTCTTGAAAACCTTCGTGTCGAATCTCTGGAAGATACTGAACCTAAATGCCAAGTTTGGTGTTTATCCGACTGTTCGTTTCTGAGTTATGCTGTTCACAGACACACAGTCATACACACGGACATGTTTCTAAAAATGCTTTTTTTTGGATTCAGGGGGTCTCAAAACATGTATTTCCGATGAAATCTCGGTATCGAATTTTTGGGTGGAATACAATACTTCCCCTACTTACTATACGTAGTAGAGAAAGTAATACAATCATTGCTAATGTTTTTAGTTTATGTGTTTACGTAGTAAAACGAGCCTACGGACTCGTTTTGCACTTTCAAAATAAGACCCTACTTTTCGCACTTGTATCATAAAGGCTATTCTTTTACTCTCGTCTTTACTTGGTTCATGATACTTTTGGACTATTGAGACAACGCTAAGAATTCCATCAGGATATAAAGAATGTATCAATCGGTAGTGCATTGCTATGCAATCATTTGTAAGCATTTAATGATATATCTTACGTGATAGAGCAACATGGAAATCAGCATTCACTTCGGAGTATCACCTTTATTTCAAAGTGAATTTCGCATCCCAAGCTGAAAAAGGATTCATTTCGGCGGACACTGTAATCAAAGCCTTGATTAAATCTCTGTAGAAATTAAGTATGGTGTTACTAAGGTCGGGAGCGGTGCTTCATACTTACCATCTGTACTTTTTAAAATCCTCTTTTATTATTTACCTATAAGTAGAGGTGTGAAATCTATAGATTTTGTCATTTAATGTCCTTTATAATTGTGCTACGTAGTTGTCTTAAGGATTCCACTGTTGATAGTTTTATGAAGTAAAAAAATTATCTGTGTTACATTCACATGATTTTCTCTACCCTGTATCATTTATTAATGTGTATAAAAACTTATCTTACGAAAGCTTTTCTTTCTGTCTACTTTGTTTTAATCGAGATAAACCTTTGCAGAAATAGCTACATTACACAATTCGTTATAAATGCAAAGGGAATAGCGACAGTGAAAAGTTTAAGATATTGACTTTATATGCTGGCTTTAAAATTCCATATTCTTTCCATGCAAGAAACAACTGAGTGTCTTCAGGACTTTAAAATAATGACAAAGTACTGAACAATTCGAAACATTAATAAACGATATCTCGGAAATGACTCATTAAACAAAAATGTTATTCAAAATAAACTGTGTTAAAGAAAGCTACATTTTTTTGTATAGTATGTTTTCGCCTATCGCTTAACGTTTACCAGTTATAGAAGATTATAGCAATTCCTTGCAAATGAAGAGGACTTCACAGGTTACTCACAGAAAATTCAAGATATACGCTGCTTGTCATGCAAATATCTTTAATACGGGATATTTTATTCAAAATCGTTAGCCTTTTTGAAAAAATCTAAAATTTGAAAAATGTTCCATCTAAAGGGTAGCTTGGGGTGGGGGATTTTCTTGAAAACCTTCGTGTCGCCTCTTTGGAAGATATTAAATTTAAATAACAAGTTTAGTATGTATCCAACTTCCTTTTTGAGTTATGCTGTTCACAGACAGACACATGCGCACTATACAGAGCTTGTTTTAAAATTCTGTGTTACACTCACATGACTCTCTCTACTCTTGTACTCTACTCTTTACAAATGATTATTCTACACCTACTTAATGTTAATTGAGATAAATCTTTGCAGAAACTTATTGCTACAAATCTTTTAAGAGCTGGTTGCTATGTGGAGCATTCAGTTCTGTTTGCATGTCCAGACACACACACACACACACACACACACACACACACACACACACACACACACACACACACACACACACACACACACACACACACAAAATAACGAATAACGAATTCCCATTGAGAAAAAGTATTAGTATTGGAAAATTCAAATAAATAACAAGGAATATCTCGAAAATGGTTCACTCGACAAAAAATATATTGTGACATAAATTGTGTGTTTTAACGAGATCTACATTTTTTTTGTGGTAAAATGTTGTCTATCTCTTACGGTTTACCAGTTATGCAAAATTCATTCAGAATGGAGAGGAATTTTGGGAACATTCCCAGAAAATACGAGATATACATTTCATTTACTATGAAAGTATCTTAAACATATGATATTTTAATCAAATCGTTAGAGCCATTTTTGAGAAAATCAACATTTTCGAAAAATGTTCCATGTAAAGGGTAGTCTGGGATGGGGGGATTTTCTTGAAAGTATTCGTGTCGCATCTTTGAAACATACTAAACCCAAATACTAAGTTTGGTATTTATCCAACTCTTCGTTTCTGAGTTATGCTGTTCACAGGCACACATCCACACATACGGACCTTTTTCTAAAAAGGCATTTTATTCAGGGGCTTCAAAACATATACTTCCGGTGAAATCTCGATATGGACATTTTGGGTGGAATGCAATACTTCCCCTACTTACTATACGTAGTAGAGAAGTAATTGGTGAAAGAACTCATAAAATATTTCCTGCTTGGTAATTCACACTTTATCTAGTACTGTCCTGCTTATTTGAATGCTATTGCTCTTTACAGAAGTGGCGTTAATGTGTCTAACATTTAAAGGAGTAAAACCATTATTAAAATGAAGAAACCTCTTAGAAACAAGACTTGCATTTATTTTTACACTTGAATTGTCTGGCAGTTGAAAATATGTTATTCTGTATAAATATTAGACTTTTACTGTTACTCTTATAAGTAGTCTGCCAGTTGGTGCAGGCATAATGCCTCGTATAGAATTTAATTTTATTAATGTTAACGAATACAACCTTCAGAAATTGCTATAGGTAAATGTGGAGGAGGTTAACAGAAGAGTGATGAATAACACGGAGGTGTTCAGCGTCTCTAAGATCATGCGTTAAATTTGTATATTGCACAAAAACTTAACTTTTACATGTATAGGTGAACTTATGGTTGAATTTCAAACAAAATTAGTCACTATCTGCTTCACATATTTAAATTTATAAGGGTCATTCAAATGAAACCCGGTCACTTGTGTAAAGTAACGGTAACGATTTTATTAACTCAAAAATAGTCGCCAAAACTGTTGGCACATTTATCCCATTGCGACACTAGCCGGTCGATTCCATCTTTGAAGAAGCTAGTAAGCTGCTGTCGAATCCAGGCCTGGACCCATTCACACACTTCGTCGTCCGTTGTGAATCGATGTCCGCGAATAGCTTGTTTTAGAGGTCCATAAACATGAAAGTCACACGGTGAAAGGTCTGGACTGTACGGTGGATGTTCCAGCGTTTCCCATGGATACTGCTGCAATGTCGTCTTCACCGCATTGGCAGTGTGTGGGCGGGCATTATCATGCAGGAAAATAACGCCATTGGACAACATGCCTGGGCGTTTCGACTTGATGGCTCGTCTAAGGTTCTGTAAAGTGGCTTGATAACACTGGGCATTGATGATGGTTCCCCGTTCCAGGAACTCGACAAGCAGTGGGCCCTTGTGGTCAAAAAAGAAGGACATCATGATCTTGCCAGAACTGGTGTGCACGGCTTTTGATTTCTTTGGAGGTGGTGAAGTCGCATGTTTCCACTGCTTGCTCTGACTCACTCCTCGTTCCTGCTTACTCGTCTTCATGTTCAGTAGTGGACGATAACTTGTGTGACCACCTTCTCTTTGGCGTGAAACCACACTGTCGCTATGCAACGTCAAATGTTGCACACGCTGTAGTCGCTCTACCAATAGATGGTGCCACCATACACGCAGTTACGTGATGCCACCTTACGTGTAGTGCAAAGTTAGACGCACTGACCAGGTTTCATTTGAATGCCCCTCATACTTAAACTATAAGAAAATGTTCCGAAAAGCGAGACGAATAACTGACATTCTCAGTGACTTAAAAGCCACAACTTATACGCAAATCTTGAGGCGCGTGCAGCGGGAACCATGCTTAAAATAGCCGAGAAATACCCAGTAATAGTAATTTACACAAAAATGTATGTAAACAATCAACCGAAACTTACTTTTGCTTCCAAGTTTTGGGCTTTGCAGCCAGTCTACATAGACTGTTCAAAGATACCTCTGAGCAGTGACATTACTGGTTCTGTTGCAGGTAAGTATAATGGACTAATCAATGAATCAATAAATCAACCAGTTTTTGTTTTCTTTCCAAAAGCAGGTCCTTCACATGTAAAATTTATCCACTTTTATTATTTTTGCCTCTTTTGCGTGCTGCTCTTTGCTTCCGCGTATGAAACATTTATCTCAGTATTGCTTACAATCCAGTATCTTCTGCCCCTAACCTGTTTGCTATTCACCATTCCTTCCAGTGCACCTGTTAACAAGCAGTGCTGGGGGTTAAGAATAAACAAAAATAAATTGAAAATTATGATTTTTAAGAAAGGATATAAACTAAGAAAGCCCAAAAACTGGTATTGAGAAGGAAGCTGGAAGCAGTGAGGACAATTGACTATCTAGGAGTAAGACTCAATAGTGCTGGAGATTAGGGAGAACAGAAGAAAAAGGTATTAGTAAAGGGGAAACAAGCAATACAGGTAATCAGAGCATGTGTGAACAAAATACCAGAAATTCAAATTGCGTGGCTAGAAAGGATGTATAGCATAGTGGTGGAAGCAAGGATGTTATACCCAGCAGAGATATGAGGCTGGAAAAAGATGGGAAAATGTAGATGCTATACATAGGAATTTTTGCAAAATAAGCCTGGGATTACCAAGAAGCTCACCGAATGGAGTAGCACAAGCAGAACTAGGGAGAGTGGGAGCGAAAGGCAAAATGGTAGAGAGGGCAATCAAATACTGGTTCAGAATAAAGCTACTGGAGGAAAATGAGATACTAAAGCAATGCTCGGTTGTACAGGAGAAATGGGGAAAAAAACTTGGATGCACAATATACAGACAACATTGGAAGAAATAGGAATGGGGGAAACATGGGCAGAAAGAAACAACAAAAGTAAGGGTTTCTGGAAAGAAATTAGAAAAAGAGTGGAGGATATTGAAAAGCAAGAAATTATGAGTAGTTTCAAGGAAAAAAGGTCATTAATAGATAATAGATACTTAAAAACGGAATGGGGAAAAGAAAGATACATCGAAGTATGTCACAAAGAGGCCAGAATGGGGTATGCTTGGACGAGGAGAGGTGTAATGAATTTAAGTGGTCTAACAGGGAGAAGAAGGGGGAGAGATGTACTAAATGTAATGGATTACATGACAATTGGCATTATATTCTGCAATGCGAGGACACGGAAAAAGGAAGAGAGAATTTAATGCTAGAGAAATGGAAAAATTTACCAATAGAGCTAAAAGTTAGGGAGATTTTTAATACAAGATCAAATGAATATATGGAGAAAGCAGGAAAATATCTAGGAAAAATTAGATCAAAGTGGTTAAATGAGATGTGAAACAAATTGGAGAAAATACGAAAAAAGGGTAACAAGGCTAAAAAGTAAATATTGGAAAATTATACTTCCCCATTATATTTACAACAGAATGTTAAATATAAGGGGAAGAGAAATAATAAGCAACTCTATTGTATTGTAAACATTGCATAAATTGCATGTAAGTACAATGTAAACAATAAATCATTCATTCATTCAATAAGCAGTATCTTCTTAGTGTGTGACACAACCAATTTATTTTCCTCTTCCTAATCCTCAATATTTTTAAACGGTATCATTAGTTTCCCTACCATCTGCTTATAATAGGCAGAGGAAGTATTGCAGTCCGCCCAAAAACTCGAAATTCCACTCAACCCCCAAAAGAATGGTATTTTTAGAAAAAGCAGAACTCAAAACCGAAAAGTTGGATATAGATAACATTTGGTGTTTATGTTCAACGTCTCCAAGCACGCGACACGAAGGTTGTCAAGAAAGTTCCCCCACTCCAAACTACCGTTTGCATGGAAACTTTTCTGTTACTTTTCTTCTCAAAAATCGCTCTAAAGATTTTGATTAAAATATATGTTTGGTACATTGACATGGGGAATAAGATATATATCTTGAATTTCCTTTGAATAAGCTGCGAAATCCCATTTATAAGATTAACTTTGTATAGCTAGGAAACCTTAAAAGTTAGACAAATAGTTGTTGCAGGAAAAAGGTAGAGCTCATTAAAATACACGCTTTGTGTGCAATACACAATTATTGTAGCGTTAGCCATTGCTGAAATGTTCCATTTTGCAAGTTTAAACCTTTTCCAACCTAAGCTAATGGACATGCTTGAAAGCTAGCGATACTTGTATTTTTCGATTCTTTTCTTTCGATCGCAAGAGCTTGTTACCACAAACATTTGAATGATGTTCCGCATACTATAACTCGTATCTAAGCACTTCTTGCATAATTTGAAATCATTCCTGAGCAAACATAGATATATCGTGAGATGGATATAAGAATCACATTTTTATACAAACTGTAGAATATACAACGTACCTATGTGAAACTGTTATTGAAGAGTTGTGTGAATGTGAATGTGCCACATTCGGTTTTTTCCATGTTGTAGTCTCCATTAGTCCCCACCTCTACGTTTTAAGGTAATGCGTCTGTGAAATTGGACCAACAATTTTGAAGAACTAAAAAATTAAATGTTTTCATAACGAAATCATATGCATTCTAAACTTTAAGAAAAATTATAGCTTCTTACTTTCTCTACTTCGTATAGTAAGTAGGGAAAGTATTGCATTCCACCCAAAAATTCGATACCGAGATTTCACTGGAAATGCATGTTTTGAGCCCCCTGAATCTAAAAAACAAGCATTTTTTGAAAATGGTCCGTGTGCGTCTGTGAACAACATAACTCAAAAACGAAAAGTCGGACAAACACCAAATTTGGCATTTAGATTCAGTATCTTTGAAAAATGCGACACGAAGATTTTCAAGAAAATTCCCTTACTTCAGACTACCCTTTACATAAAGCATTTTTCGAAAACCTCTATTTTCTCAAAAATGTCTCTAACGATTTTGATTTAAATATTATATATTTAAGATATTTTATGACAAATAAAATGTATAACTTGTATTTTCTGGGAATGTACTCAAAAGCCCTCTTCATTCTGAATGACTTTCGCATAACTGGTAAACCGTAAGAGATATATAAAATGTTAACACACAAAAATGTAGATCTCGTTAAAACACACAATTTATGTCATATACATAATTTTGTGGGGTGAGCCATTTCCGAGATATTCCTTGTTATTTGTTTGAATTTTCCAATACATACTTTTTCTCAAATGGGAATTCGTTATTCATTTTTTTATGTCCTGAGCATGCAAAGAGAATGAAATGTTCCACATAGCAACAGCTCTTAAAATATTTTACTATCGCTTAAATCCTACCACATTCCCCTTGCACCTACAGAAAATTAGCAATAAGTTTAACATCTCATATCTCGATTAACATGAAGTAGATGCAGAATAAGCGTTTGTAAAAATAGTTTGTACAAGAGTAGAGAAAGTCATGCACCTGTAACACATCAGAATTGTTTACATTTAAACTACCAATTAACGGAAGCTATAAATGGAAAGGGGTTTGCTTATAACAGGCACGCCTAACTTTCAACCTTGTTTTCTCGAAAACCTTTTTTCAGCACTTTTCCATACTCAAACACTCCACACGATGCAATTTTTTTACTAATTTATTTCAAAATTTCTGTAGTGCCTCTCAAAAGTATATTAAAGAAAATGACCATATACTGTGTTAAAATAATACTCCATTTTTGAGAAATAAGTTATTAACATTTGAAAAATCAAGAATTTTGGAGAGTACAAAAAGTAACAGTTTTTCCACATAATTAGGGGTTAATATAAAAATTCTGATATGATAGATGTTTTTGTAAACCAATTTACTGTAAAACCTGAAGTTTGTACCTGAATATTTTTAAAAATCAATTAGGTACTTGTTTAATCAAATATTAATATTTAAACAACTATGGAAGTTATAATTTTTGAACATGGCAAAATCATTATTGTTATTGTGTGTAATAACTGGCATAAATTTCAACAAGACATCGTACATATTGTGAATTTTAGAAGTTTCACACATGCATTACCTTATATGCTTACACATCTTTATTCTCACTTCGCAACGGTCTAAGTTTCTGCAAATTTTACATAAAGCATTTCACTAATGTCATCTTCCAAGTCTCCATAGGAGATGTTTCTTTTTCTATGAGCTTAACAGCTATTTGATTTGAAGAACAGTTCATTACTTACATAGATATATACGAGGCGTGTAGCCGTTTTAATAGTTTGCCGCTGCAGAGCTGCAGTTGCGATTTTGAGCATGCACGATCACTTCCTCCATTCATTAGGAAGCTAGACGTAGCTGTGAGCGATCGTCACTTTGTGTTTTCCTGTTGTTAGAGCGTTTCGAAATGTTCGACACAATCGAACGACTCGCCGAATGTGAAGTCACATCAGTGATTCGTTTTTGAATGCGAGAAATGTTACACCAGCAAGAATTCATCACCAATCGTGTGAGGTTTACAGAGAAACAATAATGAGTGACAATGCCCGGCCACACACAGCGAAACGAACTCAAGATCTGATCGCATCATTTGGTTGGGAACAATTCGACCGCCCTCCCTACAGACCGGATTTGGCACCAAGTGATTTTCATCTGAAGAAATTCCTTGGTGGGAAATATTTCAACGACGATGCTGTTGTGAAACAAGAATTGCAGACTTGGCTTTTATCACATGCGCCATCATTCTTTAACGAAAGCATTTAATACTGGTTTCCCGTTACGACAAGTGCCTGAATAACGGCGGCGACTATGTGGAGAAGTAGTGTAAGGTGTATGGTATTGAATGATGATAAAGTATTTAGAAAATAATTTTCCGTTATTTTTTAAAAAATATTTCGGTACTTACTTTAAAAACACGCCTCGTAGATACAGGTTTAAAAATCAGTATTTTGCTTAAAGTATAGTTAGTTTATTTTTTACGTTTTGATATATTTTGCTGAACTATGTCGTATTAAATCTGATAGGTGATTACTAGGCTTAGGGGTTGCTGTTTCGTTGCACTTTAACTGGAACACAGTTACGTACGCACAGGGTTTCACTGTGACCTCCAACTCCCCAAGCACTGCCGGTCATTCACTCTAAGCGAGCGATCAGCACCTATACAGCCTCTTCTGAAGTTACGATGGACATGAGTATTTTGATGTAAGAGGGGAAAATATATTTTGTAAAGTGTGCCGCATTGAAATCAAAGGAGAGAGAAGGGTTTTTATTGCAGGAGTCTATAAATCTAAAAAACCCTCTCACAAAATATTACTTTGCTTGCTAGGAATGAGGGGGTGAGGATATATTATCCAGTCAGAAACCGCGAAATCATGTAGCCAAACCGAAGTTTACAGGGACTTGTCTGACGTGATGGTAAGCACAAATATCCCGTTTAATAAGCTGTAAAATCCTGCATTTAAAACGTTTCTGGAGAAATATACAGCTGTGAAAGTTCCTTGCGAGTCTACGCAAACGCTATGTGTCCCCTTGTTATGACTATACTCTGAACATCAGACGTTCTATGGTAGTTCATAGTATTTGGATTTCGTTAGATTAAACCACAGATACTACTAGGAGATCTATAGCTAATGTGGTCATAGCAATATTGTTTTATGAACGTCCAGATCAAAAATTCTTGTTAACCATACTTCCATTGACAAGCTGTTTGACAGTGCGATGTCTCTTCTATGGCCAGATGGTTAAAAACTAAGAGCATATTACTATTTGTGACGGATACAGCTCTTTATATGGTCAAAGTGCTTCCAAAATTAAGGAACGCTATCCCAAAATTATGCATCGGATGTGTTTAGCTCATGGTCTTCACCGGGCGGCAGGACAGATTAGGAAACATATCCCTGATGTAGATGATTTTATCTCAAATATAAAATACTGCACTGCTTTGAGCATTAGAACCAGATTGTTTAAGTGGTTAGCAAATTAGACAATGAAGGAGTTCAGCTATTAAAATTTCAAAATCGTTTATATCTCCATAGCTGTATGAACATTTGCGGTTAATCAATAATATATTTAAGGATATTCCTTTAACAATAAAATAAATTGAACCGTCACAGATGGCACTGCCGGGAGACCTTGAAACTATTCGATAATTTTACGCAACACTTAACAGAAATAGACAAATGTTCTGCTGCTGAAATAGAAAGCAGAAACAGCAAAGCAAAAACTGAAAAGGGTTTTAGATTAAAGCCCAGGTTATGCAATTATATGCCGTATTAGGGACACCATTCTAAATAATGAAAATACATGTGATTTTCAGATAGAGGTGTGTGACGTTCGTTAGTTTCGTTTTGCCTTAGTAACGTCATGTGATGTGGAACGGAGTTTTTCAAGATATAAGCTTTGCTTTACTTATAACAGAAGATGTTTTGCTTTCGATACATTCAGAAAATATATTGTAATACATTGCAATAGTTGTCCATGCATGAGCACACATGAAACTGGTTATTTCATCTGCTACATTCAGATTTATTTTGTTCTTGTTATTTATACTTTGTAATAAAAGCGTATGTTTACTACAGAAGTGTATACTTACTTCTGTGTCCTATAGTATACACAGTGCTCAACACAGCACAAACTTAGTAGTACACGAGACTACTGCCTCTCTCCTCTCCGCTCGCTTGTAAACAACGTATCAGTATAATAGAAGTTAACTTAACCTAAAGTCATGACCGAAGCCTAGTGATTACATTACGTGCACATGTCTTGCTACTTGAGTTAACTTGTTCACAAGTATTACCTATTGCACCTGATTTCACGAACATTCACTGTTTGTGGGAAATTATCGCACATAAGCCGTGTGTAAGCGTATGTAAGCCGGGATTTGAGAAGTGAACTAGAGAGGAAACCGCAACATCTTCGCCTTACACCGCCGGCGCTCGAATAACAAAGCTAAATCATGTCACTTCCTCTAAAGCTCCACGTTTCGAGAGCCCAAAGATTACCCAGTGACAAAAACTTAACCTTCCGCTGGGAACGTTGAAAAAGTTGCGTGTATTCATATTTGCGGTCTCTGGAACAAACTATTATCTTCAAATCAAACACAACTTTTCGGTTATAGTGCTGATTTTTACTTTTTCTACCACATACCTAGTAGGTAGAGAAGGTGTTGTATTCTACCCAAAAATTCGATATCCAGATTTCACCGGAAATACGTGTTTTGAGGCTTCTGAATCGAAAAGAGCATTTCTAAAAATTGTAGGTGTTACATTCATACCTCAGTCGCTTATTAGTAGGTACATATACAAATTATTCTTACGAAAGCTTATTTTCCTATCTAATTCATTTTAATTGAGCGGAAATAGCTGCATTATACATTTCGTTATAGATAAAACGGAATCACGATAATCAAATATTTCAGAACTGCACGCTATACGCTGGCTTTAAAATTCCATACCCTTTCCATGACATCGTGAGAAACAGCTGAAAATCGAAAGGACTTTAAAAGAATAATAAAAGTATTTAAGAATTCCTAATATTATTAATGGATATCTCGGAAATGGCTGATGCCACAAAAAAAGTTATTTGAAACAAATTTTGTGTTTTAAAGCGCTCTACATTTTTTGTAGTACGTTTTCATCTATCGCTTAACGTTTACCAGTTATACAAAATTATGCAAAATTCCTTCCGAATGAAGTGGACTTCACAGGCTATTCCTAGAAAATTCAAGATATACATTTTACTTGTCATGTACATCTGTAGTATATGATATTTTAATCAAAAGCGTTATAGCATTTTTTTAGAATATCAAACATTATAAAACATATTCCATATAAAGGATAGTTTGGGGTGGAGGATTTTCTTGAAACTGTCCGTGTCGCATCCTTGGAAGGTACTGAACCTAAATGCCAAGTTTGGTATTTATCCCACTTTTCGTTTTTGAGTTATGCTTGTCACAGGCACACACATGCACACAGGCACACACGGACTTTTTTCTAAACATGCTGTTTTGGATCAGGGGTCCTCAAAACTTGTATTTCCGGTGAAATCCAGATATCGAATTCTTGGCTGGAATGGAATACCTTCTCTATATATTCTGTACGTGGTAGAGAAAATAAAATAATCCGTGTTGTGTGTGTGTGTGTGTGTGTGTGTGTGTGTGTGTGTGTGTGTGTGTGTGTAAAAGCAAAATGTCATTTAGATACCAAACTTGGTATTTAGGTTCAATATCTTCCACGGATGCGGCACGAAGATTTTCATGAAAATTTCCTCACCCTAAACTACCATTTATGTGAAAATGTTTTTGAATTTCTGGTTTTCTCAAAAATGGCCCTAACGCTTTTAATTATAACACCATATGCTTAAGATATTTGCATGGAAAATAAAGTGCAGGTATATCTTGAACTTTCTGGGAAATGCCTGTGAAGTCCTCTTCACTCTGATTGACTTTTGTATAATTGGTAAACCGCGAGAAATAGACAAACACTCACTTCACAAAAAAAAAAAAAAAAAATGTAGATCTTGTTATAGCACACAATTTGTGTCTAATAACATGTTTTTGGAGTAAGTCATTTCCGAGATATTCATTGTTATGAGTTTGAATTTTGAATACTTATACTTTTTACACTGGCAAGACGCCATTCTTTGTTTTATTTTCTTTCTTCTCGTGTTTATGCAAAGAGCATGGAATTTCAAAGCCGTCACATAGTGACAGGATCTTGAAAAAATCTGACTATAGCTTCACCTACTGTGTCCTACAAGAAAATGTGTACATGTATATCGAAAACTGATCTGGGATAACAAGAAGTATATAAAACAATACTATTTTACAAGAGTGAATAGAGAAAGTCATGTGAATAAAATTAATCATATTTTTTTCAATGATAATAACATTGCATTTACAGACGTGGTCAAATTATTAGACTAAACATTCTGTTTTGCCTAATACTTGAAAATATATTCTTGCAACATAAAGCATTAGTTATTATAGTTAAAACATTAATAAATTCGAGAAAGTATTATTAACTCTTAGTTATTTTTGGTATATTTTAGGTAAATATTTTTCTAAGTTACTGACCTGCACCTATCTTTGCTAAAGTTTGCTGATGTTTCTATGATGACAATGTTTAATGAAAAGTCGATTTATACGTTTATATAATAACCTGGTTATATTGGTATAGTAGTGGTTGTCTATCCATTAAGGTTGTAATGACAAAACATATCATACAAACATTTGGAAAACATCCCCATATGTTATAGCTCTCAATACACAGCTATTTTATTATTGCTACTGCATTCAGGGTATCCAAAGTGATTAAGATTAAATTTTTAAATGCCTAATAGCAGCAACAAGAAGTATATTTAATTTTAAAATGAACTAGATCACGGAAGTTGTAGTAACTTACGAAGTTTAGTCTAATAATTTAAACATTTCTGTATAAATCCATTCAATATTTATTTTATATGTGATTTTTAAAAGAAACCTCATGTGTAATACCCAAAGGAAATCGTTCTGAAGGACGTTATCAGAAGAAAGGGAATGAAGTACGTAATTCACTTATAGAAACTTGGATGAGTGGAAGTGGGTAGTAAATCAATTACGCAATTTGCCGCGAGTTCCGATTCTACAGTGGAAAAACAATCTGTCTACGAGCGCAACTGTTGAGTGGTACACTGAATAAACGGAAATTGGTGATGTACAACTGCTGAAATGACCACTAGTCTGTATGAGTAAGACAATGAATAGTGCCTGCTGTTCAACTGAGATTCATGTAGTTGATGGAATAGTCGACCCGGAGCTGAAAAACCGCATATCTACGCACGGAGGTTTCCATAATACTAACAAGTACAAAAGGCGCCATTTTAGTAATCTTTATCTCATTAGGGACGCACAAAAAATAACGTAACGGATACAAAACTAATGGGACACAGAAAATACCTATATCGCATCTCACGCTTAAAAGACGTACAGGTTAAATGGTGCACGCTGTTGCCATATGTACCCAGAGCGTCAAAGAAAATCTTCGGCGGATTTTGTATCGCTTTCTGGGGTCTTTTGAGGCGTGTCCTTCACCTGACCTATAGCAGAGCGTGGTGGCTTGATAACACAGCGATAAGGGGGAAAAGAGGGGAGGTTGAACCTTTGCGTTTCCTGAAACCAAAACATGTTTATTGTCTCGGAACCAGTCATGTCGTATACTAGAGAAATTACTCGTGGACGTATCGTGGGTATTTGGGAGGCTGGCCGTACTGTTACAGCAATTGCAACGGCAGTGCATAAAAGTGTTTTTATAGTAAATTACTGGATAAAAATATTCCAGGAAAGTGGGGAAGACGGTCTACATACTCATCAGAAAGTGGGCACTTCTCGTAAAACATCCGCAGATGATGATATTCGTTTACAAAAGTAAATTACTCTTTTGTTATAACTGACTAGAAATTAGAAATACATATGTATATGCACATGGTTTACTGAATATGGCACACATATTATGACAATAAAATTGGGTTATATTTTTGTCTATAATCCTGTTGTATTCCTATGATCAGCAATATGTTAGTAAAGGTATAGTAACGAATTATAGTTTAAATTATTGGGAAAATATGCTGCTGTATTTATTTATTATTTAGCTATGTTCGCTTTTATGCAGCAACAAGCATTGATACCGCTGTGAGAATACCGTTCTGTTTATCTTTTGTTATAAAGTGTTGCCTTGCTATGTAATTAATTAACACCATTCAAGCTTTAATTGGCACCCCCTTAAAATCTTCTCACACTACACATTCTACATTTCGCTAACCTGGGCGCTCATGAAGTTTTCCCCTTAGCTTTTAACCCTTTCAAAGGCGTGTTTTGCACTAGCCGATTAGGTATGGGCTACCAATCACGATAAGAGGACAGTATGACAAACTGAATGCACTCTCTATTTCTTTCTCTTTTAGCCAATACGTCGAGAGCGTAAACATATATTTCACTTCTACGCCATTTTGTAACCTTTGTTGTGTTTATTGGTGCAACTATTTAGCAGGACTGGCGCACGCTTACACCGCGGTCTAAATCAACCAATGAAATGGCCGTGGCTTCGCAAGGCCATGTACAACGATAAATAATGTGATAGACGCGAGGTGCAGTGAGATTTTCTTTGGCGCTCTTTGTACTATACGTAGCTCCCAAGTTTGGCGCTCGCTGCGATTGGTCTACAATCTAATCTTATCTTGTGAAGGAGACATCACCAAATAATGAAATAGCTGCACTGCGATTTAAGGCTAATATAACACATTTAGTTTACACCTGCACTCTATCTCTCCTCTTTGTATTTTTGGTACTTCGAAACACCATTTTACAGCATATACAGGTTGGGCGAGAAGTCCCCGTACCCCTGTGGGTATCAAATGTTATTATGCTATGCAGCTATGTTGTTACTTCTTATCAATTATCGGAATCAATTGTTGGAATTCATGGTTATTTGTTTTCGCAGTCGAGTTGTAACTTATAGGCATGGCAGATGTGAGCGGTCAGAGTTACACCATTGAGGAGCGCTTAGTGGCAAGTGTGTGGGTGCACGAACGACAACACACAGAGCAGACAATGAGACAGGTTATGGGAGCATTCCAGGAAAGATTTAATAAGGCTCTACCATGAAAAGCAACACTTCTAGATTGGGAAAGACGTGCTTGTGCTTTTGCTTTTGGCAGTGTTAAAGACAGGCCGCGAAGTGGAAGGAAGAAGACACGAGAAGAAACATGTTCCGTAGTCTCTGCTTCGATTGAACAATCTCCTATGAAGTCGACACGTAAACGTGCTTCGGAACTCGGTATACCAAGAACATCAATGCCAGATCACATGAAAAAAGATCTTAAGCTCAGAGCTTTTCGACCGACGTTCGTAAACGAGTTATCGGATAGAGACCGGAGTGAGCGCGTTTTAGCATGCCGTGCTTTGTTAACTCAATTTCCTGATGCAGTGAACCGTGCCAAGGTTATGTTTTCAGATGGAAGTGCGATTTATCGCAGCTCATGTGCTAGAAATATTGTCTTCTGTGCCAAAGAGAATCCTCATTACACAGTCGAGTTAGAAAGGAACCCGCCTCCGTAATGATAGGGGCAGCGATGACATCACAAAATCTGCTTGGACCGTACTGTTTTGAAGGGACTGTGAATGGCGCAAATTATTTACACATGTTACAAACGTGGTTAATACCTCATCTTGAGGAAAGGGGCTCACAGAACGCATATGGTTACAGCAAGATGGAGCACCTCCTCACTACGCTCTTATAGTGCGCGAGTTCCTAAATAAACACTTTCCAGGACGGTGGTTCATCAGCAACACCACTCCCTTGAAATGGCCACCAAGAAGTCCTGACCTCACCGCACCGCACCGCACCTGACAACTCGTTATGGTGGTCATTAAGGCGCATGTATCTGCACGTCGTTGTACTACAAACGAAGAACTGCGCAATGCTGTTGAGGATGCATTTCGCACTGTAACACCGGACATGCTCAAGAATATGTCAACAAGAACATGGATGGTATGGAACTGTGTTTACAGCATGAGGGGAACGTACATATATATTGGATACTTAATACGTAAGTACTTGTGCTAAAATAAATCAATTAGCATTCGATACTAGGGAGTACGGGGACTTCTCGCCACCCTGTATACTATCATAGAAATATGTAGGTA
Source organism: Deroplatys truncata (assembly GCA_030765065.1). Lineage (NCBI taxonomy): Eukaryota > Metazoa > Arthropoda > Insecta > Mantodea > Mantidae > Deroplatys > Deroplatys truncata. Next base: position 107,746,143 of record CM060990.1, on the reverse strand, counting down.
TAAAATAATAGAAGCTATAATTTGATAGGGTATTATCACTGTTTACCCTTGACAAAATTACAGTCACTGTGGGTTGAATGTTTTAAAACAGCAAAGAATTAACGATGCGCTGCTGCTTAATTCCATCATATTATGTTAACCTAGCTTGTTTTTATTTTCCCTACCCTTTTTGCTTTCTCTTTTATGGCTTCTTTAGATGACGTATTCTTTATTGTTCCTTTTTTAACCTATACACAACTGTTTCTGAACACCCGGTAGCCTTAGTTGTTTCTTTTACTGCATTGCTAACATTCATTTTACTTCAATAATCTAACATTCATTATTTATTTTCGTTTCTATTTAGTTTACTAACATTTCATCTCTTCCAAGCTTCATATTCCATAACTATAAATATTTATGCATTTCACAGTGTATAAACGTACCCACTTCCTTCAACTGATGTTAACCAAACTGTCTTTTGCCTTGCGCCTGGCGCCTGTTAGCTGAATAGACGGATGAGATTTGTTTGTCAAACATAATGAATGCAAGAGGTTACAAGATTCCAGCTTCTTTTAAAAACTGTCTCCAACCTTCCTCAACATTTTCTCTTACTTGATCTCCGTTGTAAACTCAATAACAAAAAAGCTTCTCGCTGTCTGACTTGTGCTGCATCGTTATAGAATTTTCGAAAATATTTAATTTAATAAATTATAACGCTCATCTCATTAAACAAAGAGAATTCAAACTTGGCAGATGCTTTCATTTGTTACAATACTGTAGAAGTCAGCTAATCCTACATAATTTACTAAATATTTCTACTTTATTCTACATTGTTTTAAACAAAACTGAAGAAGTATGTTTTGAGTAGCTAAATAAAATTACAATCCTAGGGAAAATAAATATTAGGAATAGTATTGAAAAAGACTGGGAAGCGAATGTTACTGTGAATTTGTAGAAGGGTTGAGTTAGACAGTGCCATCAGCGGCCGGAAACGGGTGGTTTTTCCCTCTATTGTTAAATGTCCCGTTAGGTTGCTGGAACGCAGATGTGTAGAAAAGGGTCAATGTTCGCCAAAAGCCAGATAGCTTTAGGCATGCAATGAAAGAAGCTAGAAATCAGGTGATAGTGGAATGGGGAGATAGAAAATATGAAATAGAGAAACAGAAGAGTTTAGAAGACACACTTGGCCGTGGTAGTTCCATGGAGATGGTCCTTAGGAAATGTGTCGGCGGATAGGTGCGATGACATGAAACATAGCAATAAGGAGTTGCACGTGTGTGTGTCGAAGTAATAGCAGGAATCAAATTTTAAAACGGTGACGGGAAATAAACGAGCAGGAAAACAAAACAGTCGTATTCACCCTTAACCCGAGATCCAAGATCCATGCAAAATCCCTGAGCTAGTACCGAACCCGGGATCATTCCTACAAATCCTGTGCCGCCAAATAGCCAGTACCACCGCAAAGAAGGAAATACCACCGCAAATTGGCGCCCAAAAGAAGTACCGCCGCAATTTGGCCGCCCAGCGTGGGTCTAGAATCAAATCGAAGGAAGACCACCGCAAAACGTACGTGTATGCCTTCAATGATAAACTCGTCTCCCTCCAAAACCTACACCTCTAAATTACCTGTCTAGCACAGCGCTTGAAGCATTAACGTCGGATACCGCAACCCATCTGTTTATCCTTCGAAGGATAAGCCGAACTCTTGTGTTTACGTGGAGCCACCATCGGTGAGGTTGCCTGTACGTGAGGAGAAGGGCAGAAGAAATTAGTTTAGCGCAAATTTATCTCACAATTACAATCCTCTATTGTATTCAAGGATTAAGGTAACCAGGAGGTGTATATCCAGGTACATCTAGCAAATAATGCAGCAGTGTACATCCTGTACTGTATCTCAAGAAGTTCTAAAGCTATCAGTATGCAATTTATGCGAGATATTACGAATACTAACTTATTAAAACGCCTTGAACATTTTAATTGTATAATGCACTTAGACAATTTTTTAAACATTCTAAAACAAAAATAAATTTTCATTAAAAAGCTGAAAATGCTGTGACAATCACAGAGTTTTCTTAGAAATTATTGTTGGAATTAGAATGGTGTTTTTGTTTTACATAAACTGAATACAACATATAATATATAAATTATAATTATTTAAGTCCTACTATTAGTTCATAAAAATTCATACCAAACAAGGGTGAAAATACATATCTATTTTTTAAATTTAGAAATTATTTTTTTTCAAGCAACTAATATAAATTTATCGCAGATAGAGAAATCTGGGGATATTGGATGCTACAAAACATCTAAATTTTACGAGATAACTTGATTCTCAAAGAGCAGATAACCAGCTGCCATGGAAACTCAAGCGTGTGTGCTGTACCACCATCTTGCTGCAACAATTTTGGCTGCTCCTTGTAGATCTTAAACACGTGTCCACAGAGAAATTAATGCTATTCTAGTTTAAATGTTCCAAAAATCGTTTGACGGCATGTATTGTAGTCTGGCAGAATGTTGTCGCAGAAATTGAGACCATTTACGGAATATAATTTGAAGGAAATAAAATGTTTTCGTGTGTTGCATAAAATATCAGATTATAGACATAAATATAATACATTTTTAATTAAAACATTACACAATTAGTGTATACTAGACAGCTGTAAAAAACCGCGTTCATCGAATATCTCCAAACAAAATAAGTTTGAACAGGATAAAGTGTGAAAAAAATGGATTTTAATATATGTTTTTTCTTTTCTTTTTGTTTTGGATAGCACGACTTTCGAACATTTATGGGATACGTGAACAGTGTAACCACTGAGTAGGGATGGAAATCGAGACAGGTGGTTACAATCGTTTTGCACTACAAGAGCGAGACACCGGAATGTTATCGGATCGCGCGTTGTAGCGTGTGCGTTTCTTGCCAGTAGTGAACCGGTTTTGCCTGCCGTCCCGACTTCACACGTCTCGGTTCTCATCCCTGGTAGTAAGCAGCGGATTGGAATGCATAGCAAGACAATTGTGACTGCTTTGGACTCTTTCGATTTTTTAAATACGTATAATGGTTTCACAGCATAAATATAAAATTAACCAATAAAATGTTAATTAGGAGTAATGAAGCAAGTATAAACTTTGCCTATTAATGAATAGCATTAATTTGTGAAGCACTTTAGGAATTATGTTCATCTCCATCATCCACGTAATAATAATAATAATAATAATAATAATAATAATAATAATAATAATAATAATAATAATAATAATAATAATAATTGGACCCTTTCAATGCATCACAAGTCACTTTGAGTTCTGACAATAAACAGCGAACTTCTAATGAAAATTATGTTTTTCACTTCTTCAGTGAAACTGTGTGTGCTATTTCAGTGTTACAAGCAGAAGTTTGATAGCTTTATGGCACAGATTTTTTTTAAAGTTCCATTTATAACCCGTCTTTAACTGCAAAGGTCTTATCGGCGGAATTTCCTTTGGAACACATTGCCTAGGCAATGAAGTTCACTCGTATTCATTGGATTACTGATTTTTTCATTAGATCACACACACACACATTCACACTCTCATTCATACTTCCAGACTTTGGGGAGGATAGGGAATAATCCTGGCTAGAGAAAAATTCCCACCCCCCAGCCGGGAAGCAAACCCGGGACCCCTCGCACAGAAGGCAGGTGCTCTACCGACTGAGTTATGGGAGCCAGCCTAGACAGATTTCAATGACCAACCCTGTATTTTGCTAAACGTTTGTTCCTTTCCTCCAGGGCTTCTTCAGATAACACATCGATTGGTGAGATAATGGCTTTAATTACTTCTGATAGTCCACCAGATACCTCCAGTGTTGGTTTGTCAAAACCAATATATCTGCTATTTTTGCTTGAGTTTTCGGTCTAAAATATCAAATTTACTTCTTTCAGTACATTATATGTTGAATGTACATCAATTCCTCTTTTCCTTTTTTGTTTGTTTGTTTGTTTGTTTGTTTATCCCCTACGTATGTTACGCTGATATTTCAATAAAATACTTTGAATTAAACGAAACAAACTTTATTGTTTTGAATACTAAACTAACAAAGGATATGGTGAATTGTAGGGTGCATTATATTTTATCACTTTGTGTAGATTAATTTGTTATATATGTTATTATTTCAGCCGCATCTGTCTTCCCTAAATGTCGAAGGCATATCGGAGTTGTCATGCTGAGTTCTTGTTCCGAACTTTCTTTAAAGTTTATCTCCCCAGTTTCCTTTTGTTGCTGCTATCTGCAAAGGGTTTCTTGCATTTTTCTACTGTTAAAATGGATGGAACTGATCTGTATCCATGGTGTTTGTATAGCTTTACAAACCGTTCGAGAAAATCTTAGTTCTTTCTTCAAACAATGGAAAGGTTTAGTTATATAGGTTATACAACGGAGGAAGATACTTCGCGCCTGCGACCTGCATCATCTATTGCGGCTACTACCCCCCCAGGAGGCTACAGGCCGCAAGCAGACAGGTCACAGAGACACACGGAACTCCCTAACAGTTCAAGGCTCGAAGACCCTTCCACTACTGGAGCTACCTAGAGAAGAAGATGAACGACCCGTCGACCAAGCAGCACTCCAGTGTACACGGGAGTACTCTTTCCTTTGAGCTAACATCCGCGCCATCTACCCTGCACCGCCATACGCCACGAAACCAAGAAGTACATCTGAAACATGTGGAGACGAAAAGAAAGGGAAATGATGGAAAGGAAATTGTGGTAGATGATAAACCACCCCAGTATTCATCCACCTACCAGGGAAAACCATGAAAATCCAAGATTAGAGTGGGCGGTCAACGGGAATCGAACCTGGGATCTCCCGATTACGGGCTTCACACGTTATCATGGAGCCATCTTGCTCGGTAAGATTTAGTTAAATACCTGGATTTCATTTTAGAATTCTTTTAACATTTGGCTTTAAATCTGCACTTAAATGCACTCAATATCATTTTTATGCTCCATAAGACATTTTATACTCCTGTATATTTAATTTGGAAAGGATGCATTTTTACCAGGTGTTCATTGCTCTGCATTTTGTCAAACGTTACGTTAGGAGGGAACGTGGTAGATCGCGCACCGCTGTAAATAGGGCGAACACTCTCAGCAAGAGCGACAGATTGCCACAAACCGCAAATTAACTCAGAATCTAGATTAGTTTCTCTAGAACCTGATTTAGGAATAGTTACTTAGAGGACTATTACTAAACCCAATCTGTGATGTGTTGTCTACAATATTGTATCTACGTTCAGAGTATTTTAGTATATGTTGTATATTTAGTATATTTAATGAAATTTATCTATTGCGGAAACGATATGTTTAGAGAAAGAGTAATGTGGCCTTTGGAAAAAAAAATACACGATAAATCAACAATTTTTGTTATACTCTGCAATTTTGGATGCTAGTTTCATTTGTGAATTTGAAGTAAAAATGAGCGAAGAACGTGATTTTTACGGTTCATCAGAAAAAAAACTATGAATATACTTCCAGAAAAGTCAAGGAAAGTTTATTTATGTAGTTATATGAAATTCAAGCACTGGTGTGTGGGTAATGAAGCAGACATAAATGAAGATTCTTTGTTGGCGTATTTTTATGAGAAGTCGAAAAGTATTAAAGCTTCGAGTCTTTGGGGTGAATATTCCTATTTTGATTAATGATAATATTGATATTAGTAAGTTTGGAAAATTAAAGATATTTTTAAAGAGTGTGTTTTAGTTTTGTTGAACCTGTATTTTATGTTTTGATGGCGTGTTTTGTGTTTTGTTAGAATATAAGGTACAGGTTTTGTTGTCTAGTAACTAGGAACTAAAGCATCACTGATTATTACAGTAGTGGATAAGATATTTTGATAAAATTGTATTACGTGATGTCAGGGCGTTGAAAAGTTTAAACGGTTAGCATTAGATCGGGAACGCTACTATACGCTACATAATGGTGAAATGAAACGATGACTTTTATAGCTGATTCGGTAGAGCACCTGCCTACTGTGCGAAGGGTCGGGTTCAATTCCCGACTGAGGGGATGGGAATTTTTCTCTAGCCAAGATTATTCCCCATCCTCTCCAGAGTCTGGAAGTATGAATGAGAGTGTGGATGTGTGTTCTAATGATTAAAGCCCAAAGTTTGCTCGAAACCCAAAGACAAGCGAATACGAGTTAACACCATTGCCTATAGGTAATAATATATTCAAAGGAAAGGCCCCAGATAAGACCATTATAGTTAAAGAAACCTTGAGGTTATTTTTTCATACTTATAAATATACAGAACAGCACCTATACCAAACTAACAACCAAATAAATTCACTGCTTAAGCACAAACATTGTTAAAACACAGGGATACTTTTTATTATAGGTAATTCCACGAGAGGTCAAAAAGTTATCTAATGAAACCCGTAACCTCGAATACGATTTACTAAATGTATTCCATGAATAAAATGTAACACATTATATAGAGAATACTTACTTTCTTACATCTGTCGTTTAAAATTAAATCACCGTTCTGTTAGCTGCCAGATCACGGCATACTAAACGAATGAAGAATCAAATGAGTTGTGGAATATTAATCAATGCTACTAGCAATGGGAATGAGAACATAATTAACCTAAAATAGGCTAAAATCAAAACACAATAAAGAAATATTATTTTCAAGAACCATGATTTATTTGGAAATTGACACTATTTGAATGTGCATTGATTGAAAACACAGTTAGATATGGTAGCCTATTAATCACTTCATACTAATATAATTACGATTCAGTAACGAGCTGGTGTTTTATTCCATAAGGTCGTATCCTGCATATGAATGAATGGAATCATCTTCACAATAGAGTGCGGTCGTTTTAAGATAAGGCCGCAGACCGGCTAAATGCGTAACACTCTGTACTGCAGTGACCTCGGTATTTTTCCGATGCGCAACTGGCGGCGCATGACGCGTTCAAGGTTATGTTTATCAGCTGTGCTTCAGTCTCTGCTTTGTCTTACGTGTTGTAAAGAGGGCTGTGCATCTCACAGATGGAGTTTATTCAAGACATATGTGTTGTGTGTGATTTACTTAAGAGTGTTAATGTCTTGTTATTAGTCGACTGCAATGCCTGCCAACAAATTCACGTTTGAACAACGATTTTTTATGTACGATACATACGTAAAAACTGAATCGTGTAGACAGGTGTGTAGCCAGTTTCAGGAAAAATTTTCTGGTATTCCAGTTCCAGGTAGAGAAACTGTTAAGATGTCTGCTTAGTAAGTGTAAGACAATGGGATCACTAAACGCAAGAAGCAAAAATGAGATGTTCTAACGGAGGGAAAAATTGACGAAGTTCGCGTATCTGTTGTGGGAAACCCTAAAAATTAAAGTTTATAGGAACAATCCCCACACCATAGACGAACTTAAGAACAACATAAAAACAGAAATTTTGAACACTACGCAAGAATAACGATGCGTGTGAATAGAAATTTCATCCAAAGATGCCAGGGATGTCTTCACGCAGATGGACACCACTTATAACAAGGCTAGTACTCATTATAGTGCAGGTCACTATCACTCGTGAGTAAGTAACGCGGGAGTCGGAAGGAAAACCCCCCAGCGTAATAGGCAGTGTGCGGAGCACGCATACGTGCGATCCGTGGCCTCACCATAAAATGACTGCACTGTATATGCTCATAACGCGTTTATCTTGTATGACGCGACTGGACGGACGAAGGATCTAACTCGTAGCAGGTATCAGGTTGAACGACCTCGCTGTGTGATAGCCTAGCTCAGGCGCCTATGAAGGGTAACAATAGGTGTGGTTCAGTATTCTGTTGTTTGGCATCTCGTATAGTGAAAATAACATCATGTGAAGCTGTTTAATGATTGCATTTACTGTGTAGTTATCCTAGTGTATACTGCAGAACAGCGCTCGTTTATGTTAAGCTTTGCTTGAATGTCGTCACATGTGGACTATCAGCACAAATTCCCTGGTGTTATCGTTCCTAAGAAATCCATTGTTACAAACAATTTAAACAAAAAAAAACATAACAGTTCTAGCCGAGGTACAACTTAGACAAGGTTGGTCAGTCGTGAAAGAATATAAGAAGATCGCTGCTTCCATTAAAGCGTATTTTAATGACAGAATGAGTGACTGTCGTGCTCGCTCTCCAGATCCAAATCCATGCGATTATTATCTGTGAGGAACGCTTAAAGACACATTTTATGCAACAAATTCCCATATTCTTGACGAATTAGAAGACAACCGGTGTGCGTTTTCCAATATTTCGGCTGCAGAAATTCGTCGAACGTTCAATAACATTTTCAACATGTTCCAGGCTTGTATAGATCCATGAGGGGCATCATTTTGAACACCATTTATAATGAAAGGTATGTGTAATATATTCATCATTTTGCACCGCTAGTGTTATCTAGGGGAGAAACGGCGGTCGGATTTACCGCCCCTGCATGAACGGATTCATATAGCAGTGCCAAGGGACCTGTGGGCTGCCAGTTGCTCATTCTGGTGTTCGTCACTACGGCTGAGATTCTTAAGCTTTGTGTATCTCTAACTTTGAGAATTAAAAAAGTAAATAAATAAAATAATGAACTTTATTTTTACAATGTTTACTCCCAGATTCGATTTCCGGCCGACTTGCACTGTGATATTTATCAGTCTTTGCTGCCAGAAGATCGTCAATAAAAAGAGGTTAATGACCAATACTAGATAGATATAATTCACATTGCCGGTTAAACCAGTAAACAAAAACATTCTAAAAGTGCTTTTTTATAATTTTTTTAATTTAGCAGACGAGTGTATCAATTTTAACTGGTTCTGAACTGCTTTAAATTAGAAAAAAGACTATGTTAGTTTTGGTTGATTTTGTATGAAGGTAATTAAAAATGAAACATAAGTCAATGGCGTAATTGCGAATCTTTCCTATATTTAATTCAGTATTGTATTTTGATTTATTTTGTAAACGGTAAAATAAAATCACAACAATTCTGTAAGTAGTGCCAGTTTTATTGTATTCCAAAGATGCAAATTACTGAGTAATAGCTTCAATGTTGATAGGAAAGGCTCAAGTTCTATCTATATTAATCAATTTCTATGAGACTTTTACTGAAAACTACACCTTTTTAAAGGTAGTTTACTATCATACTATTCAAATTATATAAATAAGTTTAAGAAACAATACATTTTCCAATTAAAAATCACTTAAGATTTCTTTCATTTTTTTCGTATCATAGTAAAATCCAATCATAAAGTATTTCAATTTAGGACTTCTCCTGTTTTTGTTCCCTTGCTTCAGATGTGTCTGCAGGTCAGAGACAGATTTTGTATTTTCTAATAAACAAGCTTTCACTGAGCCCTCGAGCTTGGGTATTGTTGGGGGTTGAAACGATGGCGAGATTAGGAACGTGCTAGAACAAGCCTTTTGCAACTCCCTAAGTATGAGCATTCCCTTATTTAAACATTTTAATTGAATCAATAATATTAAAAGCTTTCTGAACAATCGTTAAAAGTAAATTCCAAGAAGTGAAATCAGAAACTGTGAGAATAGCAGTGAACCGTAAAATTAAAGGAGACTCCACGTGCTAAACCGGAAGGTGACAACTTCTTTGCACACTGTTTGAAGATACCAGAGATAAAGTATACAAAATTAATTTCCTGTTGCTAAAATATGTGGGGAAAAATAGCTCGGTTACAGTATATTAAATATTTGGTATGATTTAATAAATGCTATCTTCAGATTTTATTTCAATTCTGGGCAAGTTATGAAGACATTGGGGTTTATTGACATTTTAAAATTATTCTTTGGGCGGTCCTTATCCTCGGTAAAACGAAAGCGAAAGATTATACTTTTGATCCAAAAAGTCTGTTTTACTGGTTAAAACCCGTTAGTGGAAATTAGTCCACAAGGGATGCCCCCTAACTCTTGCTAGGATAGGTAAATACATATATAAATAGATAAATAAGTAAATAAGTAAACAAACACTCTGGATGCTTATAAAAATAGGTTACGACTTGGTGGTAATGATATCCTTATTTTTATATCTATTATCTTTTCTTTGCTTCTTTGAAACGCTAACCTTAAAGTGGACAGTCACATCGGATGGTTAATGAAAGCATAAATAGAAATGAAAATGAGCTTGGGAACCTCAAATGCTAAAGATACCTATGTATATTCATCGTAACGACGGAGAAATAAACCTTGAAAAGGAACCTCACCCAAACAGCTTGACTCAAACGAGATTTGAATCCAGGTGCACAGCTTGGGGAAAATATCAGTATTGGTATCATTAAACCACTATAATTATTATTATTATTGCTGCTGCTAGTACTGTACTTTAGCCCAGGTGTACCACCTTAGTGGTCTGCATGTCGCAGTAGGTTGAGCGCTGTCTTATGCTCAAATTTGTGGGTTCGATCTCGGAGCAGGATGATGGCATTAAGTCCGCTTAGCTGCAATACCTTCATGTCAGTAGGTTTACTGGTATATACAAGAACTCATGAGAGACAAAATTCCGGTACAATGACGCGCTGATCCTGGAGGTTGATAGCATCGTTAAATAATTCTAATACAACAGACTGCGAGAGAACAGAAAGGAAGTACAAGAAATACGCGAGAAACTTGTGAAGAAAAACAAAGAGCCTTGATAACGTGCACATTTGTGTTTGGAAATTTTAAAAACTGATACAATATCGTTGAGCTATGCAAGTTCATAACTTCCAGGTGAAATTAAAACGATCCGGTATTGTCAGAATCGTTTCTACCAATCTGAAAAAATTTCTATGTATAACAAATCACATGACTCTCTCAATTATTTTACTAGGCTTATTCACATAAGATTCTTTTTCGAGAAGATGAGCCTTCATAAACGAAACACAGAAGGATACTCTTTTGAAATTTTATGAAGTACCATCTCTTCTTCACGGCTCGGAATCGGAAAACATCAAACGCAAAAGAAAAATGCATCAGAAAGGAGATTATTAAGAGCAATCGCTGGATATAGAAGGACAGACAGAAAACATAGCGATGCAATAAGGAAAGGATTGAACATACACTACGTGATCAAAAGTATCCGGATACCTGGCTGAAAATGACGTATAAGTTCGTGGCGCCCTCCAACGGTAATGCTGGAAGTCAATATGGTGCTGGCCCACCCTTAGCCTTGATCACAGCGTTCACTCTCGCAGGCATACTTTCAATCAGGTGCTGGAAGGTTTCTTGGGGAATGGCAGCCCATTCTTCACGGAGTGCGGAACTGAGGAGAGCTATCGATGTAGGTCGGTGAGGCCTGGCACGAAGTCGGCGTTCCAAAACATCCCAAAGGTGTTCTTTAGGATTCAAGTCAGGACTCTGTGCAGGCCAGTCCATTACAGGGATGTTATTGTCGTGTAACCACTCCGCCACAGCCCGTGCAGTACGAACAGGTGCTTGATCGTGTTGAAAGATGCAATCGCCATCCCCGAATTGGTCTTCAACAGTAGGAAGCTAGAAGGTGCTTAAAATATCAATGTAGATCTGCGCTGTGATCGTGCCACGCAAAACAACAAGGGGTGCAAGCCCCCTCCAGGAAAAACACCACCATACCATAACACCATCACCTCCGAATTTCACTGCTGGCACTACACACGCTGGCAGATAACGTTCACCGGGCATTGGCCATACCGACACCCTGCCATCGGTTCGCCACATTGTGTACTGTGATTCATCACTCCACACAACGCTTTGCCACTGTTCAATCGTGTAATGTTGACGCTCCTTACACCAAGCGAGGCGTCGTTTGAAATTTTCCTGCGTGATGTGTGGCTTATGAGCTTCCGCTCGAACATGGAATCCAAGGTTTCTCACCTCACGCCTAACTGTCATAGTACTTGGATGCAGTTTGGAATTCCTGTGTGATGGTCTGGATAGATGTCTGCCTGTTACTCTTTACGACCCTCTTCAAATGTCGGCGGTCTCTGTCAGTCAACAGACGAGGTCGGCCTGTACGTTTTTGTGCTGTATATGTCCCTTCACGTTTCCACTTCACTATCACATCAGAAACAGTGGACCTAGGTATGTTTAGGAGTGTGGAAATCACGCGTACAGACTTCTGACACAAGTGACACCTAATCACCTGACCACGTTCGAAGTTCGTGAGTACCACGGAGCGTCCAATTCTGCTGTTTCACGATGTATAATGACTACTGAGGTCGCGGATAATGAGTACCAGGCAGTAGGTGGCAGCACAATGCACCTAAGATGAAAAACGTATGTTTATGGGGGTGTCCGGATACTTTTGATCACATAGTGTATTTAATCTAAACAATAAAATAAAGGAATATCAAGAATAACATTATGCTCATATGTGACGGAAGCCAGAATCCCGCATTCCCAAGATCCTAGAATACGAACCCAAAGGGAGTCGAGAGAAAGGAAGACTCATGAAGAAATGCATGGACTAGTTTCTTTGAGAGGGCGGAGCAGTGGTTTCTTTTCCTATCTTCTTCTTGTTAATCAGCAATTTATATTCGCCAGAAATGGAATTAATACATTTGCTTTTGAAAATACACAAGAGCTTACAGAAGGCTGTGAGGAGAGTGAGGCGTTTAAAAAGCAGGTGGGAACTATATACTAGCCTTATTATTACATGTTGGTTTCGTTAATATACGAAAAACAAAAGAATAACTACTTAAAATTTCAAAGAATGCTCTTTGAAGTGTTGGAGCGAGCATTTCGGAAATTATTTTGTGTGTATGTGTGTTCCGGTTATATGTCGGATTTAACATCTAAGGTTATATATATATATATATCTGTTCTGTATATCTTGGGGTTTTCTTTATAAACATTAAATCCCCAACCATATACAGTCTAGCTCATACTTCCAGACTCTAGGGAGGATGGGGAATAATCCTGGATAAAGAAAAATTCGCATCCCCATCCTGAAATCGAACCCGCGACCTCTGGATTTGGAAGCTAGCGTGCTAACAACCACACCACAGAGGGGATCAAAGAAATCTTATGTGACGTAAATTGTATATTTTAATATCGTGATTTTACCTGCTGCAATGTTTCGTCTGTCATGCTTTCCCAGCATAAAATTCAACGGGAAAAAAGGGGACTACATTTGATATGCATTCCACATTTGACAAATGCAATTTTATTTCTCTTGATAATAACTCAAATTTAGGATATTTTAAAATGGTTAGAGACAAGTTTGGGAAAATAAAAAATGAAATATTTTATATATAAGGTTGTTGATGTGTAAACTTCTTTAAAAACTTCGTCTTGCATCCTTAAAAGTTGTCTAATTAATTACATTATACACTTTGGTTCTCATTCTGCCTTTCTTCTTTCCCTACCACGTACATTGTGGGTAGAGAAGGTATTGCATTCCACCCAAAAATTTGATACCGAGATTTCACCGAAATACATGTTTTGAGGCACCTGAATCCAAATAAACCGTTTTTAGAAAAAGGACCGTGTGTGTGCGTGTGAGCGCGCGCGCGCGCGTACGACTATGAACAATATAACGCAAAAATGAAAATTCGGATAAATACCAAACTTATTAATTAAGTTCAGTATTTTCAAAAGATGCGACACAAACATTTTCAAGAAAATCCCCAAATCCATAACTACCCATTTCATGGAACATTCTTGGAAGTTTTTGATTTTCTAAAAAATGGCTCAAATTATTTTGGTTAAAATACTACGTATTAAAGATACTTACATTCATTATCTGTTTACCCTCATCTTATGTAGGAGTTACATCACCCAGGACTTACAAGCGGGTGCCTGGGGTCAGAGGCCCGTCGAGGAGCAGACACTCATGGATCAGCCCGATGCCTGGTATGGGATGAAGGAAGTAGATGAAACGAAATGTTAGTGAAATGGATGAAAGGAAAGGTGATAATGGAGCAGTTGGTGGAATGAGTGGCGGGGGAAACCGGAGAACCCGGAGAAAACCCGCCCAGACGCCGCTTCGTCCACCACAAATCCCACATGTAGGTCCCTGGGATTGAACACGGGCCGCCTCGGTGGGAGGCGAGCGGTCTAACCACTCGGCCACGGCGCCGCCTTTAAAAATACTTACATGACAAATAAAATGTTTATCTTAAATGTTCTGGGAATAGCCTGTGAAGTTCTCTTCTCTCAGAAAGAATTTTATATACTCTTGTATAGTTGGTAAACCTTAAGCGATAAACGAAACCCTACTACAAAAAAGCGTGGATCTCTTTAAAACGCACAATTTCTTTCTAATAAAGTTTTTGCGGCATCAGCTATTTTCGAGATATCCGTTACTAAAGGTTCGAATTGTTAAATACTTAGCCATTCTTTTCAAGTCCTGTCGATTTTCAGTTGTTTCTCGTGATGTTAATAATTATAATTATATGTTTGATTTATTATTATTGCAAATGTATATAACGTTATATTATTTATTTTGATGACTTATTGATTTTAATTTTTTATTTTTATTTTATGTTTTGTGTATAACATTATTTGCAAAAATTTAAATGTATACAAAATTGAACATTTTAAATAAATTATAGAATTTGGAATGGACGTCCCGTTGTAGGAAACCAGGTGCCGGGATGGGGTATTACAGACCTTTTTTATATTTATCTGTTTGTTTTGGTTTTTCGCGATGTCATGGAAAGAGTATTAAACTTCAAGGACAGCGTGTAGCGTTCGGTTCTAAAACATATGTCTGGCGCTATTCGCTTTGTATCTATAATGGAATGTGTAATGCAGCTATTTCCAGAAAGGTTTATATGGACTAAAATGAAGTAGACAGGAAAGTAAGTTCTCGTAAGAATAATTTATATACTCACTATTAAGTGATAGGGGGTAAAGAAATTCATGTGAATATATCACATCAAATTCTTTTCACTGATATGATTCAGAGACGTACGCGCTCGCCTCTACGATTTCCTTTTTTACGCAGCCAGCATCAAAGTTTGTGTTGTCGGTGAAACCCGGATATCGAATTTTGGTTGAAATTCAATAACTTTTCTTCCTTAGGTGAGCGGTAGAAAAGGCAAAAAAGATGTGTTATTTGGAGCGAGATAGAATCACGCCTAAAAGCAGACAAGTGTACAACGCGGCTGTTGTGAAGGGCAGAAACCCAATGAAGAAGAACAAAATGTATTTACAATATCGCTTAAATTCGTTGCTTTATGGATATTCTGCTTTCACATATTCCATAAATATGGTGTGCGTGATGCAATTATATTATTATTACTATATTTATTATTATTATTACCATCATACCTTGGAAGGTCTATTTATCGACTTTTAACAATGCAAAGTGTGTGCATGATCCTAAAATACCAACACAAATGACAAAAGTGTCCACTTTTAAGGGAGCTGAACCCATAAGAACCAAGAATAGTACAGGTCACCTGTTTTAGCTGTCTAGGATGTCTTTTTCTCGTTATGGATGCAGAGATGCTGAATCGAACTTATAGAAGCTCCAAATGTGGTTAAGCTCTTCTAGACCGTCAACGAAACCCAGCGGAGGGCAACGGATATTTTCGAGCGTAAAAATCCTTAGCAATGGCTTCCTTCGGAAGGAAAGTAAAGCCTGTGGTACCGTGTCGTAGATTTACGGCACGTAAAAGAACCTCAAGCCTGATAAAGAGACCTCATTCCCGGTCTTTCACGCCCAATATAGAATGGGACGCCAAGGACCATAGTAGTTAAAGAGCGTCCATAAAAATAAAAATAAAAAAAACGATATCAACATCTTCATTAGCAGGCTAAGGATCCGAGATAGGGTGGAGTGAGGTGGTGCATTGGTGTGTTGTTTACCTGTGAGGCCGTGTACAATCCGCTTCGTAACTAGAGGTGCGATACACTTTGTCTCTGAATCCGATGTATGTGTCCTACTTAATTTTCCATTATCACTAGACCGCACTGTTTACAGTAGCAACTAAGGCAGCGCATTGGCATCTTTGTTTACATCAACAGTACTGTGTTTACGGAACTCTATAGTAAGGTTGCACATACGAGGGCTGTCCCAGAAGTACCCGGCCTGACGTATATATAGCGGTTGTTGTTTCAAACAAATGACTGTGGTAGAAAGTACCACCCTTATAAATCTTAAGTTTGAAGTTTGACATGCTACGTTGTTTAGTAATTGTTTGGCAGCCATTAATAGCGAACTCTCTCAGCGAATTTGTAAACATGGATAAAACTGGCCATCTTTATGTGATATAATGCTTTCATTTGAAAGGTCTTAGTCCAATTAATATTGGAGCTGAGCTAGGCACTATTCTGGGGGAGTCTGCTCCTTCGTTTACAACAATAAAATACTGGGTGGCAGAGTTTAAGCGAAGCTGCACGAGCTGCCAAGACGAACATCGCAGTGGTCGACCAAATGAGGTGACCACGCCAGAAATTGTGAAGATAATCCACAAAACGGAATTGGATTACCATACGACTGAAATCGCGCGAGCTAGCAGACATCGTAATTATTTCAAAAACTGCTGTACATCGCATACTGACTGAAGATTTGAGCATTCGAAAGTTGTGCGCAAGATGGGTGCCGCGTTTACTCACAATGGAACAAAAGCAGCGTCGTGAGGATGTTTCAGTCGAATGTTTGGCGATGTTTCGCTGAAATACGTCGATTCATAACCATGGATGAAACATGGGTCCATCACTTCACACCTGAGACGAAGGAACAGTCAAAACAGTGGATTGAAACGGGAGAATCGGCTCCAAAGAAGGCGAAGACAGTTCCATCTGCAGGCAAGGTCATGGCGTCATTTTTTGGGAGGAGCGTGGGATAATTTTTATTGATTATCTTGAAAAAGGAAAAGAAATCAATGGCGAGTTTATGCAATCTTATTGCAGCGTTTGAATGATGAAATCGAGCAAAAATGGCCGCATTTAGCGAAGAAGAAAGTTCTGTTTTATCAAGACAATGCATCAGTTCACACGTCCATTATCGCCATGGCCAAAATCAATGAGTTAAAATTCCAATTGTTTCCTCATGCACCCTACCCTATTCGCCAGACTTAGCCCCTCTGATTATTTTCTGTTTCCAAAGTTGAAGAAATGGCTTGGTGGTAAAAGATTTGCCAACAATGAAGAGGTGGAGCAAGCAGTTGAAGGCTATTTTGCAGAACTCGACGGTTCTCACTATAAATAGGGTATCGAAGCTATTGAACATCGCTGGGAAAAGTGTATCGAACTGAAAGGAGAGTATGTAGAGAAATAAAGATTTTTTTTCCCAAACATTTTTGTGTTTTCCTTGTTAGGTCGGGTACTTCTGGGACAGCCCTCGTACATTGCTTGCTAAGTTGTCCCGGATCTTTAAACCTGTACATCAGGCACTACGCGTGCCAACTATAACTAATAACATAATCGAACAGAGGTTTTAGTAAACTTACAAAAGTATAAAATTCATTATTTGAGAGTACAACGTATGAATATATTTATTGTTCCGGAGAAAGCGTTGCAATGGAGGGATATATTTCATATCTGTATTGTCATGTCTCTTATAAAATGTATCTCTATCGGAATCAAGGCCCATTGAACTGCATTGTTGCGCTGGAGCGAAATAATTATAATTTTTAAATAATATATTTTCCTCTTTCTAGCTATTACTTCCAAACTTAAAACTTTAGTTTCCCTAATGAATTTGTCCTCATTCGATAGAAATACTTTTATTTAAAATAACACTGGGAATGAGATTTTATTACAAATTACTAAATGTTGGATTTAAATTTCTGTTTTTGCTTATAAGTACACTATGTAAGCAACTTGGCTTTTAAAAACTTTTACGATCTAATTATGTTAACGTACGCCATTATTAATCATCAAAAATATAAGGAAAATTGGTAACTATGGTGGTAAAACTTCCAATGAAAACATTGTTTCAAGACAAGAACCTTAAAGTAAACAAAAGAATAACATTATATATATATATATATATAAAGTTTAAATTGTTCTATAATAAAACGTACACCCCCGAGTCCACTTTTTAGTAGCGATTAACACCCGTTCTTACGGCAGGCGGCACCACAGGTGGTGGACACTGTGATACATGAAATTAAATTATAATTGGGAAAGGGATTTTGGGAAGGAAGCTTTTTAGGTGTAAGTTTAGTTTACCTCCCCGGCAATTGCCAGTTAAAAGGAAAACAAGGAAATAACCTCAGTAATGGAGGTCGGTCCTGGCGGGATTTGAACCGCAGACCTCCCGTTCACTAGTCCGTGCCTAAACGACCTCTGATACCCGTGTCGGTTGTGAGTACATTACCTAATATGCAACGGAGCAAGTTTGTTAATTTTAAGTAAGATTTAAGGCCTGAAATGGTAAATTGCAAACATACTGCGGTTACGTTGTATTAAATCAATAACCATTAAGTCGTTAATAAATTAATGAGGCAGACGTTACCAACATAAATAATACATTAACGCGATATAGTGTAACACAAATAATATGTTATATAATGCAAATTTAACAGTTTAAAGTCTTATGAATACGAGAGAAAGGCAGATTAAGGAACAGTCTACATCAAGACCTGTACTAGGTTTCTCTTGAATGACGCGACTGGCTGCCGACCGCTCCGTCAGTACTGCTATAGGATCCGTTTCTGCAGTAGCGGTGGATCGGAATGCCATTTCTCCCCTAGATAATTCAAACGTTGCAAAACAAGTGAATCTATTACAATCAGCTTTCGTTATAAAATCATCCCCCCCTACGTCTATAGAAGCCTGGCACCTGTTGAACGCATTACTCAACACTCGATGAATTTCTACGGACGAAATATTGGAAAGTGCACACCGAATACTGTTTTCTAATTCGTCCAGGGTGTTTTGTTGCATTAACTTTATCTGTAAACATTCCCTACTGATAATTGTCACATATATTTAGATCTGGAGAGCAACTAGTAACTTATTCCGTCATAAAAACATGTTACATTGCTTCCATAGATTGATTTGCTGTATGTGTAGTTCCATTATTCTGTATAAAAGTAACCAAGCTCTATAGACAATTGAAACTGAAACGCCTGTTTCAAGCGCTAATTGAGGCAGGATTTTATTTGGCCTATTTTTTCCTAGGTTGGCAATTTTGACTATAAATGTTTAGTTTTTTTTCTAACGTGGATCCTGTAAATGTTTCTAACAGGCCATAAATTGTGGTTTGGTTAGGAACGGTGACATCAGAGGCTTTCTGTATAAGTTCAAACTAAAAGTCTACATGCGATTCCGTTCGTGTAAAACATAACACAATAAACACACACTGTTCTTTATATACACCATGATAACCGCACAGTACACATAATTAACAGACAGCTTCATATAACGTTGTTTCCACTATGCATCGTGCCAAATAACGTTAGACTGAACTAAAATACCATTACACTCCATAGGCGCTTGAGCTAGCCTACTGCAGAGCCGGGTCATTCTAAACAAAACTCTTGACGAGTCAGGATTAAGATTAGACAGACGGAGGGACTTGGGGTACAACACCGCACGTACGCCATAGTAGGCCCTTTGTACTTACTTGGGAGGAGGGGATGAAGGGGAGTTCGAAGAGCGACTAGATCCGGACGACAATACGCGTGGTCCCTAACAATTCCAGTATGACACCAATCCTGACGCCGGCGATTCTGCCTTAGACATATCGAACTTGGGGGTCCCGGAATGAAAGGAGCCACTACGAGGAAGGGGCCCCAGTTGACTAGGCAAGCCCAAGATGAAATCTTTACATAGCGCAAATTCCACCGTCCCGCTACAACGCACCAGTCGCATAGTCTTAGTGGACAGGAAATTCGTTGTTTAAGGGGAACCACCCTAATATTCGTCTACCGACCTGGGGAAACCAAGAAAAAAAAAACAAGATCAGAGTCCCGACCCAATGCGAATCGAATCCAAGACTTGAATGCGAGCCTCACGCGTTACTGCGGAACCATCTCGGTCGGTGTTGTTATGGATCAGACCCGACGCGTTATTCAAATAGACACTCTATAGATTACAAAGAGCTTAGTGATGCTTAGTTGTTGTGGAATAGATGTACAGTCTCCATGACTGTACGTGCCGTTCAGTGTCGTGAAGGGATATGCGAGTAGCTCCAACAAACCCTAGTAATTTATGCCCGTTCACGTCCACATAACGAAATATCACAAAAACACTTTGTTTACGGGTGCTTCGCAGAATTAGAGAAACCCATTAAGAGGAGATTAAATAGCGAAACTACCAAGAAAATATCAGTTTTATTTTTTGCTGCAGTGTTATTATTGGAATTTTCAACAGTAGTAGTACCAGTGCTGATAGTTATACGACAATTTAATTGAGGTTTTCGAATGCTTCTCGACCTTCGGTCTCGAAATTATTATCGTATAAAAAGATGCATGAGTTTGAAGCCGAAGTTAAATTGTCATGTAAAACCAGTAGCACGAGTGCTACTCGAAGATAATCACACGAAAGACTTATTATGAACTTACCTAGCTTAGCATCAACCATATTTGTTAGTCCTATAGAATGGAAGCAATCTCTTTGTCGCTTACTGAATTGTCAATTTTATAATTTCTCCCCATACAAAAATCTGAAAATTGGTTTCACACCATACTTTTGTTCTTCTTTTTGTTTTCTGGCGTAAATTATCTACAGCTGCTTTTATATTACCAATATTTTGACTTCCAAAGCGCGGCATTTTCAGGTCACAGCCTACGTGATTTCACTCACTGCATTCATACAGGTTAAAAACAAGTGCACCATCATGAAATACGATCAGTGTAGTAATCGAAGGTGAGTTATTATCAGCTTTGGTTGGCCAACTGAATAGCATACTCTACCTGTCATTGGCTAATGGCATATTGAGTGCAACTATCTCTTTAATTTCATATATTGTATTATTGTAAGCACAATACAGATTAACAGAGAAGTGAGTCCCAGGTTATTTAATTACATAGGCTGCACACAGCCTGACGTTAGCAATTAATTCGCTAATGACCTAAGATGTAAATAACATGCAGCGTGATCAGGGGCTTTGTAACAACCTTGAGGCATGATGACTGGTATCAACTGGAACAACCTCACTTATAACTCATAGTCATCTACCATCCTGTGTTGGTAAAGGTGATTCAACGGGCCGGTCCTCGTAGCCGTGGTCGCTGGAGTGTATAGCTGCGCTCTGCCAAGCTGAGGGTCGCGGGTTCGAGTCCCGCCATGGGCATGGACGTTTTTGTGTATGCTGTGTAATAACGGTAATAAGCGGTAACGGAAACAGTAAAAACACAGTATCACACACACACACACACACACACTGGATAAACCAAGGGAACTTAAAAAAACAAAAAAACGGAGGGGGACACCTCGCGCGCAGCGACCTGCGCAGATCTATTGCGGGTAACACCTCCCTGGAAGATGGAGTGAGATGAAGTAACCACAGGGGGGTACAGGCCGTTGGTAAAGAGGCCACAGCGATGTCCCTAACATTTCCAGGCTCGCAGACTCATCCCAGTGCTGGAACCGCAGAGAGAGGGCGATGAACGACCCACCAACCAAGCAGCCCTCTCTGGTGTCTACTCTGTCCATTGAGCATGCATCCGCGCCACTGTTATAAGCCAAAAAAAAACCTGGAAGCACACTTGAAAGGATGAGAAGGAGACGGAATGAAATGGGAAAGATAGAAAGGAAGTCTGGTAGAGAAGAAACCACCCCAGCATTCGAGAGGTACAAACATGAATACTGCTGCATTTTTGCGAGGTATTATATAGTACATATGTATCGCGTCTTAGCCATGCTGCTTGTAAATTGTAATTTCCAGGGTTTTAATACAACTGTTGGCCATTGACGGAATTTCTTAAGTTAGTGTATCCCTAAGATTATGATATTTCTCAATCATTTGCATCAAAAAGAGAAAATACACATGCTTAAATTGGTAGAATTATATGTGCTCTCCATCAAGCGAATCATTTTCTGGTGGTTTGGATGCTATGGGTAGGAATATGCTTGCTTGTTGCTGCCTACAAGATATATGAAAAAATGAGAAACTATCCCTTACAAAATATTACAGGAAAACTGACTTCTTTATCGAATTCTCTATGTTTTGCCAACGATTTTAATAATAAATGTACTATCTGTACAAAATAAATCCTCTTCGAAATTATTTTTGTTCTTATAATGTCACCTTGAAGATGGGTTGTAACATGAGTGTAAAGGTGCATTTTCTGCATTCACATATCGACTACTTTCCAGAAAATCTGGGACATTATAGTGAAGAGCAGGGTGAACGTTTTCACCAAGATATTAAGGGAATGGAGAGGAGGTACCAGGGGAGATGGAATGAAACTATGATGGCCGACTACTGTTGGATGTTGAGGAGGGACAGTCATCTTCAAGGATCTGCAAGGAAGTCGAAGAAGAGAAAGTTTGAAAAAAATTAAATGAAATACCTTGGCTTCTGGTATCCTTAAAATGTAAATAAATTAGGGGAGCTTTTGAGAGTATTCTTAAAATGTTTCTTGAATAAAAACTTGCCTTGTGTGAAATGGTATTTGAATACTTTTCTACGTTCATTAGTAAAATTGTCAAAACATTACTTCTTATTTTGTGTAAAAACCTGACGTGATAGAAAAAAACGGAAGTTATTTCTGGAATCAGCATAAAAACTTGATTCAAGAACACCTACTTTTAAGAAATCATCTGACAAAAAGTTTGTAAATGCAGACTAGTGTAATTGGCGTGAAAGACCGGTAATTTTGCTCAGAGGCATCTTTATCAGGCTTGAGGGTCTTTTACGTGCCGTAAATTACGACACGGGACCACTGTCTTCACTTCCCTTCCGAAGGAAGCCATGCTAAGGATTTTTACGCCCGAAAAAACTCCATCGTCCTCCGCCGGGCTTGAACCCGCGACCTCGGGAACTAGAGGCTAGCATGGTAACCGCTATACCACGGAGGACGACTGAATGATACTCATTTTAATTTAATTTTTATGGTTTCCAAAATTTTTAAGTCGTGCCGGTTACAGAAAACAGCCAAAACTTAAATTACAACAGGAATAGGACATTTTTCATCACCTAAGTTACGGCATTTTTTTAAGTTTCTAAAAATAGTACACAGTGTTCTTTCGGAAACCGATGCCAGTGCATCTACATTATTGTGTGATTCGACTTTAGTGAAAAATAACTGTGACGTTGGACTTTAAAATGTAAAAATAATGACGTATCCAGGGATTGAAATTTAAAGAGTGAAAATGGTCCGTTAAACAGTGATACTGCTTTATGAGAAATGAACGAAACAACTACAATTATTTCAGTGTGCACGGTGTGAAACAAAATTTGAATGATTTCAAATCTAGAAAAAGGAAGGGCGGTTGTCGCAACAGATATTGTACTAAGTCGTTATTTGATAAGCAATGGAGAATATGCTTCTAGGTTCTATTCTGTATATTCTCTTATTATAGGTTAAATTTTCTGCGGCCCATGTCACGTATATGCAGATGTGTCTGTCTTCACAAGTTCAGGATTTTCCGATCGGAAACATGGAAATCAGGTTTTATCGCAGCATAAAACTCCTATTGGCCATAAGTCAGTCGCTACGTTTATGAAACAAAGGGGTCAGCCATTGGGGAGGTCGGATCATAATTTTATTTCCAATACGACAGAAAAATGGAGGGATATATTGAGAAGGGTGGTAGCTTTAATAAAGCTCCAACCTCACGTGGTCTGCCTTTTAGGGGCACTGGTGGGATTTTCAGACCACAGCATAGTGACAATTAGATTATGTTCCCTGAGGCCATTGCTGAATTCGACCCGATTTTAGCAGAACACACAAGGATAAGATCATGTATCATATCTAACCTCCACTACCTGTAGGGATCAAGAGTCAGTCATAGAGTATAGGGTATACAACGGAGGACAGCTGGCCCACTGGGACCTACAGGAGATGTATTGCGGCTATCACCGCCCAGGAGGAAGGGATGGACCACAGGAGGCCACAGACGGGTCACAGATACGCGCGGAGGTCTCTAACAGTGCTCGGAGAACCGTCCCACTGGTGGAGCTGCCCTGAGAGGTCGAGAAATGATCCGTTCAACCAGGCAGCTCTCTAATGTCCACGAAAATGTCAGTCATAATGAGGTACGTTTTGAAAAATAGCCAATCTGTGATTTGTTTCTAGGATTTATACCTAATCCAAGACAAATAGCTGAGTTAGCTTAAGCAGTTGTAAAAAAACTTAAGAATTTAGGGCTAAACATTATGAACTGTAGAGGAAAATGTTTCGATAATGCAGATAATACGGCGAGCATGTACAAAATGTCTTGCAGGCAATGATTAAAGTATTTCTCTATATGGATTTCATGTTCCGAGTTAAGAACATTCACCAAGTTTGCTGGGACAGCATGCTTCTGAATCTTTCAGAAATTCATGTGAATTCTTTTTTTAACTACTTTAATTATTGTATTTGTTTCCTACAGTTGGAAAATGCTGTAAGCACATCTAAATGTTCTGGAAATGTTTTGGTGAAGGGGACATTATACACAAGGTGGTCAGCCAGGAGTAATGCGTGTTACAGTTTAAACGAAGACGAGTAAAATTTCGGAAACATTATGCGACAATTATTGAAGAAAACACTAACGAGAAGCCCATGGCCAGGTGTGAGGCTACAGATTTATTAGACTGGGAAGACTGGAAACTGCTATTTCGGCGACTCTTTTTGCGATCAGTGAACCTGTAAGCAAGCAGTTAAAGGAAGAGAATACAAATTTAACCTTAGCGGTTGAACACTATGATTCCCTGCATACTTATATCACTGAAATATGTAATATGCATGGCCACTTTGAAGAAATGACCATCAAAACCTAAACTAACTAAATATGACTGTAGCATGAGGGTCAAAGGAAAATCAAATTAATGGCTGACGAAGCTGTGAATTCTCATAAAGAGACGAGACTTGATGTGAGGAGGAATTTCGAGTAGGGACAAGCTTGGTAATGCTTGACCACATGCTTGTAGAGTTATGAAAACGCAGAAAAGCATATAGTGATATGAAAAACAGTTTTGCGTTCCTAAAATATGTAGCAAATATCACATCCGAAGCATAGCTCCGTCGGCTGTAGCTCTAACCACGCTATAGTGCTGACCTACAAGGGTCGTTAATTCAAGAAAACATTAATCCATACAGACACTTTGTTAGCACAAAAGACTCCTCGAAAAATGTTCAAGAAACTACCTATTTCATTCGGAAGAAACATTTAAAAAATGTATATCCATACGTGGGCGTAACTTTGCCTTTATACCTGTGCATTCTTGTGTCAAATAATTCAACGAAAGGATTATTTTCATAATACCGACGACTGTGTCTTCGTTCTTCACTTTCCATGGAAAGTTTACAGAAATTTTGTATTAAAAGTGAACTCTTAAAAAAGAAAACCCTACTATGATAATGTGATTGAATCCTCTACCCGACAGATATCACGAAGAAAACCTTTTCAGCAGTGACATCATATTAGTAGGTTAAACATAACTTTATCGACATTAAAAGTGTTACAAGTAATATATAATATGTTTATATGTAGTACTTCTTGCGTCATGTTTTAATTTGTTTATTATTTATTCATTTCATTGTTTTATCAATTAAACTGTTCTGTCGAATTAGGTAGTTTAGGAGGGAGCAGGCTTTTGAAAATGTCTAAGAAAGACAAAATTCTTAGATACGGCCCTCCATAATACATAAGATCCAATGAACAAAAGAAAACAACTAGTGAATCATGTTTTTAATATTAGATGATAAATATTTAAATATAGTTCAATTTACTGCCGATTGATTATTATTTATAACAATAAATCTCTCTACAAAAATAGTGTTTAGCCTTAATCAGACCTGTGCACAATACAATATGAAAATATACACTTGAAAGCCAAAATTGATGGCATTTCGAGGAAAACAAAGTATATGAACGAAAATAATGATTAATAAAATCAAATAATAGAGCAGGTCAGCCATCTCAGATATTTTGGAAACTACATCAATTATGACATACATCATGTCGTGGAAAATAAATTACGCAAGTTCTCCAAAATCTCTATAACAGTTAACAGAAGTTTCACAAGGCTGGCCCCGTAGCTCAATCGATAGAGCACCTGCTGCCTGCTGTGCGAGTGGTCCCGGATTCAATTCCCGGCTGGAGGTGGGAATTTTTCTCTAGCCAAGACCATTCCTTATCCTTCCCAGAATCTGGAAGTGTGGATGTGTGAGTGAACTAATGATTAAAACCCAAAAAGTGTAAGAAACCCAACAACAAGAGAATACGAGTTAACACCATTGCCAATAAGCAATAAGTTACAAAGAAAAGAACGCCGATAAGACCAATGTAGTTAAAGGTGGGGTTTAAATGGAACTTATAGAAAAGTTTTAGAAACAAAGCACGCGCAGAAATAGAACTAACATTTTACAATTTGAGCTACTCTATGGAAATTAAATCTTGGTATTAACTAAGAAACAAGAGAATTAAATACAGGCTTAAGTTTTTAAGTAGAGTTTAAGGAGGCACAAAACAAAGATATATACAAATGAAGACATTAGAGATTTGCATAATACTTAATGTGAATGGCAAACTGAAAGACCTTTAGCAATAGTGGAACAAACGCATAGAGAGATACAAGACTACCGAAACAAATTTAGAGGTACAGTCCGGTAGGAAGAACATCTGTAGGCAGACCCAGAAAGATATAGTGGACCGAAAATGAATCAATTTCTTGTCTATAAAAACCAATTTCTTGAACAGTGGAAAAGAATAAGTTTGTATATAGGTGGTATTTTACTTTGCTGTATCCAGCCAAGGTCTAGATAATATTTATAGGTGGCGAAATCCAGGGTTTAACCTCAAACATGAATGAGGATATATTCTGGTTCAACATCTGAGAGAGTGACATTTTTAAAAGGTCACATTAAAAGCGCTGTTATGGTGATAGTTGATTCTTCTCAAGAAAATATCTTCAAGCTTGAGTCCAATATTGCAGCGATCGGTTAAATCAAATTAAAATAGATACAACAGTGCCAAAGAGTACACAACCTCTTTATATACCTAGAGAACCTAGTTTTGTGTTCTGTGAGCCTTTAACTCTTGGAGAAGACCTGTTTTGGGACGCCTATCTTCATTAATACCCATCTACAGCTGGTCTGCAGAGATTTTTGGGGCAGCAAGAACCGAGCATTCAGATCTTGGGATGGATGTTGATACCATCCTACTGTAACTCTACTCACATATGAACAGTGATAAAACGAGGTGTTGGATGGACAGTGTAAATTGTACTAACCGATAAAGAGTCATTCCACATCAAACCGAACACACATAAAACATAACTTTCTCTGAATTTTCTGAATTTTAGTTTACGTGTTCCACACATAAAATAAATCGACACGTATTTTATATATTTGCGGAAAATCAAATTATTTTAGGATTTAAAGCGTACTTAACATTTTTCCTGTACGCACAACATTACATAAAAGTAATTTATTCTCGGAGTACAGAATGGTCAGGGATAAGAACAATGCACCGTTTTATAGATAAAAACATTGTGGATTTCCTTATATAAAATACTATTTTTTTGGAATAAAAAAGCAATCACTTTTTTAAGTATGAATATTTTAAACAGCAACAACATATTTAACTCTCTAATATTAAAATCTGAAAAAATACAGGAGGAATCTGTGATATATGTTGTTTTAACTCTGTTAATATCAGGATGGGATCTTCCTTGGTACACTTTTAAACATTTTATTTGTGTTAGCACGTAGGGTTTTAGAACATAGACTGCTGACTGAGAGCTTTACACTGCAGCAGCAGACATTACGCAGTACGGACATGATACGCTATCACGTCCGGTGTTCGCTGTAACTTGGCAACTGGAATCTGATATTCTGCAAAGCCTCTCTTCGCTGTTTCACTTTAAATGTTATTTTGTGTTCAGCTTTTTCCGTTAGAAGTTCACTCCTAGCTCTGTGATTTCTGAAAGTGCATACTGAACTGAACAAACGTAGCTATGACTATTGCTTCAATCCATTTAATGTTTCCAAGCTTAACACAAGGCAGAAATCATTAAGCTTAGTACCTGCAATGTGCTTACAAACTTAAAAATGGAGAACTTAACTTTGTCACCAGACCTAAAATATGTGATGCGTGTCGAGAGAGAGAGAGAGAGAGAGAGAGAGAGAGAGAGAGAGAGAGAGAGAGAAAATAAAAGACGAATCAAAGTACCCACTGGTAACAGTGATTGTGTGCTACAAAGTGCCAGTGGTGGTTTTGAACATAGTGCCCAATGTAAGGCAAGATACAGCAATGCGAAAGGGATGCCTAGTACCTTAGTGCTAAATTCATTTAGCTCTATGGTGCAATAATGCAATAATAACCAGATGGTATTCACTTGAGCCTAAAGGTGAAAAAGTGCACATTTAAATTGTATTTAAGTTGCCTCCCATAGGATAAAATTGAAAGCTCGAATGTTTCTCAGCTGTATGCCAAATTTAAGTTACATGTGAACAACTAATGCAACTAAAGTGCTCTGTGAACAGTTGACAAGGCATCCAATGACAGACTGCTGCTGCTACTCTACAGCCGCGCCGCGCTGGAATCCCGCTACGTACCGCTTTCTAAGTTATTTTATTTATAATTAACTATACAAGATCCCATCTTTGATTTATGTAAATATATAACCACAGGGATACATAGTTTTCAAATGTTTGGATTTTAAAAATTGATGTAAATAGTTAATTATATCAATTATAATAAATATTAAGTAAAATAGTACATATTAAGCTTTGCATTCCACTTTATAACATAATTTTATCGCTTATCTCCGGTGAGATATTCTAATTTAAAGGTAGAGAGGTTTGCCGCATTTCACAAGGTTAATTGCGCAATAATATTGCTATTTTAAAAAAATAAGAATTTAAAACATAATTCACTTTGTTTTTGTAATCCATGGACAAAATTTCAAATGAATCGGAGATGTGATGGTCAGATTTTGTGAAAATTTGTGCGACTTGACGTGGAATGACTCTAAAGTGCCTGAAGTACAATTTGTTTTTGGATTCCATTTGAACTGTTGGTAGTGTAAATGTTTCATTTGTATATTTCTTTTGCCTTCACTGGATTACCTTAAGCTGTAAAAAAAAAAACCTGACCAGAGCACGTTCAGAAGCCACAAGATACCCGCCACTTTCTCGTTAACAGCATTTCTCGGAAAAAGCTGGGCGAAATACTAGAGTCGTCGTAACACGATGTTGCAATTTAATCGCAACGTTAACAAATAACGTTAGCGTTCTTATAACTTCTGAAGATGAAATCGGTGCAAAATGGAAAGAAAATAAGGTTTATATTCATAATTTAAATTAGCTGTTCTTGGGCGCAGCTGCACGATTACGTTATTTTCCATGGCTGCACACGAATAATCATCCCAGGGGCCGCATCTAGATTAGAAATCCGATTCTAAGTCTCTAACGGACACCTCGGGCTTGAAAGATCTCCATTAGGAATGAGTTCTGAACTGCAGACATCTACCGGCTAACTAGCATTTGTATTCGTGTAGGATTAAGTCTATTTTCCAGCAGATGTTTTGCGAGAAAGCATGTTTACGTAATGCTGGAAAGCAAAGCAGATAATGAGAAATCAGGAGCAACTGTGGACGGATTTTCATTTGCTTTAGTTTTTCCATTTGCCAAAATATTCCTTTTTATTAGAACTCAACCGCTGTGAGTGGAGTTGAGTAAACTTTTTTGCTCGTTACAGCTGTGAACTGTAGCGGTATTTTATTTTTGTTAGGGTGGGCGTGCTTCACAAGCACACTAATTAGCTTTAGTAAAATGTACTGTCTTGTATGTAAAGTTTAGAGTCTGTTTCGTGTTCCCTTATTAATAACGCAGTTGACTGATTAGCTAAGCGGGCAATGATACCAAAAAAATGTAAGAAGTTGCAGTGTTTTTTTTTTTTCTGTTTTGGATCCATAGTTTACGAAATTCAATTTTACCGACACGAGTAGCCGAGCTCGTTAAAGGACAGACTCGTGAGTGGGAGGTCTGCTGTTCAAATCCAGCGGGACTGTCTACCCTGACTGAGGTTTTATCCTGGTTTTCCTCAGTCCTCATAACTGGCAAATGTCGGGGAGATGCCTTAAACTTAGGCCTGGAAAACTTCCTTCCCAAATCTCCTTTCCCAATTATTTCATTTCATGTATCATGAGTGCCCACCGCCTATGAAGTCGTATGCAGTAAGAACGGCATTAAATACTACAAAAAATAAAAGAAAAAAAGAAATAGATTCTATTTTACACAATTGGGAACTGCTTGGAATACTTACAGAGACATATGTTGCAACATGCAGCGTTTAAGAGCCTTTAAAACACAAAAATGTGCATACTGTTTGAATTTTTGTTTATATTTACCTTTAGTATGGAAAATAAATGAAAATTAACTGACATTCTTGTATAAACAACTTATACTCTAAGGGCGGTATTCATAGTCGATCTTGGTCTGGACCAACTTGCTACTTCCGGTGGATTTACAGCGGACCATCGATTTTCTTATTCATAGACCGGGACTTGCGTTGGTCCGGGGATCAAACGCCTTGTTCGGGACCAAATTTTGGTCTACCTCAGAGGGGTAGATTAAAGGCAGATCATCTTTACAAAATGGATGACTTTGGAGTGATGGGCGTGGCTGCTTGCGTAGAATTCGCGAAATGAGACGGAGGAGTAAAACTATCTACCAAAATTAGATACAATTGGAAAGTATGGCGAACCTAAACTTCAAAACAAATACAGGTTTAGGAAAACAAAAGTTAGAAGGCTGATAAAACGGATTCATCCTAACCTATATGACAGAGACGATAACCGAGGTTTGAGTATCTCAATTGATACGATGCTAATAACACTTCCATATTATGCAATAGAAGGATATCAAGAAAGCACTACCGACCTTAGTAAGGCGTCAGTAAGCCGCATTATAACTAATGACTCATATGCCATTGCTAGATTTACCTTCGTTAAACCGGCATTACTATGCACTTTACGTAACATGACGGGATGTAATGCAAAGTTAAGAAATTCTGCTACAGTAAAGGTTTAATTAGGATGCACTTAACGTAACGGGAATGAATCTTGATTGATCGATTGTTCTTCTATTACTTCATGCTACTGCTTCACGCCGATTGGTTCTAATTGCCATGCCACATTAAATTTGAGTAACGGGAAGGAAAAGTTCGACACTGCCAAATTCTTAAGTTACGTCGTTAAAGTAAGCCACGTTAAGACAAGCCGAAATAGCTCCATTTAATACAAGGTATAAGATCGTCACGTTATATCGCGTTGAGTTAACTCACTTCGGTTAAGTTCGAAGTAATTCAGGCTTTACTTACGTTTTCACGGCGAGGAGAGGAGGATTACAACTCCCGGAAGGTTTATCGTGTATTAGAATTTCCTCAGGTAATTATTTCTGCATAAGTGTATAATTACTATCACACAATATTTATTTGGTTAAGATCCAGGGTGAGATTTTAATAACAGCAAATGTTCCTTCCTATTTAAATACGATTCGATTCTGAAATTTTAAGGTTAAAAGTTAATATTCCAGCAAGTTAAATTCTTATTGAAATAATTAACAATGCCATGAAAATGTGTATCTGGTGGATAAGAACGTTTCCAAACAGGGAGGGGTGGCAATAGGTTAGAATCATGCACGAAACCACTGCCTGTATATGTATTATCTCACTCCATTCCTCCTCTTTTTTTTCTTTGCGTCTGCATTTGTCGTAACCGATTTGTTTTCAATAGCATCCACCATTTTTTGTATTAAGCAAAAATAGGCATTTTCCTCCTCCGACCATTTTAATACAAGCTTCCAGGTTATCTCTTTTTTTTTTGAGGGCGAGGAGTGAGCACTGAACCGATGAAAAAACAGCTGTGAAACGACCATAGAAAGTTAAAAACTAGGGAGTAAGCGTGGTTAGTTTACTACTCTATGGCAGTCACGCATGCGCAGAACTACCATTTTCGTCGTGTTTCATTTTCTTCTTGCTGATCCACGGCCTTTCTTGGTCCGAGACTTTTTATCGTCTATGAATATCAAAAACTTGGTCGGCCTTTGTTCCGGATCAAATGAGTCTGGAGATAGTCCAGACCTATGTGAACTCTATGAATACGGCCCTAAAAACTCAACTCTAAAATAAAGTTGACACTACCTCGTTTATTTGCCCCAAGTATTCACGAGTTATTTAGATATTACTTTAAGGGTTAACTGGGCTATAAATCTATAACATTTTGGCGCCATTACAAAAGAAAAGGACAAGGCAATTTGGTGAGTAAATATACAACAGATAGGTCCTTAGTAGTTTTCTAAAAGAAGTACCAAAAGTGATATTAAAATTGAATTGAGTTTTATTTATGGACGCTCTTTAACGGCTATGGATCTTAGCGTCCCATTCTATATTTGGCGTGAAAGACCGGTAATTTTGCTCAGAGGCCTCTTTATCAGGCTTGAGGTTTTTTACGTGCCGTAAATCTACGACGCGGGACCACCGGGTTTACTTTCCTTCCCAAGGAAGCCATGCTAAGATTTTTACGTCCGAAAAAAATCCATCACCCTCCGCCGGATTTGAACCCGCGACCTTGGGAACTAAAGGCTAGCATGGTAACCACTACACCACGGAAGGCGGCACAAGTGATACTGAAAGGTAATGCAGTGATTGTGTAACATACGCCTTGGGCCAATCTAGGCTGTCGCATTACGTCACATGTGATTTTTGATAGGGTAAATTCGGAATAATCATATGGAATCTGCAATATCTACGACAATGGTTGTGCTTCTCTGAAATTTAGAATTCAAGTACAAATATTAAAGAATGTCGTAATTGCCGTTTTTAGAGCATCAATTTTAACTTTCTCTATCACGTACATAGTATGTAGAGGAAGTATAGCATTCCACCCAAAAATTAGATATCGATATCTCACCGCAAATACATGTTTTGAGCCCCCTCAATAAACACAACATTTTAGAACGTCCGTGTGTGTGTCTGTGAACAGCATAACTCAAAAACGAAAAGCCGCATAAATACCAAAATTTGTATTTAAGTTCAATATCTCACAAATGTGGTACATGAAGATTTTCAAGAAAATCCCTCACCCCAAACTACTCTTTACATG
The DNA here is from genome assembly GCA_030765065.1 of Deroplatys truncata. Classification (NCBI taxonomy): domain Eukaryota; kingdom Metazoa; phylum Arthropoda; class Insecta; order Mantodea; family Mantidae; genus Deroplatys; species Deroplatys truncata. Next base: position 107,713,028 of record CM060990.1, on the reverse strand, counting down.
GAACAATTTTCGAAAATAGCTCTATTTTAATTAAAACAGCATATATTAAAGATAGGTGACAAATAAAAGGTATAACTTGAATTTTCTGGAAATAGCCTGCAAAGCCCTCTACATTTGGAAGGAATTTGTTATAAATTTGTATAACTGGTAAACGTTAAGGAACAGACCAAAAGGTACTACACAAAAAATGTAGGTCTCTTTAGAACACACAATTTATTTTAGATAATCTTTTCGTGGCATAAGCTATATCCCAGATATCCTTTATTAATGGTTTGAATTGTTCAATACTTTGTCATTCTTTTAAAGCTCTGTCGATATTCAGTTGTTTCCTTCGATTGCATGGAAAGAGCATGGAACTTTAAGGCTAACATATAGCGCTCAGTTCTTAAAAATTTGACTATTTCTATTTTTGTATCTACAAAGCAGTCGTTTTATGCCCCGGCCCGGTTCGCGTGTATGCGTTCTCAGCGCCTTGGCTACTAACCGGTGGGGGTGTCTTCCATTCTAAAACTCCCGCGTTAAGTACTGATGAGTGATAGTAACTGCAATATAATGAGTATTAACCTTATTATAAGTGGTGTTGAAAGTAGTCTCCATCTGCAGAGAGACATTCCTGGCATTTCTCGTCGTCACGAGGTTGTAATTATTCATGAATAATAGTCACTCTGTAGGGTTGCAATTTTAAAAGCTTAGCAGCTGTCTTTTAAATACTCACTTGCTGTGCAGCACATCTTAGAGACTTGTTTGGTGAGCGTTCGAATGATGTACCAATTTCGTCAATTTCTTTCTCCGGTAGTACATGCATTTTTGGCTTCTTAAGTTCAGCGCTCCCGTTGTCCTAAACGTTTTAACCAGGCATCTGACAGTATATCTATTTGTAACTGGAATACCAGTAAATGTCTCCCAAAAATGTCACACACCTGTGTACACGATTAGGGTTTTAGTACGTATCATATACAATAATTCTTTGCTCAAGCGTAAATTTTTCGGTAGGCATTTGAGTGACTAATAGCAAGCTAAGACGACGACGACGACGACGACGACCACCACCACCACCACCACCACCGCCACCACCACCGCCGCCGCCGCCGCCGCCACCACCACCACCACCACCACCAATAATAATGATAACCTTAAGTAATTCACACACAACACATGTTTAAGGAAGCTTTCACTTTTGAGATGTACAATGAACAAACTCTTGGCTTTACAGCAAAAACAGAAGGCCGCAATTGATAGTTGACATTCACAGCCGATAAATGCAGCATTGAGCGGGCCATTCACCGCTAGTGAGCTAGCGGAGCAATACCGAGATCATTGCAGTGCAAGCAAATCACTCATACACGGGATCGTGGCCGGGTTAAAAAATGACCGCTCTGTATAGTGAAATGTGTAATCGATTAAAATGAAGTAGAAATAAAATAAAAACTTCGTGACAATAGCTTTAATACCCACTAATTAATGACAGGGTGTAGAGAAAGTCATGATAACATAACGCATATAATTTTTTATTTTACGAGCTCAAAGCCCTATAGCGCATCTGCGCTACTTTCTTTCCTTTTTAAAAGCCCTTAAGAGTTTAACGCCCCTTTTAATTACCTAGGTCTGCAGATAAGGTGAGCGAAATCAACGGAATTATGCTTAAATAAGGGGAAACCCTGAAGAAAAACTAATTAAGGTAACCCTTAGATTCGAAATCCGACCCCCCGTGATACAAGGTAGACAGGCTGTCCCCACACCACGGAGTTGGGCATTTTCATTTACAATCATACATTGATTGACACACAGCTGCCTTTTATTCCATATAATGGTTGGTATTTCGATCCCTTATTACTCATAATTAACCGTTTTTATTTCCCCCTTTTGTGTAGTTTTCTATAGAAATTTGGCTTAAAATACTGCCTGTATTACGTTTCTTTTCTATTTAAGTATGGGTTGTTTTACATAATCAAAGGATTGATGGATGAAGGTGTTTTTTTTCTGCTGGAGGATCTTATAACGCTTTAAAGTACCTCTAACCATTGTAGAATCTAATGCTAATCTATACATATAATAGCATTGTAAGTAAAAATTTCTGGCAATTTTCAATTTTGAATGAATGATCATTACTGACGTATATAATGGGCTACACTCAAATCGGAAATCACATTTTAAAATGAGACTGTTATAAAATTTGGTATATATCATAACTTCGATTTCACTTAGGAAGCAGACTATATTGCAACGTAATTACTTTTGCTACAGGGAACAGTTCATAATGAGGTGCAGAATACAAAGAAGTGAAAATATGGATTATTTAATCTGTTGGTTAATGCTGTATTGGAGTTTGTAACTACAAAGTGGGCGTTTACAAAATATGGATGGGATGCCTATTGAAGAAGTTGTAAAAATATTTTTTTCTGATAATCGTATGGGACTGGGCACTGCTCCAGTGATGATATTGTATCTATGCCCCACAAGGGGGCGCCTACGGGAGGGAGGAAGAGGTGAAAAGGGGCACCGGGTGGAATAACGGCACAGCAATGACAGGGTCCCTACAGTTTCAAAGAATAAATTGAGTTTTATTTACAGACGTTCTTTAACTACTGTGATTCTTGGCGTCCTATTCTCTTTTGGGCGCAAAAGACCGGAAACTATCCTCAGAGGTCTCCTTATCAGGCATGAGGTTCTTTTACGTGCCGCAAATCTACGACACGGGGCCACCGGCTTTACTTCCCCTCCGATGGAAACCATGCCAAGGATTTTTATGCCCGAAAGAAATCCATCGCCCTCCGCCGGGTTTGAACCCGTGACCTCGAGAACTAGAGACTAGACCACGGAGAAGGACCCTACAGTTTCCAGATTGAGACGCCGCGACAGTTGGATAGTCAGACCGGGGATCCTCGCCCCACACAGAGGGTCCAATACCCCGATCTGAAGGGGCGGTTCATTTACCCCGGCAACCGAAAGCCGAGGGACGGAGAAAGTTTCACAGAGAGAATCCTTTTTCTCTGCCACGCCGCACCGAAACACCATCGCCGACACTTCCAACGCTGAAGCAGACCTAAGGGGCGAAGGATTAATGCAAGTATGAATGAAACGAAATGAAGGGACAGGAAATTCGGGGGCTGAAACAAACCACTCCAGCATTCGTCTGCCGACACGGGAAAACCCCGAAAATAACCCAAGTGTCAGAGTGGGCGGTCGCCGGGAATCGAGCCACCTCGCTCGGTTACAATACTTTGTTACTATTATTTGTGTACGTAAATCGATTACCACAAATAACAATGTCGTTGTAAAAATAAGAAACCGATGTATGTCCTTGCGCTATTAAACCTTTAACTTGTGTTTTAATTTGTATTAAGGCTCTCCAAAAAGAGAAAATTACATGACAAGTACTGGGTGGCTCGGATAGATAATGAATGAGCAGTAGGTTAGGTGGCCTACTTGTGGAAGGGGCTTTATGTCCCCAGAGTGGGTATTACTGCGCATATGAAACATGTATCTTCCTGGCGGACACGTGCTGAAGCTTGGTAACTATGTGACTCGTGCCCCGATATTGTGATTGGGTACTTGATTAGTTCTTCACTCGTGGAGCGGCCATGATATGGAAACAGCGAATTATTTGATATGTTGTTAGTGTTTGCAGAGTGTGAACGTATAACGCTTTATAGCCAGAGGTTTCTAGTTAGACGACTGCACCAGTTTTTCTCGTCATTTGGAACAATGACTGCGGAATTATGGTGGGCTGGATCCTTCAAATTGGCTACTTTGTCTGCGACACAAAGACCTGTGGTTGTCAATGCCGTAGAGAGCTGTTACAGTAAATTCACACACTATGGGCAGTGCTGTTGCACATGAGCAGAAGGGATATTATTTTGAGCATCTTTTGAGTTTCCAGTACATCATAAAAGAAGTCCCTGCAGTGACAGCGAGTAGACCACCCAACCTACTGCTCAGTATCTATCCGAGCCACCCAGTACTCGTGCAAAGAGAAGATGAGTGAAGGTAAGGAAGGGTAAAAGTGTGGCAACTGACAGTGAGGGTTGAGAGGGAGGGGGTATAGAGAAAAATTGTGAGAAAGAGAGTGAGAGGGATTTAGGAGAGACAGACTGAGAAGTCTCTCTGCATTTAACGCAATAAGGCGACCAGAGCTGCGGATTCTTCTAGCATATAATGACTTAATAATAATAATAATAATAATAATAATAATAATAATAATAATAATAATAATAGCCTTCCAAAAATATATTCTATTCCTTGCAAAATTTATCTGAAATAACACTATTCATGAGAGAGAATTCCTTCAACTATCTCGGATAATCTCAAGTTTTAGCTAATGATAGTAACATAAACAATATTAATTTTTAAACGTTACAGGCACGATAAATCCAGTGTCCAAGCAACATTTGTACTTAAAGTGGCCAGAATGAAGATACAGTGAACTCTAACCAGTCCTGCACTAGGTTATATTTGTAAAGCATGGACCATTAAACAAGAGATTCATAAATAATCGTAGCAGCAGAAATATAATTTATGAGAAGAACTGTGGGTTACACCAAATGGTAGCATAAAAACTATTGTGTCATAACTAAAACTTCAGAGTAAAATCTGGCAAAACCATAACAGAATAGTTCAAACAAGTATCCCAAGACAAAGCCTGCAATGTATATCTCGTGACAGAAGATTTATAGGACGATTGGACAAACGGTGATAGTCTGTAACAGATCGCTTCGTCTAATGCCTGCTTTCTCTAGAACGATGAACTTCTTCATAAACTTAATATTTAGACTCTTTTTCTACATATTAATGTTACTCTCTGTGTTAAAACTGTATATGTAACACTATTAGTCATTACGAAAATTGGAAATAAATGAATATGTAATATCAGTTAGAAGCCCGCCGTGTAACAGAATGATCACGCTTGCATTAATATGATTACATTACTAAATATCCTATTATCCCTGAAGTTTACTTCACATATTTAATATAGGTATAATACAAGTAATTTAATATAATATGCCAGCGAGTTTTAAGGGTAGAAAAGCGAAAGAAAAGAAAAGTTCTTCTCTGAGAAGTTTTTGCTCCTACTAAGCAAGGTTTTCTATACACGCAGTGGATTTTGAAAGCGCAACAAGAATATTAATTTCCCGTATCTTGTTACAACATTTCAGCACTCTGGAAAGTTACCTTCGGCTTTAATCCTTTAATGTCAGTGGTATACATTTCCGTTGGCAGATAAAGCTGTGTACCAGCGCGCGCGACCAAATATCCAGATTTTCCTATGAAGATTTCTCCCTCCCGCTCTGTTGTCTGTTCCCAGTTTGCAAGCGCGTACCAGTTTAATGTGTCATGTTTCAGATGCACTTATGCGCGCTTTCATTTTTCATAACTGTCAGAGGCTTCTTCCTGACGTAAATCACGGCTATCCAAAATCAACAACCGGTAATGTAAGCATCTGCTTGGGACAGCGCTACAGGGCAGCGCAGAGTTCTCTCTCAACCTGAATTGCAGAAGGATTGTGGCGGCAAAAGGTCTGTAAAACACACCACCAAAGGCCTCTTTTAATAACAGTAATAATATAAAAATAACAATAATAACAATAGATGGGTGGTACAGTCATCGACAGAGATGCCTGGATTCAAAGGGTAAACAGGTTGAGGTGTCTTACATTGATGCTTCAAGCCCAGTGGTGGACAGGTAATTTAGTAGTGTAGGTTTTAAGAGATGAGTTTATCATTAAAGGCACGACATGTACAGTAGAGTGCATGGAATTGTGCCGACTTGTGTTCATAGGTTAATGTTTGACTGCCAGTCTTTTGACATCAAACCAATACGAGACGGACTCATCCAGCGGCTGGTGTGGACTGTCGTTGCGAAACATGCCTTACAGCCACTCAGGTGAAATGTTTCCGTACTTCTTCCCTTTCGCCGCTGAGCTAGACCTGACCTTTGTTCATTGGCCAATGCGTGTGTGTCAGACTTGAGTTCAAACCAATAGGAGATTGGCTCTCCCTGGTGCGATGTGGAACACAGATGATAAAATGCTTATGTCAAATTTAAAATAAAGAAAACAGTATACAAAACCAGAAGCATCGGCACTTTTCGGTGCACTTGACTGTACATTTCGTTTAATAAATTACAAACTGACTTAATTTAATAAGCCTTGCAGGATTAGCTGACTCTTAGGGTATGTATATTGTTTAGGACCTCAGCAATTCAAATGAAGATACGTTAACCATAGCATTGTTAGTCACAGAAAACGAAAAAGATTTATTCGAGATTCAGAATTACAATAGCGCATCAGAAGGTAAGATATCTAATTAAATCATTTTATTATTGCACAAAGTAAACTGGCTGCGAAAAATAAATCAACACTTAAAGCTAACGATTCTAGAAACGAGTTCGTTGAAACTGGCGACTAAAAATGCTCTTTAACTTAAAGTTCAGATATAGGACTTCGAAATTAAGTACTTAAAAAGGAAGACGAAGACAGTGAATGTAGAAGTAAGACGAAAAATGTTTCGGTGAAAAAATTATAGGCATTGAGTTACAATAATAAATGGTTCTCCTTTCTTGTCCTTTCTGTTTTTGTGGGTTATTTTACTGTTTTATTAAGGCTAGTGTAATCTATTAGTCTGTGCACATTGCTAAATATTAAATCAGCTCTACATTTTGGAAATTCGGGGCAATCAGCCATTTTAATAGCGCCCGAATATAGCGGCAACTTCTTCTGCTGATTTGCATGGCGGGAAGTATCTCGTGATGTACAGAGGGGAACAGGCTCACAAACACCTGCTAAGTATAAATTGTAACATCTGGTAAAGTAATCAATTTATTTGAATAAAAGTTTATTGAAAATGGCATATTCTAAAATGAAAAATAATTTCTTCTTAAAAATTCCTTAAAGATAAAAATAAACTCCTGTAAGAACAATTTCTCTAAAAGCATGATTATCATTATAAACATGTTTAAATATTTACTTCGTAAAATTGTTAACAGGTAGGGAAAGGCTTATTTCCTCACTAAATTTGGTTTAGTTATAAAATTGTTTTATTTTATAGAAAAATAAACTATATTATATTTTTATCACATTTTCTGATAAATTGCTGCATTGTTTTTTTTTAATACAGCCCTTAAAGTATAACAGTTGTGTAGAATAAATAATGTGCGAAAAAGTGTTCAAAGTATTAGAGGTTTATGTTTAACAATTTTTAAAAATATAACTATAAGGATTTTAAATTTCTAAATATACGTGTAAACTATTTTTTTTTAGCTATGCAGATAAGAGGTAGTTACAATGCATTTCTTTTATGGCAAAGAATGAAGAATATTTTGATAATAAAATGTAAAATCCAATATTTTCGTCACCTACCCCGTTTCCTAAGATATGAATATGTGTGGTAGCAAAGCATCTGGAATTCTCTATGAAGCTTGTGTTTTGTGAAAAAAAGGAGATAACCTCTTTTCATTATATGCTTTCTTGGGAATTAGTTCTCTCACTTTCTAGGTGCTGCTATCCTCTAACTTTGGTCTTAGGCTGGTAAAGAGGAATTTTAACAATCTGTGACATAACGTTATTTACACGGGTGATTTTGTTATAAGCACCTCTCGTTGATTAATTCGGTTATTGATGTATGGCCAATCACATATGCGTGCGCAATATATGATCCTGGTGAAATGTAGAATACAGTACAGTTGGGCTGACGAGAAGTCTTCCTTCCGCGAATCATCAAATATGCAATAAGCATTACTTGCATTACTCAGCGGCATATGAAAAACAAATGCACAGCCAGGCTGAGAGCGAGCGGGAATTGCGAGTTCAAACGATTCGCGAGTCTCCCGTTTTTGCCACCTCTGCACTACAAGACTGAGGCTCTCCGTAATGTGCTTATTGTAGTTTTAAATGGTTTCTCTTAACACCCACAGGGACTCGTTCAAGTATTCGCTCGTTTGACCGCTCAATTATTGAACGAGCAGGCGCCGCGGTAACGTGTGCGACTCTCATTCGGGGTGTGCCGGGTTCGATCACTGGCGACCGCCCACTCTGACCCATTGGAGTTACGTAGTTTCCCAGGGTCGGCAGGTGAAGGCTTGGTGTTCAACTTTTACCATGACCCCTCACTTCCTGTACCCATCGTCTTCCTTGTCATCTGTTTCAAGGTTGAAGGACCAGGTGACGGTGTTCGGCGAGCTGCAGCTGGGCGTTCTGTAGAGGTTTCTTCCGTGGCGTCGTTGCGGGACTGCTCAGCTAGGTTTCGCCTCCGAGTGGGCCCCGCCCCGGGGGACCACCGGGGGTTCGGTGGCTTGTGGGTGGGCCCGGGCGGCGTCGGGATGCGTTTGATCTAGAAACGTTAGAGACTCCGTCCATGCTTGCGCTCGTCGTTATCTAGATATGGTCGCCCATCGAGTCTCTCCCCTCATCCCTCCCTCCCAGAGGTCACGGTAGAAGCAAAAAGGGCCATTGTGGTCTAATTGCGGTGCTGTGACCCGGTAGCAGGGACCCCTCCGTTATTCCGTACCTTTACCTTTACCTGGCCGCTCAATTCATCGCGTTGTTGACCCATCCATTCCTTTAGTGCTTTGAGGCAAAACTTTTCGGCTTTATAATGCCATTATTAAACATTTGTCTGTTATTGCATTATTTTTCACGAATTTAAACCTGTGTAATTTCATAAAAGCGTTAAACATTAAATTTAACACGTTTTTGCTAAATAGTTAATTGAAAAATGTAATAAGAGAAATAACATCACCTCCATAAATCGAAAATTAAATGTAGTCCGAATAAAAAAAGAGTATTGTTCAAACTCAGGGAATGTCCACAGCTTTTACTGAATACAATGCTGGTAATTCCAGTTTTTAATACTACTCCAATTGGCTGTACAATACTGTGGTCATACAATTGGTCCATACTGTCTCTCTGAATGAGATAAATTAACAGTATTCAGCATAAACGCCACCAACCAGGTCCGTGTTGGAATCTGCGTACAGCTTTGCATCGATATCACTATACAAAACCGGCACGATTTCTCATTGTTTTATCCACGACAGTTCTAAAGCGACTAATGCCACTCTTTTAGTTTCTGTGTTATATTTACATACTCCCTCATTTAAATACAATACAGTATTTTCATTAGCTACATTCTACCACATACTTAATTCCTAAAAACACAGGAACTTGGATTGTTGCAAGCACTCTTGCGTTCCAACTTATGAACGGCAGAAAATAATTAGGATTCTGAAGCAACGAAATTACTTAATTTATTACACGAGCAATGAAAATGTGCCAGGAAGCACTAATACTGTCAAAAATCGTTAATTTGAAAGCTTTATGTGAAAACAAACGCAAATGTGAAACAAATACACGATAAAATCAAAACAAGGGATCCGATTCGATAAGAGAAACAGAAAAAAATATCATGATTATATATTTAAGCTTCACTCCGCTTTCTGAGTTTATAATTCTGATATAAGCTATTGATAAAACAGCGTTATTATTGGTTTTGTATTTGTTGCCTGAACATTGATAGACAAATTACTGCAAGACAAATCCTTGTGTGTTAGAATCACACGACTTTTCTTTAACCATTAATTAGATAAGAAAATAAATGTTATTCTTCCAAAAATCTTTTTTCTATGTATTTTCTGTTAGTTACGATAACTAATATCACAGGAGCATTCAATTCAAATTTTGTAGCAGGTATCAGGAGCATACAGCAAGGTAGTAGACTAAACTGGTGAATGTATTTTGACCGCGCGCGGCGCTACGTGAGGACCGGCCCGGGACGTGGGTGGGAACTGCAACGGGCCGTCGTAACAACAGAAAGTGTGGAATTAAAAAAAACCTTTATTTGCCAATCACTTATTCCGGAGCCTTCATTTTGGCATGTTCTGGTAGGTTCTTCTTCTCGAAAGTTCCGCTTTGTATGCGAGGCCAATGTAAGCGACTGCTGTCGCCAGAACGAGCAGTGTCGAGTTCAGTTAAGTCGAATGTTGTTAGAACTGACGAAGTGAACAGTGTAGTTTAATTGTGAGTTGTAACCCAGCAGTAAATTGTGAGTCATGCAGTTTAGCAGCTCAGTGGAGATTTGATTCGACGGGTCAGTTGTATTGTATCCGACTGCGTGCCCGAGTGACTCAAGTGTAACTTTGTGTTACTCTGAGTGCTTAGGGATAAATAAAGTGTGTTTTCACAGTATCTGGTGTTCTCATTTGTTACAGTCTCCTTGCCTCGATAGTATATATTCTTTCAATTAATCTTTAAACGAACAACATTAGTGAAGATTTTGGAAACGGATAACGCTTCAAAATATTACATTTAAAATAAGTTCTATATTTTAATTGGATATGTATTTCTCCTGTAGTAAGTTGTGTCTAACTCTTAAGATTTCCATTTATTTGTTTCATTATAGGAGTTGTATTCTCAAAATGATGGGAGAAACACAAATCCCACAAGAATCAGAATGTTATATAGTGATCATTTTCATATAGGAGGTGAATATAGGGAAAAGTAGCCTTGGGACTATCTCGTATCACATACACATATACGTCGAATATTTTAATTTTGTGTACACGAGAACGGAGTGTGTGGGTGCACGAGGAAAGGAGCAACATTATCCTAAAATACATTTTTGTACAGCTATGGTTACTAGGATTTTACAATTCATATACGCTATAAGCATAGAATAAGACTAAAAACATTTCTTAGTTTCATGTTATGGCCCATCCTATAATTCCCTCACAGTTAAGACTTTCTTAAATTATTCGTCCTATTTTATTTCCGGGGATTAATAGCAGATCTCTGGAGATGCTCTATTCCCAATTTTCTCAACTCAATTTATTAAAATGCATAGAATAGCATAGCCTTTTAAGTCTGACATCGGTTACCTTGGCATTGCGAACACCAATAAGGTACTTCAGAACCCTCCAGAGTCGTATTCTACAGACAAAAATGATAAAGAGATTATATCTTTTAATATAACAGTACTCGTACTGTAGCCGTACATGTATAAACATTTAGAAGGGATCAATGCTATCGCACTCTTCCACGACTCCTAGCCCGCTATTGTGGTTAACGCCCAGGTTGAAGGTCAACTTTCTGCTCTGACATAGAGTAGACCATTAACCTTGTTTAGCTTTCCGACTTAAGGAACTCTGTGAAACCCAATTCGGTCCCATTTTCTACTTTCGAATCCTATCTCGGTCCCGTCTTCCAAAATGTAAACAACCTAACTCGGTCCCGTCTTCCAAAATATAAACAACCCAACTCGGTCCTGTTTTACAAAATATTAACAATCTAACTCGATCCTGTATAAAATTAATCTCAATCTAGTTCATTTTAAAAGTTTTATGACTTTCAGTAGACCTATAGTGACTGCAAAACGATATTGCAGTTTCATGTTTCACTAAAACCGATTTTAACCGCAAAAACAGATGTTACATAAAACAATTTGCTTTACTAAATGCATGTAACAATTTTGTAAACTCTACACACAAAATAGTTGAAAATTGGTGTATTATTAAAAACTATAATTCTAATTAAATGAAAGATTTTTAAAAAACGCCAAAATATGTAATCTGTAATAGCGTTTGTCCTTGTGTGAAGAGCTACCGGAAATGTTGTTTTCTTAACCAAATACTTGTGCTCAGTGCCACTGTGAATTTTTCGTAACAGGGATGCCACGCCACTTTATACTTCACTATGCTCAGAGAATTATTACGTCCTCGAACTATATGCTACGGACTGAGTTGGCTTGCTGACAGTATATGCTACAGGACTGAGTTGGGTTGTTGACAGTATATGCCACGGGGCTGAGTTAGGTTGTTGACAGTATATGGTACGGGACTGAGTTGAGTTGTTAGTACTATATGCTACGAGACTGATTTGGGTTGTTGACAGTATATGCCTGGGACTGAGTTAGGTTGTTGACAGTGTATGCTACGGGACTGAGTTAGATTGTTGACAGTGTATGTTATGGGACTGAGTTGGGTTGTTGACAGTATATGCTACGGGACTTAGTTGGGTTGTTGACAGTATATGCTACGGGACTGAGTTGGGTTGTTGCTAATATATGCTACGGGACTGAGTTGGTTTGTTGACAGTATATGCCTGGGACTGAGTTGGGTTGTTGACAATATATGCTACGGGACTGAGTTGGTTTGTTGACAGTAAATGCCTGGGACTGAGTTGGCTTGTTGGCAGTATATGCTACGGGACTGAGTTAGGTTGTTGACAGTATATGCTACGGGACCCAATTGGCTTGTTGACAGTGTATGCTACGAGACTGAGTTAGGTTGTTGACATTTTACTCACGAAGATAATGGGACCGAATTAGGATGTTTTCAAGGAACTGTGTCCTAGAGTACAGCAAATTTACTTTTAACCCGGTTTACCGCTCTTTGGTTGTAAACACAAGCTGGTAATTTCTTGCCACAAGTGAGAGATTGGTTTGGTTCCATCTAATTGGTTGAATGCTTACGGCTATAAAAATGGAATGGAAGATAATTTAAAACACAAGTATTGACTTTGTCAGTAGTTTGCGACTGTGTATAGTTTAGTCTGCGATTTCTCGGATACATCGTGTAATCAGTCATGACTCCGCTGTTGAAGAAAATAACCATGCAGAGTTACTGCTACCGTTTCTTTTTACTCTATCGTACATCCGACCCATGACTTAAGTCCGCATATCGATAACAAGGGGACAGTCATCCAGACAGATTTATTCATGCTGTTAGTCTGCGGTGATTCTTCGAATATGAATGTCCCAGAACCACTAGGCCAGATATCCAGGAGTCCTCAAGCAAATTGACTTTGACAAACTACTAGTGTGTCATATCGACTAAACGTTAACGAAGTGACAAGATATCACGTCGCTCAGTGGATAGCTCTGGCGTCCATTAATCTAGGGGTACATGTTCCACATTCGCTGCGTGCATGTGTTTATTCCTTCATACCTTTCATTCTATGTATATTCTAGGTACGAATATCTATAGTATCCCAAAGCTTAAAGTATCGGATATTCGATACGTCATTCATCTTTAAGTCTTTATCATTTTTAAAAACCTAAAGGTTTTTTTTCCCCGTCAGATATTACCAAAATAACCTGCAGCTGCAAAACATAGGCGTTAGTCCAGTGAGCTCAATATTACAAAAGTTTTGTTTCCCATACTTTTACAACGAGCACCACTGAGGTGTTTGTGGAACTCCGGTTAAAGAATAAAAAATTCCATGTGACAAAAGACCGTCCATGACATTGCGTTTTCCTATGATTAGAGAAATGTAAAAAACGTCACTTCGTGTCGACAGCGTTTCAATTTGGGGTCAAGTTTTGAGCCATTACAAAATATTCTTACCTAGAATTGCGTACAACGAAAAAAGGGGGGGGGGAAAGAGGCACACAGCGGGTTTTGAAATAGCGATTCCTCAATTATTATTGTACTAGAGATTTGGAGGAGATTACAGGGAGGAGGATTTCCTTAATTTTGCTATAGATATTTTGTAGATACTTAATCTATGGGTGTGAGAAACGAATGGTAGAAGCCACACGGGGCATTGCAATTACGAGCGATTCGTCGTGATGTATGTGACAGGTCTCTAATGTTTCCAAAGTGCTCAAGAAACTACTTATTCGCCCACTGCGTACACAAACCTCACCCAGAAGAGGGGTCAAGTCGAGGAAGTACGCGAATCACACCAAACTCTTGCAAGAGACCAGTATTGTTGAAGGGTAGGAAAGTGGGAAATTCCAAACCAGGATTCACCTCGACACTTAAAATATCTCGACCAAGCTGGCCAGCACCGAGGTCTCTTGAATGAGAGTGATAGACCTTATAACCTGAGCCAAGCCGCTGGAACAGTGAATCACATACTTGATATTTCATAAGCGTTTAGTTTATACAAGGGTAAAGTCGACTTTCTCGAGAATGCCCAAGCTTCTACTACCGTAGTTTTGGGACATTCATATGCGAAAAATATCGTGATCTCCATACCTGAAGGTCCTCAAAAGTTCAGTTCAGACTAACCCCGTCTAATCGACTATCAAAATCGCTGCGACTTTTTCTTTAGGACTTCTTGAATGCATTAACTAAAGCAGAAAAAATGGAGTTTTAGCATACATTCTCCTACAAACACCATAAATCATCTTAATTACTATCAACAGAATTTTATGGTATTTTCGGAAGCTCCCGCTAATACGCTTGCAAATGTGGACCTCATCTAGCAATGCTAAACAATACAATAGACGGGGAAGTGAAGCGATAGAAACCTTTCTACTCTCGCGCATACTATCCTGGTTTAGACGTTGGGAGGGAGAAGATAGCTCACAACTTTGACGATGGGAAGCATTCCAAGTTATTCACTTCATTGGTTAAGCTAATTCTCGACAGCATCATGTAGTTAACACATTTGCGGCTGCGGGTAGTCGAACGGAATGTGTGCACTTCACTTGCAATTTTAGTGACGGTAGCGGTTACTAGAAGATTGTAGAGAAACAGAACTACTGCCGCCATGTTTTACGACAGGTGTACCAGCCTCTTTAAAAAACAATTCTCAGGTGTTGCATTCACACGAGCTTCTATATTCACCCTTCTACAAAATATTCTTACGAAAGGTTATTCTTCATATTTCTTATAAACCCTGATAAGGTTTAATTACATACTCACACCTTTCGTTGTAGGTATAAGAAGAATATGTACTAAAGTGATAGTCAGATTTTTAAAAACCGGACGCTATGTGATGACCACGAGAAAACGAATGGCAACTTACCACTTGGAAAAAGTGTAAGCATTTGAACATTCAAACCAATAACAAAGAATATCTCGGAAATGTTTAACGACACAAACAATTTTATTTGACATAAACTGTGTGCTTTAACGAGATCTACATGTTTTATGTGGTAAGATTTTGTCTATCTCTTACAGTTTACCACTTATACATAAATCATTCAGAACGAAGAAGACTTTGTAGGCTATTCACAGATAATTCAACGTATACACTTTATTAGTCATGTAAATATCTTAAATATATGATATTTTAATCCAAATCGTTTGAGATAATTAGAAATATACACTTTTTTCATATAAAGGGTAGTTTGGGGTGGTGAGATTTTCTTGAAAAATCTTCATGTTGCATCCTTGGAATATGCCAAACTTGAATACCAAATTTGGTAATTAACAGACTCTTCGCTTTTGAGTTATGCTGTTCACAAACAGACAGACAGACAGAAAGACATACACACAATGAGCTTTTTATAAAAGTGTTTTTATGTGTTAAAAATTGTATTTTGCAGTGAAATCTCGATACCAAATGCAATTTTTTCTCTACTTTACAATAGGTAGGTAGTAGAGAAAGTAAAAATATAAATTGTAAAATATATAATACATATCTAATAATGGTGTTTATCTAATTTCAGAATTTTCCGCCATTACATTGCATCATGACGTCTTAACTACCTAGCGAGTATTGCAGGAGATTAGATGCTGAGGGAGGAGTCAAAGGTATCTCAAGCAAGATTTACTCTTCGTTTATAATTCTAGTGATTGTAGTGCTCTTAGTGTCACTGCTGTAGCGTTGAAACCTGTTAAATTCGAACTAAGGAATGTAGTCATTCCTTGCCAAAGTTCCAAAACAAACATGTCTTATTCTTTTCGAATACGATTTAATAATAATGGTACAGACTATAAAAATTCAGCCTTATTTTCTAATAAACCGTTTCAAATGTAAGAAGAACTCCAGTAATCCAATGAAACACGAATATGAAGTAAATAAATGAAAGCATTTATGCTGTGTTGACTGTTGTGTGGTAAGACGTGAGGCAAGTTCTCTAGATACTAGCTTGAAGTTTTGCGATTTGGCCGTTGAGTTTATTTTATTTTTTTATCATTTCTAATAGCATCTCAGCACTATTGAGGCTATCTAAGAAATTACATCCAATTAGGCAATATGGATTTTGTATTTAGCAAAATTACGAAAACCAGTTCACGTAATAAGTTCAATACAAAGAAAAACACGAATCCCATGCTATTAGGGTTAATGTATATGTAATAACTATGGACAGGATTTTATGCTCTAATAATCGCTTTAATATGTATACATTTATGCATTGAAAACTTCCATAGTATACACATAACATGCCCATATAAAATGTATTAAGACATCATATTGATATAAAATAAAAATGCAAGGAAATTTTATGTAATCTCTCCGTGAATAAAACTTTTGTGGAAACCATATGAATTATTTAACTCATCAGATTTAGTTTAATATAGAAGAGTTAGGTATACTCCTGTAACCTAGCTTTATTGCTAACTTTTACTTATGGCATGATACACGAAAACAAGACCCTCACCATATACGGGCACCACATCACTGAATTGAATGACCTGAAGTTTCAACTGGAGAACGACTGCAGGAATATTTTCATAATTGCATTTCTGATACAATTAACGGCTGCTTTACTTTATGTAAATTACTAGATTGTAATTTACAAATGTTAGAGATACTGAACCGCAACATTTAAAACTAAACTTAATATCACGTTTAACCACCACACTTGAACTCGATTCCGAGAACTAACAGTCACTTTCATACCGCGAGGGAACGGCTGCGACCAGATAAGACGGGAATTCACCGTTGTGATGTGAGCTATTTATTGCTTTGTGTGTGAGCTACTGTAAGTGTTTCCAAGTTTCAAGACTGACTCAACGGTACATATTATTTGGGAATACCGTTTTTGTAAATAAAACATTAACATAAAATGTATAAACTAAAAATACAATTATAAAATATACACATAAAACAAACAAATAGACAGCATAATTTGCAAAGTGCTGAAATATTATGCTTATTAACAAAATAGGCAAATATGCTTTATGTGCAACCAAATATATGGTTAAATAATTGGAAATTTAGTAATTAACTTACATACCAAATGAGCATATTTTCTGACAGCAGAGAAAAAAATATGCATTTGCATGAAAATCCTGTCCCTACTAATAACTGTTCTTTATGTTGGTCGTGTGTACGTAGTTTTGTAATCTTAGCTTACACACTGCTAGTGTGAAGGAACAGCTGTGAGTCATATTAGGGAAGTGGTGTTATTCATTGGCGTAGCCAGAAAAATATTAAATAGGGATCCATTTTTAAACAATTTGTATCAATTTAAATATTAATTAATCCTGAGTTGGAATATTTAAATAAATCAATTTTATATTCACAGATTAAGGTGCAGCAATTGGAATTAGGATAGGATGTTTTCTGCATTCTAAGCGGCAAATGTATTGTGACACGAGTATTAGTGTCCACTGTGAAGTATTTTATATTGCCGTTAAGGACATTTTATTTCACTATAGAATAGAGTCACTGTTATGTTTTAAACTGGGACATATTGCTCTCATTTGAAAATCACCCAAATTTAGCACTGGTACGAAAAATAATCCCGACATCTAAACAACGCTATCTAAAGTACAGTTCTGTTCCTGTCGCCTTTGGTGATATTGTCTAAGACATGCAGCGTAAATATTGCACTACCACTGATGTGATTAGGAAGCATCTCGTCCCTGCTAAACTAGAAATATGCTAGTATCTTAACAAAGCTATTTTTTCTATTAGTTTTTACATTTACTTTAGTAAAGGGGGGGGGTCGCAACTCCCAGACACCCTCCCTAGCTACGCCTCTGGTTTTATTAAAACTAGAAATGGGACCTCGATACTCGGTGGTAACGAAGTATGTCTAATATTTTGAGATAAACCTTCAATACTCTTAAACGTTTACGTTTTGCATTATTAAAAGCTTTGCGTTTAACTTTATGCTAGGAAGGAGTCGAAACTTCATGTTGTCGTCCTCAGTGGTGTAGTGGTTACCATGCTAGCCTCTAGTTCCCGAGGTCGCGGGTTCAAGCCCGGCAGAGGGCGGTGGATTTTTTCGGGCGTAAAAATCCTTAGCATGGCTTCCTTCGGAAGGGAAGTAAAGCCGGTGGTCCCGTGCTGTAGATTTACGGCACGTAGAGGAACCTCAAGCCTGATAAAGAGGCCTCTGAGCAAAATTACAGGTCTTTTACGCCCAATATAGAATAGGACTCTAAGGAGGATAATAGTTAAAGAGCGTCCATTAATATAACTCAATTTAATTTAATTTTGAGACTTCATGTCTTACCTCGCAGGTTTCCCCAAAGAGTTACTGGACTATAGTTCTTGATAAACCTTGACTGCGTTTCCTGTAAGTGAATCAATGCATAGACT
Source organism: Deroplatys truncata (assembly GCA_030765065.1). Taxonomy (NCBI): domain Eukaryota; kingdom Metazoa; phylum Arthropoda; class Insecta; order Mantodea; family Mantidae; genus Deroplatys; species Deroplatys truncata. Next base: position 107,694,811 of record CM060990.1, on the reverse strand, counting down.
CTTGTGTCTAAATGAAAACATGCAAAACAATGGGGGAAGGAGCAGAGGTAGTCATGTAACATGCAGCGTTAACTTAGCTGTGGAAGAAGCTGATTTAGCTGACGCACTAAATCACGTTTCTGCAACAGCCTGGTTTGGCGACTCACTCTTGGCAATTAAATACCTACTCCTGTCCAAAATCTAAGAATCCAGCAGAAAAATATCAGAACTTAAGACATGAGATAATACAGCGCATGGAAATAGTTGTTCTTTCCTTCCATCTGGTAGTTTGTGTTTATGCAAGTAAAACTGCGGTCACGAGCATAGCTTACAGGTATACTGTACGACTAATTTCCATAATATGGATAGAAAGTCCATTAAAATAAGGTTTTCAGCATAAAATATAGTTACATAAAAATAGAAGCAAACAAATTATTATTATTATTATCAGTCTTGCGTAACAATAGGGGATATATAACCTGTGCATTATCAAGATAAAGATATGCTGCCAATTGGAGAATGACAAACAGCACAATTTCGGAATTAGCATACCATACAAAATTGGTTACATGCGTTTAAACACCGAAAACTACTAATAAGAACATAATTCAGTGAACAAGCTGTCGCGTTTACAGTTTTTTATAAAGTGAGTATGGGACATCGGTGTTCAAAAACAGTATCGGTATCGAGTATCGAGAAATAGTGGTATCTCCCATCACTAATTAAAACTATCCACAAAATTTACTAACACGGGATGTTTCCATTGGTGTTATATATTAAATTTATATTTGTAGTTTCCTCTTACATGCATTTCGAGAAGCATGAATTACTATGTATGCATGTAAATTCAGTATGGAACCTTATTATACCATCAATTTAATATTTCCTGTGAAAGTTTGTATTCTACGCACATTATCCGCATTAACGCTTCACAACACTTTGGTTCCGTAAGAGCTAACGCACACCGATTGAAGGATTCTTTTTTGCTTCACTGCATTAATAAACTATGCTTCTGTGTCACGCTTTAGTAGCATTGGCTCAGCAGTGAACTGACAATTTTCCACGTCGAAAATGATGCGACACTGCAATTTCGTATCGCTGAAGACAATAAATGGTAACATGTATTACAACTGACAAATAAAGGGAGAGCAGCGCGTTCTTCAAAACCTGAGATGGGACATGGCAGGCGATCTTTGTTGACCGGATAGTACTTCCATAACGTCTAAAATGTTAAACTTAAATCTTTATATTTCAATACAACTGGCACATAGACATTGAGGTTTATGTAGACAACTGTAATCTATTCATTTTTCCATACTCTATATCAATATTATAAGGAGAGAATGCTTATTTGTGTGTGTGTGTGTGTGTGTGTGTGTGTGTGTGGTGTGTGTGTGTGTGTAGGGTAATCACAAGAAACCACTCAACCGATTTTGACAATTCTTTAACCATTAAAAAGCCCAAATCTTACTGACAGACACGGGGCTATAAAACACCATCTAATTTCAATTGATAAATTACTAAAAGGTTTAAAAGTTTACTAACCCCTTATAGTTAAATACGAACACGCTGGAGTTGTAAAATAACATGCTCATGGAGAAGGTCTTGGCTTTTTAATTGAGCAATGGAGTAGGAAATAATTGTCATTCCACAGAATATGCATGTAAACTAAGACAAATGCCGCTGATATTTCATTCCAAGCAAAATACAGGGTGGACCATTTAAGTTGAGGCTATACAATATCTCCAAAACTAAGCATTGTAGAAGTTCATATTGAACCTAATATAACCGGTCAATTTATATTGACCCTAATTGTAGGTCCCCATTTAAAAAATTAAATTGACCCCAAAATGGCCATCAAAACGTCCTCCAAACACAACACAACTAATAACATTTACTTTCCCTTATAATATCAAGCAACTTTTATTCAAGACATTTCTTTATACAACGCTTAGTTTTGGAGATATTGTGCAGTCTCAACTTAAATGGTACACTCTGTGTATCTATATGGCCACGAGTTAGCAATTATAACAATCCTCATGTAAGAAAGTTTTGCTTTATTTCATTTCTGCTTACGGTGTAGTCAGCTTCGTTAGCAGGGTATACTAAACAATTGTAAACAGAGGGAAAATTGCTAACATTAGAAATCAGTGAACTGATATTTTCTGAATAACAACTGAGAACATTGTTTTTTTTTCGATGGTGGCAGAATGTATTTTCCATTGGTGGCCTGGGAGTGCGGAATCTACATATTAACTAACTTTGCCTCTATTTCGTTGTATATATTAGGGGTTTCTGTATTGTGTGAAAACTGTGCACCGTTTACGTTATTAAATACGGGACTAAAGAGCAAGTACAAAGGTTTAAAATTTTAGGGTTATTCAAAAAGAAGGAACAAACTTTAAATATTCATTTTTAATGAACGACAATAGATAGCGACACATACGACTCATCATTGAATAGAGCAAAGTTCAAAGTTTTAAGCCCCACCTATTAGTTCTATCTAGTGCCTACAGGGCGTTGTGTTTGTTTACAAGAAAATGGCGACGCCACAGGAAAAGTCGTTTTGTGTGCTGCTTTATGCAAAGAGTGCATGCATTGTTTCATTGCAGCGTCATTTCGTTACAAGTTCAACAACGAGCCGCCTCGCCATACAAAATTTACAATTGATATAATAAATTCGTAGAAGATGGTTGCTTATGCAAACGGAAAAGCACTGGTCGTTCTCGTATAATAAATGGTGCTCATTTTGAACACACAAAATAAAATTTTGAACTTTTCTCTATTCAGTGATGTATTGCATGTGTCGCCATTATAAATAAATATTTAAAGTCTGTTCCTTCTTTTTGAATAACCCTGTATAATTATTCAACAAGTAACTCGACCACTCCCATCGATGACTGTCTCACAGCCAAAGGTACTTATAATCTATGCAGTATTTCCATAACTTGGAAGACTGTCAGGGGAGGTCAAGTAAGTACTATAACGTTTCGCCGATGTTTTACATTCTTTTGCGTGAATATCAGGGAGTTTTTCATCCATTATTAAGAATAGTGCTGTACAAAATTACAATTGTAAGGGGCAGCGGGGAGCATTTACCATAAAAATCTTCTAGATAACTGTGCAATAAATTCATAAAGAAAATAAATACAACAAATCATCATTCAAGTTTAAACAGCAATCCTGTAAAAAGTCGAATAAGCCAGCTTGTACATAATATTCGTGTTATGTCACATAGTATTCGTTAATTCGCTGTCAAGTGTAGTTCAATAGAAAATACAGAAAAGTTAGAAATTGTGTAGAAGAATACGAAATAATTACTTAAATGACATTCATACATGTCTTTCGAAGCTGGCTAAGTTTGTTCAACCTGCTATCTGGTCTCTAAAGGGCACCATAGACAGTGTTTTGCTGTGCTGTTCTAAGACGACAGGTAAGATGGAACGTGTGTAGTAGAATTTGCTTCCTGTACCGTCTGTTGCAGGAATTCAGCCAGCGACTGATTTTTCTGTATATATATACAGGCATGTGTGGTAGCAAGTTTCAGGAATCTGAGGAGGATTTCGGCACATAAGCGTAGAAATTAAGTTGAGTTTTATTTATGGAGACTCTTTTAACTACTGCGGTTCTTAGCGTCCAATTCTATATTGGGTGTGAAAGACCGCTAATTTTGCTCAGAGGCCCCTTTATCAGGCTGAGGTTCTTTTACGTGCCGTAAATCTACGACAAGGGGACCGCCGGCTTTACTTCCCTTCCGAAGTAAGCCATGCTAAGGATTTTTTACGCCGAAAAAGACTATCGCACTCCGCCGGGTTTGAACTTAAGCGTAAGTCACCTATTATCTTCTGGAAACCTCCAGGAGGAAGAGGTGAAGCGAAGGACACAGAGGATATCGAGATCCGGGGCGGCAGGCTCGGACACAGGCGGGGTCCCTAACGTTTCCAGATACTACATGCTGATACGCCTCGCCCGCCGTCCATTCGCCTGATCCTTCGATTCTTAAACATAATAAGGATATGAAATGACAGGAAATGTGTGGGATATTTAGTTTCAGTGTCAGTTTTAACTAGTGTAAATATGTCATCAGTGCACTTCACATGTAGATAATTTGTTTCACTTAAGAGCAATATCCCGAGAATTTATGAGCAAATTTATAGAGCTATATATGATACTCTGGATTAACTCTTTCAACAAATGCACGTGCAAGAGGTTATTTCATATAAATAACCTAGTCTACCCATTTCAACCCACCCATTTTCCTTTTAGATTTTGATCTCAAAGCTAATGTTAGAATGTTTAAATAAGAAGTTCCTCCAAAATGATGCTGTCGTTAAGACCCGAAAGACAGAACATGGCCCATAACAAAACGGTGTCTATGCCCTCTTCAGCTTTCCGTCTTATTTGACCTGTAAAACTGCGCAGGCAAAACGAACGCTATGGGGCGCTTAAAGTGCGAGTTTAGAAACGGGCACCTCTCACGATCTCCGAGCTGTTGTTGCTTCACTATGCAGAACACGGACACACTTTACTCATCTCTGTGGAAAAGTACATCACTACGGAATATTAGTAAATCATGTACAAAAACTTGGAGAAATACTGGAATGGGAAGGAACAACAGAAAGGAAAGAAAAGAAGAAATGAAATACATGTTATTAAATATGTCGGTATATGTTCCGTGTCTACACAGTATGACCACTTAGCGTCAACTCCATCGCACCCGATGCTTGAAGTGACGGTCATGGCACTTTAATGCTGAGTCATGAAATGGGTTTTTCAGAGTTTCCAAGGTCATTTTGAAGATCGCGATAGACTTTATACAGACATTACCTAATACTGAGATCAGATAAGACTACGATCTTGTATGCCTCCAAAATCAGCTCAAGTGATCGTGCAGGGTCTGCTATGAGTCTACCTCGGCCAATCACCGAGCGAGTTGGCTCTGCGGTAACGTGTGAGACTCGCATTTGGGAGCCCCGTTTTCGATTCCCGCTAGGCTGGCTACTCTTGTCACGAGTTTTTTCGTGGTTTCCCCGGGTTGGTAGGCGAATGCTGCGGTGGTTCTCCTTCTATCACGACTTTCCTGTCCATTATTTACTGCTCCCATCATTTAATTTCATCTGTTTCAGGGTTGTAGAACCAGACGACGTTGGAATTTGCGCAATGGAAATATTTATTCCTGGCGCTTGGCGGGAATGCCTTCATGGGAATGTCTTGTCTGTTCCTGGGACTCCCAGGTTGCGGGTGGCTAAGGCCAGTGTCAGGATTGGCGTCATGTCGAAATTGTTAGGTACCGCGTTGTTGCTAGCGCATATCGTAGTCGGATTTGGTCACCCTTCGATCTCCCCCTCATTGCGTCCTTACGGAGGTCATATTGCAATCACAAAGGGGCCACTATGGCCTACAGGCCCCTCCGACTACTCCTAACTCCTCACTTCGTACAATCCATCTTCCTACTTTTCATACAGGAACCGATGAAGACTTTTAACTTCTTTCAAGCTTTTGTGAATTATCGCAATATCAACGATCTGCCTTACATACACATCATTGGTTATGCAATGAACCTCTAATCTGAGAAGGAATGTACAAAAATCGAAACAGCGTATAGCGATTTCGCCAATTTATTTATTCACTAACACTACAAGAAGACTGGAGGGGTCAGAGCTACATGGCGTATATATGCTGCTGTATGGCAGGTTGAGATTCTCGGGGTAGCATAGCACAAGTATTATTCATGACACGTGGTATTTTGGAGAGAAATAGTGGCCGTATATCGTACACATGTAGGTTTTGACATGAAAAAGAGTTGCCAGGTATCACAAAAGCGAACCATTTGCGGACATACGTTTATGGACCTTTTTCACACTTGTCACGCCAGCAATCATTCCTCATGACTTATTACCACGCTATGTAGTGCTTGTGCACACAGAACTTGTGGCATACATAGGTTGTATTTTCTCTGCAGCTTATCTAAGGTAGAGAAAGTAATGTATTAATAATTTGATATCGAGATTTAGCCAAAATATACGTTTTGAGATACTCTGAATAAAAAATGCGTTTTTAGAAGTAACGCCAGCCCTGCGCGAACATCCACTAATTTTCTTATAAAATTCTCTTCATATTCACTATATTTTATATGACTGGGAAATCATGTGAGGGCGGTAAAAACTCGCATTAGGAAAAATGCAGATCTATTTAAAAGTTCCCATTTATATCAAATAACATTCTTATACGCTAAATATTTGTGAAACATTCGCTGATGTTCATTTAAATGTTTCGGTGTATTATGCAGTTAGCATTGAAACGTTTAATCGTCATTTGTTTCTCGTGAACTAAGGAAAATATTAACTGCCATGGCTGGTATACCTAGTATACATTATCGATTTGCGGTTTAAACAGCTGAGTGTCCTTACAGCCTCCTTAATTCTATTGCGTTGTCTATTAAAAATGTGTACTTAGAGCATTTATGGTGAATATGTACCATGACCAAGAAGTGGTTACTAAAATATTTATGTCTATAATTTATAGAATAGTGATGAAAGCAAATTACGGTACAGAAAGTCATGTGCCTACGAATTATCAGATTATATTCATGGGCACTTTACAACACTGTGTACATTTTTCTCCCACTTACCCCTTGATACTATAATTATTGACAGGAAGACATAAATAATTAAACAAAGAAAGAATAGTAAGATAGAAAAATAATTTCGCTATACAGGGTGGACCATTTCAGTTGAGACTGTACAATATCTCCAAAACTAAGCGTTGTAGAAAGAAATGTCTTTAATAAAAGTTGCTTGATTTTATGGGGGAAAGTAAATGCCATTAGTCGTGTTTTATTTGGAGGATGTTGTGATGGTCATAACATCAAGCAACTTTTATTAAAGACATTTCTTTCTACAACGCTAAGTTTTGGAGATATTGTAGTACAGTCTCAACTTAAATGGTCCGCCAGGTGTAATTTCTGTATATTAAATCAATGTATAACGTAATAAGCCTAAGTTGAAAGATTTGTTATGAGAAAAAAGTAATTAGCGAGTCATGGTAAGGAAACACATTAGTATAAAAGGTCCTGGAATGCATTGAGAGTACGTTTGAAAAGCTACATAGGTAAATATTCGTAAATGAGTAAGGGAATGAAATTCTGAGATACGAGGAGGTACCGCATAGCAACAGCTTCAGATACGCATACGTAGGATTTTAAGATTGGACCGCGCGAAATGGAAAGTTGGTAGGGGTAGCTATAGGTAGTCTAAACTTAAGTTAAGAAAAGGGGACGCATTCTAAATCAGAGGCACATTCGTTCATACATTCGTGACATAATCGTGACTCTCCTGAGGTTCTTGACTCTCGTGTGTAATTTTTAAGTTGTGTAGCGCACCAAACGCGCCGGCATTAGAAAGATTTACCGGATATTGAGAGGGATCTTTTCGAGCAACATTTCTGTGACCTACAGCAACTGACGCTTCGCTCAGTTATTGTTATAGAAGTAATTAATTCGTAAATTGAACAATCGGCGACCCTTCTCAAAATGAGCATTTTAGTCAATATTAAACTTTATTAGATAACTGAACTGGTATTATCCTTTCAAAATACACTCACGCACATCCTGAGATAAAAGACTCATAGCTATACCAATAGAGCAGCTGGCGTACGAGACAGCGCAGAACGAGCTAGAGATGACATCACAAAACTCATTAGAGCAGGTAACGTTAAATGTTATAAATATTTGAAGCAGGGAGCGGCATCTAAATTTTGTCGCAACGAACAGCTTCACCCTTTCTAAATATCCACACGTCAGCAATTGTTTACTGCAAAATGTGTTGGTAAACATGAGTGTTCACGTAGAAATAAAGGTAATTAGAGGCGTACATTTAGGTTTCATTGTTATATCCTTCCATCTATAATCCTAAACAATAAGCATTCCTGTTTTCTCTTTCTCCTTGTGCCAAGCTAACTTATTGTTTTCTATGTATTCAAATAATATTCCCTGTAGCCTAACGACCATGTAAGCCAATGCAGTATTACATTATGTTCCCTGCTTAGCAGAAATTTAACAGGAAGGGATAAGAGAGATACGTTGACGTCATGGGGTGGGAGAGCCATTCTTAGACAAAACTGCCACACTCTTGCAAAGCAAATCGTCTGAATGAAGCAGTGCAACTGTCAGCTCACTGTTTCTAGATTAGTACCCAGAGGCGAGTTTATAACCTCTGCCTCCCTTGTTTACTCAGTCTTGCTTCTCCTACGGGTTTCTTGGTTCTGCAGCACAGCATAATCCTTTCGCGCCCCCTCCGACTCTCTACCGAGATTGATTCCAGCATTTCCTACGCAGGTGGGTGATGATGACATAAGGGGTAAAAATCCCAGTGCTGCACGCTTGTGACGCGCTTCAAGTTTGCCCCCAGTATACTGCTCTCCAAAATCTTCTTTGGCCATTGCATTCATTCCTGACTGCAACGTTTGTTCAACAACCTGTATGGAAAACAAGCTCTTCAATTTATGAAAACTGTGTAATGTTGCTGCAGAGGTCGACATGTCATGGCGGGTACCGCGCAACGCGAGGCAGGCCACCTTGTAAATATACACATCGCTAAAATTCCGCGAATGTATGGCATTTGGCCTTTTAAATACGGAAAGTTGTTACACTACTTCCGATTACGTATTCTAGCGCATTGAATTCCGGTTATATTATCTGGCGTTACTTCTTCAAGGTCTGTCCCCTACTCCAGAATTCTATTTTTCTTCCACATACGTCTTCCGGAACTCTTATCTTCCTTTCTCTTTTTTATGTGTTGATGGAAAACAGCCTTTATTCAGGTTGACAATTGCATCACGAAAGAGCAAGTATCTCCTTGAGCATAATTACAAGAGCATTTATTTTTTCTCACATGTATTGCATTTGTTTACAGTTTTGTGGCAATTATTTAGCCGTATTGCATTTGTTTACTTCGCGCTAAGTAATTATTTAATTGTATTACATTTGTTCGATACTTCGCGGGAATTATTTAATTGTATTACATTTGTTCATTACTTCGCGGGAATTATTTAGTTGTATTACATTTGTTTACTACTTTGCGATAAGTAATTATTTAGTTGTATTGCATTTGTTCATTACTTCGCGGGAATTATTTAGTTGTATAACATTTGTTTACTACTTTGCGATAAGTAATTATTAAGTTGTATTGCATGTTCATTACTTCGCAGGAATTATTTAGTTGTATTACATTTGTTTACAGCTTCGCGGGAATTATTTAGTTGTATTACATTTGTTCACAGCTTCGTGTTAATTATTTAGTGTATTACATTTGTTTACTACTTCGCGCTAAGTAATTATTTAGTTGTATTGCATTTGTTCATTACCTCGCGGGAATTATTTTGTTGTATTACATTTGTTTACAGCTTCGTGTTAATTATTTAGTTGTATTGCATTTGTTCTTTACTTCGCGGGAATTATTTAGTTGTATTACATTTGTTCACAGCTTCGTGTTAGTATTTAGTGTATTACATTTGTTTACTACTGCGCACTAAGTAATTATTTAGTTGTATTGCATTTGTTCATTACCTCGCGGGAATTATTTAGTTGTATTGCATTTGTTTACAGCTTCGTGTTAATTATTTAGTTGTATTGCATTTGTTCTTTACTTCGCGGGAATTATTTAGTTGTATTACATTTGTTTACAGCTTCGTGTTAATTATTTAGTTTTATTGCATTTGTTCTTTACTTCGCGGGAATTATTTAGTTGTATTACATTTGTTTATAGCTTCGTGTTAATTATTTAGTTGTATTGCATTTGTTCTTTACTTCGCGGGAATTATTTAGTTGTATTACATTTGTTTACAGCTTCGTGTTAATTATTTAGTTGTATTGCATTTGTTCTTTACTTCGCGGGAATTATTTAGTTGTATTACATTTGTTTACAGCTTCGTGTTAATTATTTAGTTGTATTGCATTTGTTCTTTACTTCGCGGGAATTATTTAGTTGTATTACATTTGTTTACAGCTTCGTGGTAATTATTTAGTTGTATTGCATTTGTTCATTACTTCGCGGGAACTATTTAGTTGTATTGCATTTGTTTACTACTTCACGAGAATTATTTAGTTGTATTGCATTTGTTTACTATTTCGCGAGAAATATTTAGTTGTATTGCATTTGTTTACTACTTCACGAGAATTATTTAGTTGTATTACATTTGTTTACTACTTTGCGCTAAGTAATTATTTAGTTGTATTACATTTGTTTACTACTTAGCGATAAGTAATTATTTAGTTGTATTACATTTGTTTACTACTTCGCGCTAAGTAATTATTTAGTTTATTACATTTGTTTACTACTTTGCGATAAGAAATTATTTAGTTGTATTACATTTGTTTACTACCTCGCGCTAAGTAATTATTTAGTTGTATTACATTTGTTTACTACTTTGCGATAAGTAATTATTTAGTTGTATTACATTTGTTTACTACTTCGCGCTAAGTAATTATTTAGTTGTATTACATTTGTTCACTACTTTGCGATAAGAAATTATTTAGTTGTATTACATTTGTTTACTACTTCGCGCTAAGTAATTATTTAGTTGTATTACATTTACCCCGTGCCTACAGCTGCTGGGAGGAGGAGGAGGAGGAGGAGGAGTGTTTAAATGCTTCGGGCAGTTGCGACTTCTAATAGTTTGGAGTGCCCGTGTAGGTTACTCTTTTAGGTGGCTGTAATCCTTTCAGAACGGATTTCTCTTCTTAAGCCTAAGCTGGTTTGACATCATATTGTTCACTCTCCTTGCAAAAGTTAAGAGATGGCGGGGGAAAATAGCTACCGTTAACAAGTGCAGTTTTTGATGAGAAAAAAAGCAGTGTTGTCACGTTTCTGACCCTTTTACTGTACCTCATCATGGAAATCGTTAAATAATTAAACCATGTATCACGCATGCTTCTTATTTCTTCTGTTTGTTATGTTTGTAAATTAATATATATATATATATATATCTTTTAATTGGTATAGAAATAATACAATATGATGTATATTGACCTGCAAAAACACATTATTTAATTCTAATAAGTGCTTTGTATCGTAGTCAATAACTCTGAGTGCGAGTCATCTTTATTGCTGATTACTGAAATCCATGCTTCATATTGTTTTTTTCCATTTTTGTGCATGTCTGATATAATTGGCTCAGTGTCTCTTAAAATTAAAATTTCTATTTAATTAATTGTAAAATCACGAACTTCACTGAAACGTTTTATCCCAAAATCATTTCCAAATTTTACTTTTAGTTCCAATTCAGACTAAACTTGTTTTATAGCATTGAGAACTCAATAGGGGGTCGATAGCAGCAAAACTTTGTGTCCAGGGTCTAAAGCAAATTGGTCTACATGAAAAGGTTTTCTTAGATTTGTTTAGTTCTTGACCTATAGCTTATTCTTTAGTACCTACTTGACTCAACATTTCCCATAGCCTTCGTAATATGTTCTCCCGAGACAACGCAAAGAAAGCGGAAGGCTGCTTGCATGTGATGCCAGTCCAACAGCACTGCTCAGCACGCAATCGCTTGGACACTGCCCTCCCTGTTACCTTCACCGTTCTCTTCAGCATTTTCAAGGCTCCTTGGAAAAACTATACTACGTATTCTGGACGGTGATGGACTTCCGCTTCAGAAATCTCTTTGAGCAGAACAACTTCACCTTCCAAGTAAGCGGCTGCCCGAATTTCGGCGGTGGTGGGAGACCTTGGTGAATCTGCCAGCTACGACTAATCAGGAATTAGCTTTTAAACGATCTTTCTTCTTTTACTAATATCTTATACCTACCAGCAGTGTTCTACACGGGTGCAACGGAACTATTCGTTGAGACGATGGAGGAACGTTTGGAACAAATTTAAGAATTCGAAGATCCTCACTGACTGGAAATCTGCAGTATACTCGGCTGTCAATGAGGTTGTTCCGAAAGCTGACAAATTGTGGCAGCATGGCAGAGCAACATCATCTGCAATCGGTGTCCTGCGATGGAAACTTGCATCACAAACTAGTAGCCTGTGCCGTCGTATCTTCTATTTCGGACTATATATGGACGAATCTGTGTGATCTGTCGTGGCGTACAAGTGTCTCCTCTGGAAGATTACCTGACCCTCGAATTCCGTCAAGATGATAAGTAGCTGACGGAAACCCATTCTTGTATAATCTTTGCCACCTATTTTTGGATAATCAGAGTTAAGAGACGCGGCGAATCTACAGGCTTTCCAGATCTTTATCCGGAAAGATCGTTGGGAGATGGACAAACGGACTATATATAAAGGATTCAACCTAGAAATGTTTGAGCAATATTTAGAGTCATAACACATCTTGGTATTTAAGATTATAATATTTCTACATACATTATTAATTTGTAATATAAAGAAACTAAAAAAATACATAAATTAAAAAGAAAGATGAACTGGCGGCGGAAGTCTGCGACGGGGTTCTAAAAAACATATGCCAGCTAAAAGAAATGTTCGAAAAAAAAGGCGACTAAAATCGTGTACCCTTAAAAGCTCTTGCTGTATGTTCTAGGGTTTGTATATCATTTGTCTAAAGCACCGATTATCACAAGCTAAAGTTTCAATCACAGATTGGTTAGGCTTGAGTCCTCGCTGCGGTGCTGCCAAGTTTGTCCTACAGCACTGCGAGATCATATAAAATAAACGCTGAATGGCGTAAATGGATGTTGCCAGGACTTCGATAACACTGTGGTAAAGCATATATTTTAAATTCAAACTAAAAGAAAAACAAGGTATCTTGAATTATTTTATGTCTGTGTTTGCTTCCTTTAACTCTAATGTCCACAAATTTAATCAAACTAAAGAAGTACAGAGTATATGAGAGGATAACGCCTCATTTTTTCTCCTTAAATTAGTAATGTGAAAATGTTGAATTTGATATCATTCCCGACATCTTTTTCTATAATGCTCAATAATAACTACCAACTCAACAGTAGGCAACACTGTAATTGTTTTTCAAACTAACACTCATGTGCGTATAAGACAAAGGCGCACACTAGAATTCCTAACGTGGAAGGCGAAACGCCGATTCACGGGGGATGTAACAGAAGATGCCAGCAGTGCTTTCGATCCAGTACGGAAGCTGAAGGACAATCTCCATTAACTGACAAAAAGCTAAAAGCACAGCAGTGACTCCTTGCAAGGAGTGGCTATTTAAGATAGGGGCAATCGTAAATTCTGTTCCAAACATCAGCTTAAAGCATGTTTTTCCGTGAGTTCGTCCTTTGAAAGCGACAGTCAATCATATTCTTTTGTAAATCAATATACATAGATTGGTGTCAAATTATTGAAGTTATTACACAAATGCTTAGTGCATGGATCATTGACCGTACATGCATATTTAAGATACAACTTAAAAGTGACAAAAAGAAACGAAATAAAAGTAAAAAATAGAGATAAATTGCCTCTGATTAACTGAAAAAAATTGATCTGGCTTTATGCACTTTGGCCAGGAAATTGCCCATATTTTGCCAGTTCCTCTTGTCAGCCAGTAGATCCCAACATGCCAGTATCCCTCCATCTGGACTTGAGAATTTTTCTTCGAGTTTAATTTTTTGCTGGTTCTCCAGTCTTCCTCCAAACCACAGAATGGACAGATTCTCCTGCCAGAATCGTCAGTCATTTACTGTGCCCTCCAGCCTCCCAGAACAAACCATGCCATTGCTGCTATTTCCTTTATTCCTAAGCTTACCCCAATTCAGTTTTATTTTATTTGCTAGGCTTATAGAAGGTTTAATTCTACAATACAATTCAATCTTCTGTCTGTTAGTCTTATTTTAACAAATTCTAATATATTTTTGCCATATTTTATTTGATCTCTTTGCCATACTGACACCATGCCTATTCTCCTCAAGCCTCTTTCCAGCTCACCTGCCCAAAACTTAGGAGACAGGTTTTCTCACTTATATTTGTAACATTTGGAGTGTAGTGTGGAATTATCTCCCTGCATTATTCTCAGCCAGTACTTCACTGCTATGTCAACATAAGACCGCACATCAGTGCGCAAAGCACAGAAGAAGTTAAACGAATTGGTTGATACGTCCCTGGCCTAACCCATCGGACTACTACCTGTCCGGGTCACCGAAAGAAGCTCATTGTGGGTACCACATTGAAGACGATGAGACGTAGAAAATCTGCCAGTGATATCCATGCACGAGAATACGAATAAAAACCATAGGAAAGAATATAGATGAAAATGAAGGACGAGAATTTACTCAGGAAAGTGGTGGCTACGTTCAGTTTAATTTCTCTTTAACAACTAAGAGAGAAAAAGATTCGTGGCACATATTCTGATTAAGGTGTCGTATAACAGTAAAAATACAGAATTGCCCAAATTTAGAATTTCCTTATAATTTCATTCTGTTTTCCATGAAATGGATGCATGATTTAATGCCCACTATAATGGATATCAGAAATGAAATAGCAATGCTCTAACATTAACAGCTATAGAGATACGCCATTATGAATTCGGAGCACACATTTTGGGACACCCTGCTAAGACTCACAAACAGCGTAGTTCGACTGAGAGAACAGTGAACTATCTGCATTTTTTTCGAGTAACCGGAAACTAGTTGGTTGCTCTGAATCTCGAAGCAGGCAGAAGAAATACATAACTGAAAAGAATGATTCCCTTTCTTATCTTTGTGAAGATAATGACTGAATGGGAAAAGTATGACAACACATTACGTTTGCTGTAGTAATATAAAACTCAACATTTGTTAAATTTTTACATCTATAACACTTTGAACTCAGCTATAGTGTAGAGGAAAAGAATGTCCTTTAAACCAATCTAAGTACTTCTACCACTAAAGATGGACACAGTTTTACTGCTTTGAATTCGTTTTTGGTGTACACAAATCAAATATATACTGTAATAAAGATTATTTGGTAAGTTTTGAACTGTTTGAGAAAAAAGAAGGCAAAGTCTTCTAATTGCTTTCAAATAATTAAAAAAATACTTCTATTTTGATAAAAATTTAAAGGCGAGTATTCAACATCAACTTTTTAATTAATATTTTATTAATATTTTCTGAAAATAGTATTTTTACTAACTCAAATTATATACAATATATTTAAGCATTGAGAATTTAAATTCTCCAACACTAACTTTAAACGGCCAATTTAGTATTTGGATACAGAAAAGTGGTATAATGAGTAAGACGGAGCCGCGGTAACGTGTGCGAGGAGCATTCGGGAGGTCCCGGGTTCAAACACCAACCGGACCGAAGGTTTTTTCGCGGTTTTCCTCGGCCGCTAGGCGAATGTTGTGTTGGATAATGTTATCCGTAAATTTTCTTATTATCCCTTTCTTCACTACATTTCATTTCCTTCTTCACTAGCATACCAGGCATTGGGCTGATCACTCATCCCGGATATGCTATGCTCCAGAGTTTGCTTGCTCCTCGACAGTCTACTGACCCAAGGCACTGGGCTGATCACCCATCCCGGATATGCTATGATCCAGAGTTTGCTTGCTCCTCGACAGTCTACTGACCCAAGGCACTGGGCTGATCACCCATCCCGGATATGCTATGCTCCAGAGTTTGCTTGCTCCTCGACAGTCTACTGACCCAAGGCATTGGGCCGAACACCCATCCCGGATATGCTATGATCCAGAGTTTGCTTGCTCCTCGACAGTCTACTGACCCAAGGCACTGGGCTGATCACCCATCCCGGATATGCTATGATCCAGTTTGCTTGCTCCTCGACAGGCTACTGACCCAAGGCATTGGGCCGAACACCCATCCCGGATATGCTATGATCCAGAGTTTGCTTGCTCCTCGACAGTCTACTGACCCAAGGCACTGGGCTGATCACCCATCCCGGATATGCTATGATCCAGTTTGCTTGCTCCTCGACAGGCTACTGACCCAAGGCATTGGGCCGAACACCCATCCCGGATATGCTATGATCCAGAGTTTGCTTGCTCCTCGACAGTCTACTGACCCAAGGCATTGGGCCGATCATCCATCCCGGATATGCTATGATCCAGAGTTTGCTTGCTCCTCGGCAGTCTACTGACCCAAGGCATTGGCTTGTGTAAGTCCTACAAAGATAGGGGTACTCCGTTTAAAAAGAAGAAAGGTGGTATTTGCAATTGGATTACTTGCCTGTATTTCCTTAATATTCTGGTTAAATATGTCCACCTTCAATATTTAGCAGGTATTTCTTGCCAGAATCAAGGATAGAATTAACAGCCGGTATTAATTGATATGTTTTCCAAGAAATAGTATATTGTCATTAGTAATACGTCGAGCTTTATTCTTGAATTTCTCTAAAGCAAAAATTATTTTACAGATGTTTAATTTACGAAGTATTTATTGTACTCATATTTGAGATAGCAATTTCATTTATACATTAAAAAGAGTTTCACAAACTAGGTTATTTTACCAAGTACAAACACACCTCAAAATCACAGAAATTCAACAAACTTATAATCAGTTTTCTTAAATATATTTGATTACATTTATAAAAAAGTTGCTGTAAAAGCTCTAGCCGTGGCATCCAAACATGATATATTCGGATATAAAACACATGAAGAGCATCAATTTAGAGAATATAATTTTTGAGCAGAACAACGTTTGGCGTTAGAAAGTTTTCAGTTCTTATGCTTAAAAATAAAATATGCTAAGTGTGCTATATTTTCAGTTTAATTGAAGAGCATTCTTCTTACCCCAAATTTTAAAAGGTTTTGGTTAAATTTGTAGAATTTCTTTCCAAGTGTTACTACGTTATCGAATAGTTTACAAAAGGTATAGAGCACTACGCTGAAAGAGAATAAATGACCACCACGTAAAAAATTACATTTCCTAATGAATTAGGTTTAGAGGAAACAAGGTTGTTTTAACATTTGCGTAACTCCCCGTAAAGCCCTCGGCCATTTCTTGCAGAAGAGCTTAAGTAACCCAAAGGAGCTGAACGCGCCTCCTTTTGCTTTGTTCATTTGGATTTACGACGCACACCAGATTAAGCCAACTCCCGTAATTGTGATATAAGAGTAGCTCCAGAGCTAAAATTGGGCACCCGAGAAGTGTTGTGTGTATTGTGCGAGAGGCTAACTGCGGCACATTGTGGGTGAAATTGGTTTATGCCTCTGTTGAAATACTTCTTTCGTACAATCCTCCCTGTTTAAGCGAAGGATTCCTTCAGGGCACGTTATGCGATTCAGACGCTCTGATACTTTGCAGACACTGTCCACTTAACCCAGCATCATCAACTGGCCGGCAGCGATGCTGAGCAGGTAAGCGGGCAGCGTTCTCTCTCAGTGGCGGGTTGACTGGTAGGTTATGGCACATGAAGACCGAATGAGATAGTTCCGTGGTAACTCATGATGCTTGTAATTTGAAAGTCCCGGGTTTGGTACTCGTTGAGCCGGTAACTCTGACTTTCGTTTTTACGCAGTTTTCCCTGGTTGATAGGCGAATTCTGAGGTGGATTATATAATGCCGCGAACTTTCCTTTATTTCATATCCTTATAGTGTTGCAGAGTGGAAAGGTCAGACGAATGGACGACGGGTGAAGGCGTAAGGCGGTGTAGTTGAGCAGGATGGCTCAGGCGGCTACATCTGTGCCCCGCACTCGGAAGGTCCCAGGATCGACACCCGGCGACCGCCCACTCTGATCCATAGGTTTTTCGTGGTTTCCCCGGGTCGTCAGACGAATGCTGGGGTGGTTCATCTTCTATCTCGACTCTCCTTCCTCTCATTTCCTGTACCCATCATCTTTCTTGTCATCTGTTTCAGGGTTGTAGAACCAGGCGACGGCGTTCTGCGGGTTGCGGCTGGGCGGTGGCTTGCGCTTTGTAAAGGTTTCTTCCCTGGCGTCTCTGCGGTACCGTTCAGTTAGGTCTCTCCTCAGCGTGGGGCTTCACTCTGGGAGACCGTGGAGGTTAGTGACTTGTGAGCAGGGAGTGCGGCGGCGGATGCGTTCTATCTGGAAACGTTAGGAACCCCACCCATGCTTGCGCCCGTCGACATCTGGAACTGGTCGTCCTTCGGGTCTCTCCCCTCATCCTTCTCTCCCAGGGGTCACATTGGAAGCACAATGGCCTGCGTGTGGTGCTCAGCCCCGGTTTCGGGGGCTCCTCCGCGATACATACCTTACCTTTACCTTTAAGGCGGTGTAATTTTGCTTTGCGGGACTGTCTGCCCTCAGAGCAACTTTCCCTGTGGGAGGTCCCGCCGGCGTCAGGATGTAATACCTGGAAACGTAAGGACCCGACTTGTTTTCGAGCGTGCCTCCCCGGCTCTGGTCGCCTTCTGTGTCCTTCGCTTCACTCCTTCATCCTGGAGATTTCCAGAAGTACAAAACAGGACCGTGCGTTCTCCTTCTCCGCTTCTTGACAACCATGCCGAATGAAGAGGCACTCCAGATGTTTGTGACGAATGGTACATGTAAACGTTTAGTGTCAGAAATAATGGTAGAAAAGATGTAGTATTAGTTCAAAACAATTTTATTGTTATTATTATTTACGAGGTTATAAAGAGTGTATGTCAACAAATTATATAACAGAATTCTTGTTTATTTTAACTTTGTATACAGGAAAAAGAGTTAATTATTAGCTGTTAATAAAAATAAAGCTAAATATTAATTTATTACTGAAAAGTAAATCTGACGTTTACGATCATACGACTTTCTCTACCCATCACAAATTCACATATGCATTACTGTACTATATTATTCATAAAAAGATAATTCTTTTCATTTAGGTTAAGCTGTTCAGGATGTAATGATTATTTAGGACTGCTTTCAAATTAAACAATAAGTTATATACAACATGTGGAAATAAAACAAAGGTATCACAGTGTAAGAGGCTGCAATAAAATACTTATGTTCACCGTGGTAATAAACCGAAATATGCAGACAAATGATCCCGTACTTACATGAGGTACATTTGATAGAAAACAATGCTGCAAATGACTTTCTTTTCATAATACTTTTCTTCTAAATGTATTCAAAAGATCCCCTCAAAATCTATTTCCAACGTTTTTTCTATAGTGTTCACCTGTTTTGGAATAAATATTGAAATTAATAATCCTTTCTTGTTTATGGTTAAATAATTGTTTAAACAACTAATAACTTCAAAACCAGTGAACACATTACAATGAAATTTGGTATACACACTACTCTTTGCATGTATAATGCATGGTAAAAATTTGATACATATATACAGGTTGGACCATTTAAGCTGGGACTGTACAATATCTCAAAAGCTAAGCATTGTAGAAAGAAGTATCTTGAATAAAAGTTGCTTGATGTTATAGGGGAAAGTAAATGCTATTAGTCGTGTTTTATTTGGAGGACATTGTGATGGTCATTTTAGGGTCAATTTAATTTTTTTTAAATGCGAACCTACATTTTTTATGTTATTTTCTTACTCATAAAAAACTAAGCAACATTGTTGCTTTGCAATTGTTCTTACACCAACGTAAATAACAACGAAAATTCTGAATGCTGTGTACGAAGAGCACAATAAATGGTCGGACCATCCATGGATAGTAAGTCATTTGAGAGTCAAGATACGTTTCGTAATTGGCAACCAACATTTTTTATTTTGTTTCCTTACTCCTCATCACAAAATAAGCAGTCTTCTATAAACCATTTTGTAATGAGAAAACATACAAACTGTAGGTTCCCATTTAAAAAAATTAATTTGACCCTAAAATGACCACCATAACGTCCTCAAAACAAAACACGACTAATGGCGTTTACTTATCCCATAATATCAAGCAAATTTTATTCAACACATGTCTTTCTACTACGCTTAGCTTTGGAGATATTGTACATCTCAACACAAATGTTCCGCCTGTATACTTAATTGTGTAAATTAGCAAATTCCCCGTGTACCCATAAAATGTTCATACGTTGAGCATTTTGGTCCATTTACAGTAAAACTTTTAGGAGTTTTAATACCACGTGGTCAAACGTTTAAAACACTTATCTTGAAAAGCTACAAAAACGGCAAGTATCAGTTTATGGCCTCTTATTACACGATTTCCTCACCACCTTTGTTTTACATAGATTGGTGCAGTTTGTGCATAATAAAGCACTTGAATAATTATTCCCATATTTCAGATAATATTCAATGACCTAACAGTAACCAAGCCGTACTTAAATTCCATAACAGGGAGCATGTGTGGTTTTTTTGGTTTTGTGGTTTGAAAATATGTAAAGCCAGGCACTGTTCGCAACTGGAATTCGTTTAAAATAAATAATTGGCAGATATTTCATGCTTAGTTTCTCGATATTTGAATTCTTAAAATATGCAGCAATATATTCAGATCTGCCGTACATTGCTAGCGAATCTGCACTTTTTTGATAATGGTAAACGTGAAACAAAGATATACATTGCCTTTGTATAGGAGACTAAAATAATATATTCTGTTATTCGTATGTGATGATTCCGAGGGATCATCTCTCAGAGCAGCCGCTTAGTGCTTTTGTTTTTTAATCCTGCTTATATCGCGTCATCCAGTTAATTGTTAGGTCTGTGTAACTGAGATAACCGCCTCAGGCGGCACACGGTCATTTCTCTGAGTGGGATATAACTGAAGTAAGCTTTCTACTTGACACTGATAACAGAATAGGTGATTATAATTTCATTATTTGTGTAGCATTTACTCTTATTCTCAGTGATCTAAAGCACATTATCAGAACATATTTCTTCGAGGTTTTCATTGACCTATCGCAGTCTCTAGTCAGCTCTGCTCGCGGTAGGAGAAGTTCAAAGTGTAAAAGGTAAAGATACAAATCACGGAGGGGCCCCCGAAACCTGGGCAGAGCACCGCACGCAGGCCATTGTGCTTCCAACGTGACCCCTGGGAGTGAAGGATGAGGGGACAGAGCCGAAGGGCGACCATATCCGGATGCCGACGGGTACAGGCATGAATGTGGTCCCTAACATTTCCAGATATAACGCATCCGACGTCGCACGGTCCCTGCCCACAAGCCACCAACCTGTAGGAGAGACCTAACTGAGCGGTACCGCAGCCAGGGGAGAAATCTTTACAGAGCGCAAGCCACCGTCCAGCCGCAGTCCTGGTAGATGAACTACCCCAGCATTCGCCTGGCGACCCGGAGAAACCACGAAAAACCCATGAGCCAGATTAAGCGGTCACCGGGGATCGATTCCGGGACCTCTCGAATGCGGGCCACAGACGTAACTGCCTGAGCCATCCCGCTCGGTAGTTCAAAGTGTACTCAAAACGTGCCAGGTTATGAAGCATGTGACATAATAAACATTTTCCCTTAAGTTGAGGGTATAAAAACAAAGCAAAGCCGAGGTAGAAAGCCAAGGACACAGAGCTGATTGTGGGGCGACTGATACTTCCCTACTGTTCAAACTAAATACAGTTGAATCCATTGTTCTTCCCCCTGTACATACCTGCAGATCTTGTTGGTAAATCACTCCAGTATCTCATTGGATCTTATACTGAAAGAAGAACACGAAAAATAATACCGTAAGGGGGAGAAATAGTCATACATGCTGCAGCGTTAACTGAGTTCTGCATGAAACTGATATAGCTCACCTACCACATCGCATTGTTTCTCCATTCACCTAGCTTTGCAAGTAATGCGCTTTCAGCTTTTAAAGTTACTTAATTCGGAAGCCAACATCAGTGAATCCATCTGTAAATACCATTACAGTGTTACAGAGGAAGCGAGAGCACACTAAATTCCTGATGAAACTTGTGTTAACAGTTCATAGCGTATATGGTACAATATTTTCGATAAATACACATAAGTTCTATTACATGGTCTCTAAAAAATGCTAAATTTAACCATTAAGAGAGCTGTTTTTAATTAATCATTCTTCTTGTGACATTTTGGAAATGAATATAACAAATGTTTCTAAAACTCTAAGCACAATAACACATACGTACACCTTTTGTTAAACTAATCATGATAAAACGTAGATCTTCTATAGACTTTATGCACACTTGTAGATTTTTAACACTCCTTTTAATTGGAATAACATTTGTGAAGTTTGTGGCTTCGAAAGCTTCAGAGATTAAACATATAACATACAAGAACACAATGTATGCCTATCTTGTACTAGACAAGTGCATAGGCGACTTTCAATATGAGATAATAAGTTTGTAAAATGTCAAATTTATAGGTTTAAAATTTTTCATTTGTTGTGTGCCTTAAGACTAACTGCGTAGCACAACACTCGATTGGGTTGTGGCTTAGGCATGGCTACTGCATCTTCTGCGTCCGTCCACAAGGGATATAATGGGTAGAGCGCACAGTAATGGGGTGGCATGTGGTAAGCACGTCGCTTACCCTGGATACGCAAATTGTGGTCAAGTAATGTTTGAATTGCCCCAAAGGGCCTCACAGCAGGGGAAATATCTCCTGCTGGTCCCGGAATCGAACTCTGGTTTCTTAGCACTGCAAACAGCAAAACTATCACAGGTCTAAAGGGACGGTTTCATGTATACCTTTATGCGATAACGTAGAATAAACATAAAATGGGTCAATAGTTTTCGGCTAATGTAGTACCAAACACATTATCTTTGACAAGGCTTATCGCTATTTTTCTAACTTCCAGCACAAAACTCTGTCCCGTGTTGTACATGAACTTATTCCCACACCAATTACTAGGTATCTACATGCAGTCGGTATTTTTCCTCCGCCTGAAACTATTCTTAATCACTTGGGCAAATAGGATGATATGGGTGAGTGTTGTAAACACAATTTAAAACCACAATAAAATTTGCAATTTTCTGACAAGTAATGAGCAGACCATTCACTTTAAAGGATGCTATGACATTACTATTAAAGAATATTGCTTATCTAGTACAGAAATTTTGAAGAAAATTCAGCAATTTAATGCATAAAGTATAACCAAATAGATATGCTTTGTTTTCTGAAGATATTCATTGGGCTACCGTCGCTCAAATCGTTTGCAAAGGATTGCGTATAAATAATGTGAAATGATAAGCGTGCACAAGCCTTAGCTATTATGTACTCGAAAAATACATTGCAGCAACAGTGAAACCCTGCCTAGCCTACAATGTGGGCTAACTGCGAAACTTTTCATTGATACAAGTAGATTGATTTCCTCCCATTCCCAGATATTCCAAATGACGGGACTATTAAACGCTTCAGTGCAACGCATTACCGCAGTGTTGTTATGGCGAGCACATTTCTGTGGCTAAAGCAGCCGGCTTCTCGCGGTACAGTGGAACGCATGTAAACGTAAAGCATTCCTCATTTACGCATCATCAGGAACACAAGGGTGCACAGCACTAAATGGAACGTAAAATGAGGCATATTATTATATAGGTTCTTTCTTCTGTTATTACTTAAGCGCTGCCCACCACGGTTTATGTATATGTATCAAACGCTGATAACCTAACAACATAAATGCTTATAAATTCTGAATGATGCTAGAAGCCTAAGCTGTGAACATGTTTTTTTCTTTCATAATGAAAGCATATTATCAAAGAAGAAAACCTGACTTGCAGTTCAAAAACTACTTGGAATGAAATGAAGGAATAGAATACAAGTCCCGAAAGTAAACAAATAAACAGGTATAAACATATATGCAGTTATTCAGTATTCCCTTCGTTGATTATAACACACATACAATTAATGACGTACTTGTGTCATTAATTTTATTTTTTACCAACATATTTGGGGAAATATTAACAGAAAAACATGTCGTAATAGTGCTGTGTGGTGATCGCCATTCATATCACGTTATTGTAGAAAGGAGAATGGCGGATAATTAAGCATAACAATCGATCATGTGCGCTAATCTGGATAGAGTATTACATTTTTACTTTCTGTACTACTCCCTATAGTATAACATTCCATCCAAGAATTTGATACCGAGATTTCACCGAAAATACACATTTCGTGAATCCCTGAATCTAAAAGAACATTTTTAGTAAAAGCCCCGTGGTGTGTGTGTGTGTGTGTGTGTGTGTGTGTGTGTGTGTGTGTGTGTGTGTGAACAGCAAAACTGAAAACAAAAAATCGCTTAAATACCAAACTTAGTATTGAAATTCTGCATCTTCCAAGGATGCGGCAGGAAAATGTGCATGAAAAATCCCCCCACACCAAACTACCCTTTACAAGGAAACGTTTTCTTCATTTTTGATTTTCTCAAAAACAACCCCAACCAGTTTCATTAAAATACCACATGTTTAAAATATTTGCACGACAAATAAAATATTTACCTTCAATTTCCTGCAAAGTAGTCTTCATTCTGAATGACCTTTTTGCACAACTGGTAAAGTAAGAGATAGACAAAGCCTTGCTGAACCAAAAAAGGCAGATCTCGTTAAAGGACACAATTTAGGTCAAACTTTTGTGCTGCTAGTTATTTCCGAGGCATTTATACTTTTTTCAAGCGATAAGTCGCTATTCGTTTTTTCTCGTGGCATGCAAAGAGCACGGAATTTCAAAGGCATCAAATAGCGACTTGTTTTTTAAAAATCTGATTATCGCTTTAGTCTACTGTATACTCCTTAAATCTACAATGAAATGTGTAATGAAGGTTTATAAAAGATTTTTAAGAATAGTTTGTAGAAGAATGAGTAGAGAAGGTCATGTATATACTACACATAAGATTTTCCTGTATGTGTTCAACACCCGTACTTACTACATGCGGAAACACAGGCGGTGGACGCTAATGTTACAGGAAATCAAATATTAATTGGGAAAGGAAATTGGGAAGGAAACGTTCCAGGAGGTTATCTCCCCAGCATTTGCGTCGATGATTGAGGGAAAGCCACTAGAAAACCTCAGCCAGGAAGGACGATTCTGCCGAGATTTGTACCACGGGCCTCCCGTTCACTAGTCTATGCCTAACTAACGCGGCCTTCGGTATCGGTGAGAATATTTCTTAGATTCTTTTAGTTGTCAGCAATACCTTTATTAAGACAAATTATTTCCAAAATCCAACTATATTAAAAACATGCACATTTCTAATCGGTATTTCCTTCAAACAAAAGTAATGTCGTAACAATCCAATGCATTGTGAATTTTATGTTTTTGACGCTATAGTTTTGCTTATTTCATGCCTTTTGTACTGCACATTTCCCCACCAGCTTCTTTATACAGAGAGAACGAAAAAACTACGAACCGGCTGCGCGGTGGTTTTCCTGTCCGCGTCCTCGGCGCTCGTTGCCGTCTGCCTCTATCATAGAAAGGCGCGGATGAAACCATACAACATTTTTAAAACTACTTTTAAAGGCTTTACTTACCGACTTTATGAAACGAGATGCTGAAACTGGCCACCGTCGTTGTCCATACATTTTTGGCACCTCTTTAGGAAACTATCCATCATTCGCCGTAGTTCACGTTGAGAAATGCTGGAAATTTCCTGGCGGATATTTTGTTTTGTTTTAATTCTTCCAGGGTGTGTAGGTTTTTTTGTACACTTTATTTTAAGTTAACCCAGAGATAGAAATCGCAGGGGTTTAGGTCCGGAGACCGAGAGGACCACAACTCTGTACTAATAATTCTGTCCTCAAACACACTTTCATAATAGTTGTTAAGTAAAGCCTTTAAAAGTAGATTAAAAAATGTATGATTTCATCCGCGTCTTTGTATGATAACGGCAGACGGCAACGAGCGCGAAGGACGCGGACAGGAAACACACCGCGCAGTCGGTTCGTAGTCTTTTGGCTCTCATTGTATTATATAAAATGCCAAAGGGTTTACTAAATTTATAAAAAAATTCTCTATTCCTTACCCAAGGAATAAATTTTGTCCACCACTTTTAAGAGCTCTGTCAGGTAACATTACCTTCTCTCGTTTGACTCTCTTCTTCTATCTAAAACAATCAGCTTCAACTTTCTTTGAAATGTTTGCGTTACAACATGCAAGGACCTACGTAAAAGAAAGCAATCACAAGAAAACTCCGATGAGTTACAAACACGTCAATTTCTCAACATGTTATAACTTACTTTAATAGCTAGTCTATAAAATTATTCATAAAAATGCTGCTTTTCATCCACTTACTGTAAAACATGATAAAATGTTAAACGAAAGGGTTTCAATACATATTTTGTTGTATTTTCTAGGATCACAGATGTGTTTGTTAATTATATTTTAAAAATTATACCACAGTAAAATATTTATAAAGCAGGTCGCTAAACTAGCTTGTTTACATATTCTTTGCACGACTTCCTGAGAAACAAAAGAATGACGACTTAGTACTTCAATCAATGTGTGATGTGAAGTATTAGCAAGTTGAAACAGTATTTTCTCGGAAATAATTAACACCACAAAAATGTTTGTCACAAATGCTATTGTGACGGATCCGGCTTCGCTCAACCGCGGGCGGCTGCGTGTCCTTCAGTGTTCGCCAGCGAGTATTTCAAGAGGAGTGAGGGGGCGGGGCAATCTCCCCGACGTAAATACCAGGAACGCCTTCGAGATGCGACCAGATAATTCTGATCCTTTCTTTACCCCGCTTCCTGCAAACATTATGAAACTCTCCGACAGTTTTATATAAGCGAGCGCTCTCGCGAGATAATTGGGAGTGAGTGTGTTGTTGCTCTTGATGCGGCATAAAGTGCTGGTTCTATGAGTGAGGGTGTGACGACAATTGTGGCGTACAATGTGCGCTGTTACGGAAAGAGATTAGACAGATTCGACGCCCCAGCGACTGAAGTGGAAGAAAGAAGGATCTGCTTCTCGCGTATTTCCTTACGCCGCTATGTCGCGAGGAAACGTGAAGTGATACTAAACATTGAGCTAGATCACATTGGTGATGTGGCAGTGAGAATTGAAGAAAAATTGCAGTATATTTTAATGAGATCTACATTTTTCCTTCAGTAAGTGTTTTACATGTTTTTTAGTTATTTATAGTAATAGAAAATTCAATCGGAATGGACATGATTCAGACTCTATTCGCAGAAAATTCAAGATATACCTTTTATTCTTAATACCAAATCTCACACATGTGACATTTTTATATAAATCTTTAGACTTTTTGAGAAAATAAAAAAAATATCGAAAATTCTTCCATACAAATTATAGTTTGAGGAGCCGTGTTGCATCCTTGAAAATGCTGGACCCAAATACGGAGCTTTTTGTAAAAATACTGTTTGAGGTTCAAATTTAGTATTTTCGTTCTGTTTTAATGCAGTGGGGTACCTCCCATAGGTAAGTGGTAGTGAAAGCAGGAGAGGATTCTTTTAGAGACCATTTCATCTAAGACAAAATCTGCAACAGAAAGCAACTTTGTAAGAAGCGTTGCTTTTATAAATATCGAACATAGTATATGTCACTTTCTGCTTGAAGACAAAAGGAATTAATTTTACCAGTAGTTAACAGTCCAAAGCTGCTAAAAATGGGAATGTATATGCTGTATTTCACGTCAGATTTAAAATTGGGTTTTATTTAATATGCACGCTCTTTAACGACCATGGTTCTTAGCGTCCCATTCTATATTGGGCGTGAAAAAGAGGAAATTTTGCTCAGAGGCCTCTTTATCAGGCTTGAGGTTCCTTTATGTGCCGTAAATCTACGACACGGGGCCACCGGCTTTGCTTCCCTTCCGAAGGAAGCCATGCTAAGGATGTTTACACCCGAAAAAATCCATCTCCCTCCACCGGGTTTGAACCCGCAACCTCGGAAACTAGATGTCAGATTTCATTGGGAATGGGATATGATAGAATAGGATAGGATAGAAGAACCGGAGGGAGACTCAGCAGTTCAACATACGTAGATCTTTTGGACCTAGGCCCCTGATGGAGCGCCCTAGGGAGGGAGGAGGTGAGAGGAGACAGGTGGCCGGACCAGGAGGCATGACAGGCAGAGGCAGGGTCACTACAATTTACAGATTTGAACTTTCAGTTCAGTGGCTGATGCAGCCGGCTCCTCTCCCCCCTAGGGGCCCCGGACCCAGAGACCGTTCGCAGTCCGGGAGACGAAGGCTTACTCAGAGCATCCTTTTCCCCGCCATGCACATGCTGAGACCTCTCGCCGACACTTGCAACTCTGAAAGAAGCCAAGTAAATGAAAGGTGAAGTGAAATGAGAATGGAGATGAAACGGAGGGAAAGGGCACTCAATTATCCTTCCCAGCATTAGCCTGGCGACCCGGGGAAACCCGAAAAACCCATGGATCAGGAAGGTTGGCCACGGGAATCGAACCTACGACCTCCCGACGTTACCGCCTGAGCCATCCCGCTGGGTTACTTTATGGGGATAGAGTTCGCATGTGAAACATTTTATTAGGACGGAGTTCACGAAACTCGCTCTTTAAACCTTCATGATCATCTGGAAAACTACCGATAAAAGCGGAAAAATTTGTTCGCCAGTTTATATGCTTGATCTTCTCTGTTTGCATCGCTTGCCTCTCTGGATGCTACACAGAACCGAGATCTGAGGTCACGCTCAGAGCACACTCCAGCAGATAACGTGGATTATATTTGGTTAAGCTTGTATTATCAGGTTAGCAAGGCTGAGGCTGCATGTTTTAATGGTTGATAGCGCTTCTCTGTATCGTAGGGAAGCCTCCAACACTAAACAAGTTAGGTACTCGATTCGATACACACGCTAGACTATGTAGGAGGATCCGTTTAAGGCAATGCATCGGCGAAATTTGCTAAGAATATGTGAAAACTTTCAATTGTTGTGTTTTGCATTCTTATTATACCCCTACTTTTATGCCACACATTTGGTTTTTTTAATATTAACAATTTTAAGCCAAAAATTGGTCCTGTAGGGGAGGAGGTGGTATTATGAAATGGGATTGTAAAGTGAAATAGCATGTTTTCTACCAAATAGCTGCTGCCATCTTGCTGAAACCATTCTAATTTCTATTATAGGTTTCCCTTTTAACCGCTAGAAGCAGTTAACTTCTGTATCACGTTGGTTATGGTTGTGAATGCATGTATTGAGCTTAACCAGCTTGAAACGTTTAGCAAGGTAAGATTCAACATTATTTCTACTGATGATATTAATAAGAGTGGAGTGTTTTTTTTCTATTCTCAATAATTGCCTATTAAATGAACTACAAAATGGTATACTCATTAATTTAGAATTAATATTTATGACGACTGGTGGTTGGTAGTATGAAAGAAGGTGTTCCATAACACAACCCCTTCCTATATTTTAGGGGTCGTGATGCCAAGAAGTCAATTAGGGCCTGAGGTAAAAATGGCGGAAAGAAAACATTATGATAAACGTAATAAATGCCGTTCGGGAAAAACAAAATCATTGAGTGAAGCAACACGGTGTTCCAATGTGCCTAAAGCTACCCTCTGCAGAATGCAGAAAGGTTAAGAAAGATGTAGATCCCAACATTTTGATAAAACCTTGGAAAGAAAGCCTACTATTCCTGCAGAACTGGAAAAACAATATTAGAGTTCTATGGACTCACCCGCAATGACAAGAAGAACGGGTTAAAACTTGCGACAAAAAATGCCGTATCTAACCAATTTACTGAGGGTATTTACTTACTTTTTTATTAATCTTTATTGAGGCCTATTTATTTATTGAATATTTAACATTACATGTATGGCCGGGAGGGCGTGATTTAACGATTTTTAATTGAGTCTTTCCCCTTCAGATGTAAAGTGTTAATCTTTAATTTTGACCTTTTTCAATGTAGTTCCAAGTGTCTAAACATATGAAGCCAAAAAACAAAAACAAAACAATAACGCATTAAAATAAGTCAAGTGTGATTGTAGCATTAACAAAAATAAAGCGTTTTCAATTAAACACGCGTTTCATACTACGAACCCAGTTCCCAAAATCTCTATTTCTCGCTTGATTTCAAAAATTATGAAAATTAAAAAGTCTTAAATATATGTTTTAAAATGTATTGGTGTTTCTATAATACAGTCAAATGCTAATGCTACTGACGATTTCTACCATTTAGGTAAACTACCATATTGAATTTAAATTCATTTACCTCAATTCCTTTATCTCAGCATTTTTCTCTATTGAAAATGCTACTTGGACCACAGTATATAACTTATTACTTGACGGCTTCAGGAGAGCATTTAGAATTAAAATTGTTGTGCACCAGTTATAAATATCAAAAATTAATTATTTTCTAACTCACATTCAAAAAGTTGGAATTCAATAACGTGACATTTTTTCTCTTAAAGTAATTGAAATTAAGGAATGAGTGCACAGTTTCTTTATGTTTGTATACTAGCTCCAATTAAAAATTTGAGTGTGATAAAATAAACCGTAGGGTCCTATATACATGTTTCATGTTCTGAGTAAATGGTAAAAAAGCCAAATGAGCAAGAAGAAATCTAGACTTTTGGATTTTCATACATGCATTGCCTTAACGACTAACCGAGCGAGGTGGCACCGCGGTAACGTGTGCAACTCGCATTTGGGAGGTCCCGGGGTCGATCTCCGGCGACCGCCCTCTCTGAACATGGGTTTTTCGTGGTTTCCCCAAGGTTAGAAGGCGAATGCTGGGGTGGTTTCTTCTCTACCGCGATTTCCTTTCCATCATTTGCTTTTCATTCCGTTTTCCTCATCTTTCCGGTGTGCTTCTAGGTTTCGTGGCGTATGGCGGTGCCGGACAGATGGCGCAGATGCATGCTCAGTGGAAAGAGTATTCCGCTTGGACATCAGAGGGCTGCTACTGATGGGTCGTTCACCGCCCTCTCCAGTACTGAGACGGTTCTGCGTGTTTGGGAATGTTAGACACTTCCGCGCGTCTCTGTAGCCTATCTGCCTATCGCCTGTGGTTCCTTCACCTCATCCCTCCCTCCTGGGGTGGTAGCCACAATAGATCTGTGCAGGTCACAGCGCGCGAGGTGCCCCCCTCCGTTGAATCGCCTATACCTATAACGACTAAGGCAAGAGGTGTACACTCCAGCTAGATGCTGGCTAATGAAGCATAAAATTCATGCTTTTGTGTCACCATCTCCACACCAGTTAAACGTAAAAACAAAACTTTATAATTGTTTAATGCGATGATAAATTACTGAATTTTCTGGAAGAGTGAGTCTCCAAAGCTTTTTATTTGTCTATGTCCACGAATTCGCGCACCAACTTTCCATGTCATACGCTACACTCGTGTAAGTTTAGGCCATCAGAAGACATGAATGTCATCGCACGTTCGCTCCGGGTACATTTCACCCTGTTGCTGATGTTTACACCCATATACAGGTCTCGGTGAACCTGTTGAGCTTCTTGTACCCTTCCAATGTTTTGCTCCGTGTGAGACGACCACGATGTGATTTATATTTGACAGTAGCATCTGTTTCGCCCGACGATCAGCAACATCTGCACAAGTGAACCACGATGATTAAGTTTCTTTCGAAATCCTCTTTAGATTTCTATCTAGCTATCACCCTTCTATAGCACTGTTCGTCGCTCCATGGCTAATTTAGAGAACAGTAACTGACGAGAGCATTTCATATAGCCCTGGCATATGTATATTTATAATAGTAAGCCCAACAGATTCAAAATAATGTATAATTAGTCCCTTTATTGTTTCTGCCGCAATTGTTGTAATAATTTTATTACAAGTTTAGTTTTAACGAATTAGCAGCGAAAACTTAGTTACTTTACATCTGTAATTTTCTGCACTTGTGTCAAGTACTCGATGAAACGGAAATAAGATGAATTTCAGATAGTGATGGGACATTACCACTATTTGTTGATACTCGATACCGATGTTGATTTTTGTGCACTGATACTCGATACTCGCTTTATAAAAAGCTGTAAAGAAAAGCTTTTTCACTGAATTACGTTCTTATTAGCAGTTTTCTGTGCATAAACGCATGTAAATAATTTTTTATTGTATGCTAATTGCGAAATTCATCCGGGTAATTGTTTATAGAAGTAATAATAAATAACAATAAATAATAATAAGTCATAATTTTTGTTACTTTTTATGTAAATATATTTTGTGCTGAAAATTTCTTTTAAATGATTGTCTATGCATAGAAAAACAAACACCTACCTAGTAGTAATTCTTCTTTATTCTGCAACCTTGAAAATATAAACTAATATATATTTTACCTGTAACTCAACTCAAACATCTAAAAATAAATATTTTCATGCGCTGTATTATATTGCGTCTTAAGTTCTGATTTGTTTCTGCTGGATTCACGGATGTTTGGTCACCGGAGTAGGTAAATGTAATAGCAGAGAGTGAGTCAACAAGCCAGGTTATTGCAGAAACGTGATTTAGTGCGTCAGCTAAATCAGCTTCATTCACAACTCAGTTAACGCTCCGTGTTGCATGACTACCTCTACTTCTTTCTTCCCCCATTGTTTAGAATATTTTTATTTAGACACAACAGTCTATGAATTGTTACATTCATCTATAGGAAATACAGTCAAGGTCTCTCAAAACAATAGTCCAGCAACTCTTTGAGAACAAGAGCAACACAATAACTTGAAGTCTCGACTCCTTTCATTCCTTATCTAGCATAAAGTTAAACGCAACAACCTTCAATAACGCAAAACTTAAACATTTAAAAGTATCGAAGGCTTGTCTCAGAGTATTAGGCATAGTTCGATACCACCGAGTATCGAGGTATCGACGGTGCCGAGGTCCCATCCCTAATTTCAGATATATTTGGAAAAAGGACCATAGAAATGAACGAGAACTTTTAATGTATGTCTATGAACATTTACTGCAGCAGGAAAAAGGTCTGTGCCCTTTAATTGGCACCACATTAAAATTTGGAACCATAAAGCTAAGGCTGACTTATTGGCATGTTTAGAACAGCAGTTGATTAAAATTTTTATATTCATCTTCTTCTTTAATTACCTTACTTCCCCTGCATTTAGTAGTTTTGTTTTGCATGTATTAAAATATATATAAAGTTGAAAATTTGTAACTAAGCCTTGAAGGAGGGCACTGCATGACCTAGCAAACGATTCAGACATTAGCATTATTGTGGATGTCGATACTAATAATGTTCTTGGTTTCGCTTTTAAATGCCTATGTAAATATTTAACTTTAATTCTTTATTTCGTTATTGCATAAAAATTTAAAGGAAATGAATACGTATCCACATTAATTGCTTTCATTGGCATTAAACATTTGAAAGAAAATACATGAAAGAACTATTTTGAGAACCAAACATAAAAAAACAGATATATTACCCGTAGTGCAGTAATGTAATCGCATTCGGAAAATCGCTGTCTATCCTACTTTGGGACAGTCATCGCCTTATGCAAAATCATGTAAGATGATGGAATAGACATTCTACCCTGCAAAACAAAACCTATTAATATAAATATGTAGGTGTTGTTAGAAAGGCATGAGCTGTTACACATTTTATACGTTAGAGATGATATTTGTATTGTGAAATATATGAAGATGTTGCTATTTTTAATCCTTTCCAGCCCAGTTTAGTTTCGGCTGAAACAGAATTTTGAAACCCGATGTATGCTGGATACTTGTACCCTATAACTTGCCTTATTCTTGATTTGTAGTTCAGCAATGAACATCAGCAGCTAGGATTTCGAAGTCTGTGGGAAAGGATGGAGTGGACTAACGTAAAATAAACGGTGATTGACGTGTGTGAATACTATCATTATACACGCTGAATACACGATTCGAATGTATATTAAAAATAAAACAAAGAAAGTCAAATTTTACCTTTCATTTTTACTTTGCCTATGTTAATATCAAATTTAAAAAAGTATATGTATATCCCAAAGATAGACAATTATTGAAAATCAACCTTGCAAATCAAGGTTTTTATCCAACTTCCAACAAAAATATACATAATGATGGCATATGGTAGCATTGGGCTGTAAAGGGTTAACGCTTCATAATTATGGTAAATGTAAATAATCCTTTGGTTTGTTCAGGTTCCATTAACAACGTTAGCTAAAACATCCTTTCGAGAGAAATCCTCAAACGTGTAACTTGTTTCATCTAGGATTGAAGGTGGAACCACTGGATGTAAAGCAAGTATTCTCTTATCACTCTCAGCTGTGGACAACGCGGTTTAAACATTTTGGGGAACAAAGAGTTGCTTGTATGATTAATGCGAGCTGACAGAGCAGCTCGTGAAAATTGCAGGCTACTTTAACAAACTTCACGGCGTTAATGTTCCAGGCAACTAACGGTGCATACACTTGCCGTAAATTTGGAGAAGACGGAGAGCACGAAGTTCACGAAGGGCACCAGCGGCAGTGTGTCCTCAGAAGGAAACTTAATGGTACTGCTTTCCCTTAAGAAAGATCTTAAAACATTTTCGGAAATATCGCCATCTAACTACATCTCTTTCCAATATAATTTACACAAAGATATCACACGCTTTCAACATTTTTCGATGAATGTTATTCTCTTTCATTTCTCTACTATATAGGGGAAGTATACCCAGCGGGATGGCTCGGGCGGCAACGTCTGTGACTGGCATTCGGGATGTCCCAAGATTGATCCCCGGAGACTGCCCACACAGACCCATGTTTTTTCGGGTTTTCCCGGGTCGTCAGGCTAATACTGGAGTGATTTATTACACCCCTTCCGGATTTCCTGTTCCTCCATTCCGTCCCATTAACCATTTCATTCATCCTTCACTCCGTTTGGTCTCGTTCAGAGCTGGAAGTGCCGGCGATGGAACTTCGGTGCAGCGTGGCAGGGAAAAGGATGCTCTCTGTGAACTTTCTCCGTCCTTCGGCCTTTGGCTGGTTGCCGGGGTATAAGGACTGCCCCCGGTGGGGGCGTTGGACCCTATGTGGGGCGGGTTCTCGGGTCTGCCTGTCCGGAGCGTTTATATCTGGGTATTGTAGGGACCCTGTCATTGCTGTACCGTCACTCCTGGTTCCGGCCGCCAGGTGTCTCCCTTCACCTCATCCCTTCCTCTCGTGGGCACGTAGGTACAGTATCGGGATTCACTGGATCGGTGCCGAATCCCCTCCACTTCAGAATCCAATCCAGGGGAAGTATCATATTCCACCCAAAATTTTGATGCCGAGATTTTACCGGAAAATATGTTTGAGGCTCCCTGAACCCAAAAAGCATTTTTAGAAAAAGTTCCGCGCGCGTGTGTGTGAAGAACAAAAACGAAAAGTCGGTTCAATACCAAATTGATATTTAAGTCTTCCATCTTCCAAGGATGCGACGCGAATATTTTAAAGAAAATCCCCCATCCCAATCAACCCTTTAAATGGAAAAGTATTCGAAAATTTTGATTTTCAAAATGCCTCTAACGATTTTCATTATTAATACCACGGCTTAAAATATTTTCTTGACAAATCAAATGTATATCCTGAATTTTCTAGGAACAGTCTCTGAAGTCCTCTTCATTCTGGATGACTTTTGCATAACTAGTAAACCGTGAAAGATAGACAAAGCGTTTCAACTCAGTTGGCATACGAACATTGGCACCGGACATTTGAAATACTGAACATTTTGAAGCATATATGTGCTTGAAATACGTTTACTTTGCGTGCTACATTTCCATGCACAAACATTTGGTGTACAACAAATTTGGTATGCCTTAAAAAAACAAAGATATAATGAATTTAATATGCTGCGAAATACAGGCACAGTAGCAATATATTACTCGTAGAGTAAAGTGAAGAACACAAGCTCTTAAGTAATCTAGAATTCTGTTAGTTTGCTTGTATTGTTGGTAATTCAGTGAAATGCACTGTAGTCGCCTGTTTACTCTGGTGTAATGCTTTCTCTGTAGATCCTTTATCCTTCTCCCTGCATCCAATTCTAGGAACATCTAGTGAACATCTTCCTGTTCCTTTTTAATTTCTCTCAAGAGTAAAATCAAATATA
Source organism: Deroplatys truncata (assembly GCA_030765065.1). Lineage (NCBI taxonomy): Eukaryota > Metazoa > Arthropoda > Insecta > Mantodea > Mantidae > Deroplatys > Deroplatys truncata. Next base: position 107,659,100 of record CM060990.1, on the reverse strand, counting down.
GGCGATGCTTTCCACCAATACAGCAAAGCGATAATGCCAGCCTTCCAAAAGATTATTATAGTCTGTTCAGAGGCTTTTGAGACAATGGGAAGGGGAGATAAGGAATTCGCGAGGCAGCACGGTAACAGTAACAAAGAACACACGAACGCCACACGAACCCGACCTTACCGCGACTAATCGGTTTTCTACCTGCGCCTACCGCTGTCTCAAAACAATCTGAACAGACAATAGTTCTCGGTTTATTGTTAACTGAAGCAAGATGCTGGTTCCAGAGTTGTGAAGGGTACCAAGGGTCAACGTCCTTCTCTTGCCACGTGCTGGTCTTGCTTTGAAATAACTGACATCAAAGTATTCCATGAAGCCAACTAATTGGCCAAGTAATTCCGGAACATCATAAACTTCATCAAAAGCAGCGGTGACATCTTCTATAAACACAAGACTCAAAAGCTGATGTACACTATTCCAGTTCTGTCTTCAGTATTGTCATAATCCGCCTGAAGTTCTCTAGCTTGTACTTTACGGTACGGTACATACTCTGCCCAAGGTGATAGAAACAGTCTGTTGTACCAGGGAAAACTGGTACTGATGGGCTTTAATTATTCCTAGCTCAAATTCGCTAACTATGATTTGGGGATGAAGGTTAATATTGACGCATGTGGAATAATCACGTACTTCTAATAAGACCCTTGTATATATTGCTTCTTCTTTAGATGGTTAAAGTACGTACACAAGCATTCTCTCTGTAGAAACCGTGAATAGTGAAAAGTTGAACAAAAATATTGGGCGATACTTTAAAATTGCCACCATAAACCAGACATCACATTCACCTAATCGACTTAAATCTTCAGTAGCAAGCAGCAAACACTAAGATTTTATTTTCCTTGTCTCCTCTTAAGTTGTTTAAGAGAAATCGTTCACCTGTATTGGTTGTTGTAAACTCTTGCGCCAATTTTGTCAAATCTGCTATATTTTTGGGGTTGGGAAGAGCACACTATCTATATCTATTCATTGTATAAGTCAGTGTTTTCTGTTCTGGTAAATGTGGTAATACACCCAGACCTACCTCTGACAAGTTCCTGCTTAGAACTGGTGCTTCTTTTGGATCCTCCATAGCTTGTCGAGAGATGCCATTTACTACTTTTTTTGCTTGTATTGTAGTAGAAAGCAACAAATATACTGGAAAACTAAATGAAAGATATTATCTAGTAGAAAACAGATATACTGAAAATTTAACAAACTAAGGCAACTGCAATAAAAATCATAGTATGATTGGCGTATAAGGGAGTCTTTATTAGTTTAATTGGGATGAAAATTTAGGTTTGAGTAATAATGGTCGTTAAATTTGTTAAGTATCAAAAAGATTATTCATACGGCCGCGTAGACTTTTCTAGAAGCTGTTGCTCGAGAATCACTCACTACGCTTGCGCGGACACTTCCGTGCTTGCTTGTGAGTGGTCCACTTGAGTCAGTCTAGAGCAGGAAGCCGTATCTGCGTAACCTTCGGGCCAGCCATCTTGCGAGTTGTCGTCGGGTTGGCGCTGCCTTTATTTAAGTCCATTTCTCACTTAATAAGTCGTCAAATATTTTTATTTCAGCTTTAGCTTTTAATTAAATGCAATGCCTAATCCAGCGTGATCCTTTCGCTTTAGTATCAGACACTTAGGTTTGTGCAATTACAGAATGTGTTAGTTTTAATTTAACGTCTCCTCTCGTAACTAAGCGAGTCGCCCCGTTGCATTAATGATGTAATTTTGTGATAAATATAAGTAAGATGTAACGGTATTATACAAACTTTATACAGTATTATACAATCTACATTAGGTTGAGTGTGCGAAACGTCCTATAACAAATTTGGGCATGCAAAACAGAGTAGGTGAAAACAAAGCATGCTAAAATTGAGTATGTCCGTACGCCAAACCCATATACCAAGTGACATGGAATCACAGAACGGAAAGAATTAGTTTCATGCAAAAAATCATCAGCTTCAGAAGCAAAAGTTCCATAGACAGTTTTTTTCAATCGTTCATAGTTTAGTATTTATGAATATTGAGGCAGTATTTCTGACCTAAAATTATTATCATAATTTTTATAATATAATCGAATAATAGCCCGCCTATAAATAATTAATAATTTATATAAATTATATATCACAATCATGTAATATACATTTGTTGTAAATATGTGTAAGCTATTGTGTTGAAATGTATCTTTAGTTTTAGTAACAATGGAGCTGTAAGTGCTAGGAATGAGAAGTTTGTGCAAGAAAACAGAGTCAAACTCAAGAACCCTAGCGTGGCAGACAATAGGTATAACCTTACTGTAGTCGAATAATAACTTAGAAGCTTGGTGTAAGTTTTCAACAGTCAGTGGAAAAGTACGGTAGTAACGTCCAGATTTTTGTATATAATCACGTCTGAACAGAAAACCAATAGTATTCTGCTAGCAAAGCTTAAGTCAATCAGAATATAAAAGTAGTGGATTTAAAATTTTTAAGTTGTGGACGCTAATAAGCGGAGTGCCCAAACTAAATCAGTCGCGTGGAAGATTCGTGGTGTATAGACGTAAAAATGTGGTGCTAGTGAAGTGAGTAAACAAAATATTTAACTTCCTCTTTAAAAATATAGTTATTAGCAGATAAAACACTATGAAATTCAAATATTTTTTAACATAATCGCCGAGATAGATATTTAATTTTATTTGGCAACTCAGATAAAGAACCGTTGGCTGCAGATCATTATCAAACTTAAAGAAAAACATATTAACTATCTTACAGCTCCAAATTTCAGTATCTGTGTAATTACGAGAAAAAGCACTGGTGTACCTTGTATGTTACTAGTTTTCCTATAGCCGCATCACTCCCTGAAAAGAAATTTGCTCTACCGATCATAACTGACCAGCCGAGGCTTAATTAATATCAAATTATAAAAAAAAAATTAATGAACCCAGAGAGTAACATACATTTAATATAAAATTTTATATCGCCCAATGTAAACACTCAAAATGCACCCTCTCAATGTATATTAAAATATTAGTTTTAACATGTTACGAGAGAATACACAAAATTGCTCCCACAATTTTGCCAAGAACTTTTAAAATGTGATACCAGGAATCCTAGAAGAGTATTTTATTAAAGGAAATTTTTTGCATTTACTCTAGAATAAGTAAGCAAATATAGCACTTATCACCTAATTGTTGTGCGTTTTGTCGACATGACCATAAACACATGAAGGATTAAAATTTAATTTATGACTATCGATCCATCGTAGAGCAAAATAGCATTGAAATCGAAGCAAAAGAACCGTACTCTAACCCTTTTCATTTTGTTAAATACAATATTCGGAACAAATTCAAGTTTTTCGTTCATCCAGTGTTTTGAGACGTCCTGCGCCATGGGCTAGAGCGTGGAGCTCTGGTCCTCGGCTACGGAATGTCAATGGTTCGATCCCACCCATGGAGGTGCGGATTTTATGGCCGGGGTATAGGACCGGTGCTCACTCAGCAACGTGAAGAAAGTGAAGAGCTGCGATAGGCAGCGGTCGTATGCCAAAATTTCGGGGGATGCATGATGCTGCCCACATCACCTTCCACTATCGGTTGGATGTTTGCCCACTTCTGCCGTGCGTAAGTGAGCGTGAGACCGGCAGTAGGGTTGACAAGCCCAGGCCCTTCGCGGCCTGTAGTGCCACAGGATTTATTTAGTGTTTCGACAAAAAGCAACCATTGTGATATGAGTAGTGCCACGGTAATGTACGCAACTTTGGACGCAACACGTGTTTAGCATTCAATGACTCGATTGTTTCTGTAATCCCAATATAGAGCGAACTTTTGTTTATCGAGGTGTAAGAAGTTACGCAACGAGAAATAGAGAATATAATATAAGGAATAATTTCAATAAGATTCGTTTATTGTAATAATTGTATTTGGTAGCTTTCATTCTGGTTTAGAAAGGTTTTGAAATGTATGGTTTTGGGGAGTCTCTGTGTAGGTTTTACATTATCGAAAATACTTGTTTTCATATTTGGGTCAATATCTGCCCACTTTTACAATACACGTGAATGTTATTAAGGAATAACTTATAAAGGTTGTCTGGTTATAGTCTGAATGTTACTCCTGCACCTTATTTTCTATCGAATTGCCACGCCTTGTTAACGCTTTTGTGTGTGTTTTATACGCCCACATTATTACCTATCCACATCTACGAGGCGTGTTTTTAAAGCAAGTACCGATAATGTATTATAAAATAACAGAACGTTATTGTCCAAATGTTTTATTATCATTCATTTCCTTACACGTTACGCTACTTCTCCAAATAGTCACCGCCGTTATTCAGGCACTTGTCGAAACGGGAAACAGTTTTTGTATGCCTTCGTCAAAGAATGATGCCGCCTGTGAGGAAAGCAAGTCTGTACTTCTTGTTTCACAACATCATCGTCGTTGAAAAGTTTTCCAAGAAATTTCTTCAGATGAAAAAACAAATGAAAACAGCTTCGTGCCAAATCCGGACTGTAGGGAAGGTGGTCGAACTGTCCCCAACCAAATGATGCAATCAGATCCTGAGTTTGTTTGGCCGTGTGTGGCCGGGCATTGTCAGTCATTATCTTTTCCCCATAAACCTCACACAATTGATGGTGAATGTTTGGTGGCGTAACATTTCTCGCATTCAAAACAACGAATCATTGATCTAACTTCACAGTCGGCGGGTCCTTCGATTGTTTTGAACATTTCGAAACGCTCCAACAATGGGAAACACAAAGTGACGATCCCTCACAGCTGCGTCTGGCATCCTAATGAATGGAGGAAATGATCGCCCATGCTGAAAATCGCGACTGCAGCGGCAAAATATTAAAATGATACATTAAAAAGCCTCATATATTACCATAGTGTCTTAAGCCTGGTGCACAACTAATACCTGGGAAGGAGAACGGAAACGAGAACTAGAACGGGAATATAACGCCATGTACAGTCAGTCGAGAACAGGAATCAGCAATCCTAACTTCAGTTCGATAGTTGGACTTTTATCCGTTTCTGAGCTTATTCCACAACAAATCAGGAATTAGATCCAGAAGGAGAAAGATTTGAGCGTTTAGGGCTTTTAAAGATGGAAACGGAAAAGCAAGCCGTTTACTATGTCGATATTAAATTGGAAAACCGATTTTGAGCAATCGGATATCATTTGTTTATAACAGGCCAATGACTTTTTCGTCCGAATGCAGATTTGGCAGCTTTAAAATGTAAAGGACTATCATTACTATACAAGACATAATTACGACACAATTACGCAACCCGTAGATATATCTGTAATGTTGTTTACTTGCGTCCAACGCAGCAACTATCCCTGTTGTCAGTGTTGCCAACACTAACTCGGAAATAATGGCTAGATGGCATCTTTAAAAAGGCATTATTTAACACAAAATGGCTAGATATAATTGGCGTCTAAAACTACGCAGACTTTGTTGGCAGGGCATTCTAAATATTATAATTGATTAGATAATTCTATAATATTTAAACATTGTAAAAGAATAATTTATTTAATATAACATTGAAATGGAATAAGGTATATTTTTGCTAAGCCCAACACCGTACGTTAAATACAACTAATACTGAAATATGAAGTTTACTGAAATTCTTTAGGTAAAGTATCTAAAAACTGACCAATTCTATGCGTCAAAAATCATACATTTTGGGCGCATACTCCAGAAAGTCGACCTTATGAATAGTACACATTTTGATGACATGTCATGACTCATGATAGGAACATAATAGAACTACACGTTAGTGGGTATACACCCTAACCATTTATTCCTTTTGCATAGCTAAAGTGCAGATGAAATTATGCTATTTAGGCTAGATTTTGGCTAAGGCGTTTGTTAAATAGGCTAGATTTCAGGCTATAAGCATTTTACGATTTTATATGGCTAAACGCTACTGTAAAAATGCTAGATTTAGCTATAAAATAGCTAAGTTGGCAACATTGCCTGTTGTGTATAGCGAGGAAAGGCTACTTGAATGTAAACAAGATAGTAGCGCCACCAAACAGACGCTATTGCTAAATGTCCCGAGTGATTCTTATACTAAATTAAACTATCAGACAGCATAAACGAAACTGGGCATGAAACCACAAACAGCTACCGAAAGCGGCTTTATTTTTTCAAGCAAGCTACTAGAGAGACCTCTAGGGCCTGTTCCGAGTCACAGCCTGTTTGACTAATGGTGACAGATGCACACAATAATCGTGCAGTATGCTATGATCGGGAACGTTAATATGAAACATGATCGTTGGCGTTCCAGCGCTTTGGCAACTTTCCCGTCGATTGTGAATGCTCTCATTTGAAAACGAGTGTTTTAAACTTCTTTACAGTTCTAGTTCCCATTCCAGGGCAATTGTGCACCGGGCATTACGTACAAGAGCTCTTCGCTTACTCGGCAAGGGAGTAATGTGATGCATAATTTTCCCAATGCCTTGTGCTTCAGGAACTAGGCCGGTGATTTACTCTCAGAGTTTGTTCGCCATAGCGACAAGTATAGGGAGTGCGATAAAACATTTTCTTTCGGACACTTAAGTGATTTCGCTTTCAAGAGGTTCTTTAGAGAAGTTTAAAACTTAACAATTTGAATTGTTACACATTAGTGAAGTAAAACTGTAAAGTGTTCTAAAGGATTTGTTAAATTTAAATTGGCGAGTAAATTTACATTTCTTATTGATTGATTACGTATTTTGCACGCGTCTGTTTAATACAGAGAGAGGCAAAAGACTAGGAACCGGCTGCGCGATGTTTTTACTGTCCGCGTCCTCGGCGCTCGTTGCCGTCTGCCGCTATCATAGAAAGGCACGGATGAAACCATGCAACATTTTTAAAACTACTTTTAAAGGCTTTACTTAACAAATTTATGAAAGTGTTTTTGAGGACAGAATTATTAGTAGAGATTTTTGGCCCCCTCGGTCCCCCGACCTAACTGGGGTAACTTAAAACAAAGTGTACAAGACAAACCCACACATCCTGGAAGAATTAAAACAAAATATCCGCCAAGAAATTGCCACATTTCTCAACGTGAACTACGGCAAGTGATGGATAGTTTCCTAAAGAGGTGCCAAAAATGTATGGGCAACGTCGGTGGCCAGTTTCAGCATCTCCTTTCATAAAGTTGGTAAGTAATGCCTATAAAAGTTGCTTTAAAAATGTTGTATGGTTTCATCCGCGCCTTTCTATGATAGCGGCAGACGGCAACGAGCGCCGAGGACGTGGACAGGAAAAACAGCGCGCAGCCGGTTCGTAGATTTTTATTTCTCTCTGTATATCCAGTCTCTCAATTTACTTTTATTCGCTATAATATACTGACATACTCCGTAACTGTTTAGAACAATATTATGTCCTCGAGCATACCGAGAGCTGCAGCAACTTCCTTACGTACCTAAGGGGTGGTTAACTGCTGGAGTAATCGCTTTTCCGTTACTTGTTTCTAACATTTGTATCTTCTGAATTACTCAAGCAATCTTCATGAAAATTAACTGACATAATATGGAGTTATCCACTGGCCAGAAAAAAATATTTATAGTTTAAATTTCACAGTTGTTTTGCTATTACCAGCTATATTAATATATATTTGTGATTTTAATTACCTTTCTCACTCAATGCTTTCATGTTAGGGATTTCATACCTGTACAACCTATTAAAACACTCTTAGAATTAGTTTCAACCACCAATATTTTTGTAGGGTCAGTTGCCTTTAAATTAAAAATTTTTATTTATAAGAATACAAAATATTCTAGCATATTTAATTTTTTTACAAAAATATATGAATATCATGTAAATTTTGGTGGTTCACATTAATAACCATGCATATAGATACATTAGAAAAAATTTCATGCAATTCCGACAAATAGCTTTGAAATGAAAAGCTTTTGTGTGAAGAAAAACTAATAGTCGAGAAAACAAGCATTAAAAATGCACACCTGGATAGAAATAATGTGATTTAGGACAGAATCATACTCTAAAACTGTCCATACCCATACTGCCCAACCTTTCCTAGATTCCAGATTTTCTTCAAGATATAAATGCCTAACACCACCTTCAGTACATAAACAATAACTAATTAATAAACTACTTAATACAGGCAATGAACTTAGCCCATAACCACTAGTATTTAGAGGCTCAGGGTCAGATGTTTGTTTTCCTTGAGAGAAAGAACTTATTTTTGCACCAAATGCATTAGGCCTAGAGAGGATAGGAACAGAAGATTTCGCGTCATTATTACTGTTATTTGAAGCAATAGGTTTCTTTTCTATATTTTAGTATGCTGATTGCCAGCAAATCGACTTTTTTGTTTCATGAACCAGAAGCTGTCCCTATTGTGCAAAAAAGTTGGGGAAAAAATCACACTTATTAAAAACAGCAACTTGAAAACAAAACACACACGTGAGTGAAGTAGTTCATGCAAGTGGGTGGCAAATTTAAAGTCAAGCTATCGTAGGGAAAATTGGTTAGCAAGTTATCAACTCTAAATGTCATTTAAATGCCACGCCCATTAAATCTATAGACTTTAAATGCTTGTAATTCCGGTATTATCACAATATCGACGAAAAACAAACTTTGAGATAAATTTTGAAATATTTCCAATTTAATTCAGATAAAAAAATTGAGCTTTTTCATGGTATGCGTATGTTAACCACCCCAAGCCTGCGCCATTTGACTTCAAAGACAAAATGCCAAATCAAAAGTACGGTCAATTGGTGGATTTTTGTTTCTTAAATAATAGAAAACGGATACGATTCACTCCTAAATGCCATTATTTATTAAATGGAACGTCAACTAACAACTAATGCAATATGAGCAGCGTTCGATAATTTGTCTTAAAGAGTATTTTAAAGGAAAGGCCAAACCTAATTAACCCTGCTGTTCTGTTCGGGTCAATATGATCCGTAATGCATATTGATTTCTGATTTTCTCTTAAATAAAGTGATATAGGAGTATATATTTAAGAAACTCTGAACTTTGCTTATCATTACAAAAACAATATGCTGGTTTAAAAAATTCTCCATTATTTACATAGTTTAGCCTCGAGCCGTAATACTTGCATTGTGTTCGGCTCAATATGACCCAGCAGAAAGCTTTAGTATTCTTACATAAGACGTTAGTGTTTATGACTGTTATATGACATTTACTTTTGTATTCTTCGTTTTATATTGTAATAAACCGATTGTGGTCAAGATGAGTTGCATATTGTTACTGCAATGAACCTGAAGGATCACTAAAACTTGTGAAGATTATTCAGCAACCTAAAATCATAGCAACATTTTCAGAGTGTACAACTTCAAGGAAATATGTAAAACGTGGATGCTTTAAATTCTGTCCATCAATCAGTGACAACAAAACTAATATCCTGTTTGAAAATCAAAATGCATGTTTGCACTACTCATGCTACTTGTTTCCAAAGTGCAAATATTGAGAAACAGTGATTTTCTTACTTTTATAATGTACCTTAATACATTTTCATACACATTGAGCAACATTGTAATAAAGTTAAACCCCTAAAGCAAATAAATGTTCTATATAGTAAAAAGGAAAACATCAACAATAAAATAAGAAAAATATATAACAAATTTATGTTGGTAAATAAACACAAATACTGATAATTGTGTTATATGACACTCATTTGTATTTTTTGAATATGTCTCTGTATGTTTTGTATCAATAACAGTGGATTGGGTCATATTCACCCGAACACTATACAGGGTGGACTATTTAAGTTGAGACTGTACAATATCTCCAAAACTAAGCGTTGTAGAATAAAAGTTGCTTGATATTATGGGAGAAAGTAAATGTCATTAGTGGTGTTTTGTTTGGAGGACGTTATTATGGTCATTTTAGGATCAATTTCATTTTTTAATGGAAACCTAAAATTAAGATCAATTTAAATTGACCCTAAATAATCACAACGTCCTCCAAATAAAACACGACTAATGGCATTTACTTTTCCCCATAATATCCAGCAAATTTTATTGAAGGTATTTGTTTCTACAACGCTTAGTTTTGGAGATATTGTACAGTCTCAACTTAAATGGTCCACCCTGTATACGTATAGTAAATGTGAGTAGTGTAGCGGGGTTAATAGTTAAAGGTGCATAGGTTAGATAACACTTCGCTTATCCATTTGAAGGAGAGGTGAGCTCAAGGACCTATCTCAAAGGACGTCGATGGATAAACGTGTCAGCTATAGTATTACTTCTGTTTTTCCAGTTTGTTATGCTATTATTTTGGAAGAGAGTTCTTGGAGTTTCACAAGGCATATTAAGTTCGGGGGTATTGAGGGATGTTATGAAGAGACAATGCACTGTAAGATACGATCAGTAAAGTACTGGCTGAGGCTGATGCAGGGAGAAAACTCCACACTGCGGTCCAAATGTTATAAATACCAGCAAGAAAACCTGCCTCCTAAGTTTTGGGCAGCTGATTTGGAAAGAGGTTTGAGAAGAATAGGAATGGGATCAATATAGCAAAGAGCTGAAACAAATGACAAAAACATATGGAAAAGTGTCAAAAGAAGACTAAGAGACATCAACAAACAGGAAGTAGAATCGGATTGTAAAATTAAACGTTCTCTAAGTCTAGTAAATGAAATAATTGGGGTAAGGAGGCATATATACTTAACTTAGGAAGAAAGGAAAGAATAGTTTAGATGGGGGCTAGAGGGCACGAAAATGACTGTCGATTCTGGCAGGAGAATCTGCCCATTCTGTGATTTGAATGAAGACTGGGTACATATTTTGGTGGAATGCGCACAGTGGGAGAACCAGCGAACAATTAAACACAAAGAAAAATTGTTATGTATTTCTAGAAGGAGATTGGCATGTTGGGATCTACTGGTTGACCAGAGGAACTGGCAAAACATGGGTATTCTTGGATAAAGTGCGCGAAGTTAGGTCAGATTTGTTCAGTTAGTCAAAGGTAATTTATCTCTATTTTACTTTTTCTTATTGTTTTTATGCTGTTTATTTTGTCATCATACCTTGTATCTTAAATATGCATGTACGGTCAACGACCCAGGTACTAAATACTTGTGTAATAACTTCTGTCTATCTACATATTTATGTTAATAATTTACCTTTTCACTCCAAAACGCTGCCCGATATAGTGATCGCTAAGTACAAGGAATACGCTGTATTAGCCAGTTCCATATCTGTGATCAGCACGCACAGGAATTTCTAAGCACTAAAGCCAGGACGGAAGGAAATAAGGTTGAACTGTCACTGGACTGTAGGCAAGGGCGCCGTGAATAACAAACCTTCCTTCTTCCAACAGTATTCAATAACCCGAAAACTATCCAAGCCATCCTTAAATTTCTTCATTTCACATCATTGTATAACCCCCTGTGACTATACAACTGTAAAGGATTTATTTTGTAAAATGTTGTATTATGTTGAATTGATTTGTTATTATGTATATCTGCACTGTAGTGACATTGTTGCATTGTATCATTGTATTCACATTGTTCTGTATTATTGCATTTTTTGTATTCTGTATTATTTGTATGTCGCAATATAACCGCGTGCAGTTAAGCGACAATAAATAAATTAAAAAAACAAGGAAACCTTCCCCATCCCTCGTACATTCTTGCGGGGTTTTCAGACAACTCTCGGTCCAGTTTTTACCTGCCTTTCACTGACCCTTTGCCTCTCTTTTGCATTCTTTATAGTGCAAAGGTTTGATGCAGATAACTTGAAGCCAACTGCTTAACAATTCCTACGCCTGGTGATCAGTAATATTCCACCACCATTATTGCTGGGCCAGTTATTAATCAGCGAGACGGACTCTCATTGGCTGACCGCACAGAACTTGGAGTAAGATGTCTCCTTCCAATCAACTGAACAGAAATGTGGCGTACCGGTGAATGCTGACGTTTGTGTGGCTTAGTATAATCGATGTTTCCCTGTTTAATAGGCATGATTCGGTGCAGGAAATGTTTCACACCTGACTCGCTGCAGTGCTTTGGTAAAAGCAATATTTCACCAGGTTTTGTTTGTGTTCTTTGGTGCAAAAAGTTGTTTGTTTTTGTTTTGTAAATGATTTTACATTAATATGCATGTAAATGCATCTGTTGTTGTTTTGTAATATGCAAGTGCAACAAACAGAGCATAACAAAAATGTTAAACCTTTGACTTAATGTACAACTTAACCAAAATGATGTAAACAAAAACACGTGAATCCCTCACCTCCCTGATCTCTGTATACTTATTACCCGTAAATTTGGTCTTAGGTGAAAACATTGGGCCTTTTACCAAACATTAATATGTTGTTCTCAGTTATGATTCCTGAAAATATTTATTCTTTCCTCTGCTTAGGATGTACTTGTTATTAATTGTTGCAGCACTGCAAAGAAGTTGCAGAGTTTAAAAAACAATAGGTTGGCGTATATCTGAAAGTATATTTCATTTGTAGAACAATTCAGCAACGGTGCATTATGATCCAGTGGATTAGCACTCCATAACTGCTCTCTGAACTCGCTGATCGCTCGTTCGTGCATTGCTGCATAGTTACCCTTTTTATTTATTATATTTTAATCCTTTTATCACTTGAGCTAAAAAGCTTAATTCGGTATTTTCATAATGTAATTATAAATGTAATGCACTGTATTCAGTGATGTAGGGATTTTATTTATTTAATGTTAATTGAAGTGGACCCCTAATAGCATCATCAATATTAGTTTAATTATGTCTGACCTAAATTAAAAATATAAGCCGGTATAACGAAAACATAAAAAATTTAAACTACTACGCAAGATCTGAACCCAATCTGGCATTTTGTAATACTTTGTGAATGGCAGTGTTACCACTCAGCTATTAATCAGCTTGATGCTCAATGCCTTTTAGTTAGCTTTAATCTATCCTTATGCTAGGCGAATTGTTTGTTTTCGTTATTTATTGCTTTTAGTACGTCTTTAAGAAAATACATACACTAGCAAATCTTTGCAAATGTTTAATTTTTTTCGCTATTATTACTGTTCTAGCTGGGCTAGTGAACATTCTGCCTCTTCTAAACAAATTTGACAATGAATTAGAACATCGTAGTATTTTTTAAGAAAAAATGCAAAAACTGTTCTTGCCATGGTAATTCAGCTGTTTTTCGACTTCTTCCCATTTTCTGCGTTTATTATAATAAAGTTAATGTTTACAATATTTTGCTTTTATCCAAATATATTAACAAATAGTATTTTTTTCATTTGGTAGTTAAAGTGCAATTGTGTTCTCATAGTTGGTTTTAGTCATAAATTATTTAAAAAACTAACTAAGAGTGGTATCATTTTGTACTACTTTGAAATATATAATTAACAAAAATAAGAACCACAAATTTTACGGGTCTATATTCAGTAGCTTTTGAGTCATCAGGGATATGGTGCTGAAAACACAAATATAACGTGTTTTGAAATAATACATTTACCAAAATGTTCCAAAAATAAAACACAAGGTATTCTGGAAAATGTATTTCTTGAAATAAGCAAATTATATGTACTCCCTTAAGTCTGGACCATACGTTTTATCATTTTTAATCAAAAGCGCAGGCTATTACTTATGGCACATAAAATAAACAAACAGTAATACAGGCTAAGACTGAAGTGTTGTTTTACTGTCTTCTGTTTTGTGTGACTGATTTTTGATATACGCGTGTCTTAATTGCGTAAACTGTCGCTTCTCTAGTTGTTTTAAATTTGTTTTTTTGCTGATTTTAACATTGTATCCATTTCAAAGATATTTCGATCATTATATTTCGAAGATAGATGAAAAGTATACTGTAGAGTGAAATTTATAAAATCACTAGTAAACTAGTTTATCGCTATTGGAAGAGACTACTGTTATTAGTAGGATCTCACCTCGAAGTAATCTGTATACCTTAAACTGCGTGTTCACCAATTGTAGATCTAAATATGCAATCGAATATAAAGTGAGTGATGAAGACTAATCTAAAGCACATTTTCCGCTTAACTGGTGGATAAATTTAAAACACTTATGAAAGTTCTTTAAAACCATGGTAACTTAAATAGTTTTAGGGTATTTTCCACTTGTCCATTGGTACACCAGCATAATGAATTCCAATAACGATGATGGAAACGAGTTCTGCAGTGCGTAAACTATTGAAGTATATAAGCTAAGAAAGTTTAGTGAACTAGTCTACATTTTGATTAAATAAATAAGAATATAAAATAACTTCACAGAATCATTCCTTGTAGAACTGCCTTCCATAGATTCCCTAATTAGTACAGAAATTAAAATCAAGAAAAGGAGGTTACGGAAGATCACCAAAAGAATTTGACCATTCGGTTCAGCTATGAAGGCATCAGAGAGGTAAATGGTGGCAGTGGTTGTATATTATATATACCGCGTGAGTCTTCTCATCCTGCGGATTGGTAACTAGGCAACCCTTCATTTTACAGACGATGCAAAATGCAGGTGTTGACACCGCATTCACCAGCCCGCTGATTAGCGCTATGGTGGTGCTTGTTAACGTGCTCTAGTAGGGCAATTGTTAACATGCTAGAAAGTCATGGTGAAGGTCGGAAGTTCAGATCACGCCTGCGAATAAATGAGTTTTTTATTCATTTATTGCACTTATTTGATGTTCATTAAAGCAAATTCTAACAAGTAACAATTTGTGTTTTAATGAAATTCACATAATTAAGTGAAACGACACTTCCATGTCAAACTAAAAATAACAAGTACCTTCTAGTGGCAGTTTTTGAACCCGGGACATTCACCACTGAAGGCCAACACGCACACTGTTGCGCTACGAGTGCAAGTTACTGCACGCACAGCGGTGCAAAACAGTCATCTCGGCCGAAATTGATACAACGCGATGCAGTGGACAGTGTTTAAGGCAGAGTACAACACCGGGACTGCATAACTTCTCAATCCACAGACTGAGAAGACTCACCCGGTATGTATATTAGCAGGTAATCCATCTGTGAAATCTGGAAAACTCACAGTATGTAAGCTATTTTATATAAATGTATGCCAGGTATTATATATAATAACAGTAGTGTTTTTGCCATGTTTCAAAATCCTACCTTTGCATGGTTATTTAAATATTAACTTTCCCTGTGCAAATTCATTGTTATAATAAAAATGCTCCACACGATGCATTTTTAATAATATTCACATCACAAATTCAGATTTTATGGTGAATGAGTTAACGCAAAAAATATGTTATATTAATTTTTTATGCTAACCCCCAATGATACTAAAAAAAGTATTACTTTCTGTGCTCTAATAATTTACTTCTTAAAATTGGAGCATTTTTTAAAAACAGGTGTAACTTCTTTAATGTAATTTTGAGAGGAAGTACAAAACTTTGTAAACATTTTGAGTATGGAAAAATGGTGAGAAAAATGTTTGCCCGAAAACAAGACTTAAAGTTGGGCGTGCTTATTAATAAACACGCGGCTGTTCATTTATAGACTCGGTTAATTATTAATTTAAATGTGATATGTGAAAAAGCTATTTTCTCTTAAAGTTTGGAATTCATAATATTTGATTCCGAAAAAAGTTGTTTTTAATCTTGCACAATTTTGTCCAAATTTCACAGATGCATCACCTTAATTATTGTATCTCAGGTATATAAGGCTAGGTTAAATGACTTCATATGAGCCGGGAGCCCAAAAAGCTGAGTGTTATACATAAATTTTCTTTTCACAATAAATAAAAAACACTTAAAAATGCCTTGTTCAGGTTAGGGGTGTGATGAGGCAGGATTTTTCACACATATACATTAATTAAACAACGTCCCAGCCTAAGCAGTAATTATCAATGTCAATGACTTACAGGTCAATTAATTTTTTTGCATTTTTATTGTTTACGTAGTAGTTAGCAGTGTTTATATTTAAGTTAACAGAAATATTATAACTGTATGTTGCAAGGGATTTTGCTGTTGTGTTTAGGGAACCAAAGCCAGACGAAATACGTTCAATTTTATGGCCTAGGGGGAAAATGTGTAAGGACCACGAAATACAGAGGCTACGGGTGTCAGGGAACGCGGTTTAGCAACTCTAACAGAGTCATGTGATATTCGAAATAGCAAATGGTAAAACTAGGAGGTAGGTTCGAATTATTTTAGACAGCCAAACAGACACATGTAAGCAAAAGGTTAGAAACATTAAACGCAAGTTGGTGAAGCCAGCTATAACTGCTCAAGGGAATAGACAGTGCAAGCTCAGACTTGGTAGGGGTAGAAAAGTGAAAGTGCTGTGAAAAGTGCTCGCGCGAAAAGTATTAACAATCTCCTGTAATTATGTAGGAAAGGCAACTTAACTAATACAGATCGTAAGGGGAAGTCAAGAGATTCAAACTGAACTAAATTTTATGTACGGGTGATGTTCTAAAGCAGTGGTGGCGAAAACGCGACTCGCGAGGCAGTGTGACTCGCAGGCGCAACTCCTTTTCTAGCCGTCTATTCATTTGTTTTCCATGTGCTGCTGAGTGGTGTAGTGCGTGTTGCATATTTGATGACTCGAGAAAGGCATTTTCGCCATCCTTGTTCTAAAATGTAGATAACGGGCTTAGTCAATTTCGCGGCAATCACAACAGTTATCTTGATTAAGATATATTAAATACTATCATCTAAATTTACCTGCCTATGTGTTATATTTTGTCCACTTCACGCTTCCACACCCTGCAAGAGATACTTGCTCGACCTAACATATTAGCTAGCCGGAATATTTATAATAAAAGTAATAATTCACATAAATTCAGTTTATCTATAACAATTACTTATATTCTGTTTATCATTTATATAAACAGTGGCGCTCAACAGTACTTTATGGACATTTAGGTACGGACCGGCACAGTGACGAACAATTATTTTCGAGTAACGGTTATAACTGCCGCAGGTACTGGTAACCGTTAACGCATTATAACCATTAAGTTATTTGTTTTTATGGTTATCACGTTCCCAGTTAAATCACATTAACGTTACCAGTAACAATTAGCTGTAACTACGTTTCAATATGAACGATGTCGATGACTTACTTTGTTATTTGATGCAATCAATAAAGAAGTTTCTCTAGCCGTGCCGACACTTTGAGTACCACGGTGGTTTACAATCGCAAAATGCGTTCACACTTCTACATTCTTGCACATACATACGTACTACATATATACTAGTTCATACATAGCCTTCTGCCTATTGGCTAAACTATTCGCGCCGTAAGTGCGCCTCTCTTAGCACGTGCAGATGGGAACAGCCGTGAATAAATTAAAAATAACATTACACTCACGCAAACCGAGGTCGGAAGCATGCAGTTATACAACGTTAATAGAGAATATTCAACTTACAATTATGGTGTGTTTGGTAATGAGGCAGCTCTTTCAACTTTTAGGTTTGATTTGGGAAGTACTTTAATCCGTCGTGTATCTGTCGGCTTTTCAGCGTTCTTTACCGTACAAGGTTGAAGGCGTAAATAGCCATGTTAACAAATCCAAAGGGCGGAAACACAACCTTCACACGTGCTTTTCGATTTCGAAAGTTGGAGAAATTTCACGTTTCTTTAAGCAATCTTAGAGGGCAGACGCTGACATTGTGTAACTGTGGGTCTTGATTCACCAAGGCTAAAATTTATGTACCGCTGTTTGAGCTTAGCGACCCGCGCATATTACAAACAGCATTGTTTATTCATACCACCTACCCGCGATGTATAAAATCTTGTGCACCTATAATCGTATGCGAATAACTATCTTAATGCAATGCGTGCAGTTTTACTGCCGAAGGGCTGAGTGACCTGTCATCTGTGACCTGTGACCTATATTCGAAGCGATAAGCAATGCGCTGTAATAAACAAATATGTACTTGCAACTTCATGCGAGAAAGACTCAAGTTGCAAACGAAGAGACGACCTTAAGGTAACTAGTTCCCGATAAGCGGTACCAATGCTGCACACATGCAGTGAATGATGTCAGCCAGGCTCAGTAACCGTTAGCGCGATAACTAGTTGTCTTCGTTACTTTGGTAAACCGTTACTGAGTAACTAGTTACTTTGGTAGCCGTTAGAATGTGACCATTACGTTATTTTCAGCCCGTCTCTAGTTCAGGTAACTCATTCCGTTTATATTCGAAAGGTGGGGCTCCGTTTTGCTAGGCATTCACATCACAGAGGTTCCAGTAGATAGGTTAAAATAGAAGTGTATTTTAACACACGCTGAATGGGGAGTTATTTTTCCCAGCGGAAGGATGTAATTTAGGTAATATTTTTGTTTCACTTATTGTACACAGCTGGTAGATTTTTTCCCTCCATTTTGTACGAAGGTGGTTATATTAGTCTACATAACTATGTAGGGATATATCGATTGATAATATTTGATTAACCATCTTAACTTTAAAACTTTTGTTTCAAATTAAAACGTTTGATAACAAAAAGGGATTTTTCATGTTGTAATTTATACATTTGTAATAGAAGCTAGTAGTGAAGTAAAATAACTGCATTGTTCATTCTCAGATTTTGTTAGACATTTTGAGATATATGCGGTGTCCTTTTCCCTTAATGGTGTCGGTCACTGTGAGAATATAACAAAGGTGTCTCCTTCATAGGAGAGGTAAGTTTCGTGCAGGAAGAGAAACTACAACACGCCTACATGTAACATGAAACAAAAGCTTTCTGAAACTTGGCTCATTAGTCCCAACATCACGTGCAGCATCTTATGGCAGTAAAACGCTAATTTCATTTGTTTCTAAAAAGTTGTAACGTGTGTTGGGCTTTAGAATACTGTGGGGAGCTTTTTGACCTTCACGCAGGTAATAAAACCATACTGCTATTCCTAATGCTGTTTTCTGAGTACACAATCATTGCAGCAAGCACCCTGCATCAACGCGTTGTACTTGTACTTGATTACCTGTAGTATTACTGGGTGAGGAATGGGAAGTGGATCTGAAGTACAGACCATAACGGCACAGTCATAATGCTGATAGGGACACCCTGCCTGAAGGTAAGTTCAAATCAGTTTGTATTATAATTTATGGGAAAATAATTTATTCTTATGCTGGAATATTTCTGTATCTTTTAAATTCAGCTTTTTATTTACGGACTCTCTCTAACCGCTATGGTTCTTAGCGTCCCATTCTATAGTGGGCACTAAATACCGGAAACTTTGCTCAGAGACCTCTTTATCGGCTTGAGGTTCTTTTACGTGCCGTAAATCTACGACACGGGACCACCGGCTTTACTTCCCTTCCGAAGGAAGCCGAAAATACCCATCGCCCTCCGACGGGTTTGCAGCCGCGACTTCGGGAACTAGAGGCTAGCATGGTACCACTAGACCACGAAGGACTTCACTGTATCTAATTAAGTCGGTGAATCAAATATTCAGTCCCACATAGAGTGTTCACATTTGATTTTGACATGTGTATAAATTGGCTGGGTGTGAAAGTAGGTTATTTCAAGAGGAATTCCGAACCATTAAAGTTCCAAGTCGAAAGATCAATCATGGATTGGTGAATATATTTCGTGAAACGGAAAATGCACGTGGTAAAATGCCTGTAAATCAGCTAAAGCGCACGTAGAAACTATATACGAGGGCAGTCCAGAAAGTCCCAGACGTTTTGGCCTATCGTGGCGATGAGTAGGGCTAGAGCAGCCATCTTGGTGTCAGAACGTTCCTACATTCAGTATGCATCCATCTGTGGTAGCGTGATGACTGTGCCTTCCTTACTGTGCTCTCTGTGAGTTGTTAAAATATGCGCTGCAATAGAAAATCCCGCCACTTGTGAAGAGCGGTTGGCTAAAAAGAACAAACCAATTGAAATTTATCGTCAACTTTGTGATGTTTACGGGCAGGGAATAATGAGTGAAAGCCGAGTCAGGCAATGGTACATTGATTTTAAAAATGGTCGTACCAATGTTCACGACGAGGATCGCAGTGGTAGGCCTAGCCTTATGACTAATGAACTGTCAATGCAAAGCAATGACAAAATTTGTGAAAATCGTCGTTTCACGATTACAGAACTTTCGGAACATTTTTCCCAGATTTCCGGAGTTTGGTGCATCAAATTGGTGCTTTGATACTGACGCTGAACTGCATGCTAGTATAAACCAGTGGTTGAAGCCACAGGCGGCAGATTTCTATAGAGAGGGTATTGAAAAACATGTGCCACGGTATGATAAATGCCTCAGTTTGAATGGTGATTATGTAGAAAAATAGCTTAAGAGTGTACCTTTCAAATGTACATAATAAACGTTGATATTTGAATTTTGTTAATTGTTTATTTCAAAACGTCTGGGACTTTCTGGATTACCCTCGTATATATATTTCCACATTCTGTGGAAAAATCTCACGAGCAACTTTCACAGTTAATAAGAATTTCATTTGTTCCGTTGGTATAGGCACACAATTACTGGAGTTAAAATATAAAGAATTAAAATAGCTCATAAACTTAAATAAGACGATACTGTTTTCAGGATCGTACTTAGTGTCTTATTGGATAAGAACTGAAAATATTTCTCAACAGCACCCTTAAAAATATGTTCAGTGAGCAGTAAAGCAATTTAGCTTTTCTTTCTCCACTTTTCCCTATGTTTATGTTATTTTCCTGGTTATATTTTACATTTTATTTACGCACCTATACACACGAACACCAATGTCCGACGCGGGACTCGAAACCGCAATCCCCTGCGCCTCGAAACACCAAAGCTAGACATTTTAGCGATCTCAGCCATGGGGACCGGCATACTGTATCACTTCAGCATATTCATGTTCTATTGTATATCGTAGAGAATAAGTATTAGAGACGCCGGTTATTGATCCTGGTATCTCTCACATGCTAAGCGAGCGTTCTACCATCTGGGCTACATCCCCATACCTCTTCCATCAGAGGAAACTTCCGTCCCTTGAAGACTTACTATATGTCACGTAGCTAAAGCAGAGAAGTTGCCTATACAGCAGGGTAGAGCAAAGTTAGGCTTGGTTTTATTATTCTTGTTGTACATTGGCTCCCATTTATGCCGTCCCCGCAGCTTTGGGAGACATTTTACTGACCTTCACAGGTACGTATAGCAAGCAGGAGGTGTGTGTATATTTTTACCTTTTCGGGCATGCAGTGGCGTCCTGTTTTACGCGCAGAATTCTAGATTATTCTCATATGAATATACAACTTTGAGCAATAGCTGTATTCATCATCACTTACACATAATAACCATGTTTAGATAAACAGAGTGGACTATTTAAGTTGAGACTGTACAATGTCTCTAAAACTAAGCGTTGTAGAAAGAAATGTCTTGAATAAAAGTTGCTTGATATTATGGGGGAAATAAGTTCCATTAGTCGTGTTTTATTTTGAGGATGTTGTGATGGTCATTTTAAGGCATTTTAAATTTTTAAAATGAGAACCTACCTTTTTATATTGTTTTCTCACTCCTCATAAAAACTAAACAATATTTGTATAAAGCACTTTGAAATTGTTCTTACCCAAAGTAAATAACAACGACAATTCTGTATGGCTGTGTACGAAGAGCGCAATGAATGGTTGGACCATCCATAGATGGTTCTTTTAGGGTCAAGTTACTTTCGTAATTGGGAACCAACATTTTTTATTCTGTTTCCTTATTCCTCATCACAAAATAAACTATTTTCTAATGAGAAAACAACATACAAAATGTAGGTTTCCGCTTAAAAAAATTAAATTGACCCTAAAATGACCATCATAATGTCCTCCAAACAAAACAAGACTAATGACATTTGCTTTCCCCACGACATCAAGCGACTTTAATTAAAGACATTTATTTCTCAAACGCTTAGTTTTTGGAGATATTGACAGTCTCAACTTAAATTGTCCCCCCTGTATAACTAAATAAAACCCTGTTTAACAATTTCTCTATGAAAAGTATTTTTAATGGCAACATAATGTAAAACTGAAATATATTGTACTTTTTACTCTCAAATAGGATACATTTACTATACTTTATTTGAATAATCCGTCCATTCTTCATTCCTGACCAACACATAATTTAGTCGCCTAGGCACTGATCACTCGTCGCCCTCTAGAACACTGTCATGAAATGTGGGAGCATATGCGTTTAGAGGCCAGAGCTCTTCCACCATCTAAGCGATTACGTGTCTAGGTGATTCAATCAGGTGTCGGACAAGAATTGGTCAGACTATTAAAATAATATCCAGTAATTGTGACCTCTCTGAGAGTAAAAAGTATAACTTACTTCAATTTTACATTATATTGTCATTAAAATACTTTTTCAAGGAGAAATTGTGCAAAACAGTGTTTTATTTAGTTATATATTTAGATTGGAAAGATGATTCCAATAATTTCTAGTAAATGTGTCCCTTTCGAGAGTAAAAATTATAATATATTTCAGTTTTACATTATGTTGCCATTAAAATGTGTTTTCGTGAGATATTGTACAAAACATGGTTTTATTTAGTTATATATTATTTTAATATAGTTATTATAAGTGATTAAGGGTAAATCTATTGCTCAAAGTTATATATTCACATGTGAATAATCTAGAACTGTGCACGTAAAACAGGAGGCAGTCAAATGAATATGGGTCACACTAGAAATTGTAATGCCCTTAACTTGTGCTTGCCGATCCGTGCTTACTAGTCAACACAGTGATCAATTCTTGTTTTCCTCACCAGTAGACAGCGCGAATCTACGGCCACCACTTTAACTTTTAAACCTCTTTCAAAGTAAGGAAATGCATAGCTGTTTCCGTGAATTACATAGGATAATACAGGTAAAGCAGGTTTTCAAAAAGTTGAGGAACGTGATGTGTTATTTTTGTGAATGTGATTTGCTTTAAATGTCATTCAGTAAATATAATCAACGGTTGTCTAGTATCTGCTATGGCCACCCGAGAAAGAGTTCCCTAGCTAGAAGAGAAGAAGGTTCTACATCATCGTTGCATCATTATTTTGTTAACACCGCTCATGTCCTCTCAGATCACAGTTCGATTCTAAGGCACAACCGCCTCACCTTAAAACATCTCATCCTAAACACAACATCCCCCTCATAAAAAGAGGAAGAAGAAGAACCAGGATCAATTTCCTGAAATCGCGATCCTCTTCATTTATGACAGCCAGAGATGAGATTAAGTCCACATGATACCGACAACTGGTCAGTATCTACATGGCGTCAGGTAGAAAGAGATAGTGTGTTTTAATTTTAAGAAGGCGAATGTAATTATTATTTGTTAAGCTTAAAGAACCGCTCTTAACAAATGTGCCGCTATTTGACATTCTGAAACTTGTGTATTATCGCGATATTTCTTTTCTCACGATTTGTTACCCCACTGGAGTCACTAATCGAAAATTCGTGCGCTCTGCGATAGCGTTTTGTTTCACACTGCCGTCAGCGCCGGAATAGCGACTACCGAGTGCTTTTATTACTTTTTATTGACAAGATGGAGAAAGCATGTCGTGAAAACGTCACACGAAAGATATATGTGGATTTTTAATATTCACACCCATTGCTTAGAGTACCAAAACTTACATCTTCTTGTGACCCCAAGTAATTAGATTTTTTATAGGGAAAACTCGCCATGCTATTGAACAGTTGTGGCAGTGGCCCTGTAAAATAAGGTTAATTTTAGGTTAGGAAAGCCAGACAAACGGTTAACATTAGAGTTTCGTATTGTCTTGATGCAAGTTTCGCTAATTCAAATCAACCCGCTATTATTGCTTAATTTTCTTTATGTTTTTTTTGTCTTTTAATTATACTTTTTAAAGGTACCAGTGTTTATGCAGATTTTTCTGAAATTTTAATATATACCATCAAGCATAAGGAGGTACTTATTCTTTCATTCATGATTTGGCAATGTTCAGCTTTACTTCAGTTCTGTGGACATGTTCTTGCATCTTAATATTTGAATGGAAATCATCATTGGTATCTATATTATTTTAGGTATTCGTTAAGTGGAAAGTTGTAGTGAAAAGAAAGGTTAGTTTCACCAGTTGTGTTATCTGCGGGAATGTTACAGCTACAAGCATTCTATTTCGGATTATTTTTTCATATGCAAATTTATTAAGTATAAATTATCATTTTATAACTCAACTGACTGCCTTCTGTTATGTTTTTCCTTTTCCAACAGCAGCATCAGAATACATTGAATTTTCTATGGTTACGAGAAGCTGGTAAATAGCTTTCTGCTATCCATTTGTTTTAGCAAGTTGGAAATTATTTTAAAATAATTCTAGGAAAGAAAACGTATCGTTGTATATGGTACAGCTCTCAAAATTGCTCAGTTCCTAATCTTAACCTAAAAGTGAGGTAAATAAATTCGTTAACCATGCAAATAAACACAAGATTTGTCACTATTTGAACCTAAACTTCTTAAATCATAACTGTTAGTTTCTATTATGTTTCGTACACAACTTTATTTTCCTATTAAAATTCGTTTCTTAAAAGTTAGGTTGGCAGTATCATTTACCAGTGCTATCACACGGCACATTGCCTACTCAAGGGTAATCCGTAACCTTTATATTTTACTTTAAAAAGAATAAATAAACATTTAATAATTAAAATGACAAACTTCTAGTGTGTTTTTTCTCTTACAGCAGCATTAAAACGTCGTCTTGCGAATCTGTTGTGTAACAAACGTGTTAACATGAGGGTCTCGGGGTTTGTGCGTACGACAAACAATCTTTATTCTTAACAAAATGTTGTTTTGTTACGAAGTTACAGAATGCCGATCAATTGGTTAGAGGCTTTAACATAACGTTACAGAATAGCCCTGATAGTCACCTTAGAGTCTTGAGAGGGATGCAGGGAGGAGGTTTCTTAACTTCTGCCTTCGACATTTTGCAGGTACTTAACTTCCGGGAGAAGAGATGAATGGCAGGGGCCACATTGGGCTCTACAATATGGAGAGATTCACTGCGATGTTGGTGACAGGTCCCCAACATTTCTAAAGTGCTCAAGGACCTCCCCCTTCGAACCCTGTCCATCCAGGCTTGAGGGAGCTGCACAATCGCCCATCGAAAAGGATCAGGGCTGTTTGAAGAGAGGTCAAGTAGGGGAGAATCTTTTCAACTGCCACAAACTTCCATAAAATAATCACACTAGTTTCTTAGCATTTGCCCGCAGGAGACCAATACCGAGTTATCTTGAACGTTGAGATTGGCGGTCGCGGGATCTGACTTGTTGAATGAACTCGCTCTGCCATAGCCTAGTTCAAGCGTCTATGGACGGTAACGGTATTATAGGGTGAGTCAAAAGACTCCGAACCGCCTGCACGGTGTTTTTCCTGTCCGCGTCCTCGGCGCTTGTTGCCGTCTACCGCTATCATGGAAAGGCGCGGATGAAACCATACAACATATTTAAAACTACTTTTAAATGTTTTACTTACGAACTTTATGAAAGGAAATGCTGAAACTCGCCATGTCGTTGTCCAAACATTTTTGGCACCTCTTTAGGAAACTATCCATCATGGAATTTTTGGGGGGAATTTTCCAAACGATGACCAATGTCGTCTAATGTTTCTTCGGTAAGAACTGAACGCCGTTTTTTAGATTTCTTAGCCTAAACCCTTCCTGTGGCCTGAAATTTACTGTAAAGTTCATGGATTGTTGTACGGCCTAGAACTTTTACACCTGGAAATCTTTCTGCAAATCGCACTTTCACTTGGCGAGCTGACCGAATTAACACATACGAATCATAAATAAATGCACGCTGTGCAGTAGAAAACATATACTGAGCCATAATATACTTTGTGACTAAGTGCAGGACAAAATAATAAATAACTCGTAATAACTGAACTATATCACATCACCATCAATTCAATACTGCACTTCACACTGCACATCAAAACCACAACAGCGTAACTTTTGTTTATAGCAGCAGTGCGTTATCATGTTTTTATCATATTTCCACACGCCCAGTGGAAAAACACCGCGCAGCCGGTAATATTGTTCATAAAATACCCCTCCGGGGTAACTTAAAACGTAAATTTTAAAAGACAAACCCACACACCCTGGAAGAATTAAAACAAAGTATCCGCCAGGAAATTTCTCAACGTGAACTACGGCGAGTGATGGATAGTTTCCTAAAGAGGTGCCAAAATGTATGGACAACGACGGTGGCCAGTTTCAGCACTCCTTTCGTAAACTTGGTAAGTAAAGCCTTTAAAAGTAGTTTTAAAAATGTTGCATGGTTTCATCCGCGCCTTTCTATGATAGTGGCAGACGGCAACGAGCGCCGATGACGCGGACAGGAAAAACACCGCGCAGGCGGTTCGTAGTATTTTGGCTCACTCTGTATTATTGCAGTCTAAACGTTGTTTGGCATGGTGAATATTAGAAATAACGTTGTCTGTTACTTTGTGTAGTCATCATTGGTCTATACTGTAGAACAGCATGTGTTTGTGTTTAGTTTTGCTCAAATGGTGTCACATGTAGACCCTCAACTTAAAATTATATAAAAATTCTTTAGTTTCACCGTATCTAACAAATGAACAATTTATATGGTGTTAGAGAAAAAGAAACACATAGCCAACAGTTCTAGTGGAGAAAAAATAGACAAGATAGGAGATGTGTTGGAAAGAAGTCAAAGAAAATCGTTGCTCGCATTATGTATTTTTGATGATACAGTATTTGTCTTACCTACTCGCTCTCCAGATCTAAATGTACGTGGTTATTACATGTGGGGAATGCTTAAATATTAAGCTTGTGCACCAATCTCTATACACTCTACGAATTAGGAGACAATATCCGGCGTTCGTTGTTCGATAATTCGGCTACAGAAATTTGTTGAGTATTCAAGAGGTACCGACCTTGTATAGATCCAGATGGGAATCATTTTGAACACAGTCATAACGAATGGTAAACGTAATATTATTTCATGTTGTTTCGCATTAGAATGTCATATGTCCTCTTTACAGACCACCAAGTATGGAGTACCGCAAGGTTCAATTCTTGGACCTATATTATTTTTATTATATATAAACGATTTAAATGATCATCTTAAAATACAGGGTATTGAAGTCACACTTTATGCTGATGCTACCACTATTCTCGTTTCAGCAGAAACTGTGCAGCAACTTGATAATACATGTAAACAGGTACTACTAAACCTGGAAAACTATTTTCACATCCACAATCTCAGTCCAAATGTCAGTAAGACAAACTATTTACTATTTGGACTAATAGAAATAATCACAGCAGTGAAGGTCTAAAACTGGTTTATAGTAGTCAAACTATATCCAGAGTTCTTTATCAATTATCTTTATCAGAGTTCTTTATCCTTTATCCAGGGATCTTTATCAAAAACAACTTCATGCAGATATTTCTACTACAGAAAAGAGCAGTAAGAGTTTTAGCCAGAATAAATAGTTATGAATCTTGTAGACCGTACTTTAAACAGTTTAAAATTCTACCACTATTTTGTATACATATAAATTATGTTATTATGTATGCTAAAATCTCTAGTGAAACCCCTAAATTAAACAAAGATGTGCACAGACATTTTACTCGAAGTCAAAATGACTTTTTTATGAATTCATACAGGGGTACTTTTGGAAATAAAAATATCATCCATGCAGGTTATAAATTCTTTAACTCACAGCCAACGGATTTAAAGAGAATATATGATATAAATAATTTCAAAAAGGCACTCAAAAAGCATTTATTAACGCAGTGCTTTTATAACTCACAAGAGTTTTTAAATCATAGCACAAATATTCTTTAATATGCTAACTTGGTGGCATGTATATCCTATAGCTCTTGTTATTCTCGTGTGTTAATATTTATAAATTGTATAAGTAATAAGTATTCTGTGTATATAACTTATTTTTACCATTGGTATTGTACTAGTTATGATAGCTATTATTACCTTGTATATATTATTATGATTATTATTATTATTACTGTATTATTGTAATTAACACTTTGACGTGATCTACAATAACACTGTTTTACTTTGTGTATTGTATGATTGAAAATAAATAAATAAATATCTAGGGGAGTACAGTGTGCCGGTTTGCCGCTATTGGACTAACGGATCTGTATAGCAGTGCTGTGGGAGATGGGAGAACCCAGTCGCGTCATGCAGGAGAAGCCCGGTACTATAGAGAACATAAAATGACAGGAAGGATAGAAAAGTGGAAAGTTTGGAAATTTTAACCCAGCATTCACCGTGATAAATTTGGGAAAACCATTAAACACCTTTCGGCCATCTTGGGTTGCAAGATTGAACTCGTGACAACCCGAATGAGAATCACAGAGTTACCGGCTTAGCCATTCCGCAGTTATATTCATATTGCTTGTTATTTTGTGCCCTGTCAGTTTTTCAGGAATCTACTAAGTATTTTTCTTACAGTTTAAGAGTATGGACCTCAGCACATGGTTTTAAAATGAGCTATACTTCACTTTACGTTGTCTAATATAGAAACGACAAGCTGATTCAATGAACGGCTCTTGCAGGCAACTGATACGACGATGTTCGAACCCCGAGTTTTCGATCAAACACCTTGACCACGTCACAGGCAGGTGGGAGTGACTCTCTTAATATGCCAACAGACAGAAATACAAAACTTATACGCGCTGTTCCTTTGAGGTGTTATTGATCAGCTCGTCTGAGTTTACGTGGGTATGCACTGTATCTCTAAGCTTTGTTTTAGTACCTCCCAAACAGTTTTTAAATGCCAATTAAAGGTCAAAAGGTGTAATGTTCTGCTGATGTTATGTCTCATTTCCACTGCACCAGATGTGTTGGCGGAACGTGCACAACAAAATAAAATGTTGTGCGCAACATAAAGAGAAGAATGCTGTGGGTATTGTTACTGTAATTTCAACCACCAGACTGCCAACTATCTCTGTCTTCAGACTTTCTCACTTCTTTTGGAACGCACAAGGTAATAACTTCACGACCCTCTCTGAGTTAAAGGTTTTATGATAATAAAACTGAGTAGTAAAACGGCCACGCTTTAAATTTTGTCTCGGAAAAGCCTTGAAAGTTTCAGAAGATAAGTTATGATCTCCATAGATGGCAGCAATAGGTACTGGTTGTGTTTACCGCATGTTTTTAAAGTAAGTACGGATAATTCTTTAAAAAATAACACAACATTATTTTCCAAATAATTTATTATCATTCATTATCTTACACTTTACACTACTTCTCCACATAGTCACCGCCGTTATTCAGGCACTTGTCGTAACGGGAAACCAGTTTTTGTATGCCTTCGTCAAAGAATGATGCCGCCTGTGAAGAAAACCAAGTCTGCACTTCTTGTTTCACACCATCGCGTTGAAATGTTTTCCACCAAGGAATTTCTTCAGATGAAGGAACAGATAAAAATCACTTGAAGCCAATTCCGGACTGTTCGAAACAAAAACTGCAGACTTGACTTTCATCACAGGCGGCATAATTCTTTGACGAATGCATACAAAAACTGGTTTCTCGTTACACGAGTGCCTGAATAACGGCGGTGACTATGTGTAGAAGTAGAGTAAGGTGTAAGGTAGTAAACAATAATTAAGTATTTAGAAAATAATGTTATGTTATTTTTTAAAAAAGGTATCGGTGCTTGCTTTAAAAACATGCCTCATAGAAGCACGATTTTTGTAGATAGATAGATAAGGTACCTTTATTGGTTTCAAATTATTTAAGTTATTACACAAGTATTTAGTGCATGCGTCATGGAGCGTACATGCATATTTAAGATAAAAGTATGGTGACAAAATAAACAACAGAAAAACAAAACAAAACGAAACAAAAAGAACAAGAAAAAGGAAAATAGAGATAAATTACCTTTGTCTAACTGAACAAATTTGACCTAGCTTCGCGCACTTTAGCCAAGAAATTGTCCATGTTTTTCCAGTTCCTCTGGTCAGCCAGTAGATCCCAACATGCCAATCTCTTTCTTGAGGGACTTAAGAATTTTTTTTTTGAGTTTAATCGTTCGCTGGTTCTCCCACTGTGCACATTCTGCCAAAATATGTACCCAGTCCTCATCCAAATCACAGAATGGGCAGATTCTCCTGCCAGAATTGTCAGTCATTTTCTGTGCCCTCCAGCCCCCCCCCCCCCGTTTAAACCATGCCATTCCTGATCTTTCCTTTCTTCCTAAGTTAAGTATATGCGCCTCTTTACCGCAATTCAATTTTATTTCATTTGCTAGACTTAGAGAAGGTTTAATTTTACAATCTAATTCTATTTCCTGTTGTTTGATGTCTCTTAGTCTTCTTTTGACACATTTCCATATTTTTTTTGTCATATGTTTCAGCTCTTTGCCATACTGACCCCATGCCTATTCTCGTCAAGCCCCTTTCCAAATCAGCTGCCCAAAACTTAGGAGGCAGGTTTTCTCGCTGGTATTTATAACATTTGGATCGTAATGCGGAGTTATCCCCCTGCATCAGCCTCAGCCAGTACTTCACTACTCTTATTTTGCAGTGTATTGTGTCTTCAAAACATCCCACCTCCCTCTATACCCCCGAATTTGATGTGCCTTGTGAAACTCCAAGGACTTTTCCAAAATGCTACCTGTGTTTTATTTACATGATCTGCTCTTTCCCATCCCCAGATTTCGCTTCCGTATAACAACATCGGCCTAAGCATAGAGTTATACATCTTTTCTAATGTGTCTACAGATACATTTTAAGGTAGCGTTCAACATAAGATATTCTTAAAGCGAAATAAACACAAAGATATGCACGGTAATGATGTATGTAAACAGTTTTACCACCTTGAATACTGTTAAGAGAATAGATATTTTTCATCTACTGCCTTTCATCCGGCGTTGCACAGCTGCATTGTTGTTTGAAATGCAGATCTATATATAACGCACTGTAAAAATCCGATGTGCTGTAATCACATGAATTTCTCTAACAACTATCGTTTTTTATATATAGCTTCCACAATCATTCTTAAGAAAGCTTATTTTTCAATCCACTTCATGTTAATTGAGATATACCTCTGCAGACATATTTCGTTACGCATTTGTTTGTAAGCACAAGAGAGATAGAGGAAACCAAATTGATACTCAGATGTTTCAAAGCGACTCGCTGCATGCTGGACTTGCAATTTCGTACTCTTTTCATAACATCGCGTGAAACAGCTGAATAGTGATAGCACTTTAAAAGATTTAAAACCACAATAAAGGATATATTGGAAATGGCTGATGTCACGGAGCAAGCTATTTGAAATCACTTACCGTTTTAAAGAGATTTACATTCTTTGTGTAGCACGTTTTTGTCTACATTATAACGTTTACCAATTATACGAAATTATACAACATTTCTTCCGAATGAAGAGAAGCAAACATTTCCAGAAAATTCAAGATATTGTGACTTTGTCCAGTTTTTCTGCCACTTCTCACTATCACTGTTTTGTTTTTATCCGTCACTGTTTCACTGGGAGTTCACTTCACTAATGCCATTTCACTAAGTGAACTAGTTCAGTGCTCCACCACTTCACTTCCCTCGTGACGTAGCCTCTTCACTCCGGAGGGTTCACTTCACTCAGGAGTCGAACAACCCGTCGCTCCGCAGTAGCACTCGCTGCACGTCACAACAGCCGTCACCAAGTCGCTCGGAGAATCGTTGCTGATGTCGCACTAGAGACACTAACTCGCTCGCTCACTGATTAACTCAACAACTCTCCTCGCACTGACTGCTCCTACGAGAGCACTCGCTTATATAGTCAGTGAAAACTTTCCACAAGGTTCTCGAACCTTCTAGAACTATTTCGACATACTTTCATGAAGAGGGGGAGAAGAAGCTTCAAAAGGTTCTAGTTATCTGTCGATAGCGAGCCCGGTGTTAACACTGGCGAGCAGCCGTTAATGGATTTTATTTTTCTGTAAATATTTTAAATATATGATGTTATAATCAAAATCCTTAGCCAATTTTGAGAAAAATAACATTTTTGAAAAACACTTCCATGAAAGGGTAGTTTGGGAGAATATTTTTTTCAAAATATTAGTGTCGAAACTTTGGAAGATACTAACTTAAATACCAAGTTTGGTATTTATCTGGAACTTCGTTTTTGAGTCATGCTGCTCACAGACACACACACAAAAACACACACACACACAATTTTTTCTAAAAATGATTTTTTTCAGTATCAGGGATCCTCAAAACGTTTATTTCTGGTGAAAACTCGTCATCGAATTTTTGGAAGGAATACAATATTTCCTCTTACCATTTCTAGGTGGCTGGTAAAGGAAGTAAAAAGTGGACAATTAATGTAACTATTTAAACACTGGTAGAAGTAATTCGCATTGGTGGAAGACTATTTAAAGTATAAAATAATAATGTAATAAAAGAAGTAAAATATGTCTTCATGTAGGTTCTCTTATATTAGTGAACATTTTAATCAAAATAAGTCAAGGTTTTAAACGCACATATTTCGTTCAGATAAATAAACAGTTTAGATGTGTGTGTAAGATGTTGAAGGCTCAGTCGGAAAATCTCCTACCTGCTATGCGAGGGGTGCCGTATTCCCTAAGTATACCAGAAATCCAATGACAAGCGGATAGAGTTAATACCATTGCCTATAGTGTGGCAGCAATTTGTATCACAAATAATGTAAATGCCAGAGTGATTGTAGTGTAAATAAGCATTATTGTATGACATTGATTTGAGATGTTTGTTAATTATAAGCATTGTTAAGAAATAAGTTTACACGGCCTCACTGAAACTGACAATAAGAGCGGGTAACAATGAGCGAGGGGGTGAGTTGTTCATCAATTATTAGAGACAAGCAAATGACGTCAGATTGGCGCACTTTTCTTAGAAATGGCGGGAATTTCTTCCCTAGAGCATATGTTTTCTACTTTTTATTGGATATAAAAATAGACGCTAATGTTGGCGCGTTTTATTAAGCAATAGCAGCTCGGTTATAATCTTTAGGCATATCGGGTGAGGGTGTATAAAAAGCTAAAGCCAGAGGCAAGTATTGCCAGTCCAACAGAAATATTTGTGCATTACACGTCGCTCAGTCCAGAAGAAGCATTCGCGTGTAATACGTCGATCAGTTCAACATAAATATTCGTGAGTTATACGTCGCGTAGTTCAACGGAAGCATACATCAAGTACACGTTACGCAATTCTACAGAATCTCTCGCGTCGTAAAGCTAGTCATAAATGTGAAATACGCGAATTAATGATGTGCAGCAAATAAGTGATTATAGTGATATTAGAAAATATAACACTTTCAGTCTGGCGTGTATCAAAAGATAATGTGAACTTAATTAATTGTGACGGTAATAAAAGTGTAAAAACAAATTCTTTTATCAGTGTTATCTTTTAGTAACAAGTCCTTTCCGTTTACACACCCTGTTTAAGAGATATGCTCGACTGCGTAATAATAGCTAGCCGGAGGACAATGAACCCAAAATGCAAAATAATAAAACAATAGCAGGCGCTCAGTAAAAAGATAACGCGAAGTGACCGCGACAAATTGGCTCCCATACGTGGTGCATATAAACATGAAGCATCTTCCAACTACCAAACGTGGGGCTAACAAATATCTACTTCAATAGGCAATAATATACAAAGGAAAGGCCGCGATAAGACCATTGTAGTTAAAGGCGGGGTATAAATGGAAAAGTTGTAAGGTAATCTATAATTGTAACGTCCATGCATAGATTTAGAAAGTTTTGCCCTGATGTCTTAAACAGTGCAGATTTTTAAGATATTTTGAATGTCATGGGTATCTAGTAAAATTCGTCGTCCTAAGGTAGAGTTCAAAGTTTCGCCAAATACGTTAAAGAGATAATGTGTCGACAAAATAGTTGAAAAAGATCAGTTGTAGTATTTTGTCGGGTCCTAAAGCATCCGTTTCCGATGTTTGGCTCAGATCCTTCAATGTTAATTTGTATATAGGCATTTAAAAACAAGGGAGGACTATTTTTGTAAGTGTCAGGTTGCCTATAATTCTTGCTAAGTTCTTAAATGCAAGTGTCCAAAATGCTATACAAATCACTTAAATGGTGCGAGTTTGAAAATGTGGGTAGGGGTAATCTTCAGACATTTTAAAGTAACGTATAACCAGGTATAGGAATTTCTAAGCATTAAATCCAGGACGAAAGGAAATAAAGTTGAACTATTACTGGACTATACGCAGGAACGTAGCAGGTAGCAAATTATCCTTTATTCCTCGTTCAGCCTGTTAGCTCTTGCAGACAGCACTTACCAGGCAGTGTTTACCTGCCGTCAGTGATTCTTGGCCGCTGCAGATTGCCTTCTTTGTATTGGCACAGGCTTGAGTATAGATAAATTAAAGCCAACTGCTTAAGAATTCCTATGCCTGATATAATTATTGCCGGGTCCTACTGCGAAAGTGTACAAAGTTGTATCCTTAAAGGCCAAACAGTGAACATCTGTAAGTAAGGGTGTGAATACATGGATAGGCGTAGTATCTGAAAGTCATCAGTAGCCGATAATTTTTCGGGATCTCAAGTTTGGGTTCCAAGTTTCGTCAATAATGGTCAAATTATGCAAATTTTAAGTAAGAGTTTAAAAATATGATAGCAATAGTTTGTTTTAATTAGTATGGTAGCACAGGAATTTCTATAGCGCAAGTGCTCAAACTTGTGTTTCGTTTGGTCAACGGTACTGCTTTGTATGTAAGGGGTTTAAAATAAGAGTAAGGATAATTTACCGAGCGGGTGGCTCAAAAGGTAACGTCTGTGGTCCACATTGGGGGGGGGTCCCAGGTACGTCCCCTCTGACCTATGGGTCTTTTTGGGGGGTTTTCCCGGGTCGTCAGGCGAATACTGGAGTGGTTTTTTTTCAGTCCCCGAATTTCCTGTCCCTCCGTTTCATTCCAAGCATCATTTCATTCATTCTTCACCCCGTTTGACTTGTTTCAAGGATAGAAGTAATAACCCCATGGGCAACAGCACCCGCTGTTGGAGGGAGGGAGGAGGGCGAGTGGCTCTCCCACCCCCGAAGACTTTTACATTACGCCGGCACCTGAAATATTTAAACCGGCCCTCCCATTACAGGGTGGAAGGGGATACGTCACTTACGCGCGTCAACCCTCAAAGGGGAAGACTACCGAACAACCGGTGGGACCAACAGCCCACTAGCGGGTCGCCTACCGGCTCTCCAGGGCGGTACCGGAGGACCTTGAGGCGTCTCACAACCCCGCCTGGACGAAAAACTGACCAGACGTACCCAACCTTCAATGGGTATTGGGGACCATTGCCCCGCCGAGTCCAACCCAATCCAAACAACACCCTCACGGGTGGGGCTCGGATGTATGTCCCAGCGTACTTCTAGTAACGTCAGAAGTACCACGAGTGCTCAGGGTCCGCAGCGCCCACACCACGGCAGCTGAAGGGATCAGAAACCCCCTTATGGGCTTCAAGGATGGAAGGTTTGCCGATGATGTTTCGGTGCGGCGTGGCAGGGAAAAAGAATACTCTCTGTGAACTTTCTCCGTCCCTCGGGCTTCGGTTGGTTGCCGGGGTATAAGCATCGCCCCAGGCGTTGGGCTCTGTGTGGGGCGGACTCCCGGCCTGTATGTGCGGCTGGAAGGTGCCATCTCTCCCTCACTTCCTCCCTCCCTCCCGGGGGCGCCCCCTCATGGGATGTCGGTACAATATTTTCATTCCTGGATTGCTGCCGAATCCCCTCCGCTTCACACTACATTCCAATGTTTCTATAACATTAGTACATATATGAGTAGATTAAGTGTTATTTAACACTAACTCTTCGGTATAGGCTTGGAAAGTTGAATCACATTTAAAAAATCCAATACCACGCGCTGGAGTTTAGTATGGAAATCGGAAGATCTGAGGTTCGAGACCTTTCCTAGCACTGAATTTATCAACACCTATTCCACTTTCCAGAATGTATATTATGTCTGCAGGCTTCTTAGCGTTATTTCTATATTTATTACTAGGGTTTGGATTTTTAGGTGCGCACCTTTTTTCTTAGGGTAAGTTAAAGCTGTGCGGAAGGATATCACAGCGTGAAATTTTGTTTCTAGTTGCGAAAAGAGGCATTTTTTCTCTCACCTTTTTCCCTTTTTTGGGACCTTTACCCCTTTTTGGCACTTTTATCCCATTTTCCCCCAACCATGCCCGTAATCCCCTTTTTCCCCTTTTTTATTTTAAGTTTCATTCCAATTTATTCTTTAACTTTCAATTAACTCTCCTCAGCTTGCTGTGTACGTGCGAATAGTAAGCCTACCTCTTTCAGTAAATGCCGTGCAGGAATTGAAAGCACATCCGCAACAATGGAAAATAATTGTGTGTTCGACGAAAACCACTTTCTCTCGCTTTACCGCTATACAGTAGCTCGTAATAATGCAATTGACAATGAGTGATTCTATCCCACCAGAATCAGTAGCCTACTGTTTGTGAATGTGGGTTTGTTACTGTGAGAGACGTCATCTGTTTGCGTGGAGGCGAAGGCTGGGCACGCAGAGATGGCAGTAACCTCACCTGCGCAGTTCCGAGAATTATTAAGACTGGACTTTGCTCGAAACTACTAGAAATCACTGAGACTGAAGTTCCAGCATGAATGAGAACATTCTGGTAATTGTCGCGGTGTTATAAGAGAATGTGGACAGCGAATGGGCGCAAGAGTGAGTTGTCTTGACAGTCGCATTGTGTTAGCAAGTAACAAGTGTTAGCAACGAGTGTACTAGTACTAGATTTTACCATGCCAAAGGTGTCCAGTGCTCGATTTATTGTTCTGGCTGAGGAGTTCAAACAAGATTTCATAGACACAGATGGAACTGTTATGCGATGTACTATTTGTGATTCAGGAATTTTGTTAGACGAAAAACACTAGCGAGATCGCATCAAACAACACATTTCCAGCTCTAAGCATCAAATGAACAAGACTCTTCAAGCAAACAAATCACGAAATGCGTTTCAACAGAGTTCTTAAAAAAAGCCAAAATTTGAAGGAATTAAACATTGATTTGTGTGTAGCTCTTACACAAGCAGGAATTCCACTCAATAAGATGAACCATCCAGCCTTAAAGGCATTTCTTGAAAAATACACAAAGATGTCAATGCCCGATGAGAGTACTTTAAGAAAAAAACTACATGGAGCCTGTTTACCAAGAAAACATAGAAAGAATAAAAAAGAAAGTGTCTGATTGCGATGTGGGAATCATTGTGGACGAAACCATAGACTCAATGGAACGATACGTTTTGAACATTTTAGTATTTCCGTTAGCAGGGGAAAAAGTTAAGCCCATGTTGTTAAAAATGTACGAGCTGCAGCAAGCCAATGCCAGTACAGTAATGCAACCCATTATGGACTTCTGCCAAAAACTCTGGCCTACTGGTATCGAGTTTAAAAAACTTCTTGTTGTTACAGACCAGGCTCCATACATGGTTTCAGTTGTTAACCAATTGAAACCTTTATATTCTAAGTTGAAGCATGTGACATGCTTGGTTCATGCCCTTCACAGGGTTTTTGAATCCATAAGGAACGAATACGACATCGCAAATAATTCATCTCTGCCCTGAGGGAGATTCTACCGATATGTCGTCCTCCGTGTGGTACCGTGCTAGCCTCTAGTTCCCAAGGTAGCGGGTTCAAACCCGGCGGAGGGCGATGGATTTTTTCGGGCGTAAAAATCCTTAGAATGGCTTCCTTCGGAAGGGAAGTAAAGCCGGTGGTCCCATGTCGTAGATTTGCGGCACGTAAAGGAACCTCAAGCCTGATAAAGAGACCTCTGATCAAAATTACGGGTCTTTCAAGCCCAATATAGAATGGGACACTAAGAACCACAGCAGTTAAAGAGCGTCCATAAATAAAAAATAAAAAAAACTCCACTCCGAGCCATGTTGTTTACTACAGGGAAATCACTGGCCTGCCCCTTCCAAATTTCCCGGTCATTACTCGCTGGGGATCTTGGATTGAATGTGCTGCTATGTTGTGTGAGAATGTTGACAAAATTAAAGAGTTTGTACCTTCTTTGTATCCATCCGATGCAGGTGCAATTTCCAAGGCACAGCAACTTCTGTTACCGGGGAAAGGGGAAAATGCATAATTTGCAGACAGAACTATATTGTGTCCATAGTTACAAGTATCTGCTTGCAGATATTAAACGATTGGAAGAACAAGGTCTGGAAAAGGAAAAACAATGGGATATTTTTACTTCCGTGAGGGAGCAGTTAGATGGCTTTGCCAAAGGCAAACTTGAATCTAGTCTTCAGAAGAATCCAGACATTGAGGAATTCGCCACATATGTAGAGTGGCCATTCCGAGTGAATACCAGGTTTGCCCCACTGGTTTCTGTGGATGTTGAAAGAAGCTTTAGCATCTACAGAGACATTCTACCTCCTAATAGGAACAGACTTACTTTTAAGAATGTGGAGAAGTACAACAGCTTTATGTTTTTTCCTTCTTTTGATGAGTGATAATTTGATGTACTTGTTTGTAGTTCAATAAATTAGAATAGAGGAAAGAGAAATCGTTGAATTAGTTAAGGGAATGCACAACTGAAATTAACACAAAATCTCAAAAAAGAATCATGTTCCCAAAAAATACTGCATTGCTTGCAGGTTTAGAATCGACTTTTATTTTTGACCTAGCGAAGGCTTCAGAATTGTTACGAGACTTTTTAAATGCCCTTACACATTTGGTTGCTAGCTGTTTATATTTTCAAAACTTCATTTTTAAGCGTTTCTTATTTTCAGCATTTCTGCATATTCAAAATGTTCCACACGATGTAATTTTCATCATTCATATTAACATTTTTATGCTTATTTCAAAAACCCAAATAAATAAAACATTTTTATAATTTTTCTGTTAAATGACTAGTTTTTGGGCTGCTAATTTTTGAAGATAACAATGTATACATAAAAATGCAAATACAAAACTGCAAAACTTTTTTCTCTTAAACTAAGAATGCTAGAAAAAAATTATATGACAGATTTGTAGTTCCTTGACATAGAAGTAACATAAGAGTTTTTGTTTTGAAAAATGCATCATGTCTTGCATTTTGCATATATCCATAATTTTATATTTTGAAAATTAATAACTTGAAGACTAATTAAGATATTCGATTTAAATTCACAAAACAATTATATCTAAAGAAGACTGACATGTGGTTAAAATTTCAGCCCAATTGAATGGATAGTTTAGAAAATAGCAATTTCAGTTGTCATCCCCTTAAATAAACCAGCTGCTTATTGTCCCTTTATTCACCTTATTTGAGCACATTTTCCCTTCCTTTTTTATCTGAAATTTGCACCTAAAAATCCTGACCCTGTTTATTACTAACACTGCATCTAGTAATAGCACTCCATTAATATGAACAGAACTATTTGAAGATGCCTCTGGTGATATGTCATAGACAAAATAAAATACTCTTGGAAGTACCTTCTTGTGTTGTTTGATAGAGTT
The DNA here is from genome assembly GCA_030765065.1 of Deroplatys truncata. Taxonomy (NCBI): domain Eukaryota; kingdom Metazoa; phylum Arthropoda; class Insecta; order Mantodea; family Mantidae; genus Deroplatys; species Deroplatys truncata. The sequence goes on along the minus strand of CM060990.1, from coordinate 107,619,799 downwards.
GATATATAACGATTAAACTATTCGATATTAGCATTGCGTATAAGCAGGCAATTTAATTCTACTTTCATTCTATTGTAATGCAGATACGCATATTGTGAATTTGTCCATTTTTTAACTGTCACTTCAATAAATCCGCAGTCACTTCGCTAATGTGATCTAGTTCAACTTTTCACTGTCACTACATTTAGTTTTCACTGTCACTTCACTTTCTTCGTGTTGTAGCGGTGTAACGGAATACGCAGGACGTAGCCTTTTCTTCCGTACGGTTCACCCGCTGGAGTCGAACACAAGACCTCACTGCACGTAATAGCAGTCATCACGAACTCGCTCGGAAAACAGCACTTTTGTCGCACCAGAAACGCAATAACTCGCTGACTCACTCGCGAGAGCTCTCGCTTGTATAGCCGTTTGGAATTCCCACAGAACAGTTTAGTTCTGGTTATCTGACGATAGCACTTCTGCTGTTATTTACGCTGGGCGACAGCGCTACTTATCTTTATTTATCTCTCCAGCTTCCCGGCGCCGACTTTCAGAAGCTTGGGCTATAACCACTGCCTTCACAATACGCAGAATGTGAATTAAATAAAGTTAATCCTTTAAACTGGTGACTAAACATCATTCTGAGACATTTTCGTCTGTGTAAAGACGATGTTACATTAATAAAATAGCATGTTTTCTGGTTGAACAGCCGCCTGTTGTATTGAGTTAGGTCATCACATAAATAAGGACGCATTTACTTCGGGCTGCTTATGTTGTGCTTATTGTCTCTAGACATGCTTATTACGTTCTATATCGTATATATTAGTGATTAGAAAAGCTGTGTTAATTCTTATACGATGTAAGTAAATTCTTGTTTCACAACGGTCCGGATTTGGCACCAAGCGATTTTCATCTGCTTCTTCATCTGAAGAAATTTCTTGGTGGAAAACATTTCAACTATGATAGTGTTGTGAAATAAGTGCAGACTTGGCTTTCATTAGAAGCGGCACCATTCTTTGACGAAGGCATACAAAAACTGGTTTACCGTTACAAGTGCCTGAATAACGGCGGTGACTATGTGTAGGAGTAGTGTAAGTGTAAGTGTAAGGTAATGAACGACAATAAAATATTTGGAAAGTGATGTTCTCTTATCTTTTAACAAACTATCGATACTTACTTTAAAAACACGCCTCGTATGATTGCTTGTCTCGAGCTACTTTATTCCTGATCAAAACAAATGGAAGGGGCGTAGCAGATGAACAGCTACAGTTATGCCTATGCGTGTCTAGTATACATCCTCGAGTAGTAGTGCCATTCGTATAATAGAATCACTAATCAATGAATTCTTAGATTTTCCACAAGGTTCGATTTTGGTTCATTATTGTTTCTTGTATATATCAATGATCTCTCCAGAGTAATAAATAAACATGCCCATCCAATCTCTTTGCAGATGATACAAGTATTATAATTAAAGGACACAAAATCAGTCACCTCTCAGAGTTTTGCAATAGTGTTTTCAGTATGCTAAATAATTAGTTTGACAGTTCAGATAAATTAAAAAAAACTAAGTATATTCATTTTCGCACAAAAATAAAAACATTGCGGACATAGAGATTAAACATGAAGGCAATGAAATCACTGAAACTTGTAACATACGATTTCTTGGTCTTATTATAGATCACAATATGAATTGGAAAGACCATATTGACTACACCCTACTAAACTAAGCTCTGCATGTTTTGCAATGAGGTCATTAATTCATTTTACAAATAAAAGCATTCTAAAACAGTATATTATGCTTACTTTCATTCAATTATGATTATGGAATGAGTCATTCTACTGAAATAAGAACGTTCTGGAGAAATTTGGTAGATGCTAAAAAAAATATTTCTTTTGAAAAAAAAGTAATAAGAGTAATAGCAGGTGTAAAACAACTCGTTGTAAACCACTATTCGACAAGTTTAATTGTAGTCGACCACCCAGAAGTGTAAATAAAAATTCAGATGTATACAACAAACAAGTCAGACACAGGCAGGACTTACACAGGCCAAACAATAACCTACAGATATTCAAAAAAGGATTTTACTACAATGGCGTAGTGTTATTTAACTCACTTCCATAATATATAAAGGAACTGGAAACTAATAAAAATAAATTAAGCTTAGCATTAAAAGATACCTTATCACTCACACCTTCCATACAGAGAAGGATTTCATGCATTCAAAAAATAACTGTACTACTAATTTTACTTCAGAAATAAATGCAGTTTTGTAAATATAAAATATAAAGGTTTTAGTGACCATTATAAATATTTTTGTAAATATTTTGAATGTAAATAACATTTATATGTAATCTTTAGCTCTGATATACTCTACATAAGTTACAATTTATTTTCTAAATGTGCAACAATGTAATTATGCAGTTTTGGCGTAATCTACATCCTAGATTAGACTAGCCTTCTCTTAAGCTGACCTAATTCACTGTAAGATCTACAAATTGATGTGTTATGATATGATATATACATTGTGGAAGATGTTTTGTTACGTTCAAGTCCCGGCTATGGCATTGAATTTTTCAGTCATCTGATTCTACCTTTCCAACCCTGTCCCACACACGGCTTGTGTGAAAGAACAATTAATTCCGTTTTGTTGCGTTATTTGCACCACGCTTTGGGCGTCAATTTGTAGTTGTTTTGCTTCACGTATGGAAAGCCAATTTGAGAAGACTTTGTTGCTGCTATGTTTGGAAAAGCCGATTTGAAGTAGGAGTTGTATTATATTTCAACTGTTGGGGAGTCGAACTTGAAATTCGTTGTAACCACACGTATAGTAAACAGTTTCCGGTAGCCTTCGCCCAATTTTAAAAAATATTAACTTTGTAATTTGACTGATTCTTTAAGTATTATATTTATGTTTACCTCGGCTGCGTCAGTATTATTGTTAGAGACACGTTTCTCTTAGTAGGGTTGTGATGCGACAAGAATGTAGGCTTACACAGATTATAATTTTACTTCACTTCCTTTATTAATGCTTGATGCGATTTTAAATAAAACTTCACTGATATAGACCTGTGAGATTCTTTTATTAATTACTTGCACTTTTTAACACGTAAAACTATTTTCGTCTCACACGAATACGTATTAAATCTCTCGAGGATGTGTCTCTCGTCCGGTTAGAAACACTGTTTGCAGGCAACTGACTTCTAAATTTGTAAATGTTTCTCCTTTTCAGTTTCTGATTGGCTAATCCTAATCCAATAGAATACCTTCATTTAACTAAAGCTTTTTCTGGTTGTTGATTGGCTATTTTTAAACTGTCTCAAAATTTACATTATTGTTGCGCCAATAATTACTAATAGTATTATTAAACTATCTTATTCATTATTGCCGCAAAGTTACTTCACTGTTACCTCATTGTTAGCAACTTTTAACTTATTATTTTCACAGCTCCTACATTATTAAATTACGTAATATATTGACATAACATTATTAAACATGGATACAATAATATAAGCATTTGCAATGACTGTAATATACACTTTTTATATATTGTTACATACACATATTGCTTTATGGCGGGCTGTTATTGAATTTATATTATATACTTAGACTGAAATCATTTAAGTGTTAAAAATACTGCCTCAACATATATGATTTAAATACACGCTTGAATACTGATATTATCGTGAATACAATACAATTTAAGCCACTTTTAAATACTAATTGCATACTTACAGTACAGTTAAACAGGATGGCCAGTGCTGTTATTCAGATACATTGGTTTTGATTGGCATTTTACATAAGCCTCCGCACGTGTTGCAGTACAATTCAGCGTTAACTACTTCACCCCGTTCCAGCCAGTCAATGAGTCGAGGTCCTTAATCATCGAAAACGAAACTGAGCATCACTTTTCGTCTCTACGGTGGAGTGAGTTTGTTTCGGTAGTGGAGAGCCGGGATGGCGCCACTGTATGCTCATCCGTTTGGAGGCAGGGTCAAAGAGGTGACACCATGTCCCATCGTCATATGCTATAACCTTGGTAATGAAATTTATATCTTGCTCTGCGTATCTCAGCAGATGCGTCAAGCCAACTACCATTCTCTCCATCCTCCAATTCTCTGACAAATGCACACACTGTGCTATATTACCATTCCTCAAGCATGGTGAGAACAGCATCTTTCAGATAGTGCAGCACTTGAGTGGATTACTTATAACAGCCTCCCTTTCATAAATATTGTGCCCCACTTGACTAAAGGCAGTGAAAGCGGATTTTCAGGTTCACTGCTATAATCACTTTTCTATGGATCTTACAGTCTGGATATACAGCCAGAGCTGTCTACTGTGTTTAAATACACACAGTCACATGGTCGAAAAAGAATTCTGCTTCATTGTGTCAACGTTTGGAAAGAATATTCATATGCGAGTATCAAGAAAACTTAGAAAAAGAGGTGAGCGTGTTCTTAACTTTGTAAATTCAATCCACAGTGTAAGAAAAGAATTTGTAAAAACTGGTGTGTCAAAACTACAGAAAAACAAACGATGTTACAAGTAGTGCTTGAACGATATAACGACATTATAAAAAGTGAAGTTAGGAGGGAAGTTCATGAAATGTTATTTGTTTCTCAGAAATAAATCCATTATTTTAAATCAGATTTTATCTTATTATCTCTCAAGATCCACTTTTACGGATTGCTGATTGATATTGGTTTCAAATTTGAGTATAGGAGGAAAACCTTCTGCTGGTCAGACATTACAATTTGGAGTTATGAGAATTTGCTGCAGATTAAACAATTTCGCAATTCGGGCGAAAAATGTACTATTTGCATAATACGTGGTTAAAAGAAGAGTATGCTACTAAAAACAACAAAAGACACAAACATGATGAAAAAACAGCAAGCATTCCTGCTTGGTCTCTCAAAGTAACTAAGAATAAATTGCGAAGGATAGAAGGCATATTTTAACTCGCAACGGTAATGAATCGGGTTTTGTAGAGAACGGTCGATTACTTTTCAAGTCTATAAAAGATGATCACGAGGAAATGTCTGGTGAGGTTTTCTTGAAGCGGTTTCCGTCCGTTCTCCCTAAAACCTTGCTAAGCAGTGCTATCGAATAGATAACGTTAGCTATAACGCCAACGCTGAACACATTCCAGCTATGACATGAAACAATTCTATCGCTGAATAGCTTCTTGAATGTGGTGTAATATAATATGCTCCTGAAATGGTAAATCTGGAGCTCGAAATACTGAGATCGCTCAGAGCAAATGGCAGATTCGTATTGCATAAAGTTACACAAAAATTGGGTTTCACTGTGTTAGGAATACTCTGTACCACTGCAACTTAAATTCCATGGTCTCATACAGGCTTCGTGCATGGGAACAACAGGTCCGTAAAACTGGCTGAATTTCGCAAATTGCTTTTATTGCTGTAAACAATATACAGCATGCATTGAAAGAAGAAATTCTACAGGTGGGGAGGGGTACGGCAAATTGTGGGGTTCTTAAAGAACTCGGCTTATACAATGAAACCATACATCTGAAAGTAAGGACAATTAAATACTGGTTACGCATAGTACGCGGAGATCAGGCACTTCTACCCACGGTATGTTTCAGGGAGCAAGTACGTGAAGGGTGGGATACGTTTTGGGCAACGAAATTGCGAAGAGGCTTAGAAGAAATTGGAATGGGGTACATTTGGCTACAGGGGAGGGACTTGGGATGTAGTGGATGGAAGATAATTCAGAGACGACTACGGGATATTGACAGACAGAATTTAGAATCACAATGTACGGCTAAAGTTTCACTTAACTTACAGTGCCAAATAACGCGGGACTGGGGGAGGGAGGCCTATTTAGATAACTGTACGCGAGAGGAAAGAAGTGGTTTGGCGTGGCTAAGATTGGGTGCCTGGAAAGGCAACAAGTTAACTGATGATACCGGAGTGAGAATATGTCCACTCTATGGTGAAAGGTAAACATGGAATCATATTCTGGCTGAGTGCAAGGAAACGGAATTGCTAAGAAAACACTATCTACCACCACAGTTTCTGGGATCCAGTAGGAGAATGGAGGCCTGCTTGGAATTAATGTTAGACGCGGGCTGTCATAAAATGGGCTCTTTTTTGTCTAAGATTCGGTAAAGGAGGTTAATTGACCTGGAGAACGGAAGAGGGGGGTGACGGTACATAAGAGCGAGTTCTTAAGGGTCGGAGCACTGTATATATTTGTAATATAATTGTAATTCATGCTTGTTATTGTTATTATTATTATTATTATTATTTTGTTTTTCTTACTTCGTTATGTTAGTTCATAGTACATACTAGTACATACTCATGTATATATAGTGAGTATATATTTAGTATTATACACACAGTGTTAGATTAGGGACAGGAAAATCATGTACGGCCATGAGGCCCATGCGATTGTTGTATTGTACAAGAGTAGACTGAAACTGTTCAAAATAAAAGTCCTTCTTCTACTACTTGAAAGAAGAAAGAAACTGTGTTTTGGACTGCCTGAGAGTATCGTAGATTGGTTTGTCATTACCGACAGCGGTTACAGCGACGCTTCTGAAGGTTCTATTTCTGGAACGGAATACTTGCAGGAATCCAAATAAGGTATGCTAAACTCCTCCTTTATAAATGTAGCCTTCTTATAGGACTAATTTCGTCGTGCATCATTGTGAATCACCGTCAGTTAATACAGCACAGAACTTTTCTCGCATCATTTCTTTTAAACACGTGAATTTATCTCCACCAATCAGACATCACTGCGAGCGAAGATCACTCCCCCTCTTTGCTACCGTTTTGTTTTGAAAGGACCAAAGTAACTGAGACAAATAATAGCAACAATGCGATGTGTGATAATTCCATCCAACAACGAAATTTGGAACCCACTCGCGATATTGAGCGAATGAAAATTAGCTTGAAATGAATTTATTCGTTGCTTTGCGGTCATGATAACCCTCCGAATGAAAACACTTTGTCGCTTTGAAGCGCGGTGCACGGTGCAGTAACATCGTTAAAACGAATGCAACATTGAACTCTGACCGAAACTACCGAATAATTCGATAGTGCTCAATGGGAATACCCATCATTGGTACCTCTGGTGTTACGCCAGAGGCCAATAATACAACAATCGGGAATTTTGATTGAGAGTTCAGAAGTGAATTAATATAGCTGCCTAATGTTGTCGTTGCCATTTTAAAGTTCCAGTGTCAATCATAAGTGAGGCTCATGTGTTGTCGAAACCTCACACCAGGTGAAATGTTGATAATAAATATTTAGCAAACATTTTGAAATGTTTTGATGGAAAAACAAAATACCTCCATTTAAACGAATTTCATAAAGCTGCTATATATCACTATCAGCATGCAGCAGGTTTACGTGGAATACCTTATACTCAGGCCAATGAAAGGAAAGAAGAGTTGAATGTCAAACCGTTGTGGCTGTCTGTCAGTATCAATTTATCATTCAGAGACTTTCACTTTATAACTATTCCCTGCACAGAATCAATACCGAATGAAGCAGACATAGTTTTTCAATGCCTTTTATGGACTCAAAATGCCACAGAGGATAATAAAACTTGCTTAAAAATAATAAAAGCTGCCAAAGCCCTTGTCAAAGCTTCCTTTGTTTTATAAACATTTTGGAAAATGGTAAAAATGATAAGGGCTGCAGTGTCTGGCAATAGCCTATTTAGAACTTTCCTTTCAGATGATACATAAATAAATCTGGAATAATTATTAATTTGTTCCAATTATATGTAACTACTGTCTTACCAGGCGTTGTCTGGGTGACTTCTAAAACCTCGAATGATTGTTTAATTACTTTCATTTATCTCCCTACATCTTTTATAAAACTATTGTAACTAATCTAGGAGATTTTATGCTGAATTCACCCCTTGACAATGAACTGTGACGTCGTTAAATCTGCGATAACTAATAAGATTGAAAATCCCCCAATATTCAGGCAAACCCGTAGGAAACATGGGAAGATGATATATTAACGATTTTCTTAAAACTCTGGAAACGATGTGTAGCTTATAAGTATCTCTTAGGGGTGAAATAAGTATTGGAATGTTGGAGTAATTTTTAGATAATCACAGTGAGGGAACATTTAAACTTTTGTACCTTCTGTTTGGTCCTACAATTATTTTATAACATAAAGGTTTCACGTTTTTCAAATATTAAAGGCAATCTGACTGGGACGAAATAGGACAATACAGGAAGATAAATATGAGCATTCTTCATTCCCAAGCCAGCAAGCTAAGCATGCTGAAATTTCCACATAGTATGCAACGACTGAGAAAAATATGTAGTTTTATCGTTTAATTATGAATATCGGTTGAATAGACGCGTGGTTTGTGTCTTCATAGGTATTCTCAGCTTCTGGAGATAGCTGCGTCATCCCGTGGTTAGTTGCCGACGTTTCGCTCATTTTGTTCTGAGTCCCCTTTATTTATTTGTTTTATCTTAAATTAAAGGGGCAGGTTGGGTAGAATCTTTAGGATTTAGCGGCGTCCCCATTATGTACCTCCGTTAGTTGCGTTCACTTAGCGGTAGGTTTCAGCTTCCCTGAAGCAGGAGCGCATAAGAGATGGTTACCAGGACCCAGCCATGACGTAGAGCCCTGGCTGGCGCTCTGGGGGATAGGAAGTAACTTTATTAAGCATCAATTTTGGTACATGCATGCCAAGGAGACCACGTGAGTCGGAACAGTCCAGGGTAGTTCATATTTGAAAGGGGATATACCACACATATATACATATACACATAGACATATAAATCAATATTAAAAAAGAATTGTACATAATAATATAATTCACCAAGAAAGATGTTAGAATATTTAACAACCAAGAATTGTACAAAAGCAGATTGTAACTTAGATAAGTAAGGGACGGACGAGCTAGCTAATTCCAGATAAAAGACAATTCTAGGTAGAGCCCACCTTTCACCAAGCTAATAAGCAAGGAACTGTAAGCAATAAGGAGAAATAGAAAGAGACAGATATAGAAAGGAAATAGACAGACATATTGAATCTGCTTCCGGACGCGTCACTGGGGCTCGTATACGAAATCTTTTGGAGCAGAATATTCGCGTACATAATAAGGTAATGCGGTCTGAGGACCAATTAGAAATGTCGTTACATTTTGCGGCGCGAAGGCGAGCGTCACTAGGCTTAGGTATAAAAAGGGAAAGAAAGCCTCAGATTTTCACTCTCTTATAGAATCTCGTCGACACACAGTGATATTCTCTGGACGACAGATGCACGTGTGTGCATTGGGGTGGAAACGTGTGCAGTTAGATTAGGCTCATAATTTATTATAATGGTGGGAATTGTTACAATCGGGAAAGCTAGACGACCATAAGTATTTATTCCACAATAAACCACATTTTCTAAGAGAAATGCAGTGTATTTTAATTTTCCTCAACTACGAAAACCCTGAGACCCGTGAAATTAGCTAGATAAGTAAGTGATTAGGAATGGAGAATACAAGAACGCTGCAGCAGAGGGCATCAACCAGAGGAACAACGCTTTCCTGCTACATATTGATGGGATATTATGCCACTCGAAGATACAGTGCTTCTGATAAGTGTTTCCGTGTAGCAGTTAAGATAATAATGCTTCAGTGATCAGCGCAGTGACGATATACTCGAAGCGAAGAAATGATGGATGAGCTGAACAAATTTCAGCGGTGCAATCCAAAAATAAATGAAGTCACGATGCAATGGTAATAATCGCCAGTTCAGAGTTAAGTGTGTGAAGGTTGGTAGTAATCAGACTGGTGTCACGTGATGGATCCTTGACAGACACAGTCGATGTTCAGACGTGCTCAGTCAAGATGCTCGTGCCATTCCGAGAGTCAGGATAAGTGTGAAATATAAACAAACGGATATATTAATAACCAATCACACTGAAGGGAAAGAAACAAAAGAAAAATAATACTCAAAATTTCTGCAACTAGTTTATCGGAAAAAGAAAATAAAGACGCCACTCTTGAAATGCATCACAAAATAATAGTGATAACTCATTACAATGATTCTCATTATAAAACAAGGTTGAATTAATTTAGTACATAGTCATAAAAACACACAAAAACATACATTATTATTAATCTGAGATGATGGTTATCCAGGTGTGTGAAAAACACCAAAGCAAAGTGTGCCAAACTTCCATATGTTCAAAAATACTTTGACTGCTTTTTCAAAACAAGTTCCCAAATAATACAATAAGCTATTAAGTGGTAATCTTAATAAAAATACACTCTGATTAAGATCACATCACATGGTCAAGTCTCAACCATAAACAAATCCACTAGTAACACATAACAAAACGTCCAAAGAGCTGTAATCAAATAAATCAAACGATTAGAACTTGAAAGGCATAAAATACCTTTTCTGCAAGCATGAAAGTTAAACAGCAGCTAACTACAAACGAACGAAAAAATTAGCAACGATAAGCCGGAAGTAAGCTTTTGATGGCTATAAGACTCAACAGTGTGTTACAAGAACAGCACAAACATCCCGTTTCCGATAAAAAAGGGACCTAAATAAAATTTAAAATCAGCCTTATGCTGAAAAGATGCCAAGCAATGAACCATTATATTCACTTTTGGAAATCGGGATTTCGAAAATAATACTTTCAGCAATCACAGTTGCGTTTCGTACACACAAAATTACTAGAAATGCTGTGGTGGCTTTTGATCTCCTAGCATAATAATACATTATATCATACAATTCTTTGAAAACAATCCTCAAAACCGACAACAAATTGTTAGAAAACAAACGCTTTCAATTTAGTAGTATTGGCGCATTCTAGAATAATAAATCTCGAAGATCAATGAACTAAAAACTGCTTGAAAAGCAAATTTAAACTAACAAAAATCGTGTTAATGCATACTGACATACATGTAAAATATAAATCAAAATCCATAAAATATTGGTACTAAAATAATTCAGAAAATAGGACACAATCAAAGTAAAAAGATGATTATTCTTGCATTGTTAATGGGGAGACACTGCAGGTTTAAAAACATTTGGTAACAAACGTGGGTCCACAAGGAAGGAACGTCATCCAATAGCAGTGTAAAATCTTTCATACTTCTGAGGCATTCAACGACCACAACAACTAACTCTATGTACAGAACGTAAAAATATGTATGGATCATCATACACAAGGATAGTAAAGAAATGACAGACACATACGACCGTAGGGCGAACAAGACGAGCCATAGATGTAAGAAGTGGAGTTGAATGGTTCTCATGCTGATGAGATTAAAATATTTTAATTTAAAAGCAGGTTGTTCGAAAGGCTCTCAGCTTAAATGGTCTAATAAAGGGCTATAAATAACGATAAGAACTGAACATCCATAAGCAATATGATGAATAAAAATCCGATAATGGTCATTTTAAATTAATAAAAAAACTGCGGTCAGTCTCGTTATCCGTGTTGTTAAGGCACAGGTTCACCTGCAAAAGCTACTAACTACTCGTGGATCAACAGAAGACGTCCAGGAACGTATACACAGAATTGTAGCAATTACTGGCCATAAGATATATAAGGAAAATCGGTAATCATTATTAAGGTAGGCAATTCCGCATACCTAGTTATGTATACGCCCCTCCGACATACATACCCCAACTTCGGAGTGGTTTCAACAAACGCTAACCTTAGCTTAAAACAGAAGTTGATGGCGGCTGGTCTACTGGAGCTGCGCGACGTTGCTACATGTCAAAGGGCGAGCCAAGTTAAAAGCGGGAATGAGGAAGAAGAAATCAAATGAATTTATATGCGTAAATTATTGTAGGACTCAAGGAAACAAAACTTGGTATACATTCCTAAATCAACTACCAACCTAAAAGGCATACCTTGATGAATGAATGGCCAGAGAACAGTGGGAACATATCACACCTCGACTCAAGGCGGATCTTTTGAGCTTACCACCCCCAGAAGGAACGGATGAGGTGAAGCAACCGCAGGAGGACATAGGCCGCAGGAAGGTCGGCCGACAGAGACGCGCAGAGGTCACTAACGATTCCAAGCCTGACGACCCGGACGCACCGGTGGGCTGCTCACAGGAGGCTTACCTCCGGGAAAGTCATACCTTAGTAACAATAATGAAACTTCCGCAGGCCAAGCAGGAAGCTGCTTATGTCAAAGCAGTTGCATCGTATCAAAAGAGTATGCACTTTAAATTATATTCCCGCTCGGATAAAGTAACGCTATCCGCTTGCTGTTATTGGTTCACCCTCAGCGCTTGTAGCTTGGTCATTAACGGACGTTTTGGCTATAACCAAACAAATAGAACAAACAGAATCAAGTAACTGATCTATGAGCACTGACTGAGTTTATTATCATTAACGCGAAAGCTACAGCCTCCACTTAAGGTAAAATTTAACTTCAACTAAAGGTTTCTTTCTTATCATTTAGTTGAATGTAGTGTTTATGTCACGTATAATGTAGTTTTTAGTAGTGTTTAACGCCCATTCTTACTGCATACGTCCCCACAGGCGTTGGACATTGATGGTTTAAAATAATAAGCGGGGAAGGAAACGTTCTAGGTCTAAGTTTAAAATACCTCCCAGGCATTGGCCAGTTATGACTGAGAAAAACCTGGAAAAAGCCTCAGTTATTGAGGATGGTTCCAACCGGTAACATGTGCGGTATACTCGTGTTGGGAGCATAACTCGCAGCATGTCCGATATATTAATATATGAACTATGGTGATTATCTTGTGTTTCGGTTGTGACTCTTAAAGTGTTATTTTTTATTTCTTGCCACGGCTGTTGTTGTTTGGGTTTTTGAGTAGAGCAAGCTTAACTTTTCAGGGTGTGATACGGGAAGAAAGGTAAGAAGTAACAACTCTAACAAAAGATTAAATCCGTGTAAGAACACTATGCTTTAATGGCACACGCATTTTCTGCTTTAGTACGAAGCTACACAGTTACTTTAGTTGGAGTCGCTTAGCAATCATGTATTTTATAAGTGCTCTAGAAATAATGGTAATATTTATCACACGTTCCTGCGAAATTTTAAATTGATAACATTTCAACGTTCCTACAACATTATGAGAAGTAACTAATAACGCCTGCTTCGTCGAGTTTACACGTATGTTGTTCACATCTCCGCACTTTATACGCAACCGCCTTGGCTGATGGGGACGCTACACTTTGCTGCACTTAAACATTTTAAACATATTCTTTCTTACAACCTTATTGGCTGTCTTCGTTCAGTTCGGAACCTTCTAGAAAACTTACCAGGCTATTGTTCGTTGTTTCCAAACTTGTGACCTCTCTACAAAATATGTTGTGTTCACTTGCCGCATTTTCCCTTGCACAAAGACTCAAGGTCTTGCTTTTATGACTTGCCCTTACAAGTATTTTTTGCCTGGGGCCACATTCTAACGAAAACACGTTTGTCGGCTTTTAACAAGGGTTCCACAGCTCCAGCTAAACACTTACATATAATACATAAAACTTATGCTTGTTAATATGATTTTACATTATAATTTACATTATTATATACATGGTATATATAACCATAGTTACTGTCTCACATGTGGTGACATGATAAACAAAAGAGACAGAAGGAGAGTTGCAGAGCGACTTGAAAAGATGTATTCAAATGCACATTATCATCTCGATAAGCAGTTAACGTGGGAAGCTGGTTTTGGACTGCAGTCTTCAAAATAAAACCATAGTTACTTGTATCACGAGCTTTTATAGAGTAATTTCAGAGCGTTTTAATTGTACAACACCGCAATCAAGTTTTGCATGTTGCAAGTCGCTATTAATGTGATATTTCAGAGTATCTTAGATTGCTTTCGAGGTTTATCAGGATACATGCACTGGATGAGGCACTTAATGCGTACTCTAAAGTATCGAAACCGTGACTTAATGGAATGGCATCGGTAAGAAAAGCCGAATATCCGTGGTTCGTGTCCTGGGTGTGGATTGGATTTTTATAATGTTCAAAATTCCTTAGCCTACATACGGGAAGAGGGTAAGAACATCATCAAATATCAACATCTTTATAGTTGAGTTACAGAAGGAACTGATATAATACTCTTAATATATGCCAAAGTGTAGTATACTGCCACTATGCTATGTGGTGGAAGTTAGTTAAGGTTCTAAACAACATAAATACTAAAATCCTACCAATGGAATATAAACAAAGTCCGAATTACAATAATTATGGGCCATAAAGGGGATGCCCACAATAAATTTAGGTAGGTGAAAATATTTTGTTACAGCTAGAGTAGAGCCTGTACGTGAATGATACAAATAGATTTTTACTGTAATGCAGTGATGTTAAAATTTTTGTAGAATTTGGATAAGGTTGTGAAAAAAATTAATTCTTACGAACAGATGTATGCGGTAATTACCGGAGGGGAACACCTCGCCGCTGCGACCCACTAGATCTATTGTGTATACATCCCCCCAGGAGGCAGGGATGATGTGAAGGAGCCGCAGGAGGTCGCAGGCCCGCAGGCAGACAGGTCCACAGATACGCAAGGAAGTCCCTATAATTTCCAGTAAGAAACACCAGCTCTCGCTAGTAGACGCGGAGTCCCGCGAGAGGGCGACTAAGCGGCCGTTGCAGGCAGGCCAACGCGCCCTGTTTTTGGCGGGGAAAAATCTTTCCAAAACGCGGTGACCTTGCCATCTACCTATCACTAGACGCACTACGGAAAACGGAGACAGTGCCTGAAAGGGGCAAAGATGAACTGACAGGAAATGAGGGAAAGGAGAAATCGTGGTAGAGTACACCACTCCAGCATTCGCCTAGGCAACCAGCGGAAAGCAACGAAAACCTCCATGGTCAGAGTGGGCGGCTACCAGGAATGAACCCGGGACCTCTCGAATGCGGGCCACAGACGTTACCGCCTGAGCCATCCCGCTCGGTTACGAACAGAGAATCGTGACGAAATTGCTAGGACCACAGTTCCTTATTCCATACAATACCCTGAAACTAATTCATATCGACAACAAACACTACCAATTACTTTACCCTACGACTCGTTTGCAAACATTACACCTCTTGTCTCCCGAACTGTTAGAGTCCCAGGATCCCAGATGTCATCAACAGCACACTTGGCCAGTCCCCCAATACACACACCACACAATAACAGAACCTGTAACTCTTATCTCACTCCCTCACTGGCTCTTACTCTCTCTGTCCTCATCTTTATCTACCGCTTTCCCACACGAGGATGGCTGCGATATATTATTATTATTATTATTATTATTATTATTATTATTATTATCACGCTACAATATCCCCTATCACGCCTCGTTCTTGCAATATGTATTTAACATTTCTTTTGTATAAAGACATTTTTGTATATCCTTCATGAGCAGGTTCACAAAACTAACCATTTTTTGTTTAGCGCGAATGTTTTGGCCAGCAGTAAATTTAATTACAAAAAACAAATTGTTGTATACGAAAACTGTGCACTAAATAGTGAAAAATATAAGCGGAAAATTAATTCACTACTTCAATTAATGTCGCAAAGGGTTTCCAAAGAAGTACATATATTTGTAGAAAATATAAACTATTAGCATCTTGAAAAATAACTACACTAAACTGACATTTTCCACATAAGCTATCACTAGACCTCGGATTTTAGGCAAAATGTGTATTTTTATGTGCACGAATACACTGATAAATATCTTCACGTTTCATATAATATATAAATGAATGGAAGGGGTTTTGTGGTTCCTAAAATGCCTATTTTGAGCATTGACACCTATTTTAAGGTTTTACAGCCTAAAAGTGCCTATTTTACAATTTTTTTCTTCCATTAATTATTTTCATGCAGCAATGAAGGATAAGTATTGAGATCATAGAAGTGATTTGATTCAAAGATATAATAATAGATTGGTTGTAGGAATGGGGCATTCTGGGAAAAATACTGGTTTATTTTAACGCCTTAATGAGTTGATGCATTCGTTTTGTAGAAAGAGAAACAGAATAATGACATCCTCTAGGTCTCTCTGCCATACTTTGGTATTGATTGCAGTACGGCAGAAATTCCTATCAAACGACATATTTCCCACTGTTTCGTGAATCGCATACCTTGTCCACTTCATTAACTGTTTATATGCAAACATTCGCAAGATTTCTCCATGTTTTCTCCGTTGCTTTTCCAATGTGTATGGGGTGGCTCCATGTCAGCTCTAGAGCATTTAAGTCACAACGATAAGTCTAGTGTATGGTGCATTTCCACTGTGAACTATTCACTTAGTTTTGGGATGTCTTTTTTTCAACTTCATAAGCTCACATTATGTATTGTGAACCATAAATTCATAATTTAAGACACATTAAGATATTTCTAGCAATAATAATTTAGTAAATTTACTGTCTTTGATATTGTGTAACTTTTAATTTCACTAATTAAATGCATTTTTAAACTTTTAGAAAATGGAAATATATTTTAGATGCATGGAATCTAATGTTTAGCTCGTGGAAGCTGTATTTTTGGTGCTTAAAACTGTATTTTAGTGTCTATTTTTATAATTTGAGAGCCTATTTTAAGTGTCTAAAAATTTGATTTTAAGGGCCTAAAACCCGAGGTCTAGTTATCACAAACATTGAAACTCGAATAATAAACTTAAATACACTTACTTTACACGTACATACCTTTACAAATTCCGTCCCAATAGCCCTTAACCTCATTCCAAAGCTAAATTTCTAATACTCTATCCGTTGCCTGAAGTTTGAAAGATTTTTTTAATATGTTCAAAACTGCAGAAACCATTTTACGAGGGCGGATCGAAAAGTAACGCACAATAAATTTTTTTCTGCCTTGATATTGCAGCTGGAATGTTGCAATTTCACACAGATATAGTTTGAAGTGTTCACTACAGAGTGTATATTTTGTTTCATGTGCATCTCTAGCGAGAGAAGCGTGAAGTACTTAAAAAATATGGCGCGCATGTTACTGTCGTCCACGTGTGAACAGGAGAGAGGTGTGGTTCAATATTTGTGGGCCAAAGGACATAAACTGAGTGATAATCACAGGGTCATGCGTGGCGTGTTTGAGGATGATTGTATGAACCGTAGCAATGTCTCCAGGTGGTGTGCATTCTTCCTAGAGGATCCTGTGAACCTTAGTGATTCGCCACGCTCCGGGAGGCCGGCAACAGCTGCAACCCCGCAGAATGTCAGAGGCATTGAGGCGGCAATTTTGAACGACCGGGTGTGCAACTGCGAACCTTATCGCAACATTCAACATTTCTTATGGTGCAGTGTACGATATTGTTCATGACACGTTGAAATTTCGTAAAGTTAGTGCTCGCTGGGTGCCTAAGAACCTGACAGACAACCACAAGGGCCAGCGAATGATGACGAGCTCGGATCACCTAACGCGGTACACCGCAGAAGGTCAAGACTTTCTGAAAGGAATCGTCACTGGTGATGAGTCGTGGACATACCACTACACGCCCGAAACCTAGCAGGCAAGTATGGAGTGGAAACATGCTGGTTCCCCAGTGAAGAAAAAATTCAAAGTGACTCAATCTGCTAGGAAAGAGCTTGTGACGGTGTTCTGGGATATGCATGGTGGACTTTGCTGAACACGGGATCACTGCGAATGCTGCAGCCTACATGAAAACTTTGGTGAAGTTGCGTCGTGTCCTTCGTGACAAACGCCACAACATGAATGCTGACGATGTCCAAATTCTTCATGACAATGCTCGTCCCATGTACTGCTGCTGTTCGTCAGAAATCACCAAATTTGGTTGCGAGGTGCTCCAGCATCCACCATACAGTCCGGACCTTGCACCGTCGGACTTTCATCTGTTTGGTCCCACGAAGAAATTCCTGGCCGGCCAACGCTTTGCGACAGATGCGTGAGTGAAATCAGCAGTTCGCAGATGGCTATACTCCAAGGAAACGGACTTCTACGAACAGGACATATTGAAACTGGTATCACGATGGAAGAAATGTGTTGACTATGTCGAAAAGTAGGTAAAAGGTGTAAGTTCATTTGTGATTTCTCATTTTTTTGTTGTTGTTTTAACTATTAAACTATTTTGTAAAAAGATTATTGTGCGTAACTTTTCGATCCGCCCTCATATTTTTAACATGCTTATAAATGTATTTTTATTTCAGGTTTACCTAGCTTCGTTCTGCAAACAGAGCTTTAAAAAGCTTTTAGAGGCACACAACCAGAAAATTGGTAACATTTAACGTTGTAGCCTTGTCGGGGGAAATGCAGACATTTCGCCATCCTCCTTTTGCTTTTTAAATACCTACTAATACCTCGCACCATTACCACACTGTTACGGTACGCACATACCTGAGAGATTTAGATCTGTGGGATTTTTACATGGTGATTATCTTCGACATACAGCGTTCGGCATTACTACTCCTATGTGTTTGAAATTCGGTACCATATATGCCACAGCTGCTTGGTTTGTTAATACCAGAGTTGTAACAAATCACTTGAAAGTGCTTTACCAACTCCTCTCTGCTTTGATAATTTAAACAAAAATCCCCTCAGGCATACCATCCAAGGCTTAGGTTCATCACATATTCAGAGTCACGACGTAGGTAATGTAGGAGATAAGTACGATACGAAATGGCTGTTCTAGGCAGAGAGCTTGACGCTATATGGAACTGCGAGGGTTAAGAAATATTCCATTTACAAAGCTGTTATATTTTGGGCGTATAATACTTCTGGAAATTTCATGTCGCTTTGAAATGGAACCGCACTCAACGTGAAATATGAGTCGCATCTTATGCATATTTGATGTGGTAGAAACAATCTTTAAATGGCAAAAGTGTTTGCCCCAAGCAAGGCTGTCTGCGGAAAGCTTTGAGTTAAGGGGAAAAGTAAATAAAATAGTTTGCAACGAACTACTTTCAAAGCGTTTTCCAAGACGACTCGTTTTATACATTGCTTTTATGATGCAAAGTAGTCATGGTTGTTTTGTATTTCCTCCACAATCTTCTAGCAAGCAAACTAAGGAGAGGCTTATTGAAAAGAGATTTAATACTAAGCTTGGTTTGCACCGAGTGAGGGAGCTCAGATGGCTCCCGAAGGCTCGCAGTTGGCAGGCTAACTCCTTGATCAGCTGTGCTGGCCAAAGATTTTCACGATTGTCTCTGGTCGTGAGGCAAATGCTGGAATGGATTATCAAAATACAGCACGAAATTTCCTGCTTCTGATTCCCTTTCATTTCAATTCCTTCTTCATCTTTCAGGGTTGTAGAGCCTGGCGCGGTGGACGTGTTTCAAAGAAATGTTTCTTTCTTAGCATTTGGCATAGGATCCTCTGCTCAAGCCTGTTTGTGTGGATAAGAGAGATTTGGGAACCCTCAGTTTGAACCTGTCTGTGAGATGGAAGGGGAGGGTGCTATTGGGATGACACATGTGTACCCCCTCATCTCATCTCTCCCCAAGGTCACGTAGGATTAGGATTAGTCAGCCGGAGGGACCTCAAGCCACTGGAGCACCGCACCGCACCAACGCCCTTTTTTCATTCCGAAGGAATTTTTTCGAACCTATAGACCGTAAGAGATAGCGAAAGCTTACTTGACAAAAACTGTAGATTTCATAAAGTTACTACTCAATTTATTTCAAATAAAAGTTTTTTTGTCATGGACCATTTCCGAACAATTGTTTATTATAACTTTGAATTTTATACATATATATTAATTATTAATAATATATAAACACATAATATATATAAATCTTCTAATCTTAAATACAAAAATGCGCTATGATTCTTAAACACTGCTCAAACATTTCTAACTTGAATCCTTTATATTTTATATTTATATATAATTTATTTTTAATCGCATGCCCTTCTACATCTAGCACCTAGAGTATCTGTAAATGCGGGAGATCCAAAGACAAAGGGGTCCATTTGTCCTACTCCCAGCGTTCTTTCCGGATAGAAATTTGGAAAGCCTGTAGATTCGCCGCGTCTCCAACTCTGACTATCCAAAAGTAGGTGACAGATTATCTAAGAAAGGGTATCCGTCAGCTACTTATCTTCTTGGCAGAATTCGAGGGTCAGATAGTCTTCCAGTGGAGACACTTGTACGCCATGACAGATCACACAGATTCGTCCATATACTCAGTCCCAAATAGAACATACTACGGCACAGGCTACTAGTTTGTGGTGCAAGGTTTCAACCGCAGGACACCTATTACAGATATTTGATGTTGCTCTGCCATGCCGCCACAATTTGTCAGCTGTTAGAATAACCCCATTGACAGCCGAGTACACTGCAGCTATCCAGTCAGTGGGGATATTCCGGTTTTACTATTACTCTGGCGTTCCCACCCTGGGAAGAAACAGATGAAGGGAAGACCCGCAGGGCGACCAGATCCGGACGATGATACGCGCTAGCAAGGATGGAATCCCTAGCGATTCCAGAACAACACCAATCCTGACAGCAGCACGATTCCAGCTTAACCAACTTGGTGGTCCCGAAATGAAACGAGCCTCTCCCACGAAGAAGTCTCACCCGGCCAGCCGAGCACCAGGGATAAATCTTTCCAAGGCGCAATTGCATCGTCCCGCCGCAACGCACCAATCACCGCCGCCAGGTCCTACAACCCTGACACATATGTAGATGTAACAGATGAAAGGAAACAATGGGGAAGGAAATGGACAGGACATTCGTAGCAGAAGAGGGATCACCTTAGAATTCTCCAACCGATCTGGGGAAACCACGAAAAACCCAGGCCAGAGTGGTTGGTCCGACGGAAATCGAACCCTGGACCTCTAGAATGAGAGCCTCACACGTTATCACGGAACCATCTCGCTCAGTAAGGTCACATAGACATAATAGGCTATCTACTGGCTGCAGTGTTGAAATACTTCTGCTCCCAACCTATACCTAAGGACGAACTGAAGGCTCTAATACAGTGCAGCTGAACACAATTTAAGTTGCACAAAATTTTCCCGTGCCTAAACAGCCTTCAGCCGGTGTTTACCTAGGTATTCTTGGAGTTAGAAAATTAACTGAAGAAAGAAAGTATCGGGCATCTTTCTTAAATTCTTTGTCACTTTGATTAAATGCGTAGGAAAGCTTTCAATTGCAGAAGAGTTTGCACAATCTCACACTTTCGAGGACTCTATTTATGAAAGACAAATACGTTATAGAAGAAGGCGACGTGGCAAATGCTTTAAACAGCAGTTTTATGCAGAATCCACTGCAGGACTTCGATACGAAAGCTAATAATAATTTTGTAACTATTTTAATTTAATCAGACGTGAACAGGTGTCACGTTTAGCCCAGAGAAAAATGTTTTTTATTGGCAGTGATTTTTATTAACAATGATAATTGCTTCGTGTAGTCTTCCGTGCATGTGAAACGCTTCACTTCTTTAATTAGTTCATGCAGGCTGCATTATGGTGATCTGTTCCACATTAGTGGGATTTATGCAAAACCATATTATCTTGTGTGTTAATGAAATTTTATATTCACTCTTCTAAAAAATACCGTCCATAAAGGCAAGTGAAGCGTATTTGAGGTTAATGAGTGCTCTATCTATGTTTAAATATAAATTGTTATACATTTAGAGGCTGTTTACTGTTAAGCATGGTTTTCACAAACATTCACAATGGATATGCTTAACCCCATTCACTGCCCTAACATCCCTTCTACAGACAGCCAAAAGTCTGTCGTGGCCCAAAATGGAAATTTTAAGGATTATACCAACATTTCACAAATTGAAACACCTTAGCTAATACCAAATGTTGTTTAGTTTTCTACCATCACCGTCGTGAATTATGTAGACGCAGGGGCAATAAAGAGCGCATACCGGATCTTAGCGTTAATGGGATTATAGTATTAAGTGATACAGACAAAGCGAACATATTAAATTCACATTTTGTATCTGTTTTTCATAAATTGGAGGATAATTCTGAAGAGGAAATTTGAATTAGTGAAAAACTTCTTTTTTAAATAAAGGTTTTCAAATTGCGCAAAAGGATAAAGAAGTTGCATAATCGAAAATCGAGGGGGCCTGATAACATACCTACCGAATTATTGAAGATTGGGAGAGAAGCCATAATTTCTTACCTCATGGTTTTGTCATGTCAATTAACAACTTTACCTTACCAGAAGCCTGGAAAACAGCTATTGTATTTCCGATTTATAAAGGGGGAAATAAAACCGAAATAAATAATTATCGACTAGTTACTCTAACTTCAGTAGTGTGCAAATTGATGGAGCATTTAATTGCAGAATATATACGGGAGAGTTAGAGAACAAAAAGTTGTTCCAGGAAGCGCAATACGGGTTTAGACCTGGGTACTCTTGCGACAGCCAAATAAATTCATTATTTCAAGACTTAGCAGATGAGGTAGATGCAGGAGAAAGAACTGATGCAGTGGTGGTAGACCTTTCTAAAGCTTTTGATGTAGTGCCGCATATTTACTTATCCGAAAGCTACCTAGTACAGGATATAATTGATAAACGCATAGTTTTATGGGTTAAAGTGTTTTGGAAGGGAGAACTCAAAGGGCAAAAGTTAATAAAGAACTGTCCGAAAGGGTCAACGTGAGCTCGGGTTACCCCAAGGCTCAGTACTGTGTCCGCTACTTTTTCTTATTTTTGTTAATGATATAACTATAAATATTAAGTCCAGGAAGGCTGTTTGCGTTATTTACAATAAAATTCGGAATGTTGTAGATGAATTCGCGCTTCAGGGTGATTTAAATTAAATAGGTAATTGGGCTGCTGCAAATAAAATGACAATTAATGCTAAGAAAAGTAAGCCGGTTGCATTTAGCAGATCTAAGGAAATCCTACATAACTATCACGTGGGCGGGGAGAAAATTACGCAGGTGGGTAGCTGCAAATATTTGGGTGCGTACTTGGCGAGTAACACTGGATGGGGCGACCAGGTAAATCCTGCTTCTCGGAAAACGTGGAAAATTACATTTAATAATGAGGGGAGCGCAAAGTCCAGCGAAATTGCTTTAGCGCGACCGGTTATGGAATATGGAGCAGCGTGTTGAAACCCGCATAGAATTAATCAAATTGATTCGCTAGAAAAGACACGGGAGGGCTATAAAATTCATAAAAAAATAGGTAAATATTTTGGGCCTACAAATGAGGAGAGTTCAAATGGGAGCCTTTAAAAGTTAGGCGTAAGAGACATCGGTTATGTACATTATTTAAAGCTTATGCTGGTTTAAATGCATGGAAAATTAAAATTGAGTTTTATTTATGGACGCTCTTTAAATGCTGTGGTCCTTAGCGTCCCATTCTATATTTGGCGTGAAAGGTTTACATTACTACAAGCGCTAAACAAACTGAAGTATTATTGGGATCCAGTATCCTAATCTTTAAAAATGCAAATAACAGTACTGTGCAAACAGAGATGTAACGACCTACTGATGACAAGATGATGGCAAGACTGTAATGATGGTACGATACGTCACAAACAAAAAATGCTAAATAAACGCATATTTAATGTTTATGCTAAACTACAACACGTAGAATTTATATAGCATACAAATATTTTCCATTATTTAATTAAGAATATCGAAACATCCAGAAGGGGCTTAAATCAACATAAAAGCTTTTAACATACAATATTTCGAGGTGAAAACTAATTTAGTCAAGCTAGAAGATTTGTAATTACCACGCATAGGAATTTCTAAGCATTAAAGCCAGGGTGGAAGGAAAAAAGGTTGAACTATCACAGGACTATATGCAGGAACATCGCAGGTAACAAACCACCCCATCCTTCGTACGCTCTTTTGGCGTTTGCAGACAGCACTCGGAATGACTTTTACCTGCCTGTCAATGACCCTTTGCCTGTGTTGTTTTGCATTCTTTCTGGTGATAATGGTTTGAGTGTAGATAACTTGAAACTAAATACCTAACAAATCACATGCCTGGTAATTACAAAGCACAACATTCAACTTTTGAATCTTTTTCGTCGGGGAGCGAATACTCGGATTCAAAAGTTTTAAAATCGGCTTGACATTTTACTTCCTGTTTTACTTGATTGGGCCAGAGTTTAGTTTAGTGTGAATAAACATTCTTACTATGCAGGTAAAAAATAACTGTAATAGTTATAAATTTAATTGCCGAGTATAAACGTACAATTATTGTATCTTTTAAGCGTTTCGATATGCATTAAAGTGTGAGTTAAAATAAAATAAATAAAGACGAATTAATACCACAACTACGTTACAGTAGAATGCAGTACAATACAGCGCATCAAATCAATAAATGTGTCATTAACATTACTGTTTGCCTTAATCTCTTAAATCACTTGAGAAGTAAAGTGCTTCCTGAGCACCACTAAAATGTTATAAATGAATTAGTCACCTGAAAATAATTATCAGCGATCTTCTCTTCAACAGAACTAACGTTCCTAATATAGTCCACGTGGCTACAAAGTGCTCTGAGAGAGTCTCCCTACAGGCTTTCTTTTCATTTCTAATTAATGATGGTAGAGAGACGGATGAAATAATAGGTTATAAAGTCCTTATCTGCAGAAGAAATACTGTTCAAATAATGAGATGTTCTTAGGTAAGGACATAATCTGAGAGCTACATGGATGCGGATTCTTAAAGGTTGACCCATTTAGTAAGTTTTGGATTAAAACTTTAATGAGTTAATCGTAGTTAAAATAATTTTTCTTCTTCTCCTCCTCTTCACAGATTAGGCAATATGGCTTTTTCGGCCTCACAGCGCTCCCTATGTCGCCCTCGAACTCTTCTTCCTCGGCGTATTATTTGAGGATTCTTTTGGGAATTCTTGTTTTACATGCTAAGCAAATGTTCAGTCCATTGTTGCCTATTTTATATTATTTTTATTATTATGTTTAGCTCTTCCTTCATGTTGCATTCCTTTCTTTATCTATTGCTGTACACCCCTTCACGCTCCTGAGGAATTTAATTTTCATCCCTCGAATTTTATTAATTGTAGTTAAACTAATTTAACTAATTTAGAGATGTGTTTAGGTTAGGTTTAGAAAACACAACACAGAATACCTTTCTTATTAGTAAATGCTTGTATTAAGTAGCTTTTTAATAATTGATTATAATAAACAGTGTCTGCTTATAAAACGCATGTATTTCAGAATTTCACCCTGCAAGCTTTATTTGCAGTAAAGTTTTTGACAGCGCCATCATACAAAACAAAACGAAAGGATCTTGTATCGAGTTGAAATAATGTTTATATCTGAAAGTGGAACTCGGCCCTTGGACTTCTTAAGGGGATATTAAATGGCGAAAATTGCCAAAAAATTACATTTTCAGTTTTTTGTGTAGTTTATAAATTGGAATTTCCTGTTTAATACGATATGTATTTTATCTCTGTAAGCACAATACTTATACTTTAAATGCATTTTTAAAAATGGCACTGCATCTACCATGTTGTACTCTGCATTCTGCATCACTTCATAGAAAAAAATAATCACTTCTATACTCTTAGGAACAGAGAGGTAGACTGTAGCTCAACGTTTAGGGGAAGATTTGTTCTACAAATTAACACCACTTTTACCGAGCGAGGTGGCGCGGCGGTAACGTGTGCAACTCGCATTTGGGAAATCCCGGGTTCGATCCCTGGCAATCGCCTACTCTGATCCATGGGTTTTTCGTGGCTTCCCCGTGGTCGGCAGGCGAATTATGAGGTAGTTTCTCTTCTACCACGATTTCCTTTCATTCCGCTTCCTTCTCATCTTTCAGGTGTGTTTCTACGTTGCGTGGTGTATGGCGGTTTGGGACAAATGGCGCGGATACATGCTCAATGGAAAGAATTCTCTCCGTGGACGCCAGAGGGCTGCTTGATTGGTGGGTCGTTCATCGCCCTCTCTCTGTGGCTCCAGCAGTGGGCGCGTCTCTGTGTCCTTAGCCTCCTATGGTTCCTTCATCTCATCCCTTCCTCCTAGGGGGTGGTAGCCACAATACATCTCTGTAGATCACAGTGCGCGAGATGTCCCCGTCCGTTGAATCACCTATACCATATCCGTACCCAGAAAAAAATTTCGGTGAGGGTTTTCCGCAACTAGATCTAAACTTAACAGTATCCCACACAGTTACCATGTACCTACTCCGTAGTATATAGACGTTATATGGATAAGAAAAGTGCTTGGAGACATTATATAGACAAGAAAAGTGCTCATCAGAATGAGGATATTCCACCTTACAGCACAAAACATGGAGACTGCTTCAAAAACCGAAATGTATGGTCGCCTTACATAGTATTATGGAAATAAATACATACATACCTATGTAAGGCGACGATATTAAGTTTCCCTTTTTCTTGTAAATGTGCTACTAGCAATAGCCCTACTGTTATCTAACGACGTTTTCCCTATATTAGTTTGCTATGAATTTAAATAAATAAAACTGTCAGAAGTTTCGGAAGGGGGTTTGAACCCAAAACAGCCTTCCCTCTAAATACGGCCCTTGACCTTATACCTAGTACCACTTTTAAATACAATAGTATCTATATACCCAAGGAATGTGATATTTTGATTCGTAAATATATATGCGGTTTTATATACATTTTTACTTAAGGGTGTTTTCTCTGAATGACATTTTCTTATATTAATGTCTGATCGTCTCAGGAAGTATTGAAGATAGCTAACTGAAGTTTTATACTATAAAAACCAACCTCTCAATTCTTTGACTGACCTACTTAAGTATCACTAAGTTATATTTTGAAAAGTTAATTGCTAATAAAAATTAATCAAAACAATCGGTGATAAAAAAACCCCTATTTTTTCTTAATAGGTCAAATTATTGTATAAAGTACATCAGTGAAATTAGATATGTACATCCTGTAAGAATTTCAGTCTCATATCTTAGTTTCTGAGATAAGGGGTCGTGAAGCTAGCAAATTTAACACTGGCGGAATAGAGCCTTCAAGCTCCCCTTAAGTAATGTCAGAGCATCTTCAAATTAAATATGTACATTTCGCCAGAAGTAATAGTTACAGAAATATTTAATAACTACCTCAAAAGCTCACTCCTCAATCCTCTTGAGATGCGGAATCAGTTTCGAGACTTCGCTTGACATGCTGCACCCTAGGAGATCGCACTAAGTATGTCCTTCAACGTCATTAGACATGCAAGGGGCGGACAGATGCGTCACAATGTGTTACACGACTTTAACAAGTCATTTTCAAAATAAGTGACAGGAAACATTCACTCTGCAAATACTTTGACAATCCTCAGCGCGGAGCCTGCGCACATACTCTTGCTTTCCTCCCTAGGTGTCCTTAATGTCGAAACTGTGCTGTTCAAACAGAACCCTGAGTGCAAGGACAAGGTCCTGTGGAAATAAAATAAATTAAAAGAGTACTGAAACTTTAAGACAGACTAGTCCAACATACGCCTAAGCAACTGGGGAAAACAAGAATAAATTTTACCGAGTTTGATTCCTTCTCGGGGCTAGGACCGAATGCGAGTCACAAGCACTCTAAATTGCTATTCTTTCTTTGGTTATCGGATTCTTAAAATTATTTCGTCCTTAAAATAGATAGCTGCAGTCCGATTTTAGCTCCCCGATTACTATTCCTTCTATAAATCGTAAAATAACAAAACAATTGAGTCAACTTAGCAGGCTCAAAAAGGTTTCTTCTTGAAGCATGTTTAACGCCACGAAAGCAACTTAGACTGTAATCTGTATTTTTCACAGAAGGAAACGCATTCGTAACTGAGTACAGGAACTGGTAGTATGACGTAAGGAATTAATGACAATTCATTGTATTTCCAAAAATAAAATTGAATATCTTAGTCGAGTCTCAGATTCTCTGAAAATATTCTCGATATGCGACAGAGGCAATGGAAACTCAATAGAGAAGCATCAAACGGATTTATTGTCTCATTCGCAGGAAGAAACAGCCTGTATGGGTTAATATTGTGACGATTATAGTTTTATTTTAAATGAATGTGATAAATACGATTTTATAAATTTCGAGATATTCAGGACAACCTTGGTTTTAGTAAGCCCAGGAAATTGGCTTTAAACTTCTTGCGAGTCACGTCCGGGATGCTGAATTAAACAGGGGTTTGCTGGCACGATGTTTAGGAGAAAGATCACCTCATGTCCGACACGTGGGTGAGGTACGCAATTTCTCCTGAAATACGCTTACGTCAGTTACTAGCTAGGCACTAGTCAGCATTCTGTCCGGTATTTAAACTTAGAACTGTTTGACGGCTATGTCTCGGCCGATCATTTGCATAGCAGGAGCCTGTGCTGGTCAGCTCCTTAAATTTACTTAGTGCTAACTTGCAACATCGACGTAGGCTCCAGACACAACGAAGATGGAACGCCGGACTTCTCCTGTCCATCAGGAAAACCCTAAGCTGTCTAACTCTCTCATTCTGAAATGTAGCTTAGTTTGTTATTAGAAAGATTTAAGTTTCTCTTGGAAACAGAATTACATCTCTGATACTGCCACCCTTTCACCATTCTTCCAGCTACCGCAACCTGTAACCCTCCCGATGTCATCCTGTACTACCCCATTCTTTACGTGATGTCTAGTGAAGGCGCTGATGGCGTCGTCGCCACCAATACGTCACAATATTGCGACTCTGTCCAGTTTTTCCAACTGTTAATCTTCCAAGTTCTCACTGTCACTGTTTTGTTCTCAATCTAGTTCACTGGTAGTTCACTTAGTTCACATTTACTTTACTAAGGTGAACTAGTTCAATTCGTCCCTTCACTTCCTTCGTGACAACCTCCTCTTCTGAACGGTTCGCTCGCTGGGAAGTCGAACACACGACCTCCACTATCCCTCCCTCTGCAGCAGCAGCCGTTGCAGTACACAACAGTCGCCACAAACTCGCTCGGAGAATCGCACTCCAATGTCGCATGGGAAACTCACACGCCAACTCGCTCGCTCACTGACTGACAGACACAACGGACTCAGCTCAACTAACTGCTCTCGCGAAAACGCTCGCTTATATAGCAGTGGCATATTCCACAGAACATTCTAAAACTATTTCGATACACGCTCTGGAGGAGAGAGAAGAAATTTCCAGAAGATTCTGGTTATCTGCCGATAGCACGCCCGGGTTTACGCTGACGAGCGGCCCTTATCGTTGTTAATTCGGACTGCCCGGCGCTGACCTCCTATAACCTTGGACAATGGCCTCTGCGTCACAATAGATAATCTCAAATTCTCTTTCTGAGGAATTAAATATTTAAACACTTATAATTTATATAAAGAAGCTCGTCCATGTACTACGAATGTTACTAAATATAGAGCAACACATTTTTGGGTGTATGCGGCGGCAAGAAAAGAAGTATATTGTGAAGTACAAGGTATTTACCTCAGGAAAGGTACTTTAAGTATTGTGCCTCGGCCCATATGCACTGCTGACAACTGTGGATAAACTTTCCATTGACTGGGCACACTTCTATCGCAATTAACAACATTTAATGGCAAAAGATTTCCTTCAATTCTTCCTTGGTGTGCAGTTTGACCTCTACACACTTCTTTAACTTTCCCCACAGTCAAGTCAGAAAGAATGAGGTCGGGGAAGTAGGTTGGCCATAAATTATCTGGAATAATTCTACTGTTAAAAATTTAAACACAAGTCCTTACTTTCACACCATATAAGCCGTAGCGAGTTATGTAATTTCGTTAATTTCTGAAGACGAACTGCGCCGAGTTAATGAAAAATTTCCACAAGTCATATACACCGAGAGACAAGACATCCAGCACCTTCTGTAAGAGGTGAGTGCGGTATCATTTTAATACACGTAATCTTTCATGTCGGCCCATCCGTGCAGAGTAGTCACACTTGTTAAGGAGCTGGTCTACAGGAGACTCGGATGCCAGTTAGGCGCCTCTGATATGTTCGGGGCGCCTGCCAAAACTGGCCCTCTGTAATGCTTTCTTCCGTGGTAACTGGTTTAAATAAATTAAACTGAGTTTTATTTATGGACGCTCTTAAACTAATATGTTTCTTGGCGTCCCAATCTATATTAGACGTGAAATATCAGAAATTTTGCTCAGAGGCCTCATTATCAGGCTTGAGGTTCTTTTACTTGCCATAAATCTACGACACCGGACCACCAGCTTTACTTCCCTTCCGAAAGAAGCCACGCTAAGGATTTTTGCACCCGAAAACCATCGCCCTCCTCCGGGTTTGAACCCGCCTCCTTGGCAGCTGATTTACTTACATGAATAACAATAATGAAGAATTTGTTTAATGTCATAAATACTCATTCTATCGATGATAATCAACAGCTAAATAAGCGAACTTGTAGTAACATTGGGTTTATGATGTAGTTTAATACTAAAAACCTCAGACATAGATGAAATATTTAGATAGTTTGATTTGGTATCGCATTAGAAAATTCCCCGTTGAGGAAAGTAACTGAAATGCCATGTAGTCTATTCTCTCTATGAGATCATAGATATTATATATCAATTTCATAAACAATCGGTGTTTACATTCTTGAGTTAAAAAGCCGCACATTTAAAATGTGCGATTTTTTTAGGGAATTAACATCAGTTACTCGTTTAAATTAAAATTAAACAAAACATTTCAGTAAAGATTTATTTCCTATAAAGTTTACTAAACCCATCTTAGTCTCTTTTATTGAATCCTTGATATTTGTTACCTTCGCTTTTGTAATATGTGGTTATACTGTTCGAGAAATTGCTTGGGTGATACGATACAGGATATAGTAGGGTCAGGGTATCTTTAGTAGTTTATAGCCATGTTTTTTTTTTACCTACAACTTAAAGCACGCTTAAATTCGAACCCCAGAATTAGCTTTAGGAACGCTGGTCGATGTATAGACACGCTATATAGGTTTTCTTTTTCTTTTTTTGGAATCAATAAATGCAATCTTAGGTTCTTGTGTGTTAAGTTACCTTTCATATGCTTTCCTACTGCATGAGAGCGAGGGATGAGAAGGGTGGAGGAAAGCCCTGATCCAATTACCTTGCTGGGTTTTCTCGTTGGAAAACACACCCGGCTTTGCGTCCCGAGCCGCGGCGGTGGATACATCTGAATGCATAGTTTCCTCGGCAAACCAGCCGTTGGCTATGCAAGATTTATTTCACGTCATACATGTAACCTCAGACGCTACGGTATTCGTAAATTCACTTCCATAGTACATACAAGTTCATTAATTATGCACAGATACGCATACAGGCGCTGCTTCAAAATTTAAGGGAGCAGCGGAGGCTCCAGTGCGCGAATACGGTTAGAGAGTGGAAATTCTATAAGGGCTAAGTGCCGCACATACAGTTTGAGATAGCCAAGATGAACTGCATAACTTACAAAAATTGTAATGTAATGTGTTACACAATTCATAATGCGTAAACAGTGAAGTTGTGTTATAAAATGATGAAAGTATGTTTCGAAATTATTTTATGAGAAAAAAGAAAGACAATGGGCTAAGTGATAGAGTAGCTTTTCTCCAGAATTGTGTCCCAGGTACTAAAGTGCATAGATTGGTGGAGGAAGTCCTATTCTTTATATGTATTAATCATAGACAAACACTTTATTTTTGGCTTCGGTGTGTTCAAGAGCATTAAGAGCAATTCCGTCTAAACAGCTCCTAGGTATTTTTTTTTTAAATTTATGGACGCTCTGTAACTACTTTGGTCCTTAGCGTCCCATTCTATATTGGGCGTGAAAGATCGGTAATTTTGCTCAGAGGCCTCTTTATCAGGCTTGAGGTTATTTTACGTGCCGTAAATCTACGACACGGGACCACCGGCTTAACTTCCCTTCCGAAGGAAGCCATGCTAAGGATTTTTACGTCCGAAAAAATCCATCGCCCTCCGCCGAGTTCGAACCCGCGACCTTGGGAACTAGAGGCTAGCACGGTACCACTAGAAAAAACAGCTCCTATGTAACTGAAATAGCCTTAGGTCAGTTTACAGTATTTTAAAGAACCTTCCAACTCACTGAGCTTTCACATCAAAAGAGTTTTTGCTAAATCATACGTATGTTCTTTAGTGGGTCAAAACATGAAGATAATACTGTGATATCTGCGACAGGTCGTTAGGTTCTAGAGGGTTGCGGTCATATTCGGCGCTACTGGCAGGCAGGGAAGAGGAAGGGATAAGTAAATATTTGCTTAAGGCGAGACAGCTTAGCCTTAGGGAGATGGTAAGAGAAGAAATGGGGCTGTCAACAAATCTAAGTAAAATATCCTATTGGGTGATTGTGCTACAATTTTGTTATACTTTATTCAATTATTGCGATATTGTAATTATTTATTTGTGTTTATGTTCTTCGGGCAATGCAATAGGGTACAGTTATATGTTTATCAGGCTTCTAATTTTTACATTTTAACTTTCATATTCAGTATACTTAATTATGGCTTTCTTTCTCTTCCTTCATTCCAATGGAGTTTTCCTGTGGGGAATTCTTTTCTCCCCGCTTTCTATACTATTGCGTGCATTGTTACAGCCCAGTTGATTTGAGTTTTATTTATGGACACTCTTTAACTATTATGGTTATTAGCGTCCCATTCTTTATTGGGCGTGAAAGGCGGATAATTTTGCTCAGAGGCCACATTATCAAGTTTGAGGTTCCTTTACGTTCCGTAAATCTACGACACGAGACCACTGGCTTTATTTCCCTTCCGAAGGAAGCCATGCTAAGGGTTTTTACGCCCGAAAAAATCCATCGCCCTTCGCCGGATTTGAACCCGCGACCTCGGGAACTATTATTACAGTCCGTACCATCGGTGGAACAACGCGATTGTTAATCAATGTTTGTATACTTAAATTTAGATAGATACGCTTGTTTATTATACTTTGAATAGCTATACCACAAAGCGCATTTAAAGGTACTCTAAGCTTGAGATATAAACATTACTGATAAAGTTAGCTATGGCACTTATCCCATTTACAAGTTTTACTCTACAGCTTAGTTCGTGCTTATCGGTATGAACAGCGTTGAACTACATCAATATAGTTTCACATCACTTTGATGTTTCCTAATATGAAACATTCTTTCTTAGACTGCACTTTTACAATGGCGCAACTGCTTAAAAAAAGAATGGAGTACAATCTTCCACTTTTTATAGGTTTTATAGATTATGTCAAAGCATTTGACAAGGTAAATAGAAATAAAATGTGGGAAATAATGAATAATAGAGGATTTCCTAACCATACAATACGTGCTATACAAAGTTTGTATTTGGAAACAAAGATAAGAATTAAAAGTGGAGGAAGGCTCTCAGAAAATGACATTGAAATAATCAAGGTGTCCGACAAGGGTGTTCACTTTCACCCGCATTATTTAATATTTATGTAGACGATGCCATTCGCAAGTGGCAAAATATTTTAATTATTAAATTTAAAATGGATAGTATAAATATGGACACTTTAGCTTTTGCAGATGATCAAGCAGTTATAGCATCTACTGAAGATAATTTACAAAGAGCTATTTATAATTTAAGTATAGTGACTACCGAACATAATCTTGAAATTTTAGCTGAGAAAACAAAAATAATGGCATTTTATGAAAAAGATCCTATTAGAGCCAAAATTGTGATTGATAATATCCCTGTTGAACAATGTGTGGACTTTATTTAGGAGTTTTCATTGGCAAGGATAGAAAAAAAGATGTAAATAGAAAACTAAATTTATTCCAACAAATATGTGGAACAATCAGAAGAAGTTTATCAAGGAAAGTCCTCAAAGAAACTCTACCGAAAATTTATAAGGTTTTAGCAGTTCCTGCACTATTATATAGGTCTGAATGTTGGACTCTAAATAAAGATTCTTTGAGACGGATAGAACCTGCGGAAATGAAATTCTTAAGGTTCGTAGCAGGTTATACTCTAATGGACAAACGGAGAAGTAATATCAGAAAACAACTGGGAATATTTAAACTACCGGACAAAATAGCAGAATACAGGAAAAGCTGGTACAAACAGCACCAAAGAAAATCTTCAGCGGATTTTGTATCGTTTTCTGGGGTCTTTTGAGGCGTGACCTTCACCTTACTATCGCAGAGCGTGGTGGCTTGGTAACACAGCAATAAGGGTAGGTTGATGCCTTTGCTTTTTCTGGTATTATTGAAACCAAAACATGTTTATTGTCTCAGAACCAGTCATGCTGTATACTAGTGAAATTACTCGTGGACATATCATGGGTATGTGGGAGGCTGGTCGCACTGTTACAACAATTGCAACGGCAGTGCATAAGTGTTTTATAGTAAATTACTGGATAAAAATATTTCAGGAAGGTGGGGAAGATGGTCTACATACTCGTCAGAAAGTGAGCACTCCTTATAGAACATCCGCAAATGATGATATTCGTTTACTAAATGTAAATTACTCTTTTGTTATAATTGACTGATCATGTTTAGAAACTAGAGATAAATGTGTATATGTATATGGTTTACCGAATATGACATACATATTTTGTTAATAAAATTGGGTTATATTTTTGTCTATAATCCTGTTGTATTCCTATGATCAGCAATATGTTAGTAAAAGTATAGTAACCAATTATAGTTTGAATTAGAGGGAAAACATGCTTTATTTATTTATCATTTGGTTATGTTTGTTTCTATGCAGCAACAAACATTGATACCACTATGAGAATACAGTTCTGTTTAATTTTTGTTATAAAGTATTGCTATGTATTTAATGAAAACCATTCAAGCTTTAATTTGAAAATCTTCTTACACTGCACATTCTACATTTCGCTAACCTGGGCGCTCATCAAATTTTCCCCTTAGCTTTTAACCCTTTCAAAGTCGTGACCTGCACTAGCCGATAAGGTATGGGCTACCAATCACATATGAGGTCTGTATGACAAACTGAATGCACTCACTCTACCTCTTTCTCTTTTAGCCAATACGATCAAGAGCGTGAACATATATTTCGTTTCTACGCCATTTTGTAACCTTTGTTGTGGTTATTGGTGTAACTATTTAGGAGAAGAACTGGCGTATCCTTGCACTTTGGTCTAAAGCAACCATGGCTTCGCAAGGCCACGTACAACGATAATTAATGTGACGTAGACGCGAGGTGCAGTGAGATTTTCTTTGGCGCTCTTTGTACAACCATGTCTGCAGAATGGAATATGATAGGATTTCCCAAAGAGCACTAAATTACAAACCAAGAGAACAACGAAGTCCGGGAATACCTGTTAAAAGATGGATGGAGCAAGTTTAGTTTGGAGTTGGAACAGATCATCAGTGGTTTAATTCTCTGTTTGTATGAAGATGATGGTGAAAAATGTACTGTTAATGTATAGGGCAATAGCGTAAGAGGATTTCAGCATTGCAGACAAGTCTAAGCCTATTGCTCCGGCTTAACCTCAGCGGTGAAGCGAGGGAGTACCAGCGGCAGCCAGGTATGTTGGCAGACACATCGTGTTGGGTTCCATAACGTTTCCAGATTGTGAATCTCTATAGAGAGTTCCTCCAACACCATCCCCAATCACAAGGAAAGGTACAGATTGGAGGTATCGATGTCAGGGTAGAAACAGTTTTCTCCTCAAAGCACGTGCACGGTAATGTTTAATGTTTATGATCTCATTTCGTACATCTTCCTCGGGTTCCCCATATTAAGGATGTGCATTGTTTCACGTTGACCCTCAGGTTAGCCCACAGATAAAAATCACAGACTGTAACATTTAGGGAGTGAGAGGGACAATTACTTACTTCAAATATGAAAAAGGGTCATAAACTTTATATTTTAAGTATACTCTAAATGTTTTCTTTAATAAATTTTCTGCATCTTTTATGCTTTCTCGGTTACCGAAAACCGTGCGAGAATCAACATGACTTTATACCCTATTTATATAAAACTAAATAATTGCATTTTGCTAGTCTTTCTAGCATCCCGAACATAATTCTTATGAGTAACTTTATACAAAAATCTGATGTGGTACACTCACATGACTTTCTCTACTCTTGCACAAACTATTTTACAAACGCTTATTCTCCATCTACTTCATGTTAATCGATATACAAATTTGCAGAACCTATTGTATTGATAATTTCCTTATAGGTGCAAGGGGAATATGGTAGGCTTTAAGTGACAGTCGAATCTTTTAAGAGCCAGTTGCTATGTGGAGCATTCCGTTCTCTTTGTATGTCCAGAACATAAAAAAAAGAAGAAGAATGACAATTCCCATTTGAGAAAAACTATATCATCGGAAAATTCAAACAAACAACGAGGAATATCTCGGAAATGGTTCACTTGGCAAAAACAATGTATATGGCCTAAATTGTGTGTTTTAGCGAGATCTACATTCCTTGTGTAGGAAGATTTTGTCTATCTCTTATAGTTTACCAGTTATGCAAAATTGATTCAGAGTGAAGACGACTTTTGGGGACATTCCCAGAAAATTCAAGATATACATTTCATTTGCCATGAAAGTATCTTAAACACATATTTTAATCAAAGTCGTTATAGCCATTTTTGAGAAAATCAAAACTTTCGAAAAATGTTCCATGTAAAGGGTAGTCTGGGTTGGGGAGATTTTCTTGAAAATCTTGATGTCGCATCTTTGAAAGATACTAAACCTGAATACCAAGTTTGGTATTTATCAGACTTTTGGTTTTTGAGTTACGCTGTTCACACACACGCACACACACGGACCTTTTAGTAAAAATTCTTTTTTTTCTTCAGGGGGTCTCAAAACATGTATTTTCGATGAAATCTCGATATCGAATTTTTGGGTGGAATGCAATACTTCCCATACTTACTATACGTAGTAGAGAAAGTAAAATTTAAGTATAACGAAAGCTGTTCAACATAAAAGAGTTGTTTGGGCGTGGGAATTAGCCTTATACCCTTAAAAGGAACGTGTTCTAGGTTTGAAGTTTCGTATTTTGTATTTTAATTTTGGAATTGTGCCTTTCTCACTCTCCCTCGCTCTTTCTTTGTCTGTCTCAAACACACTCGCATCTATTTCTTTATTTAGAAGACCTCAAAACCTGTATTTATAGTGGAGTCTTGATATTAATATTTTATGAGGGATGCTATACTTCCTGTACCACAGATAAGCGGCAAATAAGAAAGACCGAGATATAGACGCTGTTTTTCGAATACAAGACCGAGGAATGTTTCTTTATGTAGCGGCTCAGGGTGACATTTCTGTTTCTGAATATGTCAGGTTATTGTTTCTACACAATGAAATTCAAAGTGAAATTAATTTATAATTCAAGAAGGTAACGATGGTAACAATATTCTTTCTACCATGGATTCAAGTTTAAGGCTAAAACAACACTTGGATATACATGATTTTCTACTAGATCGTTAAGCTAGACAATTAAGACGGGCTTATTCGGAGGCTTTCTTTATATGTTCCTGCTGCGACCTTCTCCTCAACAATCATTATTTCTGCTATTAATGGTAATATAGATACTGTAATTAACCCGACATGCAGCAGAGCACGGACGTCAAGGCGTGCGTATTTAATTGACATTCATATCATTTGCTGGCTAATCGGCGCTGAAACGGAATGATCTAAAACAAACAAACCCCCATGCAGTTGAGTGTAATCAGGGACACAGTGGTGCACAAACCCTACGAAGCGTGAAATACTATACCCTTCAGCTCCTTATAGCTGTCATTGCCAGTAACAGTCATTAACACACAGGTTGTGTTATAAAGCTGGTGTATTTAAAATGTTGAGGAATTAACAAGAGAAGTGCGCATAAATTTGAAAGTTTTGCCATTATTCTATAAATATGATTTATAACTATATTTTCATAATGTTGTGTAGTTTGAGGGACGTTGAAGGACTCAGAGATCCTCGCATCTAGACCACTAGAAGTATTTTGTGCTGTCCCTTATACCCAGTATGGGAACTCGCGCCATGGCAGGATTCGAACCCGCGACCCTTTGCAACACAGGTTGCCGAAGTCAAACGCTCCAGCAATCGCCGCTACACGGGTACTCCATATGTTCATTTTGTCCAAGAAAACACGAAAAATCTACGTTTAAATTTGATCTTGCGACCTAAGCCTAGAAAAAATAAAGGTACCGAAATGGCGTTCACATATACTGATTGTGAACCAGTGGGCTCTATTTGAAATATATAAACTCGTAAGCAATCACACAACATATACACAGTAAGTGGGTTAGTTACTGTAATTCTTCAGGAGTAAAAACAGACCTCTCTTGTACTAATGTTCACATTGTAAGCTCCTGGTACCAACTAAAGCTAAAATCAGGAGCTAAATAGTAACCTAACCAAATTTCGTTTTACTATACGTGATTGGTGTTACGTTAAATACGTGGGCAGTCCAGAAAGTCCAAGACTTTTTGGACTATCGTGGCGATGAGTAGGGCTAGAGCCGCCATCTTGGTGTCAGAACGTTCCTACATTCAGTACGCATCCAACTGTGGTAGCGTGATGACTGTGCCTTCCTTACTGTGCTCTCTGTGAGTTGTTAAAATGTGCGCCGCAATAGAAAATCCTGCCACTTGTGAAGTGGGTTGGCTAAAAAGAACAAACCAATTGAAATTTATCGTCAACTTTGTGACGTTTACGGGCAGGGAGTGAAAGCCGAGTCAGTGTACCAATGTTCACGACGAGGATCACAGTGGTAGGGCTAGCCGTATGACTCATGAACTGTCAATGCAAATAAATGACAAATTTCGTGAAAATCGTCGTTTCACGATTACAGAACCTTCGGAACATTTTCCCCAAATTTCACGGAGTTTGGTGCATCAAATTGATGCTTTGATACTGACGCTGAACTGCATGCCGGTGTAAACCAGTGGTTGAAGTCGCAGGCGACAGATTTCTACAGAGAGGGTATTGAAAAACTTGTGCCACGGTATGATAAATGCCTCAATTTGAATGGCGAATATGTAGAAAAATAGCTTAAGAGTGTACCTTTCAAATGTAGATAATAAACGTTGATATTCACATTTGGTTAATTGTTTATTTCAAAACGTCTGGGACTTTCTGGATTACCCTCGTAGAAACTTCCATCAGCTCACTAATATGGATTTAAAAACTTAAACTCATAGGAATTTTATACTACTGGGATATTCTTCATCTTTGGCAAAAATATTTACGACATACATCTGTTGCTTAAGTCAGACAAACACTTCTTTCATCGGTAGTCGTTGCACGCAAGAGCAAAGTTGCCACAACCGAAAACGCGATAATGTAGTTGTTTTCTTATTATTACTTTTTTGGATGTAGCCTTTTTTCCACTATAATTATTTCATTAAAAATGCCTCAACGTTGGGTAGATTCATTACAAGCTCTCCCTTTTTCTACACTATGTACTTTGCACAGTTTTTTTGTATAGCCTTGTAGATTAATCTCATCTCATCAATCTGTGATACTATAAGACGTTGCTATCTCCCTCTTATTTACTGGTAAAGCGCTCAGCTCTTGCTGGAGGCTACATTAGGACCTAAACCATGTTCCATGCAAGTTTTCCTCGTATCGCTTAACTGTCACGTGCACTAGTCATCTATCATTGACTGCTGTCGTGGAATAAGTTGTTGTGCGATATAAACTAGTTTTTTTATTTGACGATACCCATAACTGAAATTTCAAAAAAATAAAAAAATTAGATATTATGTAAAAAAAATACCTTGAACCTTTAGCTTCAACTACATACTATGGCTTTTGCTCTCAGAACCTTTTAAAGCTTTAACACCTAACCATTTAATTAGCAAAGAGCACATGACCTAATGGTCCGTATTTAATTCCATTGCCTTTTAGTTGATTTGGTTTTTCTTACACTTTTGCACATTAAAAATTTTCCACGTAATTTAGTGTGTAAACAATCTTGTACAAATAAGAGTTGAAGCTTTCCTGGCGACGAATATGCTCTAGACGTTCTCGGGCTTCAAGCCAAGTGAAGATTTGTGGAGACATCGACGTTTCGGGAGCGTACATTTCTCCCATTCAGCATCCTGAAGATGGGAGCGATGTACGCTCCCGAAACGTCGATGTCTCCACATCACTTCACCTGGCTTGAAGCCCGACAACGTCTAGGGCACAATCTTATACAAATTTTCAGCAGAAACTCAGAGTGAACTTAAAACAAACTGGCATATGGTTGTTGCTGTAATTTTAAATTGCTCAAGATGTGACATAATTAATTCGACCACTGAGAATCAATTGCTAAAAAGATTATATATATTAAGGCTTAAATGTTTTTCTCAGACAACCAGAGTAGTGAATAAAATTCTATATGGCTGTTTTATACAATACGAGGGTGAGTAACAAAATAACGGGAATTATTTTTTTGTTTAAACACGCGCGCGTAAGATTTCACCAATCGTGGTAACGGAGAGGCCTGACCTTGGCTGACGCTGGGATATGCCCGACATTATTCGTGTGCTGTTCAGTAGGGTTGGGTCGAGCGATTCTTTTGCAGTAATCGATTCATGTGATTCGTTCACGGTTCATGAATCGTCCTCTTGCTTCCTGTCCGCTAGTCTCTCCTAGCGCACAATTCGTTAATGAATCGTCACTTTGTCTGCTGGTCTACCCTACTGCACGATTCAATCATGAATCGTCCCCTTGCCTGCTGGCCTGCCCTAGTGCACGATTCGTTCATGAATCGTCGCCTTGTCTGCCGCCTATTCTCACTCACGATTCTTATATGAATCGTCCCCGTTTGTACTTTGCAGTTTCCAGCCAAAATACGCAATCAGGACTTTTTTTGTTACGATGGGGGCTATGATCTTTTTTCTTTGGCATATAAAAGACAATGTATGTAAAAGCGCTTTCCGCGTTATTTTGGGTAATACACTTGGGAGTTTCCTGAATTTGCCATAAAAATCAACCTGTGCGATTCCACTTAAGTTACGATTACATAAAGTAGTATGCAAAGTAATTATGAATATATTATTACTATGATGATGATTATTATTATTATTATTATTATTATATTCTTCATTTCGCTTTAGAGTTAAGTTAGCTTTCTTAAATTTTATCATATAATTTATAAATATTCAGTTCTCTAATTTTATCGTTTCATTTCTTATTAGGTCTAATCTAGTGCATTCTCAAGTTCTTGGTAAAAATCTCATTTCCGCTGTCTGAATTTTACTTTTGCCCAATTTTATAATAATAATAATAATAATAATAATAATAATAATAATTATTATTATTATTATTATTATTATTATTATTATTATTCGTCACTACTACGAAGTTGCACGCGAAGATAAGCTATATAATTTTTATAAATACGTGAGAAGGTATAAGCCCGGTATGCAGAGAATAATAATTTTTTACATAAATTTTACATCAGCATATTCGAGGTACTTTTAATGCATTAGAATTGGCTTAGTTATATCTATGCATGTTCTTATACTTTTAATGTAGATTATAGTATACAAATTAATTCTTTTAAATTATATAATTTTAAAATGTTATTCAAGCCAAGAATTCAAAAATTCCCTATTTTCCCTCCATTTTGCATGTATTTTGGTATTGTATATTATAATACTTACTACCCTGTAATCATGCAATACTGTGTATCAGATCTCTCAATAAAGTACTAAAAATTACTTCTATTGTTTATATCACGTGCTGCAGCCTCCGTTCATCCATTTGCAATGCTTACGATTCATTTTACTGCGCTTTACAGCTATTTACGCAATTTGTTTTTAAGAATTAATCTTTCTCGGCTAAACTCGATACTCCTAGGTTATGCCATCAGCATATCAAAGAATCGTGTTGATCTACCAATTCACATTATAAATTCTAACGAATCTTTCAACCTGTGCAATTCACTACTACGAATCGACAGAAATCGGCAATATATATTATTGCGGTGCTGTTCTGTTTTCGTATACTATGATATAGCATTACAATGCTTGCTAACTTCCCTACTCATCATCGTACTCATTCGGCAGCATTCGTCCGGGCTCGGCTTGGAAGCCAAAGCTGAGAATGAGTAGTAAACAAAGCGCAAGTGAGAATGAATCGAGAATGTCCTAATCACGATTCTTTTTGAACGACGATTCATGCACGATTCTTGCGATTCTTTTTGAACGACGATTCATTTTGAACCACGATTCATGCTAAGACTGACACGATTCATGTGATTCTTTCCTTGTAGTCGTTCATATGAACGAATCGTTCATGAATCTCCCCATGTCTACTGTTCAGTTTGTCTTAAGGAGCCATTATGTAAGCAGGTGTTTCAATGGCCCGATATGAATTTCAAGTTAAAACAACGAGCGTCAATTCGGTTGTGTGTTCTTCTGAATAAGTCAGGAACAGAAACGATGCAAATGATACAGGAAGCACAAGGAGACCAAGCTTTATCAAAAGCACATGTTTTTGAATGGCATAACAGATTTCAAGATGGTGAAAAAGGTTTTTTAAAATGCTCCACGTCCAGGACGGCCCTCCACATCAAAAACTGAGGTAAACCGCAACACCATTGACGTATGTTGCAGGACGATCGACGATTAACAGTAGCGAAGATTGCAGACAGTATGCACATTTCGTATGGGTCAGTTGAAGACATAATTCGTAATGATTTGAGACCAGAACTTGCTACCAATGGATGGACCCTCCACCAGGACAACGCCCCTGCTCATCGAGCCATAGTAACAAAAGCGACAATCACTCAACTAGCCAATTTTATACCGATAAAGAACTAAATAGTGTTATTTCGGATATACTGAATAGGGTGTCAAACGAGGGCTTTTGAAAAGTGGATAGAACGTTGGAACCAGTGTGTAGCCTCAGAAGGAGGGTATTTTGTAAGTTTATAGTTAAATTCGAATAAAAAAATCATGATTGACCCACCCTAGTAGCATTTAAATAATACGGTATTATTTTTAGTTTTTACAAAGTTACGATTTCTGTAGCATGTGAAATACCAGATTAATTACCCTAATTAACGCAAAATATAATTTTTTCTTAGAAATATTAAATATATTGCATGGCATTTAAAACACGCTTATAATTGAGGAAGAGCAGTGACAAAAATTTGAAAATATTTGGTTAAAAATGTTTTCACTTTTGGGTACCCTCAACACGGTCATTTATCTTATTATTCGAAGAGAATTATCAAGTTTATATTTTCATAATCCTATGAATCAAATATAGTACTAAAAGGCTTGATGCATCTGGAATGCATGTACATTCTTATCAACAACTAGAAAGGAGGATCCTTCGGTTTAAACCTGCCTCTCAAAGCATGTGCATCTATCATGGCAGTGTTTTATCGCCTGACCCTGTATTGAACAGGGCTTGTTTGTCATGCATAGTCTTTAGGTTACATTAGCCAATAAGGGGAAAAGGGAAATAAATGGGGCGCGGAAGAACACATATCAGCAGGGTAAGGTTATAAGAAATAGGTTAGTGCCAATGGGCTTTCCTTGGCATGCTTTTTGTAACGCAATAAAAGCCATCTATGTATCAGTCTGCAGTCTGGAGCTGCAGATGGTAGGGAATAAAATAGTATCACACTGAGTAAAGATATCGAAGAAATCATTATGAGATCCATGAGACAAGGCCACTGGTGATTGATATTTGGCCGTTTATATTTGTACGCCCAGCAGTTTAGGAGGTGAATATAAAATACATCAGCTTCTTGAAGTACAGTTTAAATGGGCTGAATTCGAAAGTTTTGACTTGAAGCAATATGCAGCACTAGCCACGGACAAACTAATACAATAACTCATTAATGTAATAAGATTAATAATTCACAACTTCTCAGCATCACCACATTAATAATTTCTTTCTTTAATTTTTTTCTTCTAAGTTTTACGTGTTATGTACTTTCTTTGCTAATATTGTACATATAATAATTAAGAGGATGTTAAAACACATATATTCATAATGTACACATGGTAGAGAACAATTATATAACGCTATGACATAAAATATAATATGAGGGAGAAAGGCCATTGTTGGCTATATAACCAGTAATATCAAATACAGTAGCATCTACGTAAGCATGTAACGAACCTTGGATTCATAATTAAGATGATGAAAGTCTATATATGTAACATAAACTGTTATTGGATAGTAGCACCAATCAGGTACATTGATACATGCCTATAATTCCAATACGTACGTTAAGAAGAACGGTTGGAAGGAACGCTAACAGAAGCTTGTCAGTGTTCGAGCAGGAAGGCAGTGTATAAGCACGTCTCGAAATAGACGCTAAACTACGTATTAAACTCTATCAGTTATACATATTTTTAACATAACAAAGGTGATAGTAAATAGTGAATATCATATGTGGCTTTATCTAAAATACAAGTGGAATAATTCACAGAATACGTGTGTGCAAAAATATTTTAACCTTCTCCATTCCCAACCCTGACAAGACAAAAGCGCTCTCCGACACAAATACAGCAGCCGTGGCACAATTATAAAATAATAATTACAACATATTAACACACACAAGAATATAGATACACGATCATC
This sequence comes from Deroplatys truncata, assembly GCA_030765065.1. Taxonomy (NCBI): domain Eukaryota; kingdom Metazoa; phylum Arthropoda; class Insecta; order Mantodea; family Mantidae; genus Deroplatys; species Deroplatys truncata. The sequence goes on along the minus strand of CM060990.1, from coordinate 107,575,508 downwards.
AGATTCCAGTCTATAAGAACGTCGAGATACATCACAAGAGTACGGATATCAAGACGACCTACAGGTACGTAACACAGCATCAATCATCATCGTCAACATAGCGGGGACCTACCAAGGGAACCGCTACAGACTATATTAGGTGTCTCAGGAGTTTGACAAGTAAGAGTGTTGAAAGGTATTTTGAATTTTAGAGGCTAACATGTTTAAGAGCCTGAACAGAAGCGAAAAGGTTGATTAGGTTTGAAGGTATTCTGAATGTAAGACGAGGTATGCTCTCCAGAAAGTCCAAAGTAGGGGGGATATATAGGGAGAACGTCGTAACAGCCCTTCAAAACTGGCGTGACACATTTATTCCCTTGGATATAGACAATGACAAAGTTAGTTTTATTCTGGGTTGTTGCTTTTTGTATGGCTGAACTTTTTTTTATGGCGAGGGCGTATACGAGACCGTAAAACGGAATCGGGTATTCACGGTCTAGAAACCGTTGTGAGAGGTTATGGATGCAAGTTTCAAGAGGTGCTAAATCGTTGCATAAACAGAGGCAACGAATACACTGGGAATAAGGGACCTTTGGTGGAACGATCCCAAATTCTGAAAATAAAAGCCAAGACGTTTACTACGTTTGTATAGCATAGTGTGGTAATTTTAAGTTTCAAGGAATATTATTTGTTGCGGTTAGGCTTATGCGACATAGCAACAACCTAAATGTACATGCAATAAATTACTTAAAGAGCCAAATGCAACCATCATAGAATCCTTCGTAAATATTCTCCCACTTCTTCTAGATTTTCTAAAGTAAATCCATTCAGTTCATAAATTCAGTCTTCTCGTCTGATGGTTAAATCAGGCAAAGTACAGTATTTTGTAATTATTGTCAACATTTTGAGCTCCAAATGCTGTTGGGATTTATAGACAGATTGCAAAAGCCAGGATTGTCAAGTTCATTAGAAATTTCTCAACATGTGTTGAAACACAAAGAGCACTTGCTTTTTATTTTGTCTATGTACATGAAAAACGTTTGATAAAGAACTGTCCCCAAAATAGCGTAGCATGCACTTATAGTTGGAAATATCTAGTGTATGGGAGTGCATATGCAGTGGATGAATTGAAACTGCTATCAGTATCAAAAGGCCTGAAGTGTATCATGAAAAGCATGCCGGAATCTACATTTTCTTTCCGTTTCTTCGATTAAGAACGTACCATTTGGCGCAGGCATGTGCAGGCTTGGCTCCTAGAACAGCCCGCGAGCAGCCATTGCCAGTATGCTAGCGATGTCCTTCGTACTGGCAATAACAACCCATACTGTCACTGAAGGTTACCCTTTTAAGCGTTGTTTTACATTCTAATTTTCCGCCACTACCGTAAATCATTTTTATCTGAAGTACTAATAATATCAGTTCTATCTTAGGAAAGAAAAAATTATTTTCGTTTTAATTTTATAGCTTTCCCTAATAAGGGGCAGCCGTATACACACATTACATTTTAAACCAGATAATAGAATCAAAACATAAGGAACAACTTGGCAAAAGGCGAATTATATATTATGATATACATGAATTACATTCTGTATAGGCTAACTAATACAAACTACAATCGTACGGTGCACTAGAGCACAGTGAAATGTGACGTCATACACCTATGCCAATGCAATGTGCCCCTGCCCGCCTAACCGCTCGCTGCCAGTCTCCCAGCATCTGCATAATGCTGATTTAGCGTCTCAAATGGACGCTATTGGAACTTCAAGAGTTGCTAATAATAAAGAAATATAATTATAAGGAAAAGAAAAATGCGTGCACATACACATATAAAACAATAAATTTACCTCTAATAAGTCGTATTGAAACGTCAGTGTTGAAAGTTTGTGAAATGAAGGTTCAGAAGAAAGGCAGAAATATGAGCACAGTCGTTTTACCCACTAAGGGATCACGTGAGGGGAAATACAAACAGATCGTTTCTATAAATATTAACGTAGAAGCTAAAAAGCGATAGAGATTGGCTATGTTCACGTGACTTTCATAATATGTCAATATACGCTAGGTGTTAACAGATTAGAATAATTTATCCTTGGACTAAGTTCTTTGCATGAAACTACTAGAACGATATGTGGAAGTATTTGAAGCAGTGATAACCAATAAGTATTGGCTATATAAACATGTGCGTAAATGTGTGTCATACTTGGGGTCATGAGTTTTGGTATAAAACCCAGCTTTTTGGATGTGAGAATTGTTTCATACATTGCTTGCTTATTACTAGATTGTGTTAAGGTGACAGTGTCTAGGAAGGGGTATAAAGTAACCTGAATATTTTCAAATTTCAAAAGGCATCGGTGGGATAAAAGGGGCACGAGTATGTAGTGGGAGCAGTATGTAATGGGGGCAATCTGTAGTGCCCTTCATAAAAATTGAATAATTAATAGGAAGGGAACATAGCGATCAACGAAAAGAAATGCCTAAGCTAAGAATATGAGAGGAAAGAATGTGGTATTTTTATAAAGTTAATGAGATAAGCGCCCAGACGCCGCTTCGTCCACCACAAATCCCACATGCAGGTCCCTGGAATTGAACCCGGGCCGCTTAACCGGGCGGTCTAACCACTCGGCCACGGCGCCGCCAGTACATCTATATATTCTTTCTAATCTAGTTAAGATATGGGCGAGCTATGAGTCACATCCAGGAGGGAGGGTCGTGAAGGACAGGACGTGACGTTACGTTATGTAACTACCCTTCAATCGGAGCAGTGGCGTAATACTATTCTTGGTTTTCAAAAGCTAGAAATGCCTAATTATTAAAATGCAAAGAATGCATTAAACGACAAAAAAAATTTCTTGTGCTTTATTCAGTATTATTCATACAATAAAGGTTTGAAACTCGAAATATTTCATACTTTTATCAAACTGAAGAAATATACATAATATCGCTTATAAACTTGCAGGAGAAGTGAACAAACAATACTTAGTACTTATAGTTTTACAGTACATTAAGACCATCCTGCTTCTCAGGGTAACTATTCCATGTTTTTGATACCATTTTGCAGAAAATATAAATTATTTATTTGCCACAGATAGGTGCCATTTCCATGTATATATGTAGATTATAATCATTTTAGATAGTGTTTTACATAGTTGCAACTTTGTTAACAATTATCTGTATTGTTTACAATTTCAATTATGTATTTATATCTTTTTGTTGTTTAGTATGATTTTTATGGCAGCCTTCAATTGGGGAAGCTGAATTTGGTAAGAGATTCACCTATGTATACACAGTACATTGCAGCATCTTTGTGTGTTACAAAACATGAAAGAGCGGAGAGCTCATTCTACCCTAAATGTCCGAACAACTATTGTGGAATTCATCTCGTAATATCGCACAGCAATGTTCCACCACTGGGTTAGAAGATTGCTTGTGTGTTGCAAACGCAAACGAGGAGGGGTGGATGTCGCTTGACACGCGGGGTCAAGAATGCCCATAACTGATCTAGTTTATGCATTGCTAATTGCATAAACTCTCAAACACTTCCACTGGATTTCTCTCTGTAAGAGATTACTTTATATTTCTAACACAATCACTTTGCTGTATTTTATAAATTGAGGATTTTTGTAGAAAATTTACAATTTTCTTACTTTTCATCGTAGTTTTAGTTTCAGATATATTCTGATTGCAGTGTTTCAGGCTTTCTTTTATAAGCTTCCGATTTTACGAGTAAAAAAGGTAAACAAATCTTCTCGAGTCACTAGGTTTAAGAAAAAGAGAAGTTGCTATTTTATAATACAAAAGTAATAACAAAAAGTCTGCTGAAAAGGAGAACATATGCACGGAAGAATACCAAATAACAGGCTTCAGCACGAGTAAACACAAAGAATGATGCGATCTAGTTGAGCAGTCAGTGCACGGAGCCTTTGGAAAATCTATGCATCAAAATGCGCATATTTATGAGCTTCACATTTGAATGTAAATGGTAAGAGAATATCCGAAAACGCAAAATGAACTTCCAAGAACCTGGGTATTATTTAATTAACCAATGTAAAGTAAAATGGGACTACAATTTAACTGCTCAATGGCAGATCAAATGGCGAAAATTGCCAAAAAAGACACTTAATTTTTATGTAGTTTTTCTTAATTGAAATTTCTTCTTTAACTAGATGTATACTTTGCCATTCTAAGCACAATGCTTATATTCTAAATATAATTTTAAAAATCTGATGTTTCACATGACTTTCTCTACCCTCTATCGGTATACAATCTATTGTTACTAAAGCTTACTTTTCTATCTACTTCATTTTAATCTAAAGAAACCTTTGCAGAAATAGCTACATTACACATTTCGTTATAGATACAAAAGGAACAACGATAGTCAAATGTTTAAGAACTGGACACTATGCTAGCCTTAAAACTCCATACTGTTTCCATGCAATCGCGAGAAACTACTGAATGTCGACAGAACTTAAGAGAACGACCATAAAATGAATAATTCGAGCCATTAATAACGGATACCTCAGAAATGACTTATGCCACAAAAAAACATACTTGAAATAAATTGTGTATTTTAAACAAAACTACAGTTTTGTGTAGTACGTTTTCGTCTATCGCTTAACGTTTACCAGTTGTATAACATTATACAAAATTTCTTCCAATTGAAATAGACTTGACAGGCTATTCCCAAAACATTCAAGATATATATGTATATATACTTTATTTGTAATGTAAACATCTTTAATATATGATATTTTAATCAAAATCGTTAGCCATTTTTAGAAAGTAAAAAATTTCAAAGAATCTTCCATAAAATTAAATTAAATTGGGTTTTACTTATGGACGCTCTTTAACTGCTGTAGTCCTCTTCCTGCGCCGCACCCCCCAGGTGCCACTACTGCGGTGCCGCAACACTGACTGCACACTGCACAAGCCACGATCTCCGCCGACGCCGCAGGTACTGCGCCACCTGTAGTGGCCACGGCCACTTTACAGGCCAGGCGCAGTGCCCGCTCTATCCGAGGGCAACAGCAACTCAACGAACAACGCCGCCAGCTCAACCAACAAACCTTTCAGCACCATCAGCGCCAAATCACGACGAACAGACAACAACATCAACATCTCATCATCAACACGAGCCTTCCTGCGCTTCCACAGCATCAAGCCTGCAGACCGCTGTGGAAAGCATACAACTCAGCCTACGGGACATCGGCCTCCGCCTCGAGGCGTTGCAACGGTCTTCCAATGCACGCCTGGCAGCAATGGAGGCCAAACATCGCACAACAATCAGACACCTCTCAACGATTGCTTCACAGTTCCTGCGACTTCGGCAGAACGTCCAGGACAAGCAGAACCCAGTAGTCAACTCGTGTCAGCGCAAGCTGGCACGCATCGAAACTCACCTCCTGGAATCAGATGACGCCACAGACAGCAGCTGCAACGACCGGCCCACGCGACTGGGAGCCCTAGAGGCCGCCATCGCTGGACTTCGAGAGCAGCACCAGCATACCGAAGCCACTGTCCTTCAGAAGCTCCAGCTACTCGAGGAGAACTGCAACAAACTTGACGAAAGCAACACATTCATAGGATCGTACATAGAATCACATCTTCTTCGACAACCACACTCACAGAGACGCTTCAACCGATGAAACCACACTTTACAATACAAATAAATGTTCACCACAAATCCCCCAGGTGACAGTCAGGGACTAGCGCCATGGCTGTCCACCTGAGAACCCAATCAATGCGCCTGACCGGCACAGCCGGCAGCAACCACATTGCGAGAATGACGGAGGTGCTTACGCGGAACTCCACCATCCTTACCCTAACACAATCCTATCTACCACCTGAACTTCCTTGACCTGGCGAAATAAGCCAAATCTTTCTTCCTTTCCAACTCTTCAACTATCTCCCCTTTCAAAAAAAAAAAAAAAAAAAAAAAAAAATGGTAACCATTACACCAAGGAGGACAACATCTTCCATGTGAAGTGTAGCCTGGGGTAGGGGGATTTTCTTGAAAATCTTGTTTGGAATTCATTCGATTTCGTTTTTGAGTTATGCTGTTCACTGACACACGGACGTTTTTCCCAAAATGCTTTTTGTGAATTTGGGGGCCCCAAAATATATATTTCCGGTGAAATCTCGACGTCGAATTTTTGGGTGGAACACAATAATTCCCCTACTTACTATACGGAGTAGGAAAGGTAAAAATGATACTGCATCTGCCATTTTCTACTGTGAATACTACATCACTTCACAGAAAATACACACTTTAGAGAGGTAAGGTTTAGTCCATCTTTTAGGGAAAATTCTGCTCTACAAATTGGTACTACTGTTAAGAATGGCAGTTTGTGTGCTCAAGCCGTGTGATTTCTTCATTTTCAAATATATGCAAGTTTGTTTTCTCCGTTTTTTCTGGTATAAATGACCCGTTTTCTCAGAAACTTTTGAAGATAGCTAAATTATATTTTGGGATGATAAGAAAAACGTCTAAGTGATTTTGTGCATCTACTTTGGTGTTAATAACATCGTCGGATATTTTTAATAAGTAATTTTTGATAAAGTATACTCAAAGAATGATATAATTAAGAAAGTAACCCTATATTCCTTAATAAACAAACTTACGTACAGTAATGGATCAGTGAATCTAGAAGGCATGCCTCTACAACATGTAAAAACTTCGATCCGATATCTTATACAGTTTCTCAGATATTGGGTCATGAATTTAGGAAATTTAACATTGATGGTATAGGGCTTTTAATCTCATCTTAAACAGATGCAATAGTATTATTGGCTGTTGAAGTTTCACTTGTTATTTTTGCGTAAATGTGAATGACGTAGCTTCTTACCAAGCGGCAAGCGAAAGCTAATTTCGTGGAGGGGAGTGCAGGGGAGAAGAGCCTCAGATAACGTCCTCAGCTCATAATCCCCCCCATATCTCTGCTGTTCATTAACTCTGGTGCGACATGCTGTCTTGCTAAGCTCCTTAAGCGTTGTCGCATAATTTCTCTTAATGTTTGGAGATATTTAAATCTGGCATACTTTTGAAGACATTACATGTTATTAAAATTCTCTGAAGAAAGCTAAAGAAGCTTGTGGCATTCTAAGATTGAAATTCTCCACGCAGAATAGGTACATTTACTCTGTGATATATAAATTTAATTTAGCAGAAATGAAAAGCAGCTGTTTAGTAGAAGAGCACAACCAGTCTCAACTGTCGCTTTACAGATGTTAAGAGAACTCAACCAAACAGATCGAATACGATATTTTCAAATAAGGAACCTGTAAAATAGGATTCAAATTCTCCGCCTTGGAGTTGAAATTAAATTAAATGGAGTTTTATTTTGTCGCAGTAATCTGTTCGTATTATCATTTTTTGCTGAGCGCCTGTTATTGTTTTACTATTTTGAATTTTGGGCTCTTTGTCCTCTGGCTAGTTATTATTACTCAGTCGAGCAAATATCACTGATCAGGGCGTGTAAACGGAAAGGAGTTGTTACTAAAAGATAACACTGATAAAAGAATTTGTTTTTAAATTTTAATTGCCGTCACACTTAATTAATTTCACATATTTAATCTTGATACACGCCTGACTGAAACTGTTATATTTTCGAATGAAACTACAATCACTTATTTGCCGCGCACTATTAGGTAATTCGCGTATTTCACATTTTGTAACTAACTTTACGACGCGAGAGATTCTGTAGAATTGCGTAATGTGTACCTCATGAATGCTTCCTTAGAACTGCCTGATGTGTAACTCGCGAGAGAGATTTCTTAGAACTGCGCGATACTTGCCTTTGGCTCAAGAATTTATACTCCCTCACCCCGATATGCCTAAACATTATAATAGAGCTGCTATTGGTTAATAAATTGCGCCAACATTAGCGTCTATTTTATAAGCCAATCATAATTACTAAAACATATGCTCTAGGGAAGATATTCCCTCCATTTCTAAAGAAAGGCGCGTTACCCTGACGTTATTTGTTTGTCTCTTCTAATTGATAAACAACTCACCTCATCGCTTCATTGTTACCCACTCCTATTGTCAGTTTCAGTGAGGCCGTGTAAATTTATTTCCTAACAATGCTTATAGCTAACAAACATCTAAAATCATTGTCATACAATAATGTTAATTTAAACTACAATCACTATGACATTCACAGTGTTGTGATATAAAATACTGCCTCAATTTATGGGCGCTCTTTAACTGCTGTGGTCCTTAGCGTGCCATTCTATATTGGCGTGAAGGACCGCTAATTTTGATCAGAGGCCTCTTTATCAGGCTTGAGATTCTTTTACGTGCCGTAAATCCACGACACGGGACCACCGGCTTTACTTCCCTTCCGAAGGAAGCCATGCTAAGGATGTTTACGCTCGAAAAACCCTATCGCCCACCGCCGGATTTGAACCCGCGGAAACTACAGGCTAGCATGGTAACCACTACACCACAGAGGACGACTCTCCGCCCTGGAGTGCAATTAGAGGGTGCAACCTATTATTTCGCCTTCAATTATTGTTGCAACATGGTAGATACATAGAGAAACCTGGCTCTAAATTCGCAGTGCATGGCTTCAAACATTAAGTTACAGCAGGCTGGGAGAAGACACGAATCTGCACTAGTGTGTCATTCATCTTTATGGTACATTATTTGAAAACTGCCGCGTAATTGTTGTGCAGTGTGATGATATGGTGTGGCACGTACCTGATGAAAGTGCTGAAGGTCTAGTGGTGCATGTTGGTCATCTCCGTAGTGGTAACCTGGGGTTAATCTCCTTCCAGTTGGTGTGAGTTACTTGTGTGGTTCATGTGCGTGTATATTATTAAAATGTATGTTTTTGTTTTTATATGCTCCGGTAGCTCAGGGAGGCACTTTGCTCTTGCAGGGAGTGGGAAGACATAGGAGTTATGTAGAATAACTAGTACACTGTTATGTAGGTTAGGCATATGTATCCCCACTTATATATTAAACTTGTGTTTTGTTGTTTACACACAAAAAGATGAAAACGTTTATACAGATCTTATGAAGCCTGCCTGAGTCGTAATGAACTTGTATGTATGTCTATTGTTAAGGTCATTCCACGACACGAGTTATACGCTTCTGCACTGAGGGTAACAATTACGTGACTATTTATACATGTCTGCACTAACAGTAACAAGCTACGCGATTGTTTATACACGTCTGCACTGAGAGAAACCAACTACGTGATCGTGTTGTTTCAGTAAGAATGTCGTAACATCCTTTCGATGTTTGAACTTAAACTTGTAGCTTCACCATGATTGGCTCTATGGATGGCGTGTTCCTCAATATAACCAATAACAGCAATGTTCTTCCATATTTATTGGTTTGTTGACGAAACTGTCACCCAGCTTTCCCGAGAGGGTGGCTTATTGTTAAGAGATAGCCGCGAGACCTTGATTTGTTCCTTTGTACTTACGGTTCCTCTCCCTTACCATTGTGTGTGTTTGTGGCAAACAAGTGTCCTGTTTCGCCTTAACGACAAACATGACATGACTTACTTTCATAACATCTTAAACTTATACAAAAATGTAGCATTATAAATATATTACATTTTTAGTTACATTGGATTAACCATGCTAGGTTGGCGTTGTTAAATAACATTTTAATTAATAATAAATAACTAACTATATCATAATTCCCGTTACAAAACGTACACTGGGTTTGCTTTTCACAAAATTAAATTGCCTCAAATTGAGTCTAAAACTTAGAAGAATTTTGGAAATTAAGTAGTTAAGCCTTTTTAACAAATAAGATCAGAATGAAATTATTAAATAATACTGCAGTTCTGTGCAATTATTATTAGTATGAGTGCTTTCTGAAATGAAAGGAATAAAGGAAATCACAAATTTCCCCCACCTTTGAAGGAAAAAATCATATGAATTGTGTAGAGTATAGGGTATGTAATGCAGGGGGACACCTCGCACACTAGGAAATACGTGACATCGATTGCGGCAGTCGTCCTCCTGGTGTAGTGGTTACCATGCTAGCCTCTAGATCCCGAGGTCGCAGCTTCAAACCCGGCAGAGATTTCTTTCGGGCATAAAAATCCTTAGCATGGCTTCCTTCGGAAGGGAAGTAAAGCCGGTGGTCCCGCGTCGTAGATTTACGGCACGTAAAAGAACCTCAAGCCCGATAAAGAGGCCTCTGAGCAAAATTACTGGTCTTTCACGCCCAATATAGAATGGGACGCGCAGTTAAAGAGCGTCCTTAAATAAAACTCAATTTAACTTTCCTATTGCGGCTACCAATCCCCAGGAGTAAGGATTGAAGTGAAGGAACCACAGAAGACTACAAGCCGCAGGCAGACATGCCGCAGAGATGCGCGGAAGTTCCTAACAGTTCCTGGCTCGTAAATCCGTCCCATACTGGAACTGTCCAGAGAGAACAATAAACGACCCGTCCATCTAAGCAGACTTCTAGTGTCCTCGGGGAATACTGTTTCCTTGGAGCAAGCATCCGCGCCATCTGTACGGCACCGCTACACATCTCAAAATCTAGAAGCACGCCTGAAACATGGGATGTAAACGGAATGAACGGGAACTGAGGGAAAGGAAATCCTGGCAGATGAGAAAACACCCCCTACCGACCAGGGAAAACCACGAAAGACCCAGAGTGTGCGGCCGACGGGAATAGAACCCAGGACCCCAGAATGCGTTCCTCACACTTTACCGTGGGGCCACCTCGCTTGGTGCATATATATAAATAGTAGCACTACAACAAACATGTAGGTTTTTACCTTTAGTGTGAGAATATCTCCGAACCAAATTAATATATTTTAAAGCGAGAGCCGTATTTTTGCTTTCTCCACGTACCTAGTGGTAGAGAAGGTATTGCATTCCACCCAAAAATCCTCTATAGTGTGATTTCACTGAAAATACATGTTTTGAGGTCCGCTGAATAAATAAAAAAAGAGCATTTTTAGAAAATTGCCCGTGTGTGTGCATGTGAAAAGCATAACTCAAAAAACGAAAACTCGGATAAATACCAAACTTGGTATTTAGGTTCAGTATCTTCCAAAAATGCGACACGAAGATTTTAAAGAAATCACCCCTGCCTAACCACACTTTACGTGGAACATGTTCCGAATTTTTTTATTTTCTAAAAAATGGCTTTAACAATTTTGATTAAGGATAGGTTAGGACTAGAAGTGGAGGGGCAATTAGCACCTCGACCTACGCAGATCTTTCGTGCCTAGGTTTCTGACGAGGCGACCCCAGAAGGGAGGGATGAGGTGAGAGGAGACAGAGGGTGACCGGACTAGGTGGCACGATAGGCAGAGGGTAGGGTCCCTACCATTTATAGATTTGAACTCCCCGGGTGCTGGCTGGTGCAGCCGGTCCCCTTCACCTCCTTAGGCTTACACATTCCCTGGGGCCTCCCGCCGACACTTGCAACCCTGAGAGAGACCAAACAGATGAAGGATGAAATTAAATAAGAGTGGAGATGAAATGAAGGGACAGGGAATTCGTGAAAAGTAATGATCCTTCCCAGCATTCGCCTGGCGACCCAGGGAAACCCCGAAAAAAATCCACGGGTCAGGAAGGTCAGCCACGGGAATGGAACCCACGATCTCCAAAATGCGGTATTTTGATTAAATTACCATATGTTAAAGATATTTACATGACGAATAAAATGTATACTTTGAATTGTCTGGGAATAGCCTATGAAGTCCTCTTCATTTGGAAGGAATTCTGTATAATCCTGTATAACTGGTAAACTTTAAGCGGTAGACGAAAACGTACTACACAATAAATGTAGATTGCTTTAAAACACACAATTTATTTCAAATAATTTTTTTTGTGGTGTAATCCATTTCTGAAATATACGTTAATGATTCGAATTGTTCAATACTTTGTCATTCTCTTAAAGTCGTGTCAACTTTCAGATGTTTCTCCGATTGCATGGAAAGAGTATGGACTTTTAGGGCTAGTATAAGCGTCTAGTTTTTAAAAAATTTACTATCGCTGTTGTCTTTGTATCTATAAAGAAATGTGTAATGTAGCTATTTATGCAAAAATTTGTTTAGATTAAAGCGTAGTAGATAGAAAAATAGGCTTTAGTGGGACTAGTTTGTATAGCCACTGATAAAGATAGAGGGTAGAGAAAGTCATGTGAATCTACCACATCATAGTTTACACTTAACAGCTTCAGAATCAAAGTAGATACTCTACAACATTTTTTTCATGAATTTTGTCGTATGAGGATACCTTTTCTTATCCAGTGGCTTTGTCGTATCAGCGGTGTTTCTCACTTTTGAATGATGATACTACAGGAACTGGTGACCTCCAGCATCCAGACAGAGTTTACATCAGCATAAAAATAACAATTTTATCCTTTCCAATTTTTCGAGGTTTCAAGAAAATCATCACTACTCAGTAAATTCTCATTTGAGATATGAAGCTCTTAGGTGTGTGCATAAGAAGTTGTGCAGAGGGAGTGACATTAAGAGAACGCACGATCTGGCTTCCAACAAAGTACAAGGGATACAGAATGCGCTGTCAAGATAGAAAGCATTTAATCTACAACAAAAAAGTTTTGTAAGAGAAACCATAATTTTTGTTTGCGGAACTTATGGTTAAAGTAGGTTTTTCTTTGTTTACAAGTGAATAGATTTTCATGTGCTGAACATTCCACCAGCATAAAAGAATTCCAGGTCCCGAAGTTGCGGGCATAATTTTATTTACAAACCACAACAAAAATTCACAATAAGTATTTTTGTAAAACCAAAATGAAAATATATTCTGAGATTCAAGTTTAGGGCGTAACAACTGAATATCACATATAGCGTATTTTAAAGAGGAGGATAATTGTTCCATTTAAACGATTAAGACACCGAAATTGAAGAAAAAAACCCTCATATTTCTCATACTTGAAACTCTTTAGTTATGCTATATTTTTTTGTTATGGTTGTAAATAAAACAATTTACTGATTTTGTATATTTGCGGGGCTATATTATAAAACTGTGGAGACAAGAGATTTGAGCCATCGTTTTAAATATCGTAATGTCAAATTAAAGGTATTGCGACAAACGTCCAATAAATAATTGCCTTTGGTTTAGCTTCTCTTTTAACTGATTAGCCTCCTCTTTGTAGGAATTACGCCCCCGAGGACTTACAAGGCATTGCCTTGTGTCAATAGCCTGTCTAGAGGTAAACAATCTCTGGATCATAGCATATCCAGGATGGATGATTAGCCCACTGCCTGGTATGGCGGTGAAGAAAGAAATGAAAGGGATTTTGGAAAATTCGCAGGTCCAATTATCCAACCTAGCATTCGCCTGCGGCCGAGGAAAATAGTGAAAAAAACTTCGGTCAGATTGGTCGGCGCTGGGATTTGAACTCGGGACCTCCCGAAAGCGAACCACAGACGTTACCTCCTAAGCCATCCCACTCGGTTTGATTTAACTTCGTAGTCAGAATTATCTGTGTTCCTCTTAGTCATGACCGACAGTAATATTTTCACACTAAGGAACAAATAAGCAAGATTTATAAAACGTTCACTGTCTTAATTTGCACATACCTTCGAACTCATACACTTTATGTTCTCTACCACAAAATACTTTTCTAGGTTCCTTATACCATCCTTAAAATGTTTACAGCCCCTACACGTGTTAACACATAGAATACTTTTTAATTTTATTCACATCAAGAATAGGTTTGCTTCTATATAACTACATACAGGGGAAAATAGATTGCGAATTTTAGGAATTTTAACGAAATACAGAGTAGTTTAGAATGTTACAGAAATTCAATAACATTTGTATGCATTTGAAATAGGAAAGAAATGGTATGTACCAGGTGGTACTTAAGTGCTCCAACCTGTAGTAATAAATACCTCGCAACATTAATTTATTATTATGCTATTTTATGTACTAAACTAGTATTTGAGATTTAAACATTAAACCATTTATATAAATGTTTTACCTAAATTAATAAATATTTCACTCAAAAGCATTTTGGCTATTTTTGCTTTTCTTCGTTTTAATATCTTTGTAGGACATTAGTATGTTTATGTTTTTATTACGCTGCAATGTATTTTCTTTTCTTCATCTTAGTATTTTTGTTAGAACTTTGTATATTTGTGTTTTATGTTGTATTACGTGGTAGAGTGAAAGAGAAGGCCTCATGGCCTTAACTCATACCAGGTAAATAAATAAATAGTTGGAAGATTTGTTGAAAAGCTGTTTGCAGCACAAGGGTGGCGTAGTAGTAGGTGGAAGAAGAAGCGATTGCATAAGGGTACAGCTAGCAGAATAGGAAACAATTCTAAGGAAAATACTAGTGTGGATAAATGACAACAGTGAGGAATACAGAATAATGATAGAATGCAAAAGCAGGACACATACGCTTGCAAATTCGAGATGAGGTAGTGGAAAAAGTGAAGAGCTTCGGTTAACCGAGATGTGCCATAAGAGGCAACATGAACTATTCAGAAGTAAAGCAGAGTGTATCAATGACAAAGCACGCTTTTAGTAGGAAAAATGTTTTGTGGATAGCTTTTGAGAGAAGCCAAAGAAAAGACGAATACACTACTTTGTGAGGAGTACGACATCGTATGCTGCGGCAATTTTGACGCTGCCACGAAGTAAGGGAAACGATTGGCTGCATTTTAAATGCGGATATGGAGAAGAATGGACCATGCAAAATGGACGGTATCTATACATGCAATAAAATCGCAACCGAAAATTTTCAGGAATTTTCTATTTTCGATGAATAACGTATGCTAACATATGAAGCCAAAAATCACATTTTTTTTCTGTTCTTCTTTATTCTGTCCATTTGTATGTATATATAAACGTTTTACTAAAAATGAAAAACCGAATATTAGGAGTTAGAAGTAGTCGGCGTAAGGGCCTCCAGTAATTGGAGCACAGCATCGTACGTAGGCCACAGTGGACTCTTTGTGTTCCAAAGTCACCCCTGGCAGGAAGGGGTGAAGGGGAGACCCTAAGGCGACCAAATGCGGACGAAGATGTGCGCCACCAAGAACGGGGTCCACAACAATTCCAACATGACACTAATCCTGACGCCGGGTAGCACTGCCCAAATCACCTACTACCTAGGGATTCCAGGAATAGACGAGACGGCTCCCAGGAGGGAAGGAACCCCCACAGTCGCACCAAGTATCAGAGAGAAATCTTTCCATAGCACAAATTCCTTTGTCCTGCCGCAACAAACCAACCGTCGTCGCCCTGTCCTACAACCCTGAAACAGATGGAAGGAAATGATGGACAGGAAATTCGTGATAGAAGGGGAACCAACCCAGCATTCGCCAACCGAACAAACTAAGTGTTATGAAGCACGAGTATAATATATCTTAGGTCCTACTTAAAGAGAATGGGCTGTATGGAATCTTAATTACTTCCACCAAAAGCAAGAGTTCTAATAGGGAGCGAAATAAACAAATCGGTTATCTTCCTTATTATTGACCCTTTTAAGATGTATTTCATAACCAAATTTTATAAAGATAATATGTTTAATAATTTAACATACATACTTTAAGAGTATTTGATATTGGATTTTCGACATAGTTTCGAAAAGTGTAGATTTTTTAAATTTATATGGAAAAAAAACCCTCTCAAATTGTAGAATCAGTATAGAATGCGTTTCTGCGCTTCTTGTCATCTAAATGCAAAGGACGTATGTATGTGAGTGCAAATAGTGCGTAGAATTTCAAAACTGGATTCTATCGTAATCTTACTTTCTTAAGCTTTTGCCACTTCATAATGCTACTCACGATGCAATTTTTGTTCAGTTTCTTTTAGAGATTCAGTATACATTCTTTGAGGGTTGAAGATATCTAAAGATACTTTTCTGAATATCAAGTATAGTTTAAGATTAAGATTAATACACGATGGATTATTATAAAACTAAAATTGAAACATGCTTTATTTTTTACAGGAAATATTTTAATGTTACACAAAATGTTATATTTGATTATAAAGAACAATATTCGAGTACTTACACACAAAATTTAAAAGCTTAGGCTTGTCCTATTGTCATCAAATGGGACATTAAACACAAGACTTGATTTTCATTTTTGAAAATTATTTTCTTTTAAGTTGAGGCACTTCATCTTGATATGAAGAATTATAAAAATTAATTTTATACCATGTAAATATTGAACAAATCTAAAACATCAGCTTAACTGTTTGAAATGTGCTGAAAAAACTAGTTTCTCTACCGAGTACCCTTAAAGACCAGGAATATTTAAAGGCTTTATATCCACTATAATTTCTCTATGAACTTACAATAGGTAGGAGAGGAACTGTATTCCACCCAAAAATTCGCTGTCGAGGTTTCACTGGAACCCTCTGAACCCCCAAAAAGCATTTTTAGAAAAAAGTCAGTCCGTGTGTGTGTGTGTGTGTGTGTGTGTGTGTGTGTGTGTGTCTGAACAGCATAACTCTTTTTCTTCTTCTTCTTCAACAGATTACGCTCCTCTTTGTAGGAATTACACTCCAAGGACTTACAAGCCAATGTCTTGGGTCGGTAGCCTGTCAAGGAGCAAGCAAAGTCTGGATCATAGCATATTCAGGATGGGTGATCAGCCTGGTATGGCGGTGACGAAGAAGAAGATGATGAAAGGAATGATAGGAAAATTCACGGATCAAATTATCCAACTCAGCATTCGCCTTGCGAACGAGGAAACCCGCGAAAAAACTGCAGTCAGGTTGGTCGGCTCCGGAGGTTTGAATCCGGGAGCTCTCGAATGCGAGTCGCACACGTTAACACGTCGCCACCTCGTCAGTATACTCAAAAAACGAAAAAACCTATAAATACCAAACTTGTTATTCAAGTTCGGTATACTCCAAGAATATTTCCAAGAATATACCCTCAACCCAAACTATGCACTGCATCGAAAATTCTAATGGTTTTGAATAAAATACCATAGGTTTAAGATATTCACATGACAAATAAAGTGTAAATTTTAAATTTTCTGGGAATAGCCTATAAAGCCCTCTTCATTTTGAATGACTTTTGTATGCCTATTGTTTAAACCATAAGAAAAAGACAAAGTCTTACTGCAAAAGAAATTTAAATCCCGTTAAAACACACAATTTATGCCAAATAGAATTGTTTGTGGCATCAGCAATTTCCGATATATTCTTTGTTATTGGTTTCAATATTCAAACACTTACACTTTTCTCAAGGGCAAAATTACTATTCGTTCTTTTATTTTCTCGTGGTCATACAAAGGGAACGGAGTTTCAAAGATTTCATATAGCGACCCACTCTTAAGAGATTTGTCTATCGCCTAAGGCTATTTTATTCCCCTAAACACCTTGAACCTACAAGGAAATTTGTAATAAAAGCATTTCTGTAAAGGATTATCTTGATTATAATGAAGTAGAGAGAAGAATAATATTTTGTAATAATTGTTTAAAAATGAGTAGAGAAAGTCATGTGAATGTAACACATAAGATTTTTAATTAAATTTTCTTTCATGTACATAAACCAGTTACCACGGGAAACTCTGCAACCCTAATCATGTACAGAGTCGACCATTTAAGTTGAGACTGTACAATATATCCAACACTAAGCGTTGTAGAAAGAAATGTTTTGAATAAATGTTGCTTGATATTATGGGGGAAACTAAATGCCATTAGTCGTATTTTATTTGGAAGACGTTGTGGTGGTCGTTTTAGGGTCAATTTAATTTTTTTAAATAGGAACCTACCCTTTTTATGTTGTTTTCTCACTCCTCATAAAAGGCTAAACAACATTTGTATAAAGCACTTTGCAATTGTTCTTACACCAACGTAAATAACAACGAAAATTCTGAATGGCTGTGTACGAAGAGCGTAATTAATGGTTGGATCATCCCTGGATGGTCATTTGAGGGTCAAGTTATGTTTCGTAATTGCGAACCAACATTTTTTATTTTGGTTTCTTATTCCTCATCACAAAGTAAACGACTTCTTATAAACCATTTTCTAATGAGAAAGCAACATACAAAATGTAGGTTTCCATTTAAAAAAATTAAATTGACCCTAGAATAACTATCATAACTCCTCCAAACAAAACACGACTAATGGCATTTATCTTCTCCCATAATATCAAGCAACTTTTATTCAAGACATTTCTTTCTACAAAGCTTAGTTTCGGACATATTGTAGTCTCAACTTAAATGGTCCACCCTGTATAAACATGAGTGACAGGTACAATTTTTCGCACTATTAAACTACTTACGTAAGTTTCATTAGCACTACCACAAACAAAAAAGAGAGAGCAGTTTCATACCCGTATTCAAAGTATCGCATAGTATAGAGAAAAATAGAGTGGGAGAGTTGGAGAGAGTGGAAAGTGAGATAGAGAAGAGGAACGAGAGAGGGAGAGGGGTAGGAGGTAGAATGCGGGAGAAGGAAAGAAAAGGAAATACGTAGGCAAAGAAGGGGGAGAGAGAAAGCACAGGAGACTTTGAATTAATGTATTTATTTCTTTATATAAATTGAAGTAAAGCATGCATACATTGCTCGCTATTAATCGCACTAATCCAACAGACTGTACGTGTGCAGAGTAATAAAGCAAGGTAAACAAGAGGAAAATAGAAAAAATAAACCCTTGCTGCAAGAAAACACCACTGCAAGGCGGAGAAAGATAAGCATATTCAAATATAGCAGCTTAAATAAAGAACAATGCAAAGCGTATTACGATGCATTGTTATGCCCCATTATATTATCCAGTGAACAGTTAAAATAGAAAATCTGTGTTACATTCATATGACTTTCTCTACCTTCTATTGTATGAGACTAAATTGAGTTTTATTTATGGACGCTCTTTAACTGCAGAAGTCCTTAGCGTCCCATTCTATATTGGGGGTGAAAAACCGGTAATTTTGCTCAGTGGCCTCTTTATCAGGCTTGAGGTTCCTTTACGTGCCGTAAATCTACGACGTGGGACCACCGGCTTTACTTCCCTTCCGAAGGAAGCCATGCTAAGGATTTTTACGCCCGAAAAAAATCCATCACCCTCCGCCGGGTTTGAACCCGAGACTCGGGAACTAGAGGCTAGCATGGTAACCACTACACTACGGAGGACGACTTCTTTGTATATTAGTAGATATACAAACTGTTCTTACTAAAGCTTATTCTTCTTTTTACTCATTTCAATTCAGATAAATGTTTTTCCAGGAATAGCTACATTACACATTTCGTTATAGATACAAAGGCAATAACGATAGTCAAATGTTTTAGAACTGGACTCTATACACTGGCCTTAAAAATTACATACTCTTTCCATGACAGTGTAATGAAATCATTAGAACCAATGAGTTATAGGCTGACTACTCAGCCTTCGCCCTCGGGCTCCAGGGAATAAGTCCTTGAAGATTTTCCATTAGGATGAGGATGGTGATAAATGTTTTTCCAGGAATAGCTACATTACACATTTCGTTATAGATACAAAGGCAATAACGATAGTCAAATGTTTTAGAACTGGACTCTATACACTGGCCTTAAAAATTACATACTCTTTCCATGACAGTGTAATGAAATCATTAGAACCAATGAGTTATAGGCTGACTACTCAGCCTTCGCCCTCGGGCTCCAGGGAATAAGTCCTTGAAGATTTTCCATTAGGATGAGGATGGTGTCTCTTATATTGCCGACCCTCCCCCTGCGCAGCCACTTACGCGCGTCAATCCCATATGGAGAAGACTACGGGACAACCTCGGTGGGGGACACAGTGCTCACTGTCTACCAGCTGTCCAGGTGGGTGCCGGAGGACATTGAGGCGTCTCACAATCCCACCTGGACGTTACCAACCAGGCATACCCAATCTCCCATGGGTTTCGGGAACCACTGCCCCGCCGAGCCCGACCCAATCCGGACAACTCCCCTCCTGGAGGAGCTCAGATATTCGGCCCGGCGTACTTCTAGTAACGTCAGAAGTACCACGAGTGCTCAGGGTCCGCAGCGCCCACGCGAACCATTCGAACCATTAATAACGAATATCTCAGAAATGGTCTACATCACAAAAAAGTTATTTTAAATAATTTCCCAGGCAATTCCAAGAAAATTAAGATATACATTCTATTTGTCTTGTAAACATCTTTAATATATAGTATTTTAATGAAAATCATTAGAGCCATGTTTTAGAAAATAAATTTCGAAGAATGTTCCATATAAAGGGCAGTTAGGCTGGGGAGATTTTCTTGACAATCTTCGTGTCCGTCTCTGGAAGATACTGAATTTGAATTACCAAGTTTGGTGTTTATCCGATTTTTCGTTTTGAGTTATGTTGTTCACAGACACACACACGGAACGTTTTCTAAAACTGCTCTTTTGGGGGTTCAGGGGGTCTCAAAATATGTACTTCCGGTGAAATCTCCACATCAAATTTTTCGGTGGAATACAATACTTCCGCTACTCACTATACGTAGTAGAAAATATATTAAACCACCAGTACCCACCAGGTTACGATTAGCTCTGCGTACACCCCTTTATTCTACTATCGGATTTCTCAGATCTTAGCTGTCTGGCCTTAAGCAGAAATTTGTCTATTTCCCCCACGTTTTCCCTGCCTGCCAGTAGCGTCCAACTTGCTCTTAAACCCCCATTCGAGGTGGTAACGGAACATCGTAAACATTTTTCCCTCCATACCTTCTTCAGATTGCCGAAATATGCAACCAGAACTCCTCCTCCTTGCAACTAGGAAGCATTTACGTACCATTTTTATCTGCAGCAAGTCTAATGCCGCCTAATGAGTTTGGTCTCCGTTTTGATGATTTTCTCCATACGGCACTCACATTTTAGCCCAGAATCTACTTCCAACGGAATCTTCTTCGTATATGGGGAGAGACAGGCATCAAACAGATTAAAAAGAGGAAACGAAGTTTCTGTGACATTAGATTAGACGAAATTGCTTTCTGAGAGGTATAGTGAGCAATGTTGGTTGGCTAAAAGTTTTGGGGCAGGTAATATTATCTCAGATGACCGACAGTATTAAGATAAATGGTTAATAAGATGAGACGAAGAGGGAAATGATGCAACACTTTAGAAGTTATGTAGTTTAGGTCCAACCTTGGATTAGAAAACTATTATAGATTGCTTGAGTAGTGTATTGTTTGTTAATTAGCATAGTGTGCTGATATGTTGTACGTATTATGTGTTGTTGTTTTATACATCCAGCCAGTCACTTGCGTAGCCTGCTTTGTTTGTCCCCTTGCTTTACTTAACTCTTTGCTGTTCCCGTTTTTTTACTCTGTATTGTGGGCGTGGTCCGCGCTTGGCCTTATGCAAGGAGGAGTAGGGTTTTTTGTCACATTGCAGGTACGGCTCTCTGCCCGGTAAGACGTCTGTCCGACTGTGGAAGTTTTTTTTGCATTCATTAAAAGGACATCGTTTGGAATACGTTTTGGAATATCTGCTTAAGTAAAGGTAGGCTTTTGTCGTCAGCTGATCTGTATTTTGGTAATGGTGAATGGAGTTTGGGCAGAAAACGTAATGTACGTTTTTCACAGGCAATTCGTAAGTGGCTGGCTCTTAATATTAGATATTCATAGTTTTAGTGTGTTTCGGTTGATTTGTTTCTTTGCCAAAATTAATACTGGGTTAAATAGGCCATGTTATTTATAAATGAGGGCGTTTTGTACGACTTCTAAGAGTACCAAAGAGGAATGTTTTCAGGTTTTATGTGTGGGTTTAATAAGGAATAATTTAATGAAATATTTATGCCTTTTTATTGCTTTTAAATGTGATTGTTTTATTGGGATATTAATGGGGAAAGTATTTTCGTCTAGCCGGGGTTCCCTGATTCAGACAAGTCTGTCGTAAACGGCTGCTTGGCTTCGCTGACCTCCACATGCTTTTATGTTTTGGGTGAGAGCCAGCGAATCCATTGCAATAGACCAAATCTATGTATACTTTTAATTTAATTGTGCTCAGTAATAAGTGTTGGCTGTTGCAAGTGCTGCGCTACAATTAGTGAGTTACGTGTAATTTTCAGGTAGTTACGATACTTCTGCTTATATGAAACTAGATGGTGAATGCATCTTTGTAGATGTTTCCGTTGTACTGATATAATATAATCTCTGCACCTCATCATATGAATAAGGCATAAGCTTTTGAGAGCAGGCTTCAGCGTAAAAATTATATGTGACACCTAAGGGCTGTAACTGTACGTGACCAACTTCCAGAATATCAGCGATATATCGCACATGTTGTTGCCAGTACATATATAAAGTTCAGTATATTGTGGCTTTATTCCGTTTTGTAATGTCACTTCGATTTACTAGTGTGACTTAGTTCGGTTTCAATCACTTCACTTTACTATTGTGACTTAGTCTTGTCTTCGTGTCACCTCACTTTGTTTTGCATGCTTAGCAGACGAATGAATCACACCCGAAGCAGCCCCTGCGCTTCACTTTCTGAAATGTCGATCACCGTCCTTCACTAATAGCACGCCAAACAGCACTTACTGTACGTCAAAACTCGGAGAAAGCCCTTTATGTCGCATCGACAATTCAAATTCATTAACTTATTCACCGACTGACTGCCTTGGAATTCACTGACGCTCGCTTATATACAGCGGTCAGTGAATTCCAGAATCTTCGCGGGAGGCGGGGTGACAGAGCGAATTATCTGGTCGCGTCTCGAAGGCGCTCCTGGCACTTACGTCGGGATGAGCGAGCACAAAGGACACGTTGGCGCTCGCGGCTAGATCCTTCACAGTGTCTTGACTTGCAGTCACTAGAACTGCTAGCGTTTCGTTACATCCAGAGCTGCCGGTATCTCTAAAGAGTGGGTCTTTTATCAAGTGCACGGCGATGCACATTAATAAACCCCCTGCGCGGGCCCGTCCTCTAAACAATATGAGAACAGAAACAAGAGACGGACTATTCTGTGAAAACAATTGTGCCTGCCATAAGTCCCACAACACATTCGGTATCATAATTTATATACGAGTATTAATATCAAAACACACCTTCTATCAATATTAAATTAAAATATGTTATTAAAATGCTAAACTAAATTACTACTGTGAAATTAGAAAACCCATATTAAGCATTAACTCATTTTTATTCCGAAATTGCCTTACTTATTTTAACGCAAAATAATTTTTAAGATTAAATCGCCATAAATTAGAACTTTAACTACTTTTTATACCACATATCTAGTAGGTAGAGAAGGTATTGCTTTCCATCAAAAAATTCGATATGGGGATTTCATCTGAAATTCGTATTTTGAGGCCCCCTGAATTAAAACAAAGCATTTTTAGAAAAATGTTCTTCGGTGCACCCTTGAACAACATAACTAAAAAGCGAAATGTTCCATAAATACTAAACTTGGTATTTAAGTTCTGTTGTTTTCCAGAGATACGTCATGAAATTTTCAAGAAAATCCTTAAACTATCCTTTTACATGAAACTATTTTCGAAATTTTTATTTTCTAAAAAAAGCCTATTGTGATTATAATTCCATACATTTAAGACATTTACACGACAAATAGAATTTAAAGCAGGTGGCCCAACCGCGCCGTATTTGACGTGTGCAGATAACCCTTCATGCGTTAAAAGAGTTGCAGAACTCTACGGGGCAATTCCAAGTAAACACAGGTCATGGGGAACTGGTGCATTAGCGCCCTAAATACCCACCACGCAACACCAGCGGTTCTCAGAAACGTCCATATGGATACACGGAGACGATTGGAACATCGTATCAATCAACAGGGGCAAAATTTCGAACACATATTCAATGAGCGAAGTCAGTATAACAGTGCGTTAGATGATGATTATGATGACGCTGATAATAATAATAATAATAATAATAATAATAACAACAACAAATGACAGTTAAACCCTGCGTGCTCTCACGTTTGTTGCTTATAGTAATGTTACACAAAAACACCGAAAACACAATTAGAATAGCTATTGGCAAATACGGATAGGTCAAATAAAGACATTTAAATTATTTGTCAGTATAAAAAGTGAGTTTATTCCCTCGAAAATAAAGTCTTTGTAACTGAAGTGGAAAACATTCTAAGGTCTTTTCATATATTTTTGTCTGTCATCACTGACAGTACACTCTAGTGCAAGGTTCTATTTATGTCTATCATCACGGACTATACACTCTATTGCAAACCTGGGAAGTGCCTCTCAATAAGCGCATTCCGCTCATCGTCTTTGCTGATAAGCAAGAGGAGTAGAACGAAGCTCGCTCGCCTAATGCGCCAGTTGCCCACTGGCCTGTGTTTACTCGGAATTGCCCCGTTGGGCTCTGCAACTCTTTTAATACACGAAGGTATATTTAACGACTTGAAATACGGCGCGGTTGGGCCAGCTGGTATATTGAATTTTCTTGGAATAGCCTGTGAAGTCCTCTTCATTTCGATGGAATTTTGTATCATTTTCTGTAACGGACAAACGTTAAGAGATTGACAAAAGCTTGCTATACAAAGAAATTCAGATCCCTTTAAACCACAGAATTTATTTCAAATAACTTTTGCGTGAGATCAGATATTTCAGAGGTATCCGTTAGTACTGGTTTGAAATTTTCAATATCTTGCCATTGTCTTAAAACGTTGCCGCAATTCAATTGTTTCTCGCGATGGCATACAAGGAATATGGAATTTTAAGTCAGCATACAGCATTTCGGTTTTAAAAATGACTCTCAATTCCGTTTCAAGTATCCCCTTATGTCTACAACGATATGTGTAATGAAACTCGTTCTTCAAACTTTTATCTTGATTAAAGTGAGGTAGATAGAAAAATAAGCTTTCGTAAGAATAGTTTGCAGAAGCTACATAAAAATAAATTATAGCGAGTAGAGAAAGGCATGTGACTGTAATACAAAGCTTTTTTATATCCTAGTGACTTTTAATTTTGTGATTTATTTGGAAATATAATATACAGGATGTTTAAAAAATATGCGCAGGTATGCATTCCCCATATGTAGACAAAAACAGTCCATTACATGTGTCCGGAAGTGTTTGGTTTCTGAGTTACGACCTTCAAAACAGCGATGTTCACCTGAACGCTTTTCTTCCCGCTGCTAGCTACCTGGCAGAAGATATTAACAAGACACTTTTGACAGTTCATTCCGAGGCGAAGGGTACATTGAGTGATGTGTTTGGCGTTCGATTGAACGATTTGTATTCAAATCAGGAGTTGGCAGAAATGTACTTCATGTACGGCAAGGCGGACGGTAATGCTGCGCTGGCTCGTCGTTTGTACCCACAGCGAAGATGTCCAGATCGGAAGACATTTGAACGTCTCCATCGCTGCCTGCGCTCATGGGAAGCTTACATCTCCTGGTCTGGGGAGGGGACAACCCAAGATCTATAGCTCCAGATGTAAAGACGGAGATTTTGGATTCTGTGCACACGACCCTTTATATAAGTACACGAAGCTTAGCGTTGCAAGTAAATGTTCCTCATACGACTGCCTGGAGACTGGTGCGAGAGCAACTGTACAGGTCTGTCGCCAGCAGATTACCTGTTCGATTGATGTTCTGCCAGTGGTTCGTGCAGCAGTGTGCTACAAATCCGAACTTTCCTGCCTTAGTATTACTTACAGATGAAGCATAGTTCACACGAGGTGAGATTACAAATTTTCACAATCAGCGTGTATGGGCATATGAAAACCCACATGCAATTGTTCCATCTCATCACCAAGTGATGTCACCTTGTCATCATGTCACCTTTCAACATGTGGGCCGGCATCATTTGTGATCGGTTAGTTGGACTTCATGTATTTGTAAACAGACTTACGGGGCAGGCGTACACAATCTTCCTGGAAAACTTCATACCTAATGTCTATGGACACACTCCAATGAGCATTCATCAACAAGCTCACTTCTTGCATGATGGCGCTCCTGCACACTTCAGTCGTACCGCTCGCCGGTACATGGATCGAAGGTTTCCTGATCGATGTTTAGGTACTGTGGCCCAATTACTTGGCTACCACGCTCACCTGATTTGAACCCTGTTAATTTCTACTTATGGGGCCATTTAAAAGCGTTGGTGTATTCGTCTCCGGTGCCTCACATGAAATCCCTTCAGAATCGAATTGTGGCCGGTTGAGGAAATACGCAATACTCCTGGAATTTGGGGTCGTATTAGCACGACCATGAGACGTCAATGTGAGGCCTGTATTAAAGCAGGAGGTGGACACTTTGAACATTTTCGGTAAACTATCTGCGGTAAGAAATCCGTTCCGGTGAATATCACTGTTTTGGATGCCATAACTCAGAAACTAAGCTTCGGACACATGTTGTAATGGACCTTTTAATTGTCCACTTATGGGGAATGCATACCTGAAACTATGTCCTATATTTTTGAAATATCCTGTATACTGCAATAATAAATCAGAACAAAAATAAAAATATATTTTCTGGTAACACTATTAGTAATAAAGCTTTATTGTTAAATAAAAGTGTTATTTTTCAAAACCTCGGAAGATCCTGGTCCCATCATATTTGCCAGTGAATTCACCATTGTGCACAGAAATCAATAAAGTTGTACCGTGCAGCTGCACAAGGTCATTGCACAAATTTAAGCCACCTGCTTAAGAACAGCCTTGTTCAAAGATCTATGTTTTTCTGGCGCCCCCTGTAAGGAACTTTAAACGTGTAAATATTTAGTATTAACCCAGATTTCAACCCAAAGATATTGAAAATTTCAATAACATTGCAGGTTTTCTCTGAGCCCTGTTTCTTATAACTTTGCCCTGCTGACATGTATTCTTGCGCGACCCATTTCTTTCCCCTAGACGGCTGTTTGATTGGCGACGTACAACTCTGTGCAATGCAAGGTCAGGCGAAAAAAGGCGATATAAACATGGTAGATGCACGTACTTTCGTCATCCTGAGAGGCATGTTTAAAACAAAGGATCCTCCTACCTATTTGTTAATAAGAACTAACATGCATTTCAAATGAGTTTTCTCTGTTATACGATATATTTGATTAATAAAGCTATGAAAATGTAAATTTGAGAATTCTCTTCGTATGTATTAAGTTAAATGGTCATGTTAAACAAGGAACTATTTTGTAATGTCTAACAACCTATTCCACGACGCAGCCAATGAGAGGCAACTAGTGCACGTGACAGTTAAGATAAGGAACAAAGTTATATGAAAGAGACCTTAGTAGTCCCATGTAATATACCCTTACGTATTCCTTTAACTGCAATCATTCTTACTATTGGCTATGTCAATCATAATTCTTCCTTTATCACTATTCAAATAACCGCCAAAAGAAACAATACTTCGGATTACGTATTTAAACTAGGATTATCTTCCACATATTCTAAGTTTGAAATCTAAGATAAATAGCTTAAGCTGTAGTGAATGTGATCTTCAACTGTCTACCAGAATATTGCTTTTATCGAATTTAGTAACAGAGTTACCGATTTGTGGTTGGGTATGTGAAACACAAATACAAATTTAGGTTTCATGGAGAAGTATTTTTAAAATCCTTCTATATAACTTAGCATTTTCCGGACTATGTTAGTCCAGAATTACAACATTCTATGTTTCGTAATGTTGCTCTGAAAATTTATTCTTGTTTTGCTTCGACATATTGTATTTTCATTTGCGAGTATTGTCTAAAATAAATACCTATTTTGCCTGACAGATTCGTACCCAGCTGCTGTTTAGTAACAGCCTGTTTCAGCTACAGAACATCCTTTTTCAACATTCAGTATCAAAGCACACTAATTAGCTAAATAAGAAATGTACGTAATTATAATTAAACACAGATTTACTAAGTTTTAAGCCTATCCATTATTAGTATTATTAATTACTATTATTATTATTATTATTATTATTATTATTATTATTAACAAAACAAAAGTATTATCGTTGTAATATGGTGTACAATTCTCACATGGTGCTTGCTTTCAACCCCATAGGCATTGAATATACGTGCCCCCATTACGCATAAACGTAGTTCTCTCTTCATTAGCAGATATACCTTTCTGATATACAGGATGTCTGATCCAAGCAACGGATAGTATTGAACGATGTTGCAGCTGAAACTAGAGGCGAGAAATTTGGCCCATTCTGTACGTTTCACATTACTACAGGCAAGAAAATGTACGCTGAACACACGAATTTGGTGTCACCTTAGAAATTACTACATGCTTGTGGATTTCATGACGTAAAGAAATCGTATTGTTTGTTCTGCATCAATTATCTTAGATAATCACTTAAGTAAAATCACGCAGAACGTTCCTTTGTTATACTACATTTCATCAATGATTATTGCGAATCGCTTTTTCTGATTGCTTTGATATTTTAGGCGCATACTTGCTAATTTTGTTGCATGGTTCCTGGTTATTTGCTTTTCCTAGTCACACAGCTCTGTGATATTATTCATGCATTATGATGGGTGTATCTTGCCTTCCTGGGGGCACGAGGGGTGGTCGCATGTGAAGTGAATGTGCTTTAACTGAGATGCTCTTCCCCTTTCAAAAGGGGAAACATTGACCGTTTGCGATGAATAATTTCCGATGCGCTTGGTCAGTTTTTCGAGTTTTTCTAATCAACTCACTTGTCTGACATTCAAGGCTAACTTTGTCGCACTGACTGGGGTAGGCAAGGTGTAGGTACAAACTGAAAATATGGGATGGTAGCGCTACCCTATAGAAGACCCACAGTAGAGTGCTATTTCCATAGGATGGGACAGACTAAAGGGGAGGGTTATTCGTCCCTTCTGTCACAGTGGATATTAACTCTATGGAAGTTATTTTTCATTGATAATTGTGCGGACTTTATAAAACAATTTACGAACGGCTTGAGTCACTCTTTGAGTGCACTTTAAAATTTAGTTACTCGTGATGAAAAGGTAAAGATATACAGAGCGGTAGTTTTATGGCCCCTCTGCGTATCGCGTGAATGCGTGCTCCGCATGCTGTCAACTACGCCGGGGGGTTTCCATTCTAAAAGTTTCGCGTTACTTACTCATGGGTAATAGCAACTTGCATTATAATGAGTATTAATCTTGTTGTAAGTGCTATCCATCTGCAATGATACATTCCTGGCATCTTCTGATGAAATTTTCATCCACAGACATTCTTGTCTAATTTTTCTAATTTCTGTTCTGATATTGTCTTTAAGTTAGTCTGTAGTGTGCGGATTGTTTCTATAAATTTTGTTTTTTAGTTCCTCGCAAATATAAGTGACACACAGTAAGATCAGGGGAACCAGGGGGTCTTCCAAGTTTTCGGGTGTGGAAGATTCCTGTTGAAAATACCCATGTTCTCTCTCATCATCTGACAATATTTTAAGGAATGGTGCAAGAATGTTTCTGCGATAGCTATCGAAATTTACGGTATCGCTTGAAAATATGGGCCCTATTATCCGTTTTGCTCTCACAGCACACCATACGCCAATTTTTACATAATGTAAGTGAACTTCGTGAATTAAATGAGGATTCTCTGTGTTCCAATACCTATTGCTTTGTGAAATAAAAATTGAGTTTTATTTATGGACGCTCTTTAACAGCTGTGGTCCTTAGCGTCCCATTCTATATTGGGCGTGAAAGACCGGTAATTTTGCTCAGAGAACTCTTTATCAGACTTGAGGTGATTTACGGCACGGGACCACCGGATTTACTTCCCTTCCGAAGGAAGCCATGCTAAGGATTTTTACGCCCGAAAAAATCCATCGCCCTTCGCCGGGTTTGCACTCACGACCTTGGGAACTAGAGGCTAGCATGGTAACCACTACGCCACGGAGGACGACATTGTTTTTTGAGGCAACACTACCATTTAAATGGTACCATGCCTCATCTGAGAAGATTATTAGATGTGACTCAACAGTAACCGTTAACGATATTTTGTAAATCCAGTTGGAGAAATGAATTTTGTTTCGTAATCACGAGGTTGTAATTCACGAACAATAGTCGCTCTGTAGGGTTTCAATTTTAAAAACTTAGCAGCTTTATAAAAAGAGGTTTTATAAACAATTACTTGCTCTGCAACACATCTTAGAGACTTCTCTAGAGAGCGTTCGAATAATGCACCAATTTCGTCAATTTTTTCCTCTGTTAGAACATGTCTTTTTCACTTTCTAAGTTTAGCGTTTAGTGATTTCATTGTCCGAAATTTATTCGGTTATTACGTATGTATTGTACATAAAAATGTTTGTTCAAGCGTGAATGTTTTGGAAGGCACTTGAGTGGACTAATAAAAAGATAAGAACAACAAAAATAATAAGAATAGCCTGAATTAATTCACACATAACACAGATCTTTGAATAAGCTTTCACTTTTGAGATGCATAATAAATAAACTCTGATCTTTGAAGCACGAACAGAAGATAGCAAATGACAGTTGGCATTCACAACCTATCAGCGTAGCCTTGAGAGGGCCATTCACCACTAGTGAGCTAGCTGAACAATACCGAGGTCACTGCAGTGCAAGTGAACCACACATACAAGCGATCACTGGCCGGACCAGAAAACGACCACTCTGTATTTATCATCGTTGATAAACGTGTTTCATAAAACACGCTGTATTATGGATGTGGCAAAATCCGTTATCTATATTAATATAGCCATCAAGTATTTACTGGTATGGATAATGTTTGCTGTAAAGTCTTAGTTTCTGTTTTACAGAAAATCAAGGTATTCGCTTTAGCTAAGGCAGAGGAAGTCTAGAAAATATTTGTGTGGCAATGTTTTTTTCATTACTCAAAAACGAATATTCAAATGCATATCTAAATTTGTTAGGAGCGAACCCTTCAAGGGTACAAGCCGAATATTTTCATGAAATTCTCTTACCTGAACAATTAACATTGAAAAAACTTCATTATTTTCTTCTAACCATATGAATTAAATATTAAAGCTTTGGTATATTAGTATATTAAATACATTGAATACATTCAATAGTCTGTAAAAACTCGTGAAGTGCTTTACATTCTCGTGAAACTTATACACCTTTGAAACTATAAGACACAGACAGTAGCTTACCACAATCTCACCAAAATTGAAATTGAGTTTTATTTATGGACGCTCTTTAATTGCTGTGGTCCTTAGCGTCCTATTCTATATTGGGCGTGAAAAACCGGAAATTGTGCTCAGATGCCTCTCTATCAGGCTTGAGGTTCTTTTACGTGCCGTAAATATACGACATGGAACAACCGGCTTTACTTCCCTTCTCAAGGAAGTCATGCTAAGGATTTTTACGCCCGGAAAAAATCCACCGTCCTCCGCCGCGTTTGAACACGCTGACGCTGACCTCTGACTCATCAGCTGTGGTGTTCCTGGCAGTTGCTTCAATGGACTCAGAGTCCTGGGTTCGTTGGTTGGATGGCAGGGACTTGGGGTTTGATTCGGTAGAGCTGAGGTTCTTGTTTTTCAGGGGTGATGACACTGCCTTGATGATATTAATAATACTGCCGGAGAAGTTTGGGTTATATCTTTATTTTGTTACGTAGATTCCTATCTGGTCAACCCGCCACCTTCGTCGTCGAAACCACTGTTATTCTTATTACTCTCGAAGTCGCTACTTATGTGTTTCTCCGACTAGCCCTCGAATTGCCTAGATTTCACAACTTCACTTTTACACTATCAACTTTCTGATTATTTTCTTCTAATTTCGTTTCGTCGACGTCCTCGTGGTTAATTTGTACCGGAATGTGCCTCGGCCACTGTCATGGTTAGTGTGTACTCGACTGTCTCGGCGTGTCTTTCCTCCTTCACGCCTTTCGCCAAACTCTGGAATTTTCCCCTCTCCCTTTCTTAAGTTTCGTTCTGTTTTAAGTTCAAACGTATCATATGATGCCTACGCGATCTTTCGATTGGCTATAATTTTTGTTTCATGATCTTTTTTTGTTATTGGCTACCCCCACGTGACAACTTTCACATCTGCTTCTCACAGCTTATTTTGAGTTTTAAAATCTTCCCCCGAACATTCTTAGATCGTAGATAGGGCACATCTACTTCCTCACCCTTTTAAGCCTTGAAAACCGTTGTAAACCCTGTCCGAGCCAAAAGTATAAAGGCGAGACTTCCGGTATGCAGGTTCGTTGACCATCGCAGGTAAAATACCTCTGCTTCGAGGAAGCAAACTTTGTTTCTCTGTCTTTCCTCCAAAACCCATTCCTAACATGAATTTAGCACATTTTCGTCGCTATGTTCGATCGTATATTATTATTATTATTATTATTATTATTATTATTATTATTATTATTATTATTATTATTATTATTATTATTATTATTATTATTACTCCTGGGTCTCGATAACCAGCTTCAACGCGACCCGCAATCTCTTCAAAGCACCTATACAGCTTATACCAAAGTAACGTGTATGCACTTAATAATTTCCGAAATATTCCCTACTGTTCATTGGCTGACATGTTTTCACTTTTTAAGTAGCACACTTTGAATTATTAAATGGACGTTCATTCGTTTGAGTTCATATTACCAGATCGTGCTGTCATTGCTAGCATAATTCTATCACGCGCGTTTTGAACTGGTTAGTGCTGTCTCATCATTTGAAAGACCTACAATAAAATTTATATGACAGTAAAGTAGTATTTGAAACAATTTCTTGCGTTTATTTATCGCGTTAACAAAAAGTAGGAGGAAAAACCAGCTTTTGAATGAAAAATTTATAGAATAGCCATGAAAATCAATAATAATGGCCTGAGGAAGACGAGCAACTGTTAAACGTGGCTTTATCAAAGTAGGAATGCAATTTCATGGAGAAATAAATAGCTGAGTTGACTCTACTATTGCACATTCCTACTTTATTTTTTCATGTACACATATCACTGATGTTGTGAGAGAAAGTTTGATACGTGTTGTTATGGATGTAAAATGTCTAAGTAGGGAAAGTATTGCATTCCACCCAAAAATTCGATACCCAGATCTCAACGGAAATACATGTTTTGAGGCCCCCTGAATCCGAAAAGCATTTTTAGAAGAAGGTCTGTGTGTGTGTCTGTGTATCTGTGTGGATGTGAACAGCATAACTCAAAAACGAAAAGGCTGATAAATACCAAATTTGCTATTTAGTTTCAGTATCTTTCAAAGATGCGACACGAAGATTTTCAAGAATATCCCCCCTCGACTACCCTTTACATGGAACATTTTTCACAAATTTTGATTTTCTCAAAACCGGCGATTTTTTATTAAAATATCATATGTCTAAGATATTTTCATGACAAATGAAATGTATATCTTGAATTTTCTAGGAATGTCCCCAAAAGTCCTCTTCATTCTGAATGACTTTTGCATTACTGGTAAACTGTAAGAGATACACAAACTTTTACTACACAAAAATGAAGATCTCGTTAAAACACATAATTTATGGCATATATATTATTTTAGTCGAGTGAACCATTTCCAAGATATTCCTTGCTATTTGTTTGAATTTTCCAATACTTACACTTTTTCTCAAATGGGAATTCGTTATTGTTTTTTATGTCCTGGACATACAAAGAGAATGGAATGCTCCACACAGCAACCAGCTCTTAAAAGATTTGACTATCGCTTAAAGCCTACCGTATTCCCCTTGCACCTATAAGAAAATTAGCAATAAGATAGTTTCTGCAACTTTTTATATCGATTAACATGAAGTAGATGGAGAATAAGCGTTTGTCAAAATAGTTTGTACAAAAGTAGGGAAAGTCATGTGAGTGTAACACATCAGTATTTTTGTAGTATGGTATGCTTAAAAACAGTTATTCACTTTTTTAAGAAAATTTTATCCCCATCATAAACTTTTTAGGACAAACAGCTTTGTTGCATCAGATTTATAAATTTGGGCAGAGGCATCAGCTGCAGAATAAAGAGTGATTTTTTACAAACCTCCATTAATGGAGTCTTTTCGTAGACCTGAATTGGCCATTCAGAAAAGGCCAAACCAAACCAGAATGGTTCTGCTGTGCCAGCGCCAGATCAAGAAATGGTTTGGACATCAAGTATAGAGGAAGCAGCCCCGAGCTGCAGATAAGGACATGGAGAGAGGATGCATCATGAGAAATGGGCTTACGTCACGACGAGCGATGGTTTGGGATCCGAGCAGAAGCACCCCGAGGCTCAGGTGGTCACGAGCATTCCAGACAATGGTGGGTGGTGGGTGTACAATGGACTACAATAGCAGGAGACTGTGTGGGGTGGAAACAAACAACCTTAAGCTTAAGTCATTAAGTGTATGCAGGTGTCGGTGTAAGTGCGCATGTGTCTGTATGGAGTGCTAGTGTAAATAGTATAATTAAAGTGAAGAGAAGGACAAACTAACGGCGAGTTGCTCACCGAGTTCCTCTGAGCTAGTAAGCCTACCTGATGGTCCTTGCATTAGCGAGTAAACGAGCGCGAAATACCATAAAGTTAGTCTAGCCTGTTGGCTGGACTGCAGACATAGTTGAATATGGTCGAATATAAATCCCATGGTGTTCTGAAGCGAATATTCAGTTTAACTTGCCCCATTCCTTGCGTGACAACCGCCAACACAGAACATACCAGTAATTGTTGCCACTTATGTAATTCAGACTCATATATCAAGTGACCCAGCGAGGTCACCATACCTGTATTAAGCGCAATAATTAATTTTCTTACGAATAAATAATGCCATTGTTTTATTACTTTATTATTAAATAAAATTCAGTTTTATACTTTATGTAGTGGTTGTTTAAATATTAATCGAAAAAAATATGTGTTACACTCACATGACTTCCTCTACTCTTGTACAAACTAATTTTACAAACGCTTATTCTCCATCTACTTCATGTTAATCGAGATAAAGCTTTGCAGAAATCTTACTGCTAATTTTCTTGTAGGTGCAAGGGGAATATGGTAGGCTTTAAGCGATAGTCAAATCTTTTAAGAGTGGTTGCTATGTGGATTTCTGGTTGCTCTTTGCATGTCCAGGACAACGAATAACGAATTCCTAGTTGAGAAAAAGTATAAGTACTGGAAAATTCAAACAAATAACAAGAAATATCTCGGAAATGGTTCATTCGACAAAGAAATGTATAGGACCTAAATTGTGTGTTTTAACGAGATCTACATTTTTTGTGCATAAAATTTTGTCAATCTCTTACGGTTTACCAGTTATGCTAAATTCATTCAGAATGAACAGGAATTTTGAGGACATTCCTAGAAAATTCAAGATATACATTTAATTTGTAAGTATGAAAGTATCTTAAACATATGACATTTTAATGAAAATCGTTAGCCATTTTTGAACAAATCAAAATTTTCGAAAAATGTTCCATGTGAAGGGTGGTCTTGGGTAGGGGCATTTTCTTGAAAATCTCCGTGTCGCATCTTTGAAAGATGCTGAACCTAAATACTAAGTTTTGTATTTATCCGACTTTTGGTTTTTGAGTTATGCTGTTCACAGACACACAGGTACACACACGGACCTTATTCTAAAAATGTCTTTTTTTATTCAGGAGGCCCCAAAACATGTATTTCCGGTGAAATCACGATTTGGAATTTTTGGGTGGAATGCAATACTTCCCTTAATAATAAGGGTGATCATGACGACATTGAAGTATCGATATGGCGCTCGTATATGAAAGTCTTACTCAAGGTACCATTATGTTCTACTGAAATAGATTATCAGGGCCCGCATTTTGATGACCTAAAAATGTTTGATAAATGACCTATAAAATGATTCTAAAATACTTAAAGAATTACATAATAATTACAAACAATGACCCAAACTGAGATTTATTTAATTTAGTGTACAAAAAGTTATAAATCAATTTATATATGAACATAACTGCTATACAACTAGAAAAATCTGATGTGATATATTCACTTAACTATCTCTACCCTCTATGCTTATTATTACTAAAGCTTATTTTTCTATCTACTACATTTTAATCCAAGTAGTCTTTGCAGAAATGGCTACGTTGCACATTTCGTTATATATACGAACAGAATAGTGATACTCAAATGTTTAAGACATGTACGTTATATGTTGGCCTTAAAATTCCATAATGTTTCCATGCAGCAACTGAAAATCGATGGGACTTAAAAAGAATGAATACTAGTGAACAATTCGAACCCTTAATAACGGATATCTAAGAAACCGCTCATGCCAAAAAAACTTACATGAAATAAATCGTGTTTTTTAAAGAGAATACATTGTGTGTACGTTTTCGTCTATCGCTTAACGTTTACCAGTTATGCAAGATTATACAAAATTCCTTCCGAATGAAGAGGAATTCTTAGGCTATTCCCAGAAAATTCAAGATATACATCTTGTTTGTCATGCAAAAATCTTTAATATATGGTATTTTGATCAAAATCGTTAGAACCATTTTTTAGAGAATAAAAACTTTCGAGAAATGGGTAGAAGATTGGAGGAATAGTCTTGCAAATCTTCATGTCGCATCTTTGGTAGGTACTGAACCTAAATACCAAGTTTGGTACCTATGCAACTTTTCGTTTTTGAGTTACGACTGTTCACAGCACACAAACACAGGTCTTTTTATACAAATGCTTTTTTCGTTGAAATCTCCGTATGGAATTTTTGGGTGGAATGCAATACCTTCTCTATCTACAATGTACGTGGTAGAGAAAGTAAAAATTGTTTTTGAAACAGCTTATACAAGCCTGTAGCATTAACCCTTTTGAGATTTCAGACTATACAAAATTCATTGCGAATGAAGAGAATTCACAACCTATGGCATAAGGATAAGGGCAATAGCAACTTCACTGTACGCACTCGTTAACGCGAAAAAGGGAAAACTGGCCTGTCTCATCCCTAGTTTGAGACATGAATTCATAAATGTGATTATACCTGCCCTCTCCGCCCGCAAGCAATCCTTTCCAGACTAATCGTTAAATAAGAATGCGGTTTTTCTTTCAAGAAGGCTAGTAAGTAAAAACAGTTATATATGTACATATGTACAAAGTTACTCCTATTTCTCAGTTGAATAGTACAATTTCTGATGTTTGAAAAGTTATACTTGTGTAAAATGTCAACAATATAAAACTATGTATATATTGGGTATAAATGCAATAAATGACTAAATAAAGAGCAAGAAAATGACAAAACAATGGCATAAAGTCGAAAATGTCCTAAAATAGAAAATGGCATAGAGTGACGAAAATGGGATAATATGCATTTTTATAATCTGGGATCCATGATAAGGTTTTATGTAAGTACACATTAGCAATGCCTATGATGCAACGATTAAAATATGGCATGTCATCAGAATCCGAACCGTAATAATTAGTAAAGGGGCATTGTACTCATAAGCAGAGGGCGTTGGATTTTTTCGGGCGTAAAAGTCCTTCGGAAGGGAAGTAAAGTCGGTGATCCCGGTCGTAGATTTACATCGCTGTGCCAGTACTCAGTGTTAAATAAATATACAGACCCTTATG
Organism: Deroplatys truncata; assembly: GCA_030765065.1. Lineage (NCBI taxonomy): Eukaryota > Metazoa > Arthropoda > Insecta > Mantodea > Mantidae > Deroplatys > Deroplatys truncata. The sequence continues at coordinate 107,538,226 of CM060990.1, read as the reverse complement.
GTTGTTAAAATAAATATACTAAATCAAGAATAGGCGAAAATATATTATGAAATACATTTGATTACTAAAAATCTGATGTGATGCATTCACATGACTTTCTCTTCCCTCTATCGCTTATTAGTGGGTATAAAACTATTCTTACTAAATTTTATTCTTCCATCTACTTCATTTTAATCCAAATAAACCTTTGCAGAAACATCACACATTTCATTATAGAGACAAAGGGAACAGCGATAATCAAATGTTTAAAAAACAGACGCTATATGCTGGCCTTAAAATTTTATACTGTTACCATGCAATCCCGAGAAACAACTGAATGCTGTAAGAATGACCAAGTAATGAATAATTTGAACTATTAATAACGGATATATCAGAAACAATTTATGCAAAAAGGATTAGGATTAGGTTTCAACGCGGAGGGGGACTTAGCACGTCGACCTACACAAATCTATTGTACCTATGATCCGGACGGGGCGCCTCGGGGTGGGAGGGATGAGATGAGAGGAGACCAAGGACGGCCGGAACAAGGGGCACGGCAGGCAGAGGGCAGGGTCTCTACCATTTACAGATTTAAACTCCCCGGATGGGTACTGGTGCAGCCATCTACCCTTCCCACCTGTGGGCTTACACATCCCCTGGGGGACCCGGAACCCGGAGACCGCCCCCATTCCGGGAGACAAAGGTTTCCACAGAGTATACTTTTCCTCTTTATTTGTCATGTAAATACCAATTATATAGGTGTTTAGAGCCACTTTTTTTTTAGAAAATCAAACATTTCGAAAAGTCTTCCATGTGAAGGGTAGTTTGGTGCGAGGGAATTTTCATGAAACTCTTCGTGTCGCATCTTTAAAAGGTACTGAATCTAAATGTCAAGTTTGGTGTTTATTTCACCTTTCGTTTTTAAGTTATGCTGTTCAGAGCGCGCGCGCGTGAACCTTTTTCTAAATATGTTTTTTTTTATTCAGGGGGTTCAAAAAATGTATTTCCTGTTAAATCTCGGTATCGAATTTTTGGGTGGAATGCAATACCTTCTCTACCTAATATGCACGTGGTAGAGAAAGTGCGCGACATACAGCTCGGAATCAGGAGTGATGATACCGCTTGCATCGTCTTCCAGATTTATAACCCGCCTGTCTACAACTTGGATCAAAGCATTCACAGACACACCAGTTGCTTCCGATGTTAATTTAATGACATCCTTAACCACAAGGATATAACGCTCAAACGGAAAGTTAACACTTCATGAACTATCGTTTTTCACCTGTAAGGCTTTGAAAATTCTATGTTTAATTACATTGCTCTACCGAGTGCCGCAGTTGTCACCCATTGGTTCTTTCGGGGGTTTCCCCGGGTCGCTAGGCGAATGCTGGGCAGGTTAATTACATCCCCCGTTAAGTACATTTCCTGTCCCTTCATTTCACCTCCTTTCTCATTTCACTTCACCTTTCATCTGCTTGGTTATTTCAGGGTTGTAAGTGTCGGTAGGAGTCTCGACGTTGCATGGCAGGGGAAAACGATGCTCTCTGTAACACTTCGTCCCCCGGAATGAGGGCGGTCTCCGAGTCCCGGGTCCCCCATTGGGATGAGTAAGGCTGCAGGGGGGAGGGGAGCCGGTTGTACAAGCTGCCATACAGGGAGTTTCAACCTGGAAAATGTAGGAACCCTGCCCTCTGCTCTGCCGTGCCTCCTGGACTGGCTGCCCTCTGTCTCCTCCCACCTCACCCGCCCGTTAGGGGCCTAGGCACAAAAGATCTCCTTAGGTCGAGGTGCTAGGTCCCCCTCCGCTCCCAGTACTAGTTCTAGACTACTCTGACCTTCCGCGCACTCGGCATGACCGCAACATAAACAATACTGCATTAACATGACTGTTGCTTCGGTCCAGTCAACAAACGAGAATGTCGATGGCTCCATTCCCATGATAATAACTAGAAGCTAATTCTTTAAGTTATGTTTAAATGAAAAGATTATTCAAATGCTATTATTATTATTATTATTATTATTCCCAGTCTTTGAAGTAAAAAAGGAGTTATAATATGTGCAGTGCAGTAAAGAACTAGGTATTTATATTCACTTGAAAGGTAAGCTGCGGCGGTGGCACGTGCATTTGTTTACACCTGGATCCTTTCTTGGGATGGATGTATAGTGAGGTGGACTTATCCTCTGAATTTCGAATAGGGCAGTGAGAATTGGTTGTCAAGAGAGTATTGTAACACTCTTATCGTGCTCTGAAATATTACATGCTAAGCAACCGTGTTTTAGTTGATGCTGATCTACAAATAATAACGGTACTTGAGTACAAATTAGAAATGTCGAATCTTATAGTTATCCGGTTGTGTTGGGGTTCTGCTTCTTTCACTGCAGGTCGTTTGTGGCTAGTGTCATACGGCGATATCGTTATTTGTGTAGCTTTCGATAAGATTAAATTAAGGGGAGTAGAAGGGGTGGTTTTCGCGATTTTTTCCCATATTCGGGTTTTAATTACATATGAATATTTCAAATCCTCCACTCATTTTGGTAATAAGTACACCGAGGTACTTTAACCTTAAATAGTTTAACATATATTATGTGTTACATTCACATGACTTTCTCTACCCTCTATCGGTTATAAGTGTGTATACAAATTATTCTTACGAAAGTTTGGTTTCTTATTTACTTCATTTTAATCCAAATAAACTTTTCGGAAATAGCTTCATTACTCATTTCGTTATAGATACAAAGAGGATAGAGATACTCAAGTGTTTTAGAACTGGACTCTATATGCTTGATTTAAAATTCCATACTTTTTCCACAACATAGCGAGAAACAGCTGAAAATCGACGGGACTTGAAAATAACGACTGTATTAAACGGATATCTCGAAAAAGGCTAATGCCATAAAAGGTTATTTGAAATAAATTGTTTGTTTTAGAAGGATCTACACTTTCTGTGAAGTACGTTTTCGTCTATCGCTTAACGTTTACCAGTTATACAAGATTAGGTATATAAATTTTCTCAGGAATGAAGAAGACTTTACAAGCCGTTCCCAGAAAACTCCAGATAACTCAACTTGAGAAAACTCAACTTCAGTTGTCATATAAATATCTTTAATATATGGTATTTTAATCAAAATATGTAGAGCCATTTTCAGAAAATCAAAAAAATCGAAAAATGTTTCACGTAAAGGGTAGCTTGGGGTGGGAGGATTTTCTTGAAAGTTTTCGTGTCGCATTTTTGGAATGTACTGAACTTAAACACCAAATTTGGTATTTATCCAAATTTCGTTTTTGAGCATGCTGTTCACACACACATAGTGACATTTTTGGATTTAGGGGACCTCAAACCAAGTATTTCCGGTCAAATATTGATGCATAATTTTTGGGTAGAATGCAATACCTTCTCTACCTATTATGTACGTGGTAAAGAAAGAAAAAAATCATAGTTTTTCATCTGATAAAGAGAATTTGATGTTTTCTTCAATTAACTGTTAAAGTATTGTTGAATATACCTTGAAAAAATCAGCTAATTGTCTTAAAACATATAGATAATGGGTCATAAATTAATATTAGAAAGATAGGGCACTTCGACTCCCCTATAAGAATATATAGTGATAATTTAAAACGTGAGCTATAGTTTTGGAGACATAACACTTAATTCTAAAGTTTTGATTTGTATAAAGCATTCGTGCATGAAAACAGAAGTATTTCTTAAAGATTCACTGCTCATTCAATTAGTCAGCTACCATGCACATTTTCCCCCATCTGGAAGCACTACTAGGGGCGCTTTCACCCTCGTGAGCTCCTTGTGGACCAATTTCAACAGGCACTTGATGGAGAAGTAGCGGCTCGATCTTGCAAACCGCGCCTAAGAGAGGGTGTGGGGAAGCCGCAAGCTGCCTATCTGCCACTTTCACTCTTCCCATGACAATCTGTGTGAACGGATGCAAAGAATGCAGCGGCCTTGCAGTTAGACCTGGCTGTCTTAAGCGTAAACATAGGTGGAAATCCAGTGAAAATTTTCCAAAACTGTATTTTCTGTTTATAGGTCTTTATTAAGAGTAAATAATCTAGATTCATAATATGTATTTGTTGACTAGTACTGATGAGTATTAATAATTTTTACACGAGTTTTTAAATATGCCTGCACGCCCCAGATAGACCTTTAGAATTTCAGAACCGTTTTTCTCGCCTTATGTTTTGTCTACATATTTACGCGTTCAGAATGTTCCGCGATGCAATTTTTGTTCAGTTTCCTTCCAATTTTGTGAAGAAACACCCAAAACTATAAGTATACAAATGAGGGAGTTTGTTTTTATCGACTATCTTTGGAGGAATATTAATTAGAAAATCTTATTAACATACTGCAATTAGTGAAAAATGTGTTTTTTATTGTTTCTCATACACTTGTTTTTTTCTCGAAATCAAAACACAAATAACAGCTTATTTCCAGCATTTTGCCTTAAATGCTCATTAGAGTTAAAATGGAATTTTATATTGGTAAAATAATTAATTAAACAATTAATAACTTGAAAACTGGAGATATTTTAATGCAAATTTGTGTACATGTTAATGATTTGGTGTGTTACTAGCGGTAAAAGTTAGCCCATTAGAGAGTTCGGCGACAGAGATAGGACGGTTCGGCTGTGTTCGGCTCCACACCATTCCATAAACACGTCATCACGCATTGGACCGGTTATAATTTGAGCAGGCGGTTTCTAGAAATTATTAACAGTCCCAGTCGTAATGCGGAACTCACTAGAAGAACTCATTGTGCTTGCATAAGCTGGTGTGTAGGAGGAGAATCGGACACAGGAGGAAACACAAAGCAGAAAATAGAAACAGGTTTCGATTGCAGGTTATATTTCAGGATTCAGCGATTTTTAAAAGGCGGGTCGCTATGTGATGGCTTTGAAATTCCGTTTCTCTTTACATGATCACGAGAAAAAAACGAATTACTTGTAAAAAGTTTAGTTTTAAGTATTTGGAAATTCAAACCAATAACAAAGAATATCTCATAAATGATTAACAACCCCAGTAAGTGTTATGTACATAAATTGTGTGTTTCAACGAGATTTACATTTCTCTGCGTAGGAAGACTTCGTCTATCTGTTACGATTTACCAATGATACAAAAGTCATCCAAAATTAAGAGGATTTCACAGTTATATCCAGAAAATTCAAGATATATATTTTGTTTGTCATGGAAATATTTTAATTTTAATAAAAATCGTTCAGAGTCATTGTTGAGAAAACAAAAAATAACAAAAAGGTTGCTATGTAAAGGGTAGTTTGGGGTGAAAACCTTCGTGTTGCATCCTCGAAAGATGTTAAACTTAAATACCAAATTTGGTACTTAACCAGCTTTTCCTTTTTGAGATGCATTGTTCAAACACACACACGGAGCATTTACCAAAATTGTTGTTTATATTCGTGGAACCTCAAAACGTGTACTTCCAGTGAAATTTCCATATCGAATTTTTGGTTGGAGTACTATAGGTAAGCACCGAGCGAGATGGCATCGTGGTTTCGTGTGCGATTCGCATTCGGGAGGTCTTGGGTTGGATACCCGGCGACAGCTCGTTCTGAATCATGGGTAATTCGCGGTTTCTCCGGGGTCGGCAAGCGGTTTCTTCTCTACCACAACTTCCTTTCCATAATTTCCCATTCATTCGTTTCATTTTCATTTTTCAGGTGCGTTTCTAGGTTTCGTGGCGTATGGCGGTGCCGGACAGATGGCACGGATGCATGCACAATAAAAAGAGTATTTCCCGTGGACACCAGATGGTTGCTTGATTGGTAGCAGTAGGACGGGTCTGCGAGTTGGAAATGCTAGGGACTTCCGCACGTCTCTTGACCTGTCTGCCTACGACCTGTAGCCTCCTGTGGTCACTTCACCTCATTCCTTCCTCCTAAGGGGTGGCAGCCGCAGGTCACAGCGCGCATGCTGTCCCCCTCCGTTGAATCGCCTCTACCTCTAGTATAGGTAAGCAGTAGAGAAGTTAAAAAATACCTGCCCATTCCTCACGTTTTTCAGAAATAAATATATAAATATATATACTGTCCTTTCTAAAAAAAATTAAATTAAATTGAGTTTTATTTATAGACGCTCTTTAACTGCTGTGGTCCTTAGCGTCCCATTCTATATTGGGTGTGAAAGGCGGTAATTTTTCTCAGAGGCCTCCTTATCAGGCTTGAGGCTCTTTTATGTGCCGTGAATCTACGACACGGGACCACCGTTTTTGCTTCCCTTCTGAAGGAAGCCACGTCAAGGATTTTTACGCCCGAAAAAATGCATCGCCCTCCGCCGCGTTTGAACCCGTGATCTCGGGAACTAGAGGCTAGCATGGTAACCACTACACCACGGAGGACAACACTGTCCTTCCGGTTGCCATGGTGAGCTAATCAGATGCCTCAGAGGAAAGAGTGTTCCCTCGTAGTTCCTATGAAGATTTGATTTTGGGCATTTTTCCGCATGATAACGCTATACAAATTCGGGATAAAAGCAAATCGACACAATTTCACAGGTGCTCAAAATCACTTTGGCCGCTGAAGTCAAATGGCCAAACGGTTTTTATTCTTGAGAAGGCAGTTTTTTCTTTTCCGTTTTTCTTCCGTCCCTTACCGAGAAGTGGATTTCTCCGTTGCTTTTCTTTACTCGAATAGATGAAAAAAAAAAAAAAAAAGATCAGCAAAATAACGGTCAAAGGAAATAAGCGGCCCGAAGATTTTTGGTACTTTAGTATTACATGTTTGAATTTAAGGAAAATCCAAGGATAAGAAAAACAACAGGTCAGGTTTCGCACACTGCATGTAAGGTAGCACGTGAGTGATCGAGTAGTTGTGATGGAAGTGGTTAGTACTGCTATGGTTACCGAACGAGGTAGCGCCGCAGTAATGTCTGCGACTTGCATTCGGGAGGTCCCGCGCTCGATCCTCAGCGATCGCCCGCTCTGACCCATGGTTTTTTCGTGGTTTCCCCGGATCGGCAGGCGAATGCTGGGGTGGTTCATCTTCTACCACGACTCTTCTACCCCTCATTTCCTGTACCCATCATCTTCCTTGTCATCCGTTTTAGGATTGTAGGACCAGGCGACGGTGTTCGGCGGATTGCGGCTGGACGGTGGCCATGCGCTCTGCGGAGGTTTCTTCCTGACACGTCCAGGTACAGCTCGGCTAGGACCCACCTCCGAGTATTTTTGGGCAGGGGCTCCTTCGGGGACCCCCCGAAGGCTCGAGCCCTATAGGTGGACCCAAGCGGCGTTGGATGCATTCATTCTGGAAAGATTAGGGACCCCGTCCTCGCTTGCGCCCGTCGTCATCCGGATCTGATATGCCCTTTGGGTCTCTTCCTTCATCCGTCCCTCCTAGGGGTCAGGCAGAAGCACAAGGGGCCGGATGACCTGCGTGAGATGCTCTGTCCCGGTTTCGGGGGCACCTCCGTTCGTCGTCGTCACCACCACCACCATGATTACGCATACCGGAAGTAAACAGAGACATTAAGTGGTCTTGTAACATCGGTGTGTGTGAAAAAAGGTTCCAAGAAACATGACAGAAAATTAACGAGAACAATTATGTTTTGAGAGCCTGTTTACAAAGCCTGCTTAGAGGTTGATACGGTAATTATTATTGAAGAAGATACAAATAATTAAATAAAGAAATAGTAGTAAGATAGAGAAATAATTGCTATAAATAATTTCCGTATATTAAATCAATGTATAATGTAATAAGCTTGAGTTGAAAGATTTGTCCGCAGAAAAAGGTCATTAGCGAGCCATGTTAAGCAGTCAATTAATAGTCTGAGAGCAAACGCGTTTGGCATAAAGATTTTTGGAATGCAGTTAAGGTTTGGGTTCAATTCTGTAAAAGAGAAAGGTAAACGAAATTCTTAGATTCGGAGGGCTATTGCATAGTAAGAGTGCCAGAGACGCACATGTAAGAGTTTTAAGACTGGGTCCAAGAGAAGTAACGTTGGTGGGGTAGCGATAGGTAGGCGGAGTTCAAGTTAATAAAAGAACGTGTATTAATAAAATTAGCGTCTTTCTTTCTTTTCTTTCGTGTACAACCTTAGGGGCTTACGGTCTTCGACAGTTCGTACGTAGCGCCTAAGACCGCGCTGGGTTATCAGTTACTTAGCGGTAGCCACGGGGGTTTTACCGGTAAGCATTTAAGCGACTTAAGGCAAGTAACACTTCTAGTTTATTGCGGAAACAGTTATTATAGACTGTAAAATTAATACTGCAGAAGTTAACAGGTATAACTCAATAGTTATAGTTTCCAGTGCTACGATTCATAATCGGTTTCATTCCTTATCTTCAAACGGTCGGCAACTCGCTTCAATAGCTCAAGTATTAGATCACATTAAATTTATCAGTCAATTTAAACTGGTGTTATCCTTTCTCACTACGCCCACGCATACCCCGAGAGAAAGATCTCATAGCCAACCACTGTAGCAGCCAGCAGCAGAATCATCAGTAGGTATTGGAGACGACGGGCATTCGTCGTTAAACTTGGCGACCATCGCGGGGCTGGAAACGGCTTCAAGGTAAAGAAGCGCACATATCAGGCAAAAAAACAGAGCTCGGGAGGAAATTCTTTATTTCTCAGTTATACAAAGAAGAAATGGAAGAACTGCACAACAAATGATACGACTTTATTACAGAAATGCCAAACCAGTTGTCAATAAAAAGGAGGATGTATCATCAGGGAATTAAATTCTTGTAATCCTAGGGAACGTAGAAGCCACGAAGAAATTTTCCTTGACGACGAAATGCTGAGGGGAGGATGAACGACTGGACCAACTTCATTTTTCGCGACACTCTCCTCACATTCCATTCATTTACCTGCTCTAGAAGGCTGACCGCTTTTTCACAGGCTGCAGTTTTTCAGCGACACTGATGGACCAGAGCTGTAACGTGGTTTCCTGACATAGACTGTTGCGCTATAGTTACTTTTGGCTAGAATAGCTTATGCATGTCAAAAAGTCGGCAAGAAACGTCGGAAAAAGAAACGCAGACCTAGAGGTGATTATTTATTGTTTATTTTGTCACCATAGCTTGTATCTTAAATATGCATGTGCGGTCAATGACCCATGCACTAAATACTTGTGTAATAACTTCAATAATTTGAAACTAATAAATATACCTCAGCCACCCACCCAGTCGTCCATCCGTCCGTCCATCCAGCCACAATTTCGTGACATGGTTGTAGCAGCTTCACCTTCACGAGTTCTCTTTGCACCAGCTCCCTTCTCGTAAGATAAGCATTACGCTGATATCAAAGTAAAACATCTAATGTGTTATATTCGGATGAATTCCTCCACTCACTTTCGTTTACTGTTATATAGCTTCTACAAATGTTCTTACCAAAGCTACCTTTTCTACCACGTACATAGTACATTCTACCCAAAAATTCGATATAGAGATTTCATCGGAAATACATGTTTAAGGTCCCTGAATAAAAAAAATTAGAAAAATGTGCGTATGTGTGTCTCTGTGTTAAACAGCATAATCCAAAAGTAAAGTATCGGACAAATACTAAACGTGGTATTTAAGTTCACTACCTTCAAAAGATGTGACACAAAGATTTTCAAGAAAATCCCAAACTAAATAACCCTTTGACGGCACACTTTTCGAATTTCTTGATTTATTGAAAAATGGCTTAATGATTTTGATTAAAATGCCATATATTACAGATACTTACATGGCATCACACGCCGAGACCTCCCGTTGACACTTGCAACCCTAAAAGAGACTAAGCAGATGAACGGTGAAAGGAACTGAGAATGGAGATGAAATGGAGGGACAGGAAATTCGGGGGATGTAATAATCCTTCCCAGCATTTGCTTGGCGCCCTGGGGAAACCCTCGAAAAAACCCATGAGTCAAGAAGGTCGCCCACGGGAATCGAACCCACGACCTACCGAATGCGGTTTACAGACGTTACCGACTGAGCCGGAACGGTTAGTCTCGATTAAAATGAAGTAGATATGAAAATAAGCTTACGTAAGAATTATTTGTATGCCCACTAATAAGCAATAGAGGGTAGAGATAGCCATGTGAATGTAACATCAGATGTTTTTCTATCTACTTCATGTTAATTAAGATAAACATTTGAAGAAATACTCCAATATACATTTCTTTCTAGGTACAAGGGGAATGGAGGTAATCGAATCGATAGTTGTTATTTAAAAGCGGCTCGCTATATGCTGGCTTTGAAATTCCACGACATCGTGAGAAACAAGACTAAAATATGACAATGTATTAAACATTTCTACTCAATAATAACGAATATCTCGCAAATGACTGGTGCCAAAGAGATCTACATTTTTTGTGTCGTACGCTTTTGTCTCTCTCGTAAGGTTTATACAGTGCGGTCGTTTTAAGGTAAGGCAACAGACCGTCTATATACATAGCGCGCTATACTGCAGAGTCCTGTATTTTTCCGATGCACAACTGGCGGCGCATGACATTTTCAGGGTTATCTTTATCAGCTGTGCTTTAGTCGCTGCATTGTGTTATAGCTGTAAAGAGAATAGTGCATCTCAAAGGTGAAAGTTTATTGAAGACACCTGTGTTGTATGTGATTTGCTTAAGACTTTTAATATCTTGTTATTAGTAAATTGCAATACCTGCCGACAAATTCACGCTTGAACAACGAATTTTTATGTACAATACATAGCATACAGCGAATCATGTAGACAGATGTGTAGACAATTTCAGGATGAATTTCCTGGTATTCCAGTTCCGAGTAGAGAAACTGTTAGACGTCTGGCTAATAAGTTTAGGACAACGGGATCACTAAACGCCAAACTACAGAAGTGAAAACGAAAGGTTCTAACGGAGGAGAAAATTAGCGAAATTGGTGGATCTATTTGTGGGTGACCAAAAAAAATAAGGTTTATAGGAACAATCCCCATGCCATAGACGGACTTAAGGACAACATAAAAACACAAATTATGAACATTACGCAAGAATGCGTTCATAAAGTGCACATTATGCGTGTAAACGGAAGTTTCATCCGAAAATGCCAGGAATGGCTTCACGCAGATGGACGCCAATTCCAACACCACTTATAACAAGGTTAATACTCAATATAGCGCATGTTACTATCACTCGTGGTTAAGTAACGCGGGAGTTACGGAAGGAAAAATCCCCAGTGTAATAGACAGTGAGCGGAGCACGCATCCGCGCGATTCGTGGCCTCACAATAAAATGAACGCACTGTAAAAATTTCCTTTGGAGTGAAGAAAACTTCACAGTCTGTTTCCAAAGAATTTAATATGTACATTTTATTTCTCATAAAATTCTTGAATATATGTTATGTTTATCAAAATCGTTGGAGCCATTTTTGAGAAAATAAAAAATTTCTAAAGAAATGTTCCATATAAAGGCAAGATGATCTTGAACTTAAATACCAAGTTTGGCATTTATCAGAGTTTTCGTTTTAATATACTGTTCAAACACACAAATTGATATTTTGCTAAAAGCGTATTTTTGGATTCAGGGGGCCTCAAAACATGTATTTCCGGTGAAATCTTGGTATTGAATGTTGGTTGGAATACAATACCAGGTACGTAGTAGAGAAAGTAAACATTGCTTAAAATGTAGAACTCTGTATCATATATCTCTAATGGCGTGGATATAAACACTAAATGTTTAAGACACGACAAACACATATTCTGTTTTAGGCAGTATAAATGTATAAAGCATAACTATGAACATAACAGAAATACTTTTGTAACTGCTTTATAGAAACGAATCTGCATTCTATATATTAAAGTCTGCATCTTTTACCTGAAGTGCATTGCAACGCTCTGAAATAATTGTATAGTTTTAGGAGTGGCATAATAGTATCCAAATTGCAAGCTAAAATATTCCATAGGAATGACAGAAAAACAAAATAAGGCTAAAAATAGAATTTTAGCGTCACCGGTGTTCAGAACTCTGATTTTTTTCTTCTTTTAGTAGGACGATTCCTTAAAGGCCTGGGTTTGTAAAGAGTGTTGATTAGGGATTAAAATAAAAATAGTAAAATTCTAAGTTAACTTTGTAGGAGCTGCTAAAATTTCTTCAACCCCATGATTGATTCCTGCTGCAACTGAGACTAAACTAATTTATAGAATCACACAGTTTCTACTGTACAGTTGTTTCCGTGCTTGGAAACTCTGTGTACATTTTATCTTTCCACGCTCGAGGACGTACAATAAGAGCGGCAGCACAGAGCGCAGCTGCCCATACACCACCCACGAGCGATTTGCAAAGTGCAGAATACGGGCTTTTCTATATCAAAAGACGATGTCAATGCTAATCCTAAGTTTGTAGTCTTGTGTGTTTTAATTAACACGTAACTCATTTTCCGAAATGTTGGCTGTTTCTTCTCTTACCCAAATAAAGAGTCTGTGTTTAATATTAAATATATATATATATATATATATATAATATGACTCAAGCTAAAGACACCAAAGAGAAGTACAATTCAACGTTGTACACTACGGATTTTACTGTTCTAGTCCTCAAGTACAAGGCGTGTTTTTAAAGTAAGTAACTTTGTCGCAGTAATCTGTTCGTATTATCTTATTTGCTGAGCGCCTGTTATAGTTTTATTATTTTTTAAAATTTGGGTTCTTTGTCCTCCGGCTAGCTATTATTACTCAGTTGAGCAGATATCTCTCAGCAGGGCGTGTAAACGGAAAGGAGTTGTTACTGAAAGATAACACTGATAAAAGAATTTGTTTTTACACTTTTATTGCCGTCACACTTAATTAATTTCACATCTTTAATCTTGATACACGCCTGACTGAAACTGTTATATTTCCGAATAAAACTAATGTATTATTTGCTGCATACTTCACATTTCATCCGAACTGTATGACATTCACCTCACGAGAAATTCCTCAAGACTGCGCGACGTGTATCTCGTGAATTATTCTGTAGAACTGCGTGACGTGTACCTCACGACAGATTGCTGAGAACTGCGTGATGTGTACCTTGTGAATGATTCTGTAGAACTGCGCGATACTTACTTTTGGCTCAAGAATTTATACTCCCTCACCCCGAAATGCCTAAACATTATAATAGAGCTGCTATTGGTTACTAAATCGCGCCAACATTAGCGTCTGTTTTGTCAGCCAATCATAATTACTAACACATATGCTCTAGAGAAGATATTCCCTCCATTTCTAAAGAAAGGCACGCTACCCTGACGTCATTTGTTTGTCTCTTCTTAGTGATAAACAACTCAACCCTCGCTTCATTGTTACCCACTCTATTGTCAGTTTCAGTGAGGCCGTGTAAACTTATTTCCTAACAATGCTTATGGCTAACAAACATCTAAAATCATTGTCATACAATAATGTTAGTTTACACTACAATCACTCTGGCATTCACAGTGTTGTGATATAAAATACTGCCTCAACTTTTAATATTTTGCAGCTGCAGTCCCGATTTTTAGGATACGCAATCACTTACTCCATTCATTACGAAGTCAGACGCAGCGGTCAGCGATCGTCACGTTGTGTTTTCCTGTTGTGAGAGCGTTTCGAAATGTTCAAAACAATCGAACGACCCGCCGACTGTGAAGTCAGATCAGTGATTCGAATGCCCGGCCACACACAGCCAAATAAACTCAATATCTGATCCCATTATTTGGTTGGGTACAATTCGACCACCCTCCCTACAGTCCGGATTTGGCACCAAGCGATTTTCATCTGTTCCTTCATCTGAAGAAATTACTTGACGGAAAACATTTCAACACGATAATGTTGTGAAACAATAAGTGAAGACTTGGCTTTTATCACAGGCGACATCATTCTTTGACGAAGGCATACAAAAACTGGTTTTCCATTATGGAAAGTGCCTAAATAACAGCGGGGACTATGTGAAGAAGTAGTGTAAGGTAATGAATGATAATAAAGTATTTGGAAAATAATTTTCTGTTATTTTTTAAAAAAATATCGGTTCTTACTTTAACAACACCCCTCATACATAACCTCTTTTGCTGGTGGTCGTATCGTACGCCGCCATATTAGCTCAAATGTTTAACGCTCTCTTGCGATTGGCTGTTGCTTACGTTTGCATTTGTCGATGTGAATTATAACCAGGCAGATGAGTTTTAGTACGTAAACCACCAAGTTAGGAATGCACCGAGGGCTGCTGTTGAGAGAAGATGGAAGCGCTTGTGACCTTGTAGTGTTTTCTGTAAACAAATATTAAATACAGTTGAAGGCAGTACACCCTACTTCGATATCCGGCAGACCAGAATTAAGGAAAGGAAAAGAAGCAATGTATGATTAGCTATTGTTAGTGTGCAATAAAGTTACTTCATGATTTAATTACGGCATTGATGAATAGAAATTTGAGATACATTGCCTTTTCTTTTACATCGAAAACTGTAATTTTTAAAGCAATATAAGCTCTTCTTAGTATATGACACAGATCCTTTCTAATAATGTCACATTTTCCTTGTGTTTCATAAATTTTTGTTTTAAAGGTCCTTTGAGTTCTAATGTTACATTTGATGGTTTCGCCATTTGTGCTGAAATGCTCCATGCCAAATTCCACTACAAACGATGCTTACTGTCATATTTTAGATATATTGCGACACTCTCCACTGGTCTACGCATCGAATAAATGGAACAGTCCCAACGAAACTGTCTGTTGGGTTGGGAAGGAGAGTGTCCGTCACAACTCTGTCATCTATACTCCGTGCGGTAACACGATTGCTCTGTTTACTTACTAAAACCCCTCTGCCTGATGACGTTATGTCAATGCTAAAAGTCTTATGCTCGACTGTGCGAGACCTGCAACTGCGCGCGCAGCTAGAATTGAATGCCTGAGGTGCTGTATAAGAGCGTGGAAAGATAAATTGTGCTGTAGCTTTATTCATCGCAGTAGTTACACGTTAGATAACTTTAGCAGCAATTATTCCTTTAAATATTTATTTCAAAATTAAAAGTAGGAGCGGCACCAAACAATACACACAGTGTCATTGATATCATTTCAAACAAGCTATAAGTTAATTCTAGTATTAACCTTCAATATAGCAGATTTCAAGCAGATTTAATTAAAGCTGTTCTAAAAGGATCTTTATTCTGTAATTTTTTAAGTCTTTAGCTATCTCCATTCCGTTGCAGACGTACCTGATTTTCTTTCTTTTCTTATCTGCTTCTCGTCTTCCTCCTCTACAATACAAACTATTCTTCTAGGGCACTAAGCTGTAACTTTAGTTTTGAAAACTTTTCTCTAGCTGAATTTTTTAAAGCTATGCGGTGCTCATGTCTTCAATTATACTCACTTGTCTAATCCCATCACATGACTTTCGTTTGTTTTGTTAGTCCCCCACTGCCTCAGCTGCACGTATGCTACGAGCCTCGCTTTACAGATACATTTTCTCTCTCTTTCTTGCATCCATTACAGAATTCCCAATTAATTACGGCAAGTAAGAGAATTAATTTATTAAGAGAAAGAGCGAGCCACAGAAAGAAGAGGAAAAAAGCTGAAGTGGTATGTTAGTGAGTGAAGCCATGTAACGATATTGGATAGTACAAGAGAGAATGTTATGTAGGAGCAAAATATAGGCCACTGAAGCTGTGTTGCGTTTGTTCAGTTGTTATACAGAAACTAACTGAAAAGAGAGGTTGGGCATCTGCTTGTCAAGAATCTAAGGAAACTATTGTTAGTAAACAAACTGGCTTAATTTCTATCTTGCACAGTGTACACTAAAGGAGGCAAATTTACCTTTGTAGTTGTGGGTTTCATTTCAAAGATGAGTTGAGCATTTACACACTTCCTTTGTATTGTAGTGTCGCGCCGGACATTAAAGGATATTAATTATACACTACCTTCGTAACCGGTGAAGGTAGTGGACATGTGTCGCTATCAACTGCAACAAATCAGCATTTACTGCCCACCCTATTTGAACTGAGATGACCAAGTCACTGACAGTTACAAAGGACAGTTCTTTGTTAGATTTTATTTATATGTAAATTAACAGAAACATAACATCTATATTTATTAGTCCAGAATTATATTTTAAAGCAGTGATCATAAACGCCTGCAGTAGGAAGGATACAGGCGCGGAAAATGACCTTCATAGCATAGATATTTCTAATTTGAACACCACAACAGAAGTAGTGAAAATACTTTCATTCCCCGAGTCTTAGGAATGGTAATCTACGTGACAAGCGACACATAGTATAGGGCAGCTATCGTTAAATACTGAGCAGACCGATTTGGAGCTTATCTGCTCATTACATACGCGTGATGGGAGTAACTGAAGAGAGGAGCAAAAGGGAAAATGTTGACATCATTCATACCCTCCCTCGGCGAAGCGGCGGTCATATCGGAGAGTTTTACCATTGAGGATAGTGTTAATCGGCCACGATACGAGTAGGCTTGTAGGAGGGCGCCACTGCCTTTGTTCACAATGCGAATGTCATCACGGCTACGGATCATAGGGAGTGAGGGGCAAGGCGATAGGGGAATTTACAAAAAAATTTAGCTTTATTTATGGACGCTCTTAACTACTGTGGCCCTTAGCGTCCCATTCTATGTTGGGCGTGAAAGACTGGTCCTTTTACTCAGAGGCCTCCTTATCAGGCTTGAGGTTCTTTTACGTGCCGTAAATCTGCGACACGGGACCACCGGCTTTATCTACCTGCCGAAGGAAGATATACTAAGGATTTTTACGTCCGAAGAAAAAATCCATCGCATTCCGCCGGGTTTGAACCCCGACCTCGGGCACTAGTGGCTAGCACGGTAATCACTACACTACGGAGGACGACAAAGCAGGCAAAGCCTGCTCCCTATAGCCTCATATTTATGAATCCTAATATAGGGTCTACAACGGATGGGGACACCTACGCGAGATCTATTGTGCTGAACCCCCCCCCCCCTCCGTTAGGAGGAAGGGATAAAGTGAAAGAACCACAGAGACGAGCGAAAGTCCCTAACACTTCTGGCTCGAAGAGCCGTTCCACTAATGGAGTTGCCCAGAGAGGCCGATTAACGATTCGTTCAACCAAGCAAGCCTCTAGTGTCTACGGGAAATACGCTTTCCTTTAAGCAAGTATGCGCGCCAACTGTCCGGCACCACAGGCACATAGTATACTAATGTACTAATGGAAACCGCGGAACCTACCGTTCTGCGGAGAAGCAGCGCGGGAAATACAAATGTCATTGTGAATCACCTTTCACCACCACTGCCTAGGTGTATTACAATAACGCGGACATTCTTCCTCGAAACCCAAGCGTCTAGATGTCATCACTTTGAAGTGCTTACCTTGGTATTATGACTATTATTATGATGATACGTCTCACGTGGGTTTCTTCGTATTTTAACAACTTTTTCTATAATTGTGCCCCTGCACGATGCAGTGAATTATAAATAAAAATATCACATCACATGAAATTCTGTCTTAACAAGGGAACGACTTCAGACTGCAGCTTCCAATCCTTGAGAAACTTTTGCAGGGCTTAGTGAATGGTGTCAACAACCCATGCTTTGCTTCTTTCGTTTCGCAAACGCTTGGAACACCCATTAATTGGTTTCATTATGTGACTTGTTCCGCGTTGTTGGCGCCTGTCATATATGCAACCTTCGCCTTTGTTCTTTCAAAAACCACTCGGGAAGATCTAACGAGCAAAAAATATGGCGAGAAGCAAACACATGGTACGCGGTTTTGTCGCTATCCACTGCAGCGCACGATATCAGATAGACACTGATAACCCCTGTAATTATATTTAATATATTATTATTACTTTAATTATATTAGTTATATAATTTATTCACACAATGTTTTAACACATGTTTATGATCTATTAATTATTATATTGTAATTATTAAATATTTATTATATAACTATGTAACTATATATATATACATACATATACACACACATAAAGTTGCAGAGCCACATTCAGAATGAGTTTTGAAATTAATGTCTAGCACCTCGGCATTCGGTTGCATGGGTATAAGGACCACCCCTTGGGGGGGGGGGCGTAGCACCCTATGTGAGTCGGGATCCCTGGTCTGCCTGTCCGACTTCCGGGCGTCTATATCTGGAAACTGTAGCAAACTTCATTGCTGTGCCGTCGCGTCTGGTTCCGACCGCCAGATGTCTCCCTTCACCTCATTCCTTCCTCCCGGGGGCGCACCCTCGTGGGGCGTCGGTACAATAACCTCATTCCTGGATCGGTGCCGAATCCCGTCCGCTTTACAATCCACAATGTCTAGCATATCCTTGAAAACGATTTTTTTATTTTTGACAAGTACCCATATGCTTGCGATTCGTACCGTAACATTGGGTAATATTTTGGAGAGTTTAAGCCATTGCAAATAACTGTATCATTTTTAAGATAAATGTCCTATCTTGCAGATTTGGTGCTCGTTTTATGCTCTTAATATATTCCTCAAGCCTTCTTGCAAATAACTTACATTGCCTAGAGAAATACTATTTCAGATAGGTGCCACGGCAGTTTATATTTACCCATTACCGATATTAGAATATTATCGTTTCGAATGTTCAAGGTTGTTCCAACCTACAAGGGATATTTCTTGGGCACTAGCCGCGGCATGGAACTCACCAAAGAAATGGCATTCGACGGGTTTTCATAGTTTTGAGCAACTTGTAGGGTAACGTGTGGGAATACGATATCATTCTATAAATACTGTAGCGTTTCGTTGAGATTTCAAGGCTCAAGATCATGGGGTCCCTGTATTAGAGGTGCTCAAAATGGTCCCCGTTCGCACAGATACATGCATTAATGCCGCAGTGAATCTCAGATACTCAATTGTGGCAATGAAGAATTTCGTATTGTCTATTAATAGTAAAGTAACGAAGAGATTCCCGTATTTAGAAGGCTAAGTAGTCCTACAGCGCCACTAAAGAAACACCATCGGCGGTGAACCTGAAAGCTACAAATTCTTACACCACCTTATCCCACTCCCAAACTTGTTTGTAGTCTCATTTAAATTAAGGTAAATAAATGTGTCTAATTTTAACCTGTCACAACGTGATAAAGTATAATATGATTTCTTGTAGCCTGATCTCACTTTGGAACAGTGCAAAAACTTGAGGTTAAGAAAATAGGGCTTTGGAAGGAATTGAGAATGACATACGATACGGAAACATAATTAAATAGCATAAAAGCTCATAAGTAGTGCGAGAGCAAAACAAATTCGCTATTTAAACGCAGGGACTGAAATAGCTTGACGGAAGCTGTACGTTTTAAAGAAGCATGGGGTCGGAAAGCAAGCGTTTCTCTTTTGTGCAGCAATGAGATGCGAGATGATATACGACCTAGTCAGGTAGAAATATGTGGAAAGAAGGGGACAAGATAAATGGATGCAGGAATTAAAGGCTAAGGTATTATTCGCAGAAAAGTACAAAAGTGTGGAGAAATTTTCAGCAGCGATAAAGGTCATACGGCTTATAAAATTCAAGTTATGTGCCTTAAGTGAGAACTTGGTTATTACGCAGTGATTCAAAATGTATGGCATCATCTTCAATTTAAAAAAGGCACACAAGTGATTAACCATTGCAAATTCAAGTTGTTTCTGTCGTGTCATCCATCCGTATTTTTAATATTATCTTCCGACTAACATGATGACGGCCGTTTCATGTCCATCCTATTTATTGTGTGTTTTGCTTTCTAATTCTGCACAGATCGCTTGCTTTCTTTTCTAACAAAAATAATTTCGCAATATATAAGGGGTAAACGGAGAGATAATTGAAAATTGTGAGTTATTGGGACTACAGACTTCAAATTTTACAGGCTTATTGCATAAGATACATTTACATAGATACAGAAAGTGAAATAATATGAGGGATGTCCAGAAAGTAGCCTCCGTCCATGCATAGCACGAGAAGATGTGGGGGTAGCGCTGTCATTTCGACACCAGCGTGTGCAGTGACTCAGTACGCTTCTAGCTGTGCAAGGTGGAGCAGCGTACTGTCGTGTGTTTGCTAGTTGTAACCTAACAACATAAGCGTCGAAATAACAAATCCTGCCAAGTGTGAAGTGCATGTGAAGTGTGGAAAGGCTAACAAGAGCAATCCAAAACAAGCGTCGTGGTTTCTGACATCTGGTGTTGTGTTTTAGCACGACAACGCTCGCCCTCACACAGCAAACAACACAAATGAACGTTTGGCCAAGTTCAAATGGGAGGTTTTTGACCATTCCCCGTACAGCCTGGACTTAGCCCATAGCGACTTCCATCTGTTCCTGTACATGAAAAAGTGGCTTGCAGTTCAGCGCTTTGGCAATGACGAAGAGCTTCAAAATGCCAAGCTGGCTTAGTTCACAGGCGGCAGAATTTTATGCAGAGGGTATTTCAAAGACTGTGAAAAGCTATGAAAAGTGCTTGAATCTGTTTGGAGGCCATGTAGAAAACAGAGAAGAGTTGTAGTTTTTGGATGTATATAATAAAACTTTTGTATGTATACCGGTTTTATATTTATTTCAAAACAGAGGTTACTTTCTGGATAGCCCTCGTAATTGGGAAAGGAAGTTTATGAAGGACGAACTCTGCTTCCTTTGTCGGTATATCCGGCTGTAATTGGTCAAAATTCAACGTTTTCTTTCATCTCACTGTCCATTTTCTGACGAGGTCACGTAAGTTAGTCGTGACAGTTAGTAACAGCACGAGTGAGTTCGCTACTGTCGATATTTTTCCGTGGCGCTCGAACAATTAATTTACGAATATCCAACTCGCGAGTAATATTTTCTAAAGCTATTTACTCAATGCAACGTATAATTAACAATGTTTATAGAACTAAAAAGGCATAGGATTTATATCATATTATTTAACTAGGTTTATCGCATACCAACATCATAATATAGTATGACATTCTATGTTCTTTAAGAAAGCTTTCTTCGTTTCTCTGCTTTGAGTTTACAGGACATTTCAGTGCTGCATATCTCAAGAAACAATGAGGGACAGGTGGAATACGTGGATTTATTTGTGATAATCTGATTTTTAATGTGCAGTGAAACTAAAAGCGCCTCTTTTGAAGAGATGTTAAAAGAAGGGCATATAACAGCTAATGGCTTCCCAGCACAGAATTGAGGTCGCACTTCATGCGTTGTTTTCTGCGTCATTACTCTATGAAGATTTCACGTTACTTTTGCTGTTTCTGGTAAAACATATTTGTCTTCGCAGTAACGTTTGAGGTTCGCATTCAGGAGGTCTCGTGTTCGATTCCTATCGGGTCGATCACTTTGACTATGGCTTTTATCGTGGTTTTCCCGGGTCGGTAGGTTACTCGTAGGTAGGTTCCCCTTCTACCACGAATTTCCTGTCCATTATTTCCTGTCCCCATCTGTTCCTTTCATATATTTCATCTCCTCATTTGTTTCAGGGTTATAGGAACAGGTGACAGCGGTTGGTGTGTTGCTGCAGGACGGTGGAATTTACGCTCTGGAAAGACCTCCCTAGCGCTGGTGCTCGCTTCTTTCCTGTGAGTGTCTCGTCTGTTCACGGACACCCAGTTTGCAGGTGAGTAGGCGAGGTTAGCTGGCGTCAGAATTGGTATCATGTTGGAGTCGTTAAGGACCCTGTCCTTGCTAGCGCACATCGTCGTCCGGATCAGGTCGACCTTCAGGTAATCCCATCCTCCCAGGGGCCATGTTGGAAGCACAAAGCGTCCACTATGGCCTACGTGAGGTGCTGTGCTCCCGTTACTGGGGGCCCCTCCTAACTTAACATTGCTTTTCAAAAATGTTATGTGATATTATTTACACAATTAGGTTTAGCATTATAGATCTGTTTATTTGGAAATTCGACAGAATTTTCATATTGATTTTCTGTCTTTACAGTATTACATTTACCTTTATTTAAACACATTTATATGTTTGCATGAAAATTTAGATATAGACTCTTAAATAAGCTTCTTGGTTAAATGGTTAATGAAACTTACTTCAGTTATTAGGTAACCTTACTATAACTTTTGAGAGCAGGAGCAAATTAATAAAATATAACATAATGATATTAATTCGGCACCAAAATGAACAATTAAATCTACACTGTAAGGAAAATTCAGCAAAAAATCTTGCTCAGCTTTTTGGAATCTGCAAACCAGATGCGGACTGGATTATTTCTCTACTAGAGCAGTCGATGGCATTAAGTTTAGCATTCTGTTTGCAGGCATTTTATCCAAGTATAAGGTTGAATCAAACTTGAGAAAATTCAGCACATAAGGCGGGTGCTCGAACAACGGAACTTCCGCTTTTCTAGCCGCAACACCACCGCTCAGCTACCATAGCGTAATATCCCTATGATGCACTTAAGCTTGGTATTATACGAGAGTTGCTCTAAAAAGCGTTAGCAATAAATCCCGAAAATTAAAAGTACTGGGTGGCTCGGATGGCTATCGAGCAGTCGGTTAGGTGACCTACTTGTGCAAGGGCTTTATGTCCTTGAGAGTGGGTATTACTGCTCAGCTACAGCAGAGTTTCTTGTGACCTGCGTCTCGTAATTGTGATTAGTACTCCACTCGTATTATCACGGAGCGGCCACGGTACGGAAATAACGAATTAGTTGATACGAGGCGTGTTTTTAAAGTATCGATATTTTTTTAAAAAGTGTCAGAAGATTCTCCAAATATTTAATTATCATTCATTACCTTACACCTTACACTACTTCTCCATATAGTCACCGTCGTTATTCAAGCACTTGTCGTAACGGAAACAAATTGTCGTATGCCTTCGTCAAAGAATGATGCCGCCGGTGATGAAAGCCTGCTCTGCACTTCTCATTTCGCAACATTATCGCCGCTGAAATGCTTTCCACCGAGGAACTTCTTCAGATGAGGAAACATGAAAAGCGCTTGGTGCCAAATAAGACTGTAGGGAGGGTAATCGAATTGTTCCAAACCAAATGATGTGATCACATCTTGAGCTTGTTTGGCTGTGTGTGGTCGGGCATTTTCACTCATTGTTTTGCCATAAACCTCACACAATTGGCGATTAATGTTTGCCGCGTAACATTTCTCGCATTCAAAAAACGAATCACTGATCTAAATTCACAGTCGGAGGGTCGTTCGGTGGCTTTGAATATTTCGAAACGCTCTAACAACAGGAAAACACAAAGTAGCGATCGCTCGCAGATGCGTCTAACTTCTTAATGAATGGAGGAAGTGATCGCGCATGGTCAAAATCGCGATTGCAACGCTGCAGCGGCAAAATATTAAAACGGCACTTAGTTTAAAAACACGCCTCGTATGTTGTTAGTGTTTGGAGAATGTCTACGTAATGACAAATAGCATCACTTTAAAGCGAAAGCTTTCCAGTTAAATGACTGGAATAACTTTTTTTCGTCAATTGGAACTATTGTGAAATCAAGCTTGGCAGCATGCGTCAAATGGGCCACTACACGTGCAATAAAAAGACGCTGTGTTTGTAAATGCCGTAAGAAAATCTGATGCCACAATCCTGTTGCGCACGAACAGGACGGATGTCTTGAACATACATATTTGAGTTTACAGTACATCGCAATATAAGCCCCTGCAGCGACCGGAGAGTAGGCCACCCAACATACTGCTTAGTATCTGTCCGAGAAACGCTGTACATGCGTCATTGCAAGTCGTCTTTAAGGTATGGTATCTGGGATATCTGAGTTCGCCTTGAAGTTTACCGAGGTCTCGAATCAGAGAGGAAAGTTAAATGAGCTCATGGCCCACCATCTCGTCGCGCCGTGGTAACCTCAACGGAATGGAATCCCGAAGATCTGTGGTTTTGAGTTCTAACAGTGGGAGTGAGCTTTTCAAGCCAGACTACCTTTGACAATCAGGCTTGGACATTTAAAACATGAGCTGATGAGAAAAAAGAGAAACCCCACTTAATATTTCAAAGTGTTCTGCACAAATACTGAAATATTTGAAGGAACAACTAAAGTTTTAGAAATGTATACGCTGCAAAGAGTCTGATGCAAATGTTATAATTTATTCAGCTCTACAATTTGCGCATTAAGCTTTTGTGTCTTTTATGTAACTCAGTTACAGAGAAATCAAAGAGAATAAAGGGGTTTTGACGCAAAATTTACAGAAAATTTAGGATATATTCACAATGTAAATATCCAAAGCACACTGTGGCTGTTCGGTTTTCACTGTCACTTCACTAATGTGACTTAGCTCAGTTCTATTTGTCACTTCACTAATGTCATCTAGTTCAATTTTCACTCTCACTCCACTTTCCTCGCGACGTAATGAAACACGGACGAAGTAGCCTCTTCTTCCTTTTGCTTCACTCACTGAGGCGTCGAACACAGATCTCTCTAATCTCTCGCAGTAGCAGCACTCACTGTGCCTTACTCAACAAATCGCTGTCTCACTAGCGAGCACTCTCTTATATACAACCTCAAAATATTTCGGAAGCTTCATGAGAGGTGGGAAAGAAGCTTCCAGAAAACTCCCGTTATCTCTCGATAGCGCTTCTGGAATTTACGTTGGGGGTAGGCGCTCCTCCTCCACTTATCTCTTCAACCGGCCAGTTGGTCGGTCATTCGGTCGGTCGTTTGGCGGCTTTCACGTGTTAAACAAGGCCCATAGCTGCGTCAAAATATGATACTTAATACTCTTTAAACAATGACGTAGTTTCACTAGAGCTCAATAACTGAAGTAGTTATAGAAGAAAGAAGAGTTTTCTAAAAACTTCTTTACGAGTTCTTATAAGCGTAACGTACCTTATCTTTATAATCACAAAACGTGTGCTTTCCATTCACCAATTTCAGTTCCTTACAATGTTCATAGAAAAGGAAAATAAAATAAAATACTGTTGTTGTCCATATTACGCTCAGACCAGTAGCTGGTTTTGTGAAAAGTAGGAGAGACGTATTGGATAAATATCCACTTTCTTACTTAAAGTTCAGCTTATTTTAAGAATTCAGGGCTAAGGCTTTTAGTTACTTCAATTGCTTACCCGAAACTGAAAAGTACGAGAATAGTTTTCGTCAGTTTATTTACAAGTATTGATAGATGTCTTGACAGAAACAATAATATCAGGATAAGTATGCTTCCAGTTGTAATGAAGTCCGATGCAAGTGAAAAATTCCGCACCCCTTTATACCAGTTTTGATTATAAAGTCATGCAGAAATTTCTAAAGATCTACTTCTGAATTGTTAATGCTTAAATTTCCACAGTGGCAATTATTATTTTCGTTCCATTGACATATTTCAGCATATAATATTTTAGTTTTGTGTGTTTAACACACTCGATAGCGTTTTCCTTCATAAATGTTCTGTAGAAAGAAACATTTTTAGTAGCTGTCATTTCCAACAGTTCCTTTAAAAGCCTTAAAAGCAACCCCCTTCCCACGTTATTTGCTACGGAACTCTGAAGCAATATCTTACATGCAAGAAAGAGACTGAATAAGTGAAAGAGAAGAAAACTTGTTCCGAGAGAAACGTGGTTAATTTATACATACCAACCATCTTAGCAAACTTTAATTCTTGGATTGGAGAAGTACATACAGCTTGCACATAAAGTGGCACACTACCTCTCCATTACATTCAAATATGGGGACAACATGTGGATATATTCTTGTAAATGTAATATATCTCATTTTAGGACTCCAAAATTATCTAAAGAGCATCAACCCCATATCAGTTTCAAAGGATTCTGAGACCTGCTGCATATAAGGACTCGTATTTTGTGGATTTTTGGACTTAAAATAAAGCATAAGCAAACTAAACGTTTTAGATGAAATAACTCGCATTTTATATGAGTGATGATTTCATTAATGTCACTAGTTATACAGGGTGTATCTTTATTGGCGTCATATATTTGGGGGGACGTGTTCCTGACATCAAAACAGTAAAAAATTTCATATGAACATGGGTCTGAAAATTATTTATTTCAGAGTTACAACACAAAATCGAAAGTTACAAAAATTGCTCGAAGTGGCTTCCTCTTGCTTCGATGCATGCAGTAAGCCTGCGTTCCATGCTCTGGCGTACTCTGCTGAAAATTCCTGGTGTGTTTCGTATTTGGTCAAATCCAGTTTGGATACGTCCTCTCAAAATGTCAACATCAGGTACAGGAGTCGCATAAACCAAGGACTTCAAATGTCCCCAGACGAAGAAATCTATTGGATTCAAATCAGGCGATCGAGCAGGCCATGCAATGGGTCCCCCTCACCAATCCATCTTTGTGGAAATCGATCATTCAAAAACTTATGAACTATCATACTGAGATGAGCTGGAGCACCATTGTGTAAAAACCACATTCGTTGGATAATGTCCAGAGGCACATTATCAGTTAAGTGATGCAACTCATTTCTGAGAAACTAGAGATAGGTTTGTCCATTCAGACGCGGAGGGAAGAAGTAGGGACCAATAAGGTGATCATGAATGATTCCACCCCAAACGTTGAGAGACAACCTCTGTTGATGGTTGTCCTGTCGTACTTCATTAGGATTTTCAAACGTTCAGTTATGAGTGTTATGGAAATTGAAGATTCCGTCGCGAGTAATACCAGCCTCATCCGTGAATAAGATACACGCTAGGAAATTGATGAGCACAGCGCACTGCTGTAACATGCGTTGACAGAAACGTCTCTTTAGCTCAAAGTCCGCCTCATTTAATCCTTGCACACGTTGGAGGTGATACGGGTACAGAAGATTTTCATGCAGAATTCTCCAGATAGTCATCTGACTAACTCTGACAGCCATACGTCTTGTGCTTTGTGATGGGTCTGCATCCACAGCACGAAGAACTCGTTCTTCAAGCTCAATGCCTCGTACTGCTCTTGGTCTCCCAACATCCCTAGTACTCCTCTCAAATGCGCCATTATATCTCAAGCGTTGGTGAATTCGTGCGAATGTTCTTGCACACGGTAACGGCCTGTCAGTGTACCTTTCAGCAAAAGTTCACATGCTCGTGCTGCATTGCCGTCAGCACGGCCATACGTGTAGTGCAAACCCGTCTGTTCACTCATGGAATACATCTTCTTTGACCAATAACAACGAAACGGTTGATTTTCAGACCCATGTACATATGCACTTTTTTTACTGTTTTGATGTCAGGAACATGTCCTCCAAATATATGACACCAATAAATATACATACTGTATTTCTAAAATATCATAACTTGTAATATAACACTTATGGACCTTTTAAGTGTGAGGTGTTCTTTAATTATTGGATACGTTGTTCAGGAGTGAAGGAAGTATTCGGATTCTTTTTAGTTTATCTCCTTAAGTAGAAGAAACTTCGTTAATAAGATTTTATCGAAAATATGTTTTCGTTGCACTGAATAATATATATAGGGAACAAAGAGGTGTGTGTGTGGTTTCTTTCCTTTTTTTAATTTATAGACGCCCTTTAACTACTATGGCTCTTAGCATCTCATTCTATATTGGGCGTGAAAGACCGGCAAGTTTGCTCAGAGACCTCTTTATTAGGCTAGAAGTTCTTTTACGTGCCGTAAATCTACGACACGGGACTACCGGCTTTACTTCCCTTTCGAAGGAAGCCGTTCTAAGGACCTGTAGGCACGAAAAAAATCCATCGGCCCACCGCCGGGTTTGAACCCGCGACCTCAAAAACTAGAAGTTAGCATGGTACCTTTAGACTATACAGGAAGACGTGTGTGTGCGTGTGAAGGAAAGGGGGAGAACAGAATTATCTCAACGAATTAAATGAATTAACAAAATTAATTGCGAATTTCAAGCCCAGTATCTTTCAAGGATGCAACGCGAAGATGTTCACGAAATTCCTCCACCCCAAACGATACCTTTACTTGAAGACTTTTTCTTTAGGTATTCTCAAAAATGAGTAACGATCTTAACTAAAATATCCTATGCTTTAGATCTTGTTATGGAAAATAAAGTTATTTTTCTGGGAATAGCCGGCAAAGACTTATTTATTTGCATTGAATTTTATGTAACAGGAAAACTATAAGAGATGAACAAATATATATAAGAGTAAAATTGTAACCCTCATTCAAATGCACAATTTCTGTCTGATTCGTTTTTTGTAGCGTTAGCCATTTCTTATATATTTCTGGTTATGTATTTACATTTTCCCCCCAAAAAGTGCGTCATCTGAGGCAACATTTTTTAAATTTGACAGTTGTTCTTTACTCTTTACCTTTCCATGAGCTTGTTTCTTGCCCCACCAGTGAATCGTTGTTATCATTAACAACCTAACTACATAAAATGACTTTTTATATGAACAGTGAGACAGTATAGGTAGCCTTCGCAAGTAACTGATATTCACTAATAAAGTAAATATGTATGCAAGTGATTCATGTAGTATAGCAAACGCAGCATAATAATGGTAATAATAAGAAAGAGTATATTTAATGTTAATAATGATACATGATATTGCAGGCATTTAATTATTTTATTTAAAGGTTCACATAACAAACATTTTATGTAAGGAAGTGAGCTGGAAAAGAGGTCAAGATTAACATTTTGGTAGACAGGAAGTAATTAATGGCTCAGGCGGGGGTCAGCTACTAACAAAGTCTAAGTAAGGGTTCTTTGTAATGCAGTGGTGTAGGTAAATTCCAGGTATATGAATAGATTTGGGATTCTAAGAATTAGTCAGCCATTGCATATAGTGCTACAACACGAAAAATAACGAGTCAGTATTAAGAGAAAAAGTCCTAAATGTAATACAAGTATAAGGAGGCTATACCCAAAATATCAGGTGATAGTTTTAGCTATAAATACCTAAAAACGTGGATCACAGACTCAGATTACCAGTCTCTATGTCGCGGGGGATGGGACAGGGTACCCAGTCCAGTTATTCAAACTCCGTGCGCTACATCGAAGCACACCTTTGAAGCAGGAATGTTCATCTGCATCGCATACCGATTTGTCGTTGAAGGATTCCAGCTTCGATTTCGGTACCTTGCAATTAAAATGGGCAGCTTATGTTGTGGATCTGGCCTCCTTATGCTACACCACTTCTATCCCAGGAATTTCAGGGTGGGTTTCGGCATGAGGTGTGTAATACCTCCTTTGTAGCTTTTTTTTTTAATTTCTGAAGCACCCTTTATCCTCTAGGGAAAGAATTACGTAAAACCCCATGATATATGTAAACACATGACTTAAATGAAAGCAATGTTGAATAATATCAGAGAGAGGCTGGAGGATATAAAGGTTCCCTGAATCCTTAACTCATTTGAAAACTTCAGTAATGGCTACCAAACTTTACCAGAAAAAATTTTGCATGGAACAAATAATTATGAAAATTTGTTGATTTCTTTCTAAGATTACTCATCGCAATATTAGAGGAATGGATCATTCTCTCTCAATGAGAAGCATCTGAGAGTTAATTGCTTTAAATAACATTAGTTTCTGTAGCTATTATTTTAGGAAGTTTATTCAAGTACACTCATGCTAACTTATATTATTATTATTAATAATAATATCTTATTTATGACTAATGTGCCACTTAGTGAAAAACTTGGTAAAGCAGTTAGGGACTAAATTGAAGATATTGGAAACAATAATTATGGTCTATAGTTACAGATCACTAATATTCTACAGAGAAATAAAATGGGAGTTTGGTAGAAAAACCATGCCTTGGCCTGGTAGTGCTTAGGACATGGAGCCTAAGAGGTTTGTGTAGTAGTGTAGAACAGAGAATGTGAGTAAAAAGAGAATGGAATAAATATCATAGTTTTAATTTGTGGACCCGGAAAGTGCAGTCAGCTGAGCGATGGCTTTCTGTGCCCAATATTCTGGATTTAATCCCCCCATGACGATGTCATTAAATGTACTTAAATGCCACAGCTTCAGGCCAGTAAATTTATCAGCTACTGGGGGTTAGTGGTGCTGAATAAATTTACTATTATACTTGAATTTTGCTGTAGGTATGGATGCAAAAAAGAAAGTAGCTATATACAGTGCGGACGTTTTAAGGTAGGGCCACAGCTGCTCCGTGAGTAGCACGCTGTACTGCAGTGACCTCGGTACTCGGAATACGTGTGATCCGTGGGAAACACCTAGTATTACATTCACATAACTTTATCTACACACTATAGTTTACTTTTTCTCTCTTCAACAAACCATTCTTACAAAAGCTTGTTTTTCAACTTCATGCTAATCAAGATAAACGTTTAATTAAATCCTTAAAAAAAGCGGGCCGTTAGATGTTCATTTTAATTTTCATTCTTTACATGACATCGCGAGAAAAAAAATGAATCATGACTTCACAATTCAGAAAATATATGATGAAGTATTGAAAAATTCAAACTAATATCTCGGAAATGGTTAATGCCACAAATAAGTTATTGAACATAAATTATGTGTTTTAACGACACCTACATTTTGTGTAGTAAGTTTTTATCTTTCTTTTGGTTTACCAATTATACAAAACGATACAAAATTCATTCCGAATGAAGGGGAATTTACAAGGTATTCGCATAAAATTCAACATGTATGCATCCTATTTGTATGCACATGTATTTTAATCAGCACCATTAAAATCGTTTTAAAAAGATCAAAGTAACGAACATGTTTCCATCTAGAGGGCGGTTTAGGCTGGGAGATGTTCTTGAAAATTCTTGTTGCACCTTTGGAAGATGCTGCACTTAAACACCAAGTTTGCCATTTATCCAAACCTTTGTTTTTGGGTTATGCTGTTCACAGTCACACGCCTGCACGGACACATTTCTAAAAATGTTTTTTATTAAGAGCACCTCAAAAAACAAATTTTCTGTGAAATACTGATATACAGATTTTGGTTGGAATGTGATGCATAAATATGAACTAGAGACAGTAAAAATGAATATTGGAAAGGTAGAATCAGACAAGTGAAAAATTTAATGCCATTGCCGGAATTTGAACCACGAATCTCTCATTTTCCGTCCGGTTGCTCTAACCACTGAGCTACCATGACAACAGGCCGCTACGGCATTAACTTCCCCAGTTGACTCGCATTTTTCGCGGTAAACCACAAATTGTATTGCGATAACATACCCCAGTGGCGACTTACAATGCTGCAATTATTTTAAGTCCCGGACTTCATGGTTTCACCATGGTTTCAATTAATGGAATAAATTGTTCTTCCACGCAGGCCATGTGTTATTAATTGACGTAATGGTGGTCGAAACTATGAAGCCCGGAACTTAAGAGTAATTACAGTATTGTAAGTCGCCATTGGGGTGTCATCTCAATACGATTTGAGATTTGTCTGTGGTTTACCGGAAAAAAAATACGAATCAGCTGGGGAATTTAATGTCATACCGGGATGTTACCATGGTAGCTCAGTGGTTAGAGCAACCGGACGGAAACCAGGAGATCCGTGGTTCAAATCCCGGCGATGGCATTGAATTTTTCCGTCGTCTGATGCTACCTTTCCAACCTTGTCCAACGGCTTGTGCGGGAGAACAATTAATTTCTCTAAAAATGAAATTGTTGAGCAAAACTGAGACGATATTGCATTTCAATTCATAATTACATATGATGCAAACGTTACAAAGTAGCAGCAATGCATTGTAAACAGTGAAATAAAAGTAGTACATACTTATTCTTAAGATTTTATATTTTATGACCCTCGAATCAGATAAGAATGGTGGCAACTTCGTCACTACTACTAAAGATACTCCAACTATAGATAAAGCAATACATAAAACTAAGTTTTACTGACGCAAGGTAAACTACCGGGAATAAAGATTAACATCAAATCACACGTAGGCAGAATCACGTTAGTAGGTTAGCCGCATTTTTCGTGTTCGCAGAACTCCGTGACCTGCAGTTTTGGCTTAGTGCCAGGAGATTTTCATCTGTTATTGGATACGAAAAGTTTCTCGTTAGTGTGCATTTTCTCGAAGTTGAAGATGTCCAAGAAACCGTGAACATCTCGGTTAAGAAAGTGGCCGTAATCGCTACATAAGAAACTTGTAGTTTAATGAATACGAAATAAAACAACGTGAAAATGGAGCGCCGGGGTGGCGGAATGGTTTCGTTCTCGGCTATCATACTGATGGTCTGGGGTTCGATTTCCGGATTGGGGTGGTGATTTTAAGTCGGCCCTATCCATGCTTTCACTCTGTCTTGCTCATGTAAAGTATCCCCAAGGTTCAACGTGGTTCAGAGTTAACGGTGAAAACTGTAGCTCCTCTCATTCCACCGTCGTTGTTGTCCAGACATATGTTGGAATTAATTGCTCTTCCACACAAGCCGTGTGTTGGTCAGGGTTGGTCAGGGTTGGAAAGGTAAAATCAGGTGACTGAAAAATTCAAAGCCATAGCCGGGATTTGAACCACGGATCTCCCGGTCTCCGTCCGGTTGCTCTACCATGGCATCATGCCGGCACGACACTAAATTCTCCAGCTGATTCGTATTTTTCCCGGTAAATCACTAGGAGATCTCAAATTGTATTGAGATGACATACCCCAATGGCGACTTACAATGCTGTAAGTACTTTAAGTCCCGGGCTTCATAGTTTAAACCACTATTAGGTCAACTAATGGAATTAATTGCTCTTCCACACAAGCCGTGTGTTGGCCAGGGTTGGTCAGGGTTGGAAAGGTAAAATCAGGTGACTGAAAAATTCAAAGCCATAGCCGGGATTTGAACCACGGATCTCCCGGTCTCCGTCCGGTTGCTCTACCATGGCATCATGCCGGCACGAC
This sequence comes from Deroplatys truncata, assembly GCA_030765065.1. NCBI lineage: Eukaryota > Metazoa > Arthropoda > Insecta > Mantodea > Mantidae > Deroplatys > Deroplatys truncata. The sequence continues at coordinate 107,505,670 of CM060990.1, read as the reverse complement.
ACTAAATTCTCCAGCTGATTCGTATTTTTCCAGGTAAATCACTAGGAGATCTCAAATTGTATTGAGATGACATACCCCAATGGCGACTTACAATGCTGTAAGTACTTTAAGTCCCGGGCTTCATAGTTTAAACCACTATTAGGTCAACTAATGGAATTAATTGTTCTTCCACACAAGCCGTGTGTTGGACAGGGTTGGAAAGGTAGAATCAGATGACTGAAAAACTCAAAGCCATAGCCGGGATTTGAACCACGGATCTCCCGGTCTCCGTCCGGTTGCTCTAACCACTGAGCTACCATGGTAACATGCCGGCACGATACTAAATTCTCCAGCTCATAGCCGGGAGATCCGTGGTTCAAATCCCGGCTATGGCATTGAATTTTTCAGTCGCCTGATTCTACCTTTCCAGACATGTTGTTTTATAAAAGTATGAAAATTCAGCCAAATATATTTGTTACCTGAAGTAATTAGAGCTTTGGAGAATCATATTTGCAATCCCTACGTGGCCGGAAAACATTCCGATTTAATTGTGAAGCAAGAAAATATACTCTAGCAATTGGTTCTATAAAGTACCTATTGCTTTAGACAATACAACTTACTGGACTGCATGTATCTGAAGCACAATGTGTAGTTGCCTAAACAAACACACACACATTTACGACGTTTGTTATCTGCAGCTGTCATGTTCTCTCGCTTTGAGCAGTTACCAGTTTCCGTTGTACATCTCAGGTTCTTTTTATTCTTGTTTCTCTGTTGAGAATTTCTGTAGACGCTCGGTTCATTGAGCTAGAAAGCGCATGGGTGGGAATGGGTACACAGGGAACTTGTAGTGAATGCTGATGGGATTTCCCTCAATGTTGGTGGAGACATGTTGACATTATCAAAATCTTGAACTTTGTTTGCTCTTTCTTTGGTTCTACAAAGCCAGATTGGTGAAAGTGGTATAAGCACTGATAGGTAAAGAATATTACACATATTTATTAGGCAAAGCACGTGAGGCAGTGTTTTTAACACTTAAATGATTTCAGTCTAATTATATAATACTTAAATTCAAGAACAGCCCGCCTTAAAGCAATATGTGTATGTAGCAATATGTAAAACGAATATATTACAGTCATTATATATGTTTATATTACTGTATACATATTTAATAATGTTATGTGAATGTATTACGTAATTTAATAATGTAGGAGCTGTGAGAAATAGGTCAAAATTTGCTAACAATGAGATAACAATGAGCTAACCTTGAAGCAATAATGAATTTGAAAGTTTAATAATGCTACGTGTAATTCTTGGAAACAATAATGTAATTTTTGTGACAGCTTATAAAATAGCCAATCAACAACCAGAAAAAGCTTTAGTTAAATGAAAGTATTCTATTGGACTAGGATTAGCCAATCAGAAACTAGAATGAAGCAAAATTTATAAATTCAGAAGTCAGTTGCTTGTAGACAGTGTTCCTAACCGGACGCGAGATGCGTCCTCGAGAAGTTTAATACGTATTCAGTGCGAAACGAAAATAATTTACGTGTTAAAAAGTGCAAGTAATTAATAAACAAAATCTCACAGCTCTCTCTCTCTACATGAGTGAAGTGTTATTTAAATCGTGTCAAGCATTAATAAAAGGAGTGAAGTAAAATTATAATCTGTGTAAGCCTACATTCTTCAGCCGCACCACTCCCTGCTATGACATTCATGTCTCTAAAACAAATATAAATACTGACGCAGCCAAGGCAAACATAAATATATAATATTTAAAGAAACAGTCAAAATTACAAAGTTAATATTTTTTAAAACTTTTTTTGGGCAAAGGCCACCGGAAAGTATCTACATTTGGGGCAAAGGCTAGCGGAAACTTTTTACCATACATGCGGTTGCAACTACTTCAAGTTCGGCTCCCCAACAGTTGAAATACAATACAACTCCTTAAACAACCTTCTTCACACGGAACTTCGTTTAAGTGAGGCATATATCCTTGTGGCATAAGCTTAATTGCGACGATATTTATAGGTATTAGTTATCGAAGTGCACAGTAAATAGCTATAAAGGCATACTCGCGTGCATAAAATGTGGCCCATAATGGGACGTAGCTGTTTATGTTGGTACTGACAAAATCTAGCCACACCCCCTACCAGTGTGACATCTGTTTTTCTAGAATAATTGTAGCCACTGGATTGGCAGGGTACTTTACTTCTCCAAAAGTAGATATGGCCGAAATGTTGAAGGGTAGCATTACAGCTTAAACCTTATATTTTCATGTTACACTACCGTTTTCTTAATGCTGGGTTTCTTATTGTCGTTTAGTAGCAGCAATAACTTACACTTTGTCTCCATGTCTCTGACGAAAGCTCTCATACATGTCAATGTCGTAGCTGTCGTTCAGTTACACACACATGCAAATAATTCTTCAGCCCTTCCTCTAGAAGGCCGAATTATTTGTAATTGGTTTAGCCTTTCCTTGTGTGTCAATCATAGCGAAACTTTTTCATAGAAGTGTATTCGAACCACCCCTCCCATTTCACATAGCTTATAAATATCGCTCATTGTTTAGTTTTCACGTCCATGAATTGTTTTTCAGGCCAGTCGCATAGAGAACTGATGCCGGCCGTGCGGAGTCAAAAGTTGGTTACCTAAAAGTGTAAACCTTACGGAGAAAAAAAAACAGTGTGACGATTTAGGGGAATTGGCCACTTTTTATACACGACATTGCTTCCAGCCATTTTATTTAATGAAGAAGTCACAAACTTTTACGCTGAAGAAAACTTTCAGCACTGTTCATAGCACACAAGATGCACTTTAGAACTCATCCATTACTTCACTCAGTTCACTTCAGTTGATTTGATGTAATATATATTCTTGGAGCTGAGCCTACTTCTCAGTAGTGATAGCTGTCCATTGCTTATGAAATAATGCTTAGTGTGGCCTTTTAACTCCTGCAGCATCTCTACTGATTTTCCATGTAGTTTCTATTTTAAAGCACATAATTTGATAATACGGGGTTATTACAACTTTGAAGTCCTATGAAACAAAAACTAAACATTATATCAGCATAAATTTTGCAGTGCTATATTCGGAAACTCTGGAAATTTGCACTGGTAGTGTTGTAGTTGGTAAACATGTATGTCATTGCTGTTGCTGATGCAGAAATTGCGAATCCTGTGGAAAAACCATATTGTGTGGAGCTTAAGGGCGCTCAACTACATTGGTTATTAGCGCCATATTGTGTGCTAGAGCTTGCTAAAACAAATTCTTTAACTGTTGTCCAGTGATATTTCAGTACAAATTTCCGGAAACCATCACCGACTAGACAATCGATCTATGATTGGCCCTGAAGCAGTATTTTTAACACTGAAATTATATAATATAAAAATAATAACAGCCTGCCTTAAAGCAATACGTGTACTATAAAATGTATGTAACAGTCATTGTATTATGTGTATATTATTGTGTGCATGTGTAATAATGTTATGTGAATGTATTAGATAACTTAATAATGTAGGAGCTGTGAGAATTGAAGCTGAAAGTTGCTAACGATGAGGTAACAATGAGGTAACCTTGAGGCAATAATGAATTGGAAAGTTTAATAATGCTACTAGTAATTCTTGGAACAATAATGTAATATTTAAAACAGTTTATTAATAGCCAATCAAAAAACTAGAAAAAGCTTAAGTGAAATAAAAATATTCTATTGGAGTAAAATTAGCCAATCAGAGACTTTAAATAGATAAATTTACAAATTTAAGCGGTAAATGCCAGTCGTTAGTAGACAGCGTTCCTAACCGGACGCTAGACGCGTTCCCGAGCAGCTAAATACGTATTCAGTGTGAGACATATAAAATTCATTACGACGAGAATATTATAAAGTTTACGTGTTGAAAAGTGCAATTAATAAAATAATCTCACAGCTCTCTATAACAGTGAATTGTTATTTATTCGTATGAAGGATTAATAAATGGAGTGAAGTAAAAATTATAATTTGTGTAAGCCTACATTCTTTAGCCGCATCGCCACCAGCAAAGAGATACATGTTTCTACAAATTACTACTGACGCAGCCGAGGAAACATAAATATATATAATATTTAAAGAAACATTAAAATACAAATTTAATTCCTAAACGTTGGGACGAAGGCCACCGGAAAGCGAACGTTGGGACGAAGGCCACTGGAAACTTTGTACCATACGTGAGGCAGTTGCTTCATCAAGTTTGGCTCCCAAACAGTAGAACTACAATACAACCTACTCCAAATTGACGCCAAAAACGTGGTGCAAACAGCAGTACAATACACCCTACTTCAGCACAGAAAATATGAGACAATTGTTACAAATTCCACAATCAACCATATGAAAATATTGCGAAAGCTATTAAAACTGACTCCTTACAGATTGCAGTTCTTGCAGCAGCTACATGAAGACAAGTGAAACGTCAAGATTTCTGCATAGAAATGTTGCGACGTAATAAAGAAGACGATGGCTTCAGTGAACGAATGGTTTTAAGCAATTAATCCACTTTCCACTTGAGTGGAAAAGTGAATAAACGAAATGTTCGAATATGGGGAACTGAAAAACCAAGGGCTGTGGTGAAACATGTGCGGAACTCTCCCAAAATTAATGTGTTTTGTGCTGTATCCCACACCAAGGTGTATGGTCCCTTCTTTTTTGTAGGAAAAACAGTAACATGACCTACATATCTCGATATGTTACAGCTTTGGTTGATGCCTCAACTGTACGAGGAAATGGAAAGGGAAATCTTTATCTTCCAAAAGTTGGAGCACGACCCCACTAGCATACAGAAGTTAGACTTTACTTGAATGAAATTCTACCACAGCGTTGGATTGACTGTGCTACAGACGACAATAAAGCTTTGCTACGTTGGCCACCGAGGAGTCCCGATCTCACGTCGTGTGGCTTTTTTCTTTGGGGGTTTGTCAAAGATAGAGTTTTCGTTTCTCCGCTTCCACGCGATTTAGATGACATGAAGGAACGTATCAGAAGAGCCGTGTAAGTGCGGTTGCAGATATGTTACATCGAGTTTGGGATGAACTTGATTATCGTGTGATGCAGAGATCACACTCTGAACATTTGTGAGTTCACAAACTAAAATTCAAGACCACGACAGTGCAAACGGATTCATTATATCATTAATGATTATGGATTTATAACACACTATAGGTGTCTATTTCTTTTGTAATAACCCTGTATATTGGCATAAAATTTACACTATTTTAACGCAGTTCTTGTTGAACATATTATAGTTTCATATACAGAATAAATAGTTTTTGGAGACCAGGATATATTAGAGATGCTGTAGCGAAGAAATTCATATAGGAATTGTCATAGATCTATGAATACTTATAGAGATAGATGTATACCCAGAAGTCAAAATGATTATTAGTGGCTTTGATTCATGGCGCGTGGTAATTGCGGTAAAATGTGAAAATCGGGAATATGGGGATCAGGGTGGTACACTATGAATGACATTTCATGCACCGGGAGGTCGGATAGAAACTGAACTGTAGGTTGGATGGTATACTTGTGCAGGAGTTTTGTGTCCTGGGGAGTGGGCATTACTGTTCACTGCGATAGGTAGATTTCTGGCGGACGCATGCTGAAGCTTGGTCACCATACGCAAGCAACGAATTAGTTGACATGTTGCTCGTGTTTGGAGAGTTTGGCAGACAAGCAAGAGCACTTTATAGACAAAGGTTTCCAGTTAGACGACTGGATTACTTCCCCCTCCCAACAAATGAAACGACTGAGGGATCATGGTCCGCTGCATGCTTCAATTCGGCCATTGTCTGCGAGAGAGAGAGAGAGAGAGAGAGAGAGAGAGAGAGAGAGACCCTGTGGCTGTTAATGCCTTAAGAAAAGTTGTCGGAAATGCTCATATCCGCTGCGGTACTGTTACGCATGAGCAGGATGGATCTTATTTTGAACATCTTTGAGTTTCCGGTATACAACAATAGAAGCCCTGCAGCGACCGGGGAGTAGGCAACCCAAACTTCTGCTCAATATCTATCCGAGCCACTCAGTACAACCTAAAAACTTAGTGCATATCATAGTATTCAACTGTGCTGTAAGCCAGAGAAGTTTACAAGAACTATTCCTTTGCACGTAAATTCACATTTCAAACTGATGTTAGAATATGAATGTGTTTCGAATTGTGCAGTTATTAAAAGCTCGTTATGTTTGCACTGATTTCGTCAGGCGCCGATTTTAAAGCGTGCTACATGACCCACCCATTTTCCGATGTTGAATTACGACATTAAAAAACTTGTGTGCACAATGCTTGGAGTGGCAATGGGGCACTTTGGAAGTGTTGGATGTCCGATGAAGATGTGTGAAAGTTACAGCCTGAGCTTAGACCCACATTAAATGCGTTACCTTGGAAATAATATATGGTAGTTAAATTATATTCGAACCCACTTGCGGCCTCTCTCCACTGCGCGAGACAGCCGGCAGTCGCCGGAAAATTACGCCGGCAGAGGCGGACTAAAATTCTTACCTTATAATAGATGCTGGAAATGTTGACCTTCTGCTCTCAAACAGGCAGCACAACTCGTGTAAATATTCTCGCTCACTCTCCAAAGCTCCGCAGCAGGAATTCTTGTGATTTCTTGCACAATGTTTTCTCTAAGTTCCTGTAGTGTACGAGGATTGGAACGATACACTTTGTCTTTTAAAGAACCCCATAAATAAAAACCACAACTCGTTAGGTCAGAGAACGAGGGGGCCACAAATCAACACTAATTATTCTGTCATGAAACACCTCTCTTATTGCAAGTATGATTCGGCAGCCGTATGTGCTGTTGCAGAATTTTGTTGGAACCAAAAATGCGATTTTCTTCTTCTGTCAAGCGATTGCAAAATGGCCTCGGAATTAACCTCTGATATCACTCTGCATTTATTGTTTCATCAAAGAAAATGGATAATAGGGCCCATGGTTGGTTCCAGCAAGGTTCTGCAACAGCATATACAGTTGCCGAATCATTACATGCAATAAGAGAGGTGTTTGATGACAGGTACTATTCTATCCTATCGTAGTTATGCATGTTTCATGTACTTTACACCTCGGTCTGTGAACACAGCATTTAGCATTTACTTCGTATTACGCAACCTTGCCCTGCTAATCATGTTTATGAATGCATGTGAATTTTGGTGAATAACTACGAAACAGTAAGTTGTTCTTGATTAGAGAGGACTTTGTTTCGAATAGTGTTTAACGACCTTTTTTTTTAATTACGGCATTCATGAAATTAAATTATAATTGAAAGAGGGAATTTGGGAAGAAACATCCCAGGCCTAATTTAGGGAACCTTCCTAGCTTTTGCCAGTTATGAGGACTGAGGACACCTGGAGAAACCTCAGTCAGGGAGAGCGGACCTCGCGGGATTTGAAACGCAGACCTCTCGTTTACGAATTCGTGCATTAACGACTTCGGCCATTCGTTCGGTTGGAGAGGGTTTTCGAAACGAAACTTAAAAGCTTATATTCGAGCGTTTCAGGGTAATACATGGTTTAATAGCACCAAGTTAGCTTGATGAACATTGAGGTACATCCAGCCCTTAACCTGAAAGAAATGCTACTCTAGCTCTTCCTTAACCAGTTGTCACCATCCTTAAGCACACTGGAGACACATACTCTACATCGAATAGTGAATTGTTCCACTATAAAAACGTTTCTATATCTTCCTTGAGACAGAATGTACCCGACGTAATTTTGTTATGTGCTAAATTATTCTATGTTTAATCTAATATATAAATGATATATGTTTACAATGTGAAAACCATGTAAAATATAATTTCTGTATAATGTAATATTTGTCGTGTACATAATGTTCCTGTTTAACTAGGTTTAGTACGTCTTGAACTCTGCAGTTAGGGTAGAAACATGATGTTCACATGGTCAGCGAAAACGGTATCTTTTGTGTATGAATAGAAGGGTAAAGTTTTATGACTCTGTTTCCGTTCCGGAAGTATGGAGCGAGGCAGTTTAACGGCAGTTTTACCGTTGACTTTTAGGTTAAGCAGTGCATAATTGACACACAGTAGAAGACAGTAGAAGTAGTAGACAGTACACAGTCGAAGACAGTTGAAGTTGTTAAGCAGTTCACAGTCAACAATTGGCGCGCAAAATGGTGATAGGTGAACAGGAACATTTATGTTGTGTTAGAGTGAGGAATTAACAATAAATAGCCATAAACCAAACATTACAGTGTGTAGTCAATTCTTCTATAAGCTCCCAGCACCACAACTGAGATCGACGAGCTTATCAAATATCATGATAGGCAGAGTCCATGCTAAAATCACCGCTGAGAACCAACTAGCCAGGGTAACAGCGAGGACAACAAGACGAAGCCACGTCGGATAGAGAAAAAGGTACAGTGAATTTTAACATTAATTCTGTCTCTACCACTACACCGCGTTCGACTCCAACCCGAGCGGGCATCGAACCCGGGACTGTCACCAACGGCGCAGTCGTCGAACCAATATGCAGGGGTAATCGACGCATCCTGCTTAACTGTTTGCTGAAGCAATAGTCTAAAGAATAAATATCCATTTGAAAAAAGTCCAAAAGCCGAGAAGTTCACAGATATAAAATCATCCGTAATAAAGTGATAAAGTATCTTATTGTCCAGTGTTAAAGCTCTGCATAGGCTTACCGTAGTCTAGAGTTAGGTTAGACCGAGTGGACAGCGCTCTTCGACCGAACGCAGTTGCCACACCCAACGCTATATTTGCTCTCAACTTCACAGCAAACGGTGCGTGTTTATCAGTTGTGACAGTTACACGGGACGGAATTTTTCCTCTTGATAAAACCGATGGTGTTGGGTTATTCGCTACAGTTGAGTACACCTTACTACAGCGTAATTTTCTGCATTATGCATATATGAAACGTTGTTTTGAAAGAAAAATGTCGGAAAAATTACATTATAAGTTTTCAATTACAATTCTTAACAGGGCGGTTATCCATTATCTGGCGAATAACATCAATTGCATACGATCTTTTTTATTTATATTTTCTTTTTACAAAAACTGTTCAGTGGCGCCCTATGTTTTGTTTTCCTTAAAAGTTCCCTTGTTTTGCTTAGTTAATCTTACTGTGTTTTTACTGCTTTCTTTACCGCTTATTACGCAATAATACAACTCACAGACACACGCATAAACACCCATGCCCAGACTCGAACCCGCGACCCTCAGCTTGGCGGAGCGCCGGAACTATATCCTCCAGCGACCACGGCTACGAAGGCCGGCTTTCCCTTGTTTTACCCAGTTTATGCTTACTGTGTTTTTACTGTTTTCGCTACTGCTTATTACCACAATTACACAACACACAGACGCATATAAACACTCATGCCCATGGCGGGACTCGAACCCGCGACCCTCAGCTTGGCGGAGCGCAGAGCTATACACTCCAGCAACCACGGCTACGAGGGCCGGCGATGTTGACTGAACTGGACGAAATGTGAGCCAGTTTGGAACACACGCAATCAAACGTTATTTTCAACACCTATTTTAATACGTAAGCCAGGCATATATGTTTCTATAGATTTTTATGTATCAGTTACGTTGGCTTTGACTTATCGGCTTTTTATAGGTAATTCGAACAGTGGATGCGGCAACTGTCGCCCAGTCCAATACCGCTTTGGAATCGGTCTAGTCTTACTCTTTGATTTATTGTAATGATATTTATATGCATTACAAAGAGATATTTGTATTATTTGAGGCAGGTAATTCTCAGTAAGTAGTTTGGATTAAGGGCAAAACACTTAGATTTGAAAAATATGCTGAAATGAGACTGTTATATCAAACTAGAGCATTGTTTGTACCACTAGAGGATGTTGAGGTGCAATTTCATATGCTGTATTATATCTCCATGGTTTTTGTAGTTACCGCCAAATTTCAAGCGAACTTATATCATAGATGAACCCAAGTAAGTTGAGGAGGAGTGCTGGCTGTCTCTCTGTACTTATCGGAAACGCATGCTGAAAATATACATGATCCTGAAAGGAAATAATTATTTACTTGAAGTTTTTCACTCAAAATTTAAAAAAAATAATCTGTTCTGTACGCATCATACGGATATTCCTGGACAAGGGCGTAAAATAAAACTGAAATTGTCCAGCTTTAAAGAACTGTTGAGAACCAGTAAATATATGTGCAACAAATCCAAAGCAAGATGGAACAAATTTGAAGACAACAAGGTTATACAAATAACCGCAATGTACTACGCCTTATGAGTCATTTTTATAAAATTAGAATATAAATATAGGAGTAACTATCCTTAATTATATCAACACGAGCGTGACTAGAGCATTGATGTGATAGACCACAACGCATTGCACATTATTTACATTAATTTGCATACTGGACGATTTCATTCAGCGGATATCCTATAGATATACCGGAACATGTTGATAATGTGGACATTTTTTGAATTGTAAATTTAGAGTGGAGGTGTTTCTACTATATTTTTCAATAACAAACTCTTCACTGTGCTGCAACATCCCCAAAGCGAACTACGTGTAACGTCGATTGAGTATTGTTTACGTTGTCCGACTATCTCCGATGCTTCCTGTTGTATACCTTAACTGTGTCTGTATGCATCAACAGAAGTTGCCTGGGACAGACAGAACTTATTTTCCCGTTTAATAATACAATGCCTCAGCTTATCTCTCCCTCTCTCTCCTCTTTTATATTCGGGCTGAGCTCCCCAAAAAGAAAAGAGTTCAACAGGCCCCACCGCAGACAGGCTCTGAGGTCATACGAACGCTTACCCAAATACAGCGCTTTCCTCGACACAATGCGCTGGTCCCCATGGAGCAAGGGAATCAACCTTCCATATCAACAAAGTAAAATATTCATAATGGTTTATTCACTCGTCCTCGACGTTTCAAACTATTTGTGCCGTATCTAAGCTGCAGGTTTGAATGCTCATTGTATCTGCGTCACCAAGCGATGAAATTATATATAGATGTCGCTTGCAGTTATTGATTGTTCACGCTTACATCTGCACTTTATTACCTTATTTTTGCCTACTTAAAATGCAGTTCTAGGGCGTACAATTTGTTTCTTTCATACTAGGAACTATCACTTTACCGTTTATTAATTTCTTTTGCAGAAGCGTATAGAAACATCATTGCCATTGTTTTGCCTCTAGGCAACTTGATACTGTAATTATTGACGACAATATATAAATAATTAAATAAAGAAATAGGAGTAAGATATAGAAATAATAGCAATAAATAATCCCGTATATTAAATCAGTATATAATGTAACAAGTTTGAGTTGAAATGTTTGCCCGTAAGCATGGAAGTAATTAGGAGTAGGCTAGCAGTCAAGGGCGTCGAGAAAGAGCGAAAACATTGTCTTAAGGATTTATGCGAATGCAATTTGAAGTTCAAACGTTACACAGTCACGTAGGCAGCAATTCTGGAAAATAGAAAGACATTTACACTCTGAGAATTTAGCCAGCCTCAGTTAGTAACAAAGCCAGAGAGGAAGAATTCAGAATTGAAGATTCGCTGCGCGTGAAAAATCAGTTGAGGGAGAATAATAATATGCAGGCGGAGCTAAAATAAATAAATGTTCCTGCATCTAGCTCCGAGGGTTACTGTGCTCTGGTACCATCATTGGTACGTATCGACGTTCGTGCACACAGTTGTGCACACATTAATTACTCTTCTCTGGTACCACCAGCGCTACTTCCTTGTGTGACATTTTAAGCGCCAAGTGACCGCTTGTTTGAAGAGCGGCTAGCGTGAGGGATCTTGTCCGTCAACATTTTAGCGACTCACGGCGAGTTACGCGTCGTCAAGTTTGTTTTATTACGGAAACAATTATTTCCAAACGTAAATTCAATAATTCACTTGTTACAATTTCAAGTGCTACGATTTATAATCAGTCTATTTCTTCATCTCAAACGGTCGGCAACTCACTTTAATAATTCAAATAGTAGTTCACAATAAATTTCTCAGTCAAATTAAATCGGTGTTGTCTTTCACAGTAGACCCACGCATACCCTGAGTGGAAGTACTCATAGCTATGCCATTGGAACAGCCGGCTGCAGAATCAACAGCAGATATTGGAGACAACGGGAATAAGGTAGTAACTACATTCATGTACCAAATTGCCGCATCATTGAGGCATCTTAAATCCAGCTTCCAACTATCGCGTAAACAGAATTTTAATTCCAAATTAAAAAAGCATAATTCACGTGGCTGAACTCATCATTTAGCTGACAAAAGCATTTAACCTATTTTCTTGTAAGACAAGATTTTCTCTCCAAAGCTTAACCCTCTCGTGCGTATCACTACAGTGGACAAATGGTATTGGCCAGAGCTAGGGAATTAATTACCTGAGTTTTCTTGATATGAGATCCAATCCAACAGTCAACCTGGATGGGCAGTTGTTTGAGCACTGTCTTTTCTTGTGTAAAGTTACGAGTTCGATTCTGGCCCAAAATGATGGCATTTGAATGAAACAACCTCGTGTCTTCAGTAGATTTACTGGAATCTAAAGGTTTCTGTGGGTCAAGATCCCGACACACCGGCAACATTAATATGCCTGTAGCAGTTGGTGGCATTATTATGATCACTTAAATAATCATTATCAACATAATCACTTGCACTTATACATGATTTAAGAGCAAAGAGACGTGTTTCCATTTATTTTGGAAATTCCAAAAGCAGAAATTGATGAGTATTGTGCTTTAAATGTATTCGTCAATATATGGAATCTACTACTGTCGACATTTCGATACATATTTTTATAGTGTTTGTAAGATATTTAAATAAACATTATAATAGCATATTAGATCTCTAATGTTACAGCAAAGGTTTCAATTGAGAATTATCTTATACAGGATGGAACATTTAATTTGAGACTGTACAATATCTCCAAAACTATGCGTTGTAGAAAGAAATGTCTTGAATAAAAGTTCCTTGATATTATGGGGGAAAGTAAGTGCCATTAGACGTAATCTTTTTAAATGGGAACCTACGCTTTTATGTTGTTTTCTCACTCCTCACAAAAAACATTTGTATACAGCACTTTAAACTGTTCTTATACCAGCGTAAGTAACAATGAATATTCTGATGACTGTGTACGAAGAGCGCAATGATTTGTTGGACCATCCATGGATGATCATTTGAGGGTACCAACATTTTTTATTTTGTTTCCTTATTCCTCATCAAAAAATAAACAGCTGTTTAAAAACAACTTTCTAATTAAAAGCAACATACTAAACGTAGGTTCCCATCAAAAAAATTAAATTTACTCTAAAATGACCATTATAACTTCTCCAAACAGAACACGACTAATGGCATTAACTTTCCCCCATAATATCAAGCAACTTTTATTAAAGACATTTCTTTCTACAGCACTTAGTTTTGGAGATATTGTACAGTCTCAACTTAAATGGTACAGGTGGCTCAAACAAGTCGTACTTTGCAGTTTTATGTTTCCCGCATACATAGGTGCAAAAGAAGGTGCCGCATCACTGATGTTCAAAGTACAGGCAAAGCGAAAATTCGCTGAGGTAGTTCTGCTGTCTGCGTGTGTTTGCTTGGTAGCTTCGTACTGATAAACATCGCGTGGTGGCCTGCTTGCAGTTCGAGCCAGGTCATTCAGACAAAAAGGTAAACGCACCAAAACGCAGTTGAGACTCGAACGCTGTGTTCTTAACATTTTCAGACGCCTTTTACTATTATGTTTTTATGTACAGAGACGATATTAAGACATGATGGATCATTCCGGATAGAACGTGGGCCTGAGAGGCCCTTGCACCAATTCGTCCACCAAGGGACGGGCATGTTTCTTCTTATGTTTATTATGAATAATGCACTAATAGAAAATAGTTCAATTCTAATGCACCTTTTAAGTTACATAAATATAATAAAAATACAATTTCGTTTAGTCTTATTAACGTTGTGGCACCAAATTGATAGTTGTGCTGAGTGTAGATTAACTTCATAGAACTAAATGACTTAAAACGTGTGCTCAGGTTTGCGTCAAGTGACAATCCTGAGTTCTTGTTAATAAGCGAAATGGTTATTAAATAACCAATAAGAGCCCGCTGCACACACAAACACAACACACACACACACACACACACACACATAGGTACTCTCACATTCAAACGCCACACCCTGAGCATACCGTGAAATGTTTTTGTTTAAAGACAACTTTCTGGAGCCCAGCCGGGAAGCGAACCCGGGACACCTCATAGCAGATTCTCTACCGAAGGAGCTCTAGGACCAGTAATAGCAGTTTGCTCTATTCTAATACACCAGGAAATTTTCTTGTTTGTGACGTAACCAAATGACCAATCAAGTTAAGAGTGCGTTTCGTTAACTAATGGAGCTTATAAAGGTGTATAAATATTTTTTACCGTTTCAGGCATACTCATATTGCAATATATATCAGCTGCCCCACCACACAAGCCGTCCTTAGTTGAAGTTAGTTTATACCGGATAACGCGGATGCCAAAAGGTTTGCCTAAGCATGCAAAGGGGATTCCATACCGACAGAGAGGAGACCGCTAAATGAAATACCAATGCTTGAAAACGAACTTCAACTATCTCCTGTAATAAGTATTTTTCTGCTTCTAATATTACTATAGTTGGCTTTAAACGCTCAAATACACGTAATTATCCGTATTTTAAAATATCTTAGTTATGTCCAGGTAAATGCAGCGGCTCGCCAAAAGTTCTTATTTTTTTCGGAGGCTCACCATAAGAACTAATGGTAATGTTGCGACATATACAATACTGAATTTAAGGATAAAATCAGAAAAGCCTCACAGTTACTCCTGCCAGTGCCGCACCCACTTTTATAAACAGCTACTCATATCGACATAAAACAGGTAATCGTATCACATCTATAGTGTAATTTTATGTAGAGCATATCGGTATGAAATAAAAAGATCTGATGTGATACAGTCACATGAGTTTTTCTTACCCTCCATCGCTTATTAGTGGGTATACAAACTATTCTTACTAAAGTTTATTTTTCTATCTACTATATTTTAACCCAAATAAACCTTTGCACAAACAGCTATATTACACATTTCGTTATAGATACAAAGATAACAGCGATAGTCAATTGCTTAAGAACTGGACGCTATAAGCTGGTCTTAAAATTCCATGCTGTTTCCACACAATTGCGAGAAACAACTGAATGTTGACAGGACTTAAGAGAATGCCAAGTAATGAACAAATGGAACCATTAATAACGGATATCTCAGAAATATCTTATGCCACAAAAAGCTATTTGACATAAATTATGTGATTTAAAGAGATTGTTGTTTAGCACGTTTTCGTCTATCGCTTGACGTTTAGCAGTTATACAAGATTATACAAAATTCCTTCCGAATGAAGAAGATTTCAGAGCTAGAGAAGCATTATATTTATGTAAATAACTTTAATATATCTTTAATATATTAAAATCAAAGTAGTTAGAGCCATTTGTTATAAAATAAAAAAAATCGAAAAATCTTCCGAGTAAAGGGTAGTTTGGGGTAGGGGAATTTTCTTGAAAATCTTCGTGTCCTATCCTTGGATAGTACTGAACCTAAATACCAATTTTGATGTTTATCCGAACTTTTGTTTTTGAGTTATGCTGTTCATAGACACACACACGCACGGACCTTTTTCTAAAAATGTTTTTTTTTGTATTCAGGAAGCCTCCAAACATGTATTTCCGGTGAAATCTCGGTATCGAATTTTTGGGTGGAGTGCAATACCTTCTCTTCCTATATGTACGTAGTAGAGAAATTAAAAAGATAGATACACTTATGACAGCAAAATTGTAGTGGCAGTATTAGTATAGGACTTTAAGGTGCACAACTTATTTGGTTATTAGCGCCCTCAGTTTTTGATACTGTACGTGCTCGTGTTGGTTGGAGCAATTTTCAATGAATGAGAATGAAGCTTACAATTTGGTTTAGCATTGTGGTATGTCACTAAATGGAAAAACTGCTAGGGCAAATATTTTTAAATATTTTCATTGCTGTTCTTTATCCCAGGCTAAAATAACTCTGCATGTATATATGTACACAGCTCAAAATATCAATGCGTCTCATTAATAAGCCGGTTTAGCCGAGCAGAAGAATAAGGTTGTGTATATCGTATTGCTGTGTATCGTATTATTACCTTGTAATAAATAATTTTCCTGATAATCTGCTATAGGTGGCCAGAAAGGTTTAATGCGTTTCTTGCAAAAGCTGAGGCAGTATTTTAACACTTAAATAATCTCAGTCTAATTATATAATATGTAAATTCAATAACAGCCCGCCTTAAAGCAATATGTGTATTTAACAATATCTAAAAAGTGTATATTACAGTCATTGTATATGTTTATATTATTGTATCCATGTGCAATAATGTTATATGTATTACGTAATTTAATAATGTAGGAGCTGTGAGAATAATAAGTTAAAAGTTGCTAACAATGAGGTAACAATGAGGTAACCTTGAGGCAATAATGAATTTGAAAGTTTAAATGCTAGTAGTCATTATTGGAGCAACAATAATGTAAATTTAGTGACAGTTTATAAAATAGCCAATCAACAACCAGAAAAAGTTTTAGTTAAATGAAGGTATTCTATTGGAGTAGGATTAGCCAATTAGAAACTGAAAAGGAGAAACATTTACAAATTTAGAGGTCAGTTGCCTGTAGACAGCGTTACTAGCCAGACGCAAAAAGTGTCCTCAAGAAATTTAATACGTATTCGTGTGAGACGAAAAATAGTTTACGTGTTAAAAAGTGCAAGTAATTAAAGAATCTCACAGCTCTCTATATCAGTGAAGTGTTATTTAAATCGTATCAAGTATTAAAAAAGGAGTGAAGTAAAATTATAATCTGTGTAAGCCTACATTCTTGTCGCATCACAACCCTGCTAAGAGAAACGTGTCTCTAACAATACTGACGCAGCCGAGGCAAACATAAATATTTAATAATTAAAGAAACAGTAAAAATTACAAAGTTAATATTTTTAAAACTTAGGGCGAAGGCTACCGGAAACCGGGTACCATACGTGCGGTTGCAACTACTACAAGTTCGGTTCCCCAACAGTTGAAATATAATGCAACTCCTTCAATACAACCTACTTTTAATTGACGCCCAAAGCGTGGTGCAAACTCCTACAACAAAATACGTACTTCAAAGTAACTTATACCAAAATTAAGTACTTTACACTTGAAGAAAACATCCTCAATCCGATTATATGAATTGAAATTCATTAGTGTTGTCACGTACGTGAGAGTAGTGTTTTTAAGACACTTCAAATGGAGTTTCTGTCCAATAAAACATTTTATTCCAATCAAATGGGATTTACATAGGAAAAGAAAGTTTGGAGAGGGTAAATCTACATTTGAATGTCTTTATTTTGTAGCAAGTGCTGACAAATTCCTAAACCATTTTAGAGCATACGCTTTAATAGCAGTAGTTCCTTCAAGGTTTCTGAAGAAACTATACTTCACTCTTGAATGACGCAACTGGCAGCCCGTGGCTCCCACGGCACTGCTACACGAATCCGTTCGGGCAGTAGTTGCGGACTGGCCCGCAGTTTCTCCCCTAGATAATGCTAAATCCGCGAAACAATGTGTGTTACGCTTAGCTTCCGTTATACAGGGTGTTTGAAATTATACCTCTCTGCGTCTTTACAAGTCTGGCACCTGTTGAACACATTATTGAAGCATCGATGAATATTTAGCAGCTGATATACTAGAAGATACATTCCAGTTACTGTCTTCTAATTCCTCGACCACATGCAGAATTATTGTATAAACTTGACCCTTAAGCATTCCCCACAGACAAGCACATGGATTTAAATCTCGAGAGTGAGTAGGCCAGTGATTTATTTGGGCATCAAATACACACTGAAATCCAAGGCAGTGATTCTATTAGTCTTCTTTCCACGATAGTCCTTGCCTCGTCTAATGTTTGCTGAGAAATATTAGCAGCCTATTTTTTTATGCCCAACACGAACCCAGTGTATTTAAAGCTTTCTAACAACCTATAAATTCTGGGTCATTTAGAACGATGATGGATTTGGAAGGAAAATTTATAAGTGTTTGAATTAAGTAACCCTGAAATAATTACTACAATTCACTATAATTGAAGATTAGTAAAGTTTAAAATTATAAGTAAATAATGAGGAAATAGTGGAATAAATCTCTGCTGGTTACTAGTGCAGTTTTCGATGGATACCAATGGTGTAGTTTTTCATGGTTTTTGTTGATATATTTTGGTAATTTTTTTATAGTTTTCTGATAATTTTTATAGTGATGTTGGAATTTGGTAATTTGTTTTAGGTAGTAAATTTAGTTAATCGATAGAAAACTGGTTACCATTTATGTGTGTTGTTGGCTTCCAGGACCGTAATTAATATAGATTTAGTGGATTCATTACTTATTCATATTATTTTATTATTTTAGTTCATTAGTATATAATTAACATATGAAAAATTATGATGTATTATAGAAATGAAAATGTCTTAAATAAATGTTAATGTGCAATATACGTTTACGAAAATGGATGCCGTGATGGTGTATTACGTTTTATTTTATTTATTTATTTATTTTGATACCAGGATATTTCTGTATAATTAATTCAGGATGTCAGTCCTCATGTGATTCCTTTCGAGTGTAGCTTAACAGAATAAACACACGTTTTTCTGTGGCATTTTATTTTATTTATTTTTATACCAGTGAATTTCTGTATAAATTCAAGATGATAGTCCACATGTGACTCCGTTCGAGTAAAAGCTTAACACAGTTGCTTAGATACAGTTTGGTACAATTATTTTTTCAATATCTGGAATATCCTCGAGGTCATAACAGTCATTGGAGCCATAAAGGCAATCAGTATACAAAGACAAATGTGTTGCTCCCTTTTGAGTGGTTCTCCCCTAAAATATACTTTAGGAATAAAACGCTATTATAAGAGCATTATTTCACTTCAATGAAAGTGCACTTGAGAGCCTTCGCTGTACAACTACCACCCCATTTTTCAGCGAATCCAGGATGCCCTCCATGTTTTATACGCTTCTGGCGTTAATGTGAAGTGTGCTTGGATACCTGGTCACGTTGGCTTGCCGGGGAATGAACTTGCTGATTTGGCAGCTAAGGCGGCAACCACGTAACGTCGGAAGAGTTTAGGTTTGTTGTGCGGAGAGCGGTGTTGGCGTACTGGCGCGAGGAATGGTTGGCTCTCCGCGGAAATAAGCTTAGAGTAGTGAAGCACATTCCGATAACCTGGGTAACTTCCTCTCGCGTATCTCGTCGTGAGGAGGTGATTTTGGCTCGGTTGCGTATTGGCCACCGTAATTTTACGCACGGTTGTTTTTAAGGGTGACCCTGCTCCTACTTGTCCACTTTGTAGGAGGGTCTTTCGGTCCGTCACGTGTTGCTAGAGTGTATTGCTCTAGCACATCTTTGGGGTACTCTGCAACTGCCAGCCAGTCTTGCAGAGGTCCTAGCAGATGATAAGCAAGCCGTTGATAGGATTTGTAATTTTGTCACAGGTAGATTTCCAAATGCGGATTTAGTCATCTTGATAGCAGGTGTTTCATACTTCTCGGTTAAGTTTTATATATTTATATTTATTTATGACTTGTGCTATGATTTTATATTGATATTTATCTCTGGCTTTTGCTATGATTTTTATATTTAAGTTTATCTCTGGCCTTTGCCATGATATTTTGTACTGATCTTTATCTTTGGCCTTTGCCATAATCCGTATTACAAGGGCGCTAATGACCTAGCAGTTGAGCGCCCTTAAACACAAATCCAATCCAATAAAAATTTCAATGAAAGAGTGCTATAAGTACCACGAGTTATTGTGTTAAGATATAAAACTGTAATGCTCTATACATTAATTTTATGAACATGGTAGGTCAAAGCAGAAAGTCACCAATGCTGTGTTCTCGCTGACTAACAAAAAACTTATGTATGTCATAGTAAAAAGCTTTTGTATGTGTAAAATGGCAATGACATAGCAACTACTGTAACAGAAAGTAAAGCATTGTAAATTTGTAATAATTAGTGTAAGTTGTATGCACCCTACGTTTCCTACGACTGTACACGTGCAGGAACAAAATAATTGCAGCTAAGCGCTTCAAAGTACACCCTTATTTCATGAATTAACAGTTAGTAACCCTGATAATGGAGAAGTAGTCGATGGAAATTTAATTATTTTCACAGACAAAATTTGATTTTATCTGCATGGCTACGTAATCCTATATCTCTCCAATACTGGAGCTCTTTTTGTTCATGAAGTGCCAACCCATGATGAGAGAATTGGTGTATGTTTTGTAATTAGTGAAGCGTGAATAACAGTGCCTATATTGAATATGCAGTCAGTTACTACTGATATGTATGTAAATCAGATCTTATCTCCTCTTCGGAGAGTTAAATGTTAACGATCGTAATTATGCGTTTTACACATCTCACATGCAGCTGACAGGACTGGCAAATTAAAACAGATGTTCAGAAACATTTATTGAGAAGAATCTGTGGCTTTCTTGTACCTTGCTCCTTGTAAAGGCGGGTCGCCATTGCATCAACAATCAACACACAACACTATACATAAACAACTTTAACCATCTAGGACAATTAACTTTTTACTGCGTATTAAAGAAGGCTTTATGAGTATACTGGCATCAAGATGTTTTAGTTAGCTTTAAAGCTTTTAATTATAACAAATATTTAAGTATCCTGAAATAATTTCTAAAAACACCTATGCTTTCATTTATAAGTACATGTTCCTCTGAAAGTAAACATCAGAACTCCGCCAATTTTTATTATGAGATTCTATAAATAGCTAAAGATAGCCGGTGAACCATTTGTCCATCTGAGGGATTAATTTAATTTTTAGGAAATAGTCACAAGAAAATAATTTTTTGCTGTAATTTTTTAAATTTATAATTTTTTCTTCATGGAAACTAGTAATTTAGGATCAAAATCTTTAACCTACTAAATGCAGCAAGCATTCTGTACAACCACAAACAATTTCAAACTTCTAGGTAAAATATATTTTGAGAAAAGTGCACCTGAAGTTTAAAAAATAACACTTATGGGACATGGCAAAAAACAACAAGGTGAGCACATTGTTACCTACCAATATACTATAACATCTCTGGACCATAACAACCCTTTAAAGGTCGCCGACCCTCGTAGCCGTGGTCGCTGGAATGTATAGCTTCGGCGCTCCATCAAGCTGAGGATCGCGGATTCGAGTCCCGCCATGGGCATGGGTGTTTGTGTTGTATGCGTAATTGCGTAATAAGCGGTAAAGTAAACAGTAAAACTTAGTAATCATAAACAGGGTAAACAAGGGAACTTTAAAAAAGGTCCAAATAACAACCAAAAATTACATAGGTGTTTTCCTTATGCCATTTATAATCCATTACAACAAAAAATAAAAAATAAGTTTTTTAAACCCAAATCTCTACCAAGTGT
This sequence comes from Deroplatys truncata, assembly GCA_030765065.1. Taxonomy (NCBI): domain Eukaryota; kingdom Metazoa; phylum Arthropoda; class Insecta; order Mantodea; family Mantidae; genus Deroplatys; species Deroplatys truncata. Next base: position 107,484,208 of record CM060990.1, on the reverse strand, counting down.
CCTTAAAAACAGATATTGCGAAACATGTTGAGTCATTTGTGTAGTTGGAATTCCCATCAACATTCCATCTCCACTGCGGCAAAGTGTGAACACGTTGTGTTTGTTATTATCAATAATCCCATGGATTCTGATTATGAAGATTCAGCCTTTGTAGTCACAGTGAGTGCTTGGTAAAACAGGCTCAAGAATAAAAGAAGAAAGTTATGGGTACGCCCCTTTTAACAACAGAAACAACGTAAATAGCATCTTGTCTAAATTGAAAGTTGAGGGTAGATTCGGCTTCAAGAATTGTCTAACAATGTCGAAAGAAGATTTCAGTTTGTTGCTGACTATAATTTCACCAGCAATTGGAAAACAGGAGACGAGTTTCAGAGCAGCTTTATCAGCTGGACTGAGATTAGGCTTAACATATTTTTTTTCTGTCATAACAAATATGGGAAAGCTCACATAAGCACTCCCTTTTCTTGATTTTATTCCCATAATCTCTTAGGGATATATCCCAGATGTCGGGTCTTGCATGAATCTCATTAATTAACTGTATTGTCTTTACTTTCGTCCACTCCATTTTTTACTTCCTAGTAAGCAACGAATAATATGCATAGGCCAGCTGTCTATATCTGGCAGAAGTTAGTCGGGTCTGCACGAAGTGAGCCGAGTTACATAACGCACTGAACATGTTTACCACTGCCGGTGGAAAACAGTTTTGTTTGCCCAAGACATGTTGAATCAGCATATTACGCAGGACTTGTTAGTAAGTGGAGACATTCGTTTACCTCCGGCATGTTGAGCTCAACGTGTTGAATCAACATGTTTTGTTGATTGTTGAGGCAGTGAGGACCCCGTTAAGCTATAAAGGGGCAATTTGAAAACTATGAAAGCAATCCTCCGTCCTAGAAAAGCTAACAAAGACAGAATTAGAGAGAGAAAACAGGAAATGGAGGCTTCAGTTCCAAAAGCAATTCAAGGATTTAACTTAGAATTACATAAGTAGGTTTACAATTGGTCAGAAAGTTAATGTTAAATGTTCAACAGTATTACTCAGTTATGCCAGGTTAGCAGTGTGAGCTACTGCACTTTTACTTTCCCCTACTACTATCTTGTATGGCTAAGAGCTGAAGCAAATGGCAAAAACATATGGAAAGGTGTTAAAAGAAGACTAAGAGACATCAACTAACAGGAAATAGAATCGGAATGCAAAATTAAACCTTCTCTAAGTCTAGCAAATGAAATAAAGTTGAACTGGGGTAAAGAGGCATATATACTTAATTTAGGAAGAAAGGAAAGATCAGGAATGGCATGGTTTAGACTGGAGGGCTGGAGGGCACAGAAAAGACTGACGATTCTGGCAGGAGAATCTGCCCTTTCTGTGATTTGGATGAGGACTGGGTACATATTTTGGCGGAATGTGCACAGTGGGAGAACCAGCGAACGATTAAACTGACAGAAAATTCTTAAGTCCCTCAAGAAAGAGATTGTCATGGTGGGAGCTACTGGCAGTCCAGTGGAACTGGCAAAACATGGGCAACTTTTTGGCTAAAGTGCGCGAAGCTAGGTCAAATTTGCTCAGCTAGACAAAGGTAATTTATCTCTATTTCCCTTTTCTTGTTCCTTTTTGTTGTGTTTTCTTTCTCTGTTGTTTATTTTGTCACCCTATTGTATTTTAAATATGCATGTAGGTCAATGACCCATGCACCAAATACTTGTGAAATAACTTCAATAATTTGAAACCAATAAAGATACCTTATCTATCTATCTATTAAGTAGAGGAAGCATTTTATTTTACACGTTTTGGGGACTCCTTGTATCCAAATAAAGACATTAAAAGAAAAAGATCTGTGTTTGTGTGTGAACAACATAACTCAAAAACGAAAAATCAATTAAAAACTAACTAGGTTTTTAAGTTCAGCGTCTTACGACACGAAGATTTTCAAGAAACCTCTCACCCCGAACTACCCTTTACACGAAAACAAAATGTTGTTCTTTCTGATTTTCTCAAAAATGGCTGTACGATTTTGATTAAAATACCGTTGTGTAAGATAAGCATGGCAAATAAAATGTATATTTTGAGCTTTCTGGGAATAGCCTTTGAAGTGGCTCTCATTCTGAATTATTGTTGTATGACGGGTAAACCGTAACAGATACACAAAATCATACGACACAAAAAATGTAACTCTCGTTAAAACTTTAAATCAAGTTTATGTCAATCATTTTTGGGCGGAGGCCTTTGACTATTTCTTCATTATTGGTTTGAATTTTCAGATACTTATACCTTTTACTAGTGCCAAGTCGCTATTCGTTTTTCTAGTCGTCATGCAAAGAGGTTAGATTTCAGGCCATTAATAGTGACACTTTTTTTAAAAATCTTAAACTATCGCTTTACCTATTGTATCCTTATATCTAATACGAAGTGTCCAAACCTCTAACGAAAGTTTATCTCGATTAGCAAGAAGTAAACAGAACAGCAAGCTTTTGTAAAAATAGTTTGTTGAATAATGAGTAGCGAAAGTCTCGTGAATGCTACGCATTAGATTTTGTTTTTCTGCTTTTTTCTTTTTGTAGTACAGCGGGTATACTTAGCAGCGAAGTCAATCTTCCTCTCCATTCGACAGCAAAGCCATAACAGTATTCTGAAATAACTGCCCCCAGAGAAGGTTTTTATCATGTGTGTAATACATGCCGTAGCCATTACTGTTTGGAAAAACATAGGCACTGCGTTCTCTAAACAACATGGCAACTCATATTACACAGACTACAGTTTTTGATTGGTGGATAGAAGTAGTCTTATTATGAGAGTTCTGAAACAAAGGATATGCCGCCATCTGATAAGCTTCTTTGATCTATGCCGCTAGCCCCGCCCCCTCCCTTTGTGTGCTCACATGCCGCCAGGTCTCGTGTCGTTAGGCCCCGCCCCCTCTCGCTTTGTGTGCTCACCTAATGCCGGCAGTATCTGTGCTAACAGGTTCTACCCCCTCCCCCATGCGTTCTACTGTGGCGTCATGACTTGATGGAATTGTTTTCTCGAGTCCTGCTGCCCCTCGGCAAATTAATTAGGTAATGTTCGTCAAACATTTTTTTTATGATTACTAAGGTCTGCAGATTGCATCCTCGAGCAATTAAGTTTTTTGATTAATGAATTGTTGACTGGAGCTTGAGTATAAGTAGTCTGCTCACGGTAACAGTCTGTCATGTAATGAAACACTGCAGCCTTCTTGTATCTGGGGAAATCGCTTGTCCATTAGCTGAACATGTTAGACGCTTTCAACACATTAATAGGCTTTTAAGTTTACATTCCGGATCTGTTTACATACATTAGCGATCAACGACATACTTCCGTCTGGAGGTAACGGTGACACACATTAGCTGACCCGTTAGACGCTTTCACTCCATTAGCGAACAAGAGCCCGGCATGTAATGAAAAAACCCGTAACCTACTTCTGTCTGATGGTAACGGTGACCTCTATTAGCTGACATCTTTAGACGCTTTCACCTCATTAGCGAACAATGCCAGTAATTGTTTTCCTAAGTGCTCTACAATCTCTCACCACTTCAGCTTTAGTGGGGGAATTATATAAAAGCAGCATCTTCTCCAATGATTTTCACAGTATCGTAAGAACACTGCGATCTAAGCACTCTGCAAACTTTATTCTTTCAACGTGGAAATTACATCGAACAGCATGTCTGGTAAGTTGTATCACCAATTCATCTTCATTAAAAAGTTAACTTATTACTTAGTACATTTAACTTTTATTTGCGTTCTTGTTTTTAATGACGGCTCTTTATTTGTAAATAGCTGAGCATTCTAAAAGTTAATAGCTAGACAGTTGAATTTTTTCTGAAATGTGAACAGTTTAGTTAAGTATTCATTTTAGACAAGCTTATTCTACATTTAATAGCTAACTGCGCGAATTCTCAAAAAATGTGAACAATTTAGTTAAGTATTCATCTTGTTGAGAAATTATTATTCCAGATATTTAAATACAGGGTTTCACAGAGTGAATTATATTCCTTTCTAGACAAAATACAATTACTTGATTACCCTACGATTCGAATAAAGAATGTTCTGTATAAATATTCTTCCGAGGGTAAGCGGCGGTATTCGATCCAGGGACTTCATGTTTGCATGCATTGATCGAACATTCATCAGTTAATGTTTCATTCCTCTTGTGCATTTTATTTAGTAAAAACTTCCAGTCTGTTTCCATCACATTAAAAATTAACGTTTTTGCTTTAGAATATTACAAAAAGTCTGTTGCGCGAATCATTCACTCTAACAAAGTAAATGTTTACATTATATTAAAACATTTAAATCGGAAAATATAGTACTTAATGAACTTCATTAGTGAATCAGAACCTCAATTATACTTACACATATTATCATTTTTATTATTATATTATACAGAAAAAGTTAATAATTTTGTAACTTTCAAATAAATGAAATTTAGTTATGCAACACATTCTCTAATAAAGAATATGTTTTTTCTCTTCCTAATGCAGAAAGTTTGACATCTCAACTTAACACATTGGCTGAGGGTAGCATTTACCCGACCGTTCAAAGACTACAAGATCTTCAGCCAGAGGAGCCTTATAATATAAAATCCATAAGAAAAATTGATACGAGATACGGTGCTAGAGTGGTTGCGGTTTTAGACAATAAGCAAGTGTTTCTTCCGACAAGATATTCAACCCTAACAAGCCAACAGTTGGATGAAATGCCAGGAAAGTTTCAAATGGTATATCATGGTGTAGTACCATCCGGCAAGTTTAAGACATGTAAATTGTCTTTTCTTCCTGTTAAGGTTTGTAGAAATAATTCAGCTATCCTTTCAAAGCTTCATTTAGAGTTACATTTGTTGAGTTTATAAATTCACACTTCCTAGGATAACATTCATCTAAAGTATACATCACTGTGTAAATAACGCTTAGGATGTAGTCTGGGCGAGGACCTGCAGAAAGAAGTTTAATAGTCTATTCACTGATTCTTTACCTCAAAGCAGATACCTACAGCAAGTTGCAAATAATTTCCATTAGGGTAGCAGTTGTCAAAGCATGCATCACTGTATTAAAACAAATATGTGTAAATAATGTCTAGATTGTAGTCTGAGTGATTTCGTGCAGAAAGAAGTTTAATACCACATTGCATTGATTCTCCGCATCGAAGTATATACCTACAACAAGCTACAAATAATGTGAATGTTTGTTACAGGAATGTCCAGATGAATGTAAATGAAGAGGAAGAATGAGATAGCTTAAAACAACACGAACAGAAATGTGATAGGAACATCCTCAACATGAAGAATTGCAGCACCGTCCAGCATGGAACATTCGAGTGTGTAGAATATAGCAATAATATATAAATTATGTACTCATTATTACTGCTATACATGCCAATACCATTGATTTCATAAATTATTTCATAATTGTTTAAAGAAGAATGTATTATCTTAAAACATTGATGCTACATGAAATCTAAACAAAAAAGTTATTGAACTATTACTGAAAGAGACCTGAATAAATGGGAATCTAGAAGCCAGAACCATCTTAATATTGGACTGTATGATATGAGGTGTATAAAAAGATTAATAAAAATGAGGGCTATGTAATATAAACAACATTTATTTTTTATAAAACATTTTCCTATTACATTCCTTCACAAAAAAAACCCGAACATATTTCCCAAAGACAAAAGTGATAGTCTAGACCTTCTAAACATGCAGTTATAGGGGGAAAGGATGCTCTCCTGAAACATTAGGTCTCTAGACAGAAGCATTTATAGGGGAGAGATAGGGAATACCAGGGCTGATGCTAGGCTAGTCAGATGCTAAAGGAGGGAGGGATATGCTTTATACGAGAGAGATAGGGAATACAAGGAAAGATGCTATACTAAACAGGACTTGAAGGGTAGAATATGAGCGATATAGCGAACCGAGGAGAGGTATTAGGATAGGAGTTTTGAATGATAGAGTAGGCGTTTATATGCGAGAGATAGGGAATACGAGGGTCGATGCTAGGCTAGACGGTGTTGAATGAGGGAATGCATCTTATATGAGAGAGGTAGGGGAATATGAGGAGACGTGTTAGGCTAGACAGGGTTTGAGGTGTGGAATATGCGTTTATATGGGAAAGATAGGGGAAACGTGTACATATAATAGGCTATACAGATGCTGAAGGACGGGAATATAGGCTTATACGGGAGAGATAGGGAAATACGAGGAGAGGTGCTAGACTAGACTGATGCTGAAGGAGGAGAGGATACTCTTTATACGGGAGAAATAGGGAATACGAGGAGAGGTACTAGAAGGGTAGAATATAGCGTTTTTATATGAGGGAGCTAGCAAACCGAGGAGAGGTATTAGGCATGGAGGTCTGAATGAGAGATTATACGTCTATATGAGAAAAGATAGGGAAAACGAAGGTAGGTGCTAGGTTGAGAGAGTCTTCAAGGAGGAAAATGTATTTATATGAGAGCGGTAGGGCATACGAGGAGAGGTGCTAGTCTAGACATGGTTTGAGGATTAGAGTATACGTTTATATGGGAGAAATGGAAAACGGGAGAGATACAAGGATAGACAGAGTTTGAAGGAGGAGGAATGTAGGTTTATACTGTAATATAGAGAGTAATTCGATTATAAAACTTTCCTCATCCAGCGTTACAATACTTTTATATACTTATTTTCTAAACCTTACACACTTTATATTTGTTAAACAGTAGTGCGCGAGACGGAGAGGGACAAACAGTATATCGGTTTACAGTGAAGTATACGTCCTAACCTATTCCCACCTTGTTTGTTCTGGATCTTCTCATTGTCTATCATCATCTAACGTAACCACGTAACAAGACGTAACACAGGAAATCATACATATGGCACATTAATAAAAAAAATAAATAAATAAAGGTATATATAATGAAACATAAACAAGTAGACAGAGGGTCATTGATACACAGAAAACCAGGAGTTGTATGTACTGAGACCATAGATTAGTATAGGCAAACAACAAAGAAGTGAATTTATAGTGTAAATAACCTAATATTTTCAAATATTATTATAGTCTAAAAGTATATAACTTAATTATGTACAGAGTATTGAGAAATAAACGTTATTCATGATTCACTAATCTAAGATCACTGCAATTGTATTGAATCAATTCACAATTGTTAATGCCATTCAACTTTCATTTGTCTCTGATACATAAACAAATTGCAAAATGGAGAAGGACGAAAGTAATAAAAAGACTCAGGCAGCAAATTTTAAGAAAGAAGAGAAAGATATATGCCCGACATTGTTTTAGAACACAAATTAGTGTTGAAAATAAAATGACTGATAGCTCTGCTAAGCGTAAGGAAGAGACAAGGAAATAAATTGCAAATGAGTACAATTCTAGGAAGATCATCCAATGTGAATGAAAATCCCTGAAATGATATTATGAGAACATAAAGAAAAGAATGAAGCAAGCAAATACCATTGACAAGGTACGATTGTACAAAACTGGAGGCGCATGTATGTACCGCCTTTCTTAGACAATAGTAGCCAAATAACAATTGTTGCTCTTCTATTCAATCGCCAATGAGTTTGATGATGAAGTTGGATTCCATTCAGAAGTAATCATCACAGTGAAGGACATTGAAATAGTAAATCCAGGTCCAACATGTCCTTCAGCAATTTTAATAACAGGTAAGGAATTTGAAGAAAGAGAAAGTGTAAAGGTGGCGTCTGCAGTTCCCATACAGAACTTTCAACTCCATTGCCTGAAAAGAACAAAGATGGCATAAGGGAGGGTTTTTATGAGAGGAGACTTGAGTGTTTGGAAGAAGAGTACACAGTGAAAATGAAGATCTTGAAATTGGATCTAGAAATGAAAGAATCTCAGAAAAATTAAGCGTTGTTAATAACTTATACAACCATAAATATATTACAAAAAAGTAATGAAACAGGCAAGGAATAATATGGATAAAGAAACTGTTAAGCAGATCTACTACGCTTTCATTTATTTGCACATACTCAAAGTATGGAATTACACTTTCGGGAAATATTGCAGAAATAGACATGAAAAAGATATTTACGCAAAAAAAATAAAAAGGACTTAGAATATTAGAAAAAGAAGATAAACAACATTCATGTAAACCAATTTTTAAAAATCAGTTTACCTGAATACATGTAAAAAAACATATCACTTTACAAAAAGTAATGCAGACATCATTTATTTTTTATAAACATTATCCTATTACATTCCTTTACAAAACAACCATACATATTTCCTAAAGGCAAAGGTGATAGTCTAGACATTCTAAACACTCAATTATATAATCATATACATCACACAGAAAGAGACATGCATTATCACTAAAAAAACTAAACATCTCAACAATGTCTGAATGATGTATTTTTATAAGTACAAGTTTTTGATATTTCAAAGTTCCTGTTAACCATGGCCGTAATTGATTAACACAATTTCTCGATCCTGTCATGCTATAACTTTAGAAGCTTTCAGCTTACTTATAATTTCTTCAATCTCTTGTGTGTGACTATTATTACCAGCACCCCTCGATGCAATTAGTAACCTCAATATATTTACTAGTCTATTCGGATTTTCAAGCGTTGATATCACTGAATCATCATCATATGAAGATTTCATATTCTCGCAACTTCCGATGTATCCAGATTTTTCACCAACAGTAGTCTCCAGTGAAGGACAGAGGCCTGATCCGGTATAACATTCCCCTCTATTCATCTTCGGATCTTCAAGTGCAGGAGAGAGAGTCGATTCAGCATAACATGTTGCTCTATGAAACTTAAATCTTGACAAAGAACGATTCTTAAAAATCCGCCCGCATACACAGCATCTAATAACGCGTTTTCCTCCATGTGTAATGTATGAAAAATCGAGTTTCTCATTCGTCAGTTGCACAGATTTTCTCGGGCAGTAGCTCATGCTAAAACTAAAAGAAATTAAATGAATACGTGAATGCTAACGCTCGAAGGAATTAAAAGCGAATGAATGAATTCATAACACGCACCTATGTATATATCCAGGATGAGGACGACGGAGGGAATTGCGATCAATGCATAGCAGGGAGAAAGGATACTCTCTTGAAACATTAGTCATCTAGACAACTATTGTTCACGGAGCCTGTAGACGTCAGGTTGAATGGGACAGACCTCAGGTTCAAATCTTTAAGGGCACGGACCCAGCCTTTTGCCTGTCATGTATACTAAACCATCCTAACAGCGTAACATTACGTTACAACGACACGTAACCAGAACATGGCGAGTGCGAGCATGGAAAAAAGGATGCTCTCTGGGAACATTACTGGAAAAGGATGCTCTCTGGAAACACTAGTCATCCACACAACGGATTGTCCCTAACATTTCCAGATTTCGGGTCGTTCAACATCGTGACGCGCCCCTGTCATCTACATTTCGACGAAATTTTACCTCCTGAATTAAAGTTTGGTGATCTGTATAGACCTGTACAACATGCATTACGCTATGTAACAGACTCATCACGTTATGTAACAACACGATCACGCTAGGTAACAACATGTTCACGCTATGTAACAACATGATCACGCTATGTAACAACATGATCACGCTATGTAACAACATGATCACGCCATGTAACAACATGATCACGCTATGTAACAACATGATCACGCTATGTAACAACATGACCACGCTATGTAACAAAACGATCAAGCTATGTAACAACTGATCACGCTATGTAACAACATGATCATGCTATGTAACAACCTGAGCACGCTATGTAACAACATGATCACGCTATGTAACAAACTGAGTACGCTATGTAACAACATGATCACGCCATGTAACAACTGATCACGCTATGTAACAACATGATCACGCCATGTAACAACTGATCACGCTATGTAACAACATGCTCAAGGTATGTAACAACTGATCACGCTATGTAACAACACGATCACGCTATGTAACAACCTGATCAAGCTATGTAACAACAGGATCACGCTATGTAACAACCTGAGTACGCTATGTAACAACATGATCACGCCATGTAACAACTGATCACGCTATGTAACAACATGCTCAAGCTATGTAACAACATGTTCACGCTATGTAACAACATGATCACGCTATGTAACAACATGATCACGCTATGTAACAACATGACCACACTATGTAACAACATGATCACGCTATGTAACAAAACGATCAAGCTACGTAACAACACGATCACGCTATGTAACAACCTGATCAAGCTATGTAACAACTGATCACGCTATGTAACAACCTGAGCACGCTATGTAACAACCTGATCACGCTATGTAACAACTGATCACGCTATGTAACAACATGCTCAAGCTATGTAACAACATGATCACGCTATGTAACAACATGTTCACGCTATGTAACAACCTGTTCACGCTATGTAACAACATGATCACGCTATGTAACAACATGACCACACTATGTAACAACATGATCATGCTATGTAACAAAACGATCAGGCTATGTAACAACATGATCACGCTATGTAACAAAACGATCAAGCTATGTAACAACCTGAGCACGCTATGTAACAACATGTTCACGCTATGTAACAACATGATCACGTTATGTAACAACATGATCACGCTATGTAACAACATGATCACGCTATGTAACAAAACGATCAAGCTATGTAACAACCTGAGCACGCTATGTAACAACATGTTCACGCTATGTAACAACATGAACACGCTATGTAACAATACGATCACGCTATGTAACAATCTGATTACGCTATGTAACAACTGATCACGCTATGTAACAACATGATCACGCTATGTAACAACCTGAGCACGTTATGTAACAACATGACTACGCTATGTAACAAAACGATCACGCTATGTAACAACTGATCACGCTATGTAACAACCTGAGCACGCTATGTAACAACATGACCACGCTATGTAACAAAACGATCACGCTATGTAACAACTGATCACGCTATGTAACAACCTGAGCACGCTATGTAACAACCTGAGCACGCTATGTAACAATACGATCATGCTATGTAACAACATGATCACGCCATGTAACAACCTGAGCACGCTATGTAACAACACGATCACGCTATGTAACAACATGAACACGCTATGTAACAATACGATCACGCTATGTAACAATCTGATTACTATGTAACAACGGATCACGCTATGTAACAACATGATCACGCTATGTAACAACCTGAGCACGCTATGTAACATCATGATCACGCTATGTAACAACCTGATCACGCTATGTAACAACATGCTCACGCTATGTAACAACTGATCACGCTATGTAACAACATGATCACGCTATGTAACAACCTGAGCACGCTATGTAACAACATGATCACGCTATGTAATAACATGTTCACGCTATGTAACAACACGATCACGCTATGTAACAACACGATCACGCTATGTAACAACATGGACACGCTATGTAACAACATGAACACGCTATGTAACAATACGATCAAGCTATGTAACAAACTGAGCACGCTATGTAACAACATGATCACGCTATGTAACAACATGAACACTCTATGTAACAACCTGAGCTTGCTATGTAACAACATGATCACGCTATGTAACAACCTAATCACGCTATGTAACATGATCACGCTATGTAACAACATGATCACGCTATATAAATAGGGTGGACCATTTAAGTTGAGGCTATACAATATATCCAAAACTAAGCGTTGTAGAAAGAAATGTCTTTAATAAACTTGATTGATATTATGGCGAAAGTAAATGCTGCTAGCCGTATTTCGTTTGGAGGACGTAGTGAGGGTCATTTCAGGGTCTTTTTAAATGGGACCCTAATTGTAGGTTCCCATTTAAAAAAATAAATTGACCCAAAATGACCCTCATAACGGCCTCCAAACGAAACACGACTAGCAGCATTTACTTTCGCCATAATATCAATCAAGTTTTATTAAAGACATTTCTTTCTACAACGCTTAGTTTTGGATATATTGTATAGCCTCAACTTAAATGGTCCACCCTATTTACATAGCGTGATCATGTTGTTACATAGCGTGATCATGTTACATAGCGTGATTAGGTTGTTACATAGCGTGATCATGTTGTTACATAGCATGCTCAGGTTGTTACATAGCGTGATCATGTTGTTACATAGCGTGCTCAGGTTGTTACATAGCGTGATCATGTTGTTACATAGCGTGATCAGTTGTTACATAGCGTGAGCATGTTGTTACATAGCGTGATCAGGTTGTTACATAGCGTGATCATGATGTTACATAGCGTGCTCAGGTTGTTACATAGCGTGATCATGTTGTTACATAGCGTGATCCGTTGTTACATAGTAATCAGATTGTTACATAGCGTGATCGTATTGTTACATAGCGTGTTCATGTTGTTACATAGCGTGAGCATGTTGTTACATAGCGTGATCAGGTTGTTACATAGCGTGATCATGATGTTACATAGCGTGCTCAGGTTGTTACATAGCGTGATCATGTTGTTACATAGCGTGATCCGTTGTTACATAGTAATCGGATTGTTACATAGCGTGATCGTATTGTTACATAGCGTGTTCATGTTGTTACATAGCGTGATCATGTTGTTACATAGCGTGCTCAGGTTGTTACATGGCGTGATCATGTTGTTACATAGCGTGATCAGTTGTTACATAGCGTAATCAGGTTGTTACATAGCGTGATCAGGTTGTTACATAGCATGATCGTATTGTTACATAGCGTGCTCAGGTTGTTACATAGCGTGCTCAGGTTGTTACATAGCGTGATCAGTTGTTACATAGCGTGATCGTTTTGTTACATAGCGTGGTCATGTTGTTACATAGCGTGCTCAGGTTGTTACATAGCGTGATCAGTTGTTACATAGCGTGATCGTTTTGTTACATAGCGTAGTCATGTTGTTACATAACGTGCTCAGGTTGTTACATAGCGTGATCATGTTGTTACATAGCGTGATCAGTTGTTACATAGCGTAATCAGATTGTTACATAGCGTGATCGTATTGTTACATAGCGTGTTCATGTTGTTACATAGCGTGAACATGTTGTTACATAGCGTGCTCAGGTTGTTACATAGCTTGATCGTTTTGTTACATAGCGTGATCATGTTGTTACATAGCGTGATCATGTTGTTCCATAACGTGATCATGTTGTTACATAGCGTGAACATGTTGTTACATAGCGTGCTCAGGTTGTTACATAGCTTGAACGTTTTGTTACATAGCGTGATCATGTTGTTACATAGCGTGATCGTTTTGTTACATAGCATGATCATGTTGTTACATAGTGTGGTCATGTTGTTACATAGCGTGATCATGTTGTTACATAGCGTGAACATGTTGTTACATAGCGTGAACATGTTGTTACATAGCGTGATCATGTTGTTACATAGCTTGAGCATGTTGTTACATAGCGTGATCAGTTGTTACATAGCGTGATCAGGTTGTTACATAGCGTGCTCAGGTTGTTACATAGCGTGATCAGTTGTTACATAGCTTGATCAGGTTGTTACATAGCGTGATCGTGTTGTTACATAGCTTGATCGTTTTGTTACATAGCGTGATCATGTTGTTACATAGTGTGGTCATGTTGTTACATAGCGTGATCATGTTGTTACATAGCGTGAACATGTTGTTACATAGCGTGATCATGTTGTTACATAGCGTGAACATGTTGTTACATAGCTTGAGCATGTTGTTACATAGCGTGATCAGTTGTTACATGGCGTGATCATGTTGTTACATAGCGTACTCAGGTTGTTACATAGCGTGATCCTGTTGTTACATAGCTTGATCAGGTTGTTACATAGCGTGATCGTGTTGTTACATAGCGTGATCAGTTGTTACATAGCTTGAGCATGTTGTTACATAGCGTGATCAGTTGTTACATGGCGTGATCATGTTGTTACATAGCGTGATCAGTTGTTACATGGCGTGATCATGTTGTTACATAGCGTACTCAGTTTGTTACATAGCGTGATCATGTTGTTACATAGCGTGCTCAGGTTGTTACATAGCATGATCATGTTGTTACATAGCGTGATCAGTTGTTACATAGCTTGATCGTTTTGTTACATAGCGTGGTCATGTTGTTACATAGCGTGATCATGTTGTTACATAGCGTGATCATGTTGTTACATGGCGTGATCATGTTGTTACATAGCGTGATCATGTTGTTACATAGCGTGATCATGTTGTTACATAGCGTGAACATGTTGTTACCTAGCGTGATCGTGTTGTTACATAACGTGATGAGTCTGTTACATAGCGTAATGCATGTTGTACAGGTCTATACAGATCACCAAACTTTAATTCAGGAGGTAAAATTTCGTCGAAATGTAGATGACAGGGGCGCGTCACGATGTTGAACGACCCGAAGTCTGGAAATGTTAGGGACAATCCGTTGTGTGGATGACTAGTGTTTCCAGAGAGCATCCTTTTCCAGTAATGTTCCCAGAGAGCATCCTTTTTTCCATGCTCGCACTCGCCATGTTCTGGTTACGTGTCGTTGTAACGTAATGTTACGCTGTTAGGATGGTTTAGTATACATGACAGGCAAAAGGCTGGGTCCGTGCCCTTAAAGATTTGAACCTGAGGTCTGTCCCATTCAACCTGACGTCTACAGGCTCCGTGAACAATAGTTGTCTAGATGACTAATGTTTCAAGAGAGTATCCTTTCTCCCTGCTATGCATTGATCGCAATTCCCTCCGTCGTCCTCATCCTGGATATATACATAGGTGCGTGTTATGAATTCATTCATTCGCTTTTAATTCCTTCGAGCGTTAGCATTCACGTATTCATTTAATTTCTTTTAGTTTTAGCATGAGCTACTGCCCGAGAAAATCTGTGCAACTGACGAATGAGAAACTCGATTTTTCATACATTACACATGGAGGAAAACGCGTTATTAGATGCTGTGTATGCGGGCGGATTTTTAAGAATCGTTCTTTGTCAAGATTTAAGTTTCATAGAGCAACATGTTATGCCGAATCGACTCTCTCTCCTGCACTTGAAGATCCGAAGATGAATAGAGGGGAATGTTATACCGGATCAGGCCTCTGTCCTTCACTGGAGACTACTGTTGGTGAAAAATCTGGATACATCGGAAGTTGCGAGAATATGAAATCTTCATATGATGATGATTCAGTGATATCAACGCTTGAAAATCCGAATAGACTAGTAAATATATTGAGGTTACTAATTGCATCGAGGGGTGCTGGTAATAATAGTCACACACAAGAGATTGAAGAAATTATAAGTAAGCTGAAAGCTTCTAAAGTTATAGCATGACAGGATCGAGAAATTGTGTTAATCAATTACGGCCATGGTTAACAGGAACTTTGAAATATCAAAAACTTGTACTTATAAAAATACATCATTCAGACATTGTTGAGATGTTTAGTTTTTTTAGTGATAATGCATGTCTCTTTCTGTGTGATGTATATGATTATATAATTGAGTGTTTAGAATGTCTAGACTATCACCTTTGCCTTTAGGAAATATGTATGGTTGTTTTGTAAAGGAATGTAATAGGATAATGTTTATAAAAAATAAATGATGTCTGCATTACTTTTTGTAAAGTGATATGTTTTTTTACATGTATTCAGGTAAACTGATTTTTAAAAATTGGTTTACATGAATGTTGTTTATCTTCTTTTTCTAATATTCTAAGTCCTTTTTATTTTTTTTGCGTAAATATCTTTTTCATGTCTATTTCTGCAATATTTCCCGAAAGTGTAATTCCATACTTTGAGTATGTGCAAATAAATGAAAGCGTAGTAGATCTGCTTAACAGTTTCTTTATCCATATTATTCCTTGCCTGTTTCATTACTTTTTTGTAATATATTTATGGTTGTATAAGTTATTAACAACGCTTAATTTTTCTGAGATTCTTTCATTTCTAGATCCAATTTCAAGATCTTCATTTTCACTGTGTACTCTTCTTCCAAACACTCAAGTCTCCTCTCATAAAAACCCTCCCTTATGCCATCTTTGTTCTTTTCAGGCAATGGAGTTGAAAGTTCTGTATGGGAACTGCAGACGCCACCTTTACACTTTCTCTTTCTTCAAATTCCTTACCTGTTATTAAAATTGCTGAAGGACATGTTGGACCTGGATTTACTATTTCAATGTCCTTCACTGTGATGATTACTTCTGAATGGAATCCAACTTCATCATCAAACTCATTGGCGATTGAATAGAAGAGCAACAATTGTTATTTGGCTACTATTGTCTAAGAAAGGCGGTACATACATGCGCCTCCAGTTTTGTACAATCGTACCTTGTCAATGGTATTTGCTTGCTTCATTCTTTTCTTTATGTTCTCATAATATCATTTCAGGGATTTTCATTCACATTGGATGATCTTCCTAGAATTGTACTCATTTGCAATTTATTTCCTTGTCTCTTCCTTACGCTTAGCAGAGCTATCAGTCATTTTATTTTCAACACTAATTTGTGTTCTAAAACAATGTCGGGCATATATCTTTCTCTTCTTTCTTAAAATTTGCTGCCTGAGTCTTTTTATTACTTTCGTCCTTCTCCATTTTGCAATTTGTTTATGTATCAGAGACAAATGAAAGTTGAATGGCATTAACAATTGTGAATTGATTCAATACAATTGCAGTGATCTTAGATTAGTGAATCATGAATAACGTTTATTTCTCAATACTCTGTACATAATTAAGTTATATACTTTTAGACTATAATAATATTTGAAAATATTAGGTTATTTACACTATAAATTCACTTCTTTGTTGTTTGCCTATACTAATCTATGGTCTCAGTACATACAACTCCTGGTTTTCTGTGTATCAATGACCCTCTGTCTACTTGTTTATGTTTCATTATATATACCTTTATTTATTTATTTTTTTTATTAATGTGCCATATGTATGATTTCCTGTGTTACGTCTTGTTACGTGGTTACGTTAGATGATGATAGACAATGAGAAGATCCAGAACAAACAAGGTGGGAATAGGTTAGGACGTATACTTCACTGTAAACCGATATACTGTTTGTCCCTCTCCGTCTCGCGCACTACTGTTTAACAAATATAAAGTGTGTAAGGTTTAGAAAATAAGTATATAAAAGTATTGTAACGCTGGATGAGGAAAGTTTTATAATCGAATTACTCTCTATATTACAGTATAAACCTACATTCCTCCTCCTTCAAACTCTGTCTATCCTTGTATCTCTCCCGTTTTCCATTTCTCCCATATAAACGTATACTCTAATCCTCAAACCATGTCTAGACTAGCACCTCTCCTCGTATGCCCTACCGCTCTCATATAAATGCATTTTCCTCCTTGAAGACTCTCTCAACCTAGCACCTACCTTCGTTTTCCCTATCTTTTCTCATATAGACGTATAATCTCTCATTCAGACCTCCATGCCTAATACCTCTCCTCGGTTTGCTAGCTCCCTCATATAAAAACGCTATATTCTACCCTTCTAGTACCTCTCCTCGTATTCCCTATTTCTCCCGTATAAAGAGTATCCTCTCCTCCTTCAGCATCAGTCTAGTCTAGCACCTCTCCTCGTATTTCCCTATCTCTCCCGTATAAGCCTATATTCCCGTCCTTCAGCATCTGTATAGCCTATTATATGTACACGTTTCCCCTATCTTTCCCATATAAACGCATATTCCACACCTCAAACCCTGTCTAGCCTAACACGTCTCCTCATATTCCCCTACCTCTCTCATATAAGATGCATTCCCTCATTCAACACCGTCTAGCCTAGCATCGACCCTCGTATTCCCTATCTCTCGCATATAAACGCCTACTCTATCATTCAAAACTCCTATCCTAATACCTCTCCTCGGTTCGCTATATCGCTCATATTCTACCCTTCAAGTCCTGTTTAGTATAGCATCTTTCCTTGTATTCCCTATCTCTCTCGTATAAAGCATATCCCTCCCTCCTTTAGCATCTGACTAGCCTAGCATCAGCCCTGGTATTCCCTATCTCTCCCCTATAAATGCTTCTGTCTAGAGACCTAATGTTTCAGGAGAGCATCCTTTCCCCCTATAACTGCATGTTTAGAAGGTCTAGACTATCACTTTTGTCTTTGGGAAATATGTTCGGGTTTTTTTTGTGAAGGAATGTAATAGGAAAATGTTTTATAAAAAATAAATGTTGTTTATATTACATAGCCCTCATTTTTATTAATCTTTTTATACACCTCATATCATACAGTCCAATATTAAGATGGTTCTGGCTTCTAGATTCCCATTTATTCAGGTCTCTTTCAGTAATAGTTCAATAACTTTTTTGTTTAGATTTCATGTAGCATCAATGTTTTAAGATAATACATTCTTCTTTAAACAATTATGAAATTATTTATGAAATCAATGGTATTGGCATGTATAGCAGTAATAATGAGTACATAATTTATATATTATTGCTATATTCTACACACTCGAATGTTCCATGCTGGACGGTGCTGCAATTCTTCATGTTGAGGATGTTCCTATCACATTTCTGTTCGTGTTGTTTTAAGCTATCTCATTCTTCCTCTTCATTTACATTCATCTGGACATTCCTGTAACAAACATTCACATTATTTGTAGCTTGTTGTAGGTATATACTTCGATGCGGAGAATCAATGCAATGTGGTATTAAACTTCTTTCTGCACGAAATCACTCAGACTACAATCTAGACATTATTTACACATATTTGTTTTAATACAGTGATGCATGCTTTGACAACTGCTACCCTAATGGAAATTATTTGCAACTTGCTGTAGGTATCTGCTTTGAGGTAAAGAATCAGTGAATAGACTATTAAACTTCTTTCTGCAGGTCCTCGCCCAGACTACATCCTAAGCGTTATTTACACAGTGATGTATACTTTAGATGAATGTTATCCTAGGAAGTGTGAATTTATAAACTCAACAAATGTAACTCTAAATGAAGCTTTGAAAGGATAGCTGAATTATTTCTACAAACCTTAACAGGAAGAAAAGACAATTTACATGTCTTAAACTTGCCGGATGGTACTACACCATGATATACCATTTGAAACTTTCCTGGCATTTCATCCAACTGTTGGCTTGTTAGGGTTGAATATCTTGTCGGAAGAAACACTTGCTTATTGTCTAAACCCGCAACCACTCTAGCACCGTATCTCGTATCAATTTTTCTTATGGATTTTATATTATAAGGCTCCTCTGGCTGAAGATCTTGTAGTCTTTGAACGGTCGGGTAAATGCTACCCTCAGCCAATGTGTTAAGTTGAGATGTCAAACTTTCTGCATTAGGAAGAGAAAAAACATATTCTTTATTAGAGAATGTGTTGCATAACTAAATTTCATTTATTTGAAAGTTACAAAATTATTAACTTTTTCTGTATAATATAATAATAAAAATGATAATATGTGTAAGTATAATTGAGGTTCTGATTCACTAATGAAGTTCATTAAGTACTATATTTTCCGATTTAAATGTTTTAATATAATGTAAACATTTACTTTGTTAGAGTGAATGATTCGCGCAACAGACTTTTTGTAATATTCTAAAGCAAAAACGTTAATTTTTAATGTGATGGAAACAGACTGGAAGTTTTTACTAAATAAAATGCACAAGAGGAATGAAACATTAACTGATGAATGTTCGATCAATGCATGCAAACATGAAGTCCCTGGATCGAATACCGCCGCTTACCCTCGGAAGAATATTTATACAGAACATTCTTTATTCGAATCGTAGGGTAATCAAGTAATTGTATTTTGTCTAGAAAGGAATATAATTCACTCTGTGAAACCCTGTATTTAAATATCTGGAATAATAATTTCTCAACAAGATGAATACTTAACTAAATTGTTCACATTTTTTGAGAATTCGCGCAGTTAGCTATTAAATGTAGAATAAGCTTGTCTAAAATGAATACTTAACTAAACTGTTCACATTTCAGAAAAAAATCAACTGTCTAGCTATTAACTTTTAGAATGCTCAGCTATTTACAAATAAAGAGCCGTCATTAAAAACAAGAACGCAAATAAAAGTTAAATGTACTAAGTAATAAGTTAACTTTTTAATGAAGATGAATTGGTGATACAACTTACCAGACATGCTGTTCGATGTAATTTCCACGTTGAAAGAATAAAGTTTGCAGAGTGCTTAGATCGCAGTGTTCTTACGATACTGTGAAAATCATTGGAGAAGATGCTGCTTTTATATAATTCCCCCACTAAAGCTGAAGTGGTGAGAGATTGTAGAGCACTTAGGAAAACAATTACTGGCATTGTTCGCTAATGAGGTGAAAGCGTCTAAAGATGTCAGCTAATAGAGGTCACCGTTACCATCAGACAGAAGTAGGTTACGGGTTTTTTTATTACATGCCGGGCTCTTGTTCGCTAATGGAGTGAAAGCGTCTAACGGGTCAGCTAATGTGTGTCACCGTTACCTCCAGACGGAAGTATGTCGTTGATCGCTAATGTATGTAAACAGATCCGGAATGTAAACTTAAAAGCCTATTAATGTGTTGAAAGCGTCTAACATGTTCAGCTAATGGACAAGCGATTTCCCCAGATACAAGAAGGCTGCAGTGTTTCATTACATGACAGACTGTTACCGTGAGCAGACTACTTATACTCAAGCTCCAGTCAACAATTCATTAATCAAAAAACTTAATTGCTCGAGGATGCAATCTGCAGACCTTAGTAATCATAAAAAAAATGTTTGACGAACATTACCTAATTAATTTGCCGAGGGGCAGCAGGACTCGAGAAAACAATTCCATCAAGTCATGACGCCACAGTAAAACGCATGGGGGAGGGGGTAGAACCTGTTAGCACAGATACTGCCGGCATTAGGTGAGCACACAAAGCGAGAGGGGGCGGGGCCTAACGACACGAGACCTGGCGGCATGTGAGCACACAAAGGGAGGGGGCGGGGCTAGCGGCATAGATCAAAGAAGCTTATCAGATGGCGGCATATCCTTTGTTTCAGAACTCTCATAATAAGGCTACTGATAGAGTTGGCAAAGACAATGATGCAAGTTCTAGAAACATTGAAGAGAGGAAGCGAGCGAAGAAGAACGCTCGCGCATAAAATTAACCCAGGGAAAGCTCTCCTCAATTATATGAAATAAAAAAAAAGTGATTGTCATTGCATGCTAAGCAAGTCAACATTAGCCATGAATTATATATTATTACTTAGATGAGTTTTACATTTATTATTATTATTATTATTATTATTATTATTATTTATTATTTTGCGTGATAACATGGACGCAAACTTTGCAAAAGCCATTCTTAATTATTTTGTAATGGCTGTAACAATACAATTTTGCTTACAGCGTTAATTTCGCAAATAATTGTATATTTTCCCGTGTATACCGCTACTTACAAAGTGAAGAATTGATCTAATTTTAAGGAGGAGATTACTATAATTAGCACACTATACATATGTGCATTTCTAGCATATATTACTTGCAGATACACACTACATACACTATTTAGTATCAATAAGCTTTATCCAATATTCGCTCCTGAGTTTTATTTAATTGTTAAATTATTATTGCACATAAAGTCTATGATTAGATAATACAAAGCATAGAGATGAATCGCAATGAATGATACAAAATGAATATAACTAGGAATTGGACCTCGATACTCTCGATACTCGGTGGTATCGAACTATCTCTAATACTTTGAGATAAGTCTTCGATACTTTTTCTATACTTTTAAATTTTTAAGTTTAGCATTATTGAAAATTGTTGCGTTTAACTTTATGGTAGATAAGAAATGCTGTTCTACTCAAACTGCAGGATATACGGGGTAAACGGTTGATATTTGTGCCAATATGTGGCATTGATCACAATCGTATGTGTATGTCTGTGAATCATGCGCGTACCTGTGTGTGTGTGTCACTTGCATGAAATTTGTTGTGTCCAATTCAGCTTGCCTGTCTACCTCTTCCCGGTAAGGAGTTTAGTTTGGCTGTTCTTTAAGATCGGTACGCACATGCGAGCCAAACACTGTCGCGAAATATATCCAGCGTTCTTTACGCGGAATTATGTGTTGTAATTCGAGCCTCACTTTGTACGAACAGACGTTCGCATTGCTTTTCGATTTTCCCTCACCACATCAAAGGAATATTGGTGCTGCATTTCCCACACGTCTGGGCGCGTATAGAGCATGCTTTCTATGCATTACTTCCTGAACTAGTGGAACGTTAAAGTGTTCGCGTAATGGGCGATCGATTCAAGCTAAAAACTTTTCAGCTTGTACAGCGTCGCGAACGTTTCTTCTTTCGATTTTTGGTAACCGAGGCCGTTCACGACGAACTTCGTTCACCTAAGATGTGTCTGGTTGTGGCTTCACTTGCTCGGAGTGACGCTGTGGTTCTCGGCACCATGAGTGTGGAGGAAATAAGCGTGGGCACAAGTAGGGTTTACTGTTCAAAATTTCGCCACGATTAACTCTGTTGTTATTGTGGCTCCGATTTAATGCTTACTGTGAAATTAGCATCTGAGTACTCTCAATTCATGTTTATGCGTATATAGGCATTTAATCCTGAGATAGCATAGTTCTGGTAGTAAACGGCAACGTGAATTCTTTTACTTGTAAAATGAGTCTCAAGTTAAAATAAACTACAGAAGCCTCAGTCGTTGAAGGTTCCCGCACCCAGCGTACGAATTAGTTTAAACAGTCAGTCACGTAATTGATATTCACATACAAATTAATAAATATACATGCTTGGCTTAGCTACGAGGGCTGTCACAGAAGTACCCGACCTAACAAAGAAAACAAAACTTTTGGGAAAAAACATCTTTGTTTCTCTAAATGGTCGCCTTTCAGCTCAATACACTTTTCTCAGCGATGTTCAATAGCTTCGATACCCTGTTTATAGTGAGAACCGTCGAGTTCTGCAAAATAGCCATCAACTGCAAACTCCACCTCTTCATTGTTGGCAAATCTTTTACCACCAAGCCATTTCTTGAACTTTGGAAACAGAAAATAATCAGAGGGGGTTAAGCCTGGCAAATAGGGTGCATGAGGAAGCTATTTGAACTTTAACTCATTGATTTTGGCCATGGCAATAATGAAAGCGTGAACTGATGCATTGTCTTGATGAAACAGAAGTTTCTTCTTCGCTAAATGCGGACGTTTTTGCTTGATTTCATCATTCAAACGCTGGAATAAGCTTGCACAATACTCAACATTGATTGCTTTTCCTTTTTTAAGATAATCAATGAGAATTATCCTCCGCGCGTCCCAAAAAACTGACGCCATGACTTTGCCTGCATATGGAACTGTCTTAGCCTTCTTTGGAGCCGATTCTCCCCTTTCAATCCAGGTGTGAAGTGATAGACCCATGTTTCATCCATAGTTATGAATTGACGCAAAAATTCGGCTTTATTGCAGCGAAACATCGCCAAAAACTCGACTGAAACATCCTCATGACGCTGCTTTTGTTCCATTGTGAATAAACGCGGCATCCATCTTGTACACAGCTTTCTCATGTCTAAATTTTCAGTCAGTATGCGATGTACAGCACTTTCAGTTCGACGGTCATCCAATACCATTTTGTGGATTTTCTTCACAATTTCTGGCGTGGTCACCTCATTTGGTCATTTTGTAGCTCCAATGTTGATCTTTGTCTACATTCAGATTCTATTTTCTGCCTGTTTATATCACACAGTCGTCTTTTGACTTTTTTTCACGGCACTGTGTGTATTTTCATTACCCCTTTGCCAGATATCGTTTAATCCTATTTTTGATAATTCCCGTTGTAACCCCGCCGACCACCATTTTGAATGCTCTATGTTGTTCATTTGATGACGATAACATATTGCTCTCAGAGTTGTTTGATCACCTTTAATTATTCGCAGCCAGTACCTAACTACATTTAGTTTAGCAAATACAGCATCTTCCCAGCATCCTACCTCACGAAGAACTCCGTAGTTTGAAGTACCCCTCCCCAACCCTAGAATGCGCTTCCAAAAATTACAATGTACTTTATTTACATTATCCACCCTATCCCATCCCCATACTTCACTGCCGTATAGTAATGAGGACCTAACCATTGCTTCATACATGGTCTGTAATGTTTTTACTGGCATATCTGGTACCCGAGTCAATATCCTTAATACTTCAGAAAGTTGTCCAATCCCTTTGCGTTTTATTGACTCCATGTTCTTGTGCCATTTTCCACCCATATCAAACCTTACTCCTAGGTAATCGAAATGTTTGACAATTTGAATTTCTTGCTCCCCGTAGGTCCACTTTTCATGTTGGCCGTACACGTATCCATTTTTAAAGGCAACTGTTTTAGTTTTAAGAATATTTACCTCCATACCCCATTGCCTACAATATCGTCGAAGAGCGTTTAAACCATACTGCAAACCTTTTGTCGTTTTAGAAAGAATTACAATGTCATCCGCGTACAAAAGAATTGGTATTTTTTGGTCTGCGATTGTCGGTGCATCTATGTCTTCCTCCGTCATCACGCTAACAACATCATCAATAAACAAATTAAAAAGTAACGGAGATAGTATACAACCCTGTTTGACCCCCTCTGTGCTATGTTACATTCTGATGCATTGTGCTGATCGGTCTTAATAACAAATTTAACTTCTTTATACAGTGCCCTGAGTGCTCTAATCATTTTCCCCGAAAGTCCTTTTCGTGTTAATTTCTCCCAGAGAGCACTGCGTTCCACAGTATCAAATGCTATTTTAAAATCTACAAATACAGTATACACCTTACCACTTTTATTTCTCAAATTGTCATCAATTATCGTTTTCAGAACAAAGACATTGTCAATAGGTAGTCGAAAAACCTTCCCTAAATCCTGCCTGAAATTTAGAAATCCTATGGTGTGCCTTAGCCCAACACTTAATTCTTTCATATAAGATTCTACTGTAAATTTTTCGAAATATAGAGAGCAACGAGATACCCCTGTAATTTTCTGGAATGCTGTAGCTCCCTTTGCCCTTGTAAAGAGGTTGGATAATGGCGGTTTTCCATGCTTCTGGATATTCTCCGCCTTCAAATATTTTATGGAACCTTTTTCTATAAAAATCTGCCATTTTGTTAACTTCTAGGGAACTCTTGAAAACTCAGCTGACAAGCCCTCTATACCAGCTGCCTTCCCGTATTTGAAGCATTTTATTCCATGAACAACCTCTGCTGTGCTAATTTCATAGTCAAGCATTTGCACAATTGGAGCCCCAGTCATCCCTTCAGCGGCCAAAGTATTTAATTGCACCATAAACTCCCCTCCTTCGTAGACTGTTTTAAAGTGCTTTATCCATTCCCCAGCAGGGATAGTTGCCTGGATGGACCTTCGCCTTCGAATCTGTCTAATAGCTTTCCACATGTCACCAATTTCCCCATTTTCGACTACTTGACCTACCTCTTCTGCCTTTGCGTCCTGCCAGGCTGTTTTGCTCTGCTTTAGGACTTCCCTATATGACTTTCTTAAATTTGTAAAAGAAATTCTATGTTCTTCACCTTCTGTATTTGCCAAGTGCCGATTCCGCTGCTTTCTTCGCTGTTTTACACTGACTGTTGTACCAACTATTTGATGTTAAGCGGTTTGATGTATTACCCCTCCCCGTTAGCATGTGCGCACTTGCTTTCTGAATACTATTAGTTATAATCTGTATACTTTCAGTTCCTTTGTGTTGATCTAAGTGAAAAGATATAATTTCGTTTTCTAAAGTGCTAATAAAAGCCTCCTTTCCTGCTTCTCTCCATCTATATTTAAACAATGGCGTCAATGTTTCGCATGCGCTTTCATCCCTTGTCTGAAATACTTTTAGAGTCATTATTAGTGGAAAATTATGAGAGTCAACTATTTTCAACCTTAAAATTTTCGACTAACGGCAATACGTCCTGTGAACACAGGATGTAGTCAATGACACTGCTCCCATTAGTATGTACAAATGTTACTTCCCCTGACATGTCCGAACCGTATTTTCCGTTCATTATTTCTAAATCCTAGGTGTCACAAAATAAGAGTAACTCCTTTCCTCTTGCATTTAGGACTGAGTCCTTGCTGTTTCTGCCAGGTTTTCTCTTATCCACGTCCCCTTTTTTAATTGTATTAATTTTCTTGCCCTATCCTAGCATTCAGATCACCCATTATTATTAGCTTTACATCCTGATATTCGTCCCTGATTTCTATAATTGTTTCTCCTAAATCTGTAAATAATTCTGGCTCAGCATACTGGGACGTAACCAACTGGCGATATACAGTTATAACAACGATATTAATATTAGCTATATTACAATATATACATGTTGCTGCCCTGAGATGATTCTGTATTTCCTTAATAGACTGCATATAATTACTCTTAAAGAAAGTAGCAGCGCCCCCAGGATATCTCCCTCTTCTACCTCTCAATTCTGAACCACTATAAACACCTTGGAATTCACTTATGTCCACAGTTTCATTGTTTTAGCCAAGTCTCTGCTAACCCAATTATGTCCAAGTTATTTACCAAGTTCAAAAATTGACCACTAGCCAGTTTACCCCTCAAACCTTCCACATTCCAAAACCCCACTGACAGCTGGGCATCTTCATTCTATTTGTTTGTTTTTGTCTTACCTCCTACTCCTAGTGAGCTGGTTCTCCCTATCCTTTGTGATCTGCGGGCTGGTTGCACTGACCCCCTCCCTCCTGCTGACGTTGGCTTTGTCTTTGTCGTCTGACTGAACTGGACTCTGCTACCTGCTGTCCCTTCCGGTAGGGGTGTAGTCATGCTGCTTTCTGGGTCTTGGTTCTCTGCAGATATGCCAACCTTCTCTCCTTGAACTTCTGCTATCTTCTTGTCGATTTCCTCCAACTCTGCTTTGGTTCTTATTCGCCCGTTTATTAAGAGTTTGTCAAATTTAATTACTGCATGACAACCCTGGGTTTTTGCATTTACCATATGGCGATGAAGAAATTCTCGTTCTCGCCGGATCTTCTCACGAAATCCTCTCTTATAAAAGTCCTTTAAGACACCTGCTGTCTCGGAGAATAGCGGATTTGCAGTTATACGACAGGAGCTTACATACAATTGGCCGCCTGTTGCCTGCTTTACCGACACGGTGCGCTCTTTCAATATCGTCAGGCCTGAGATGAACTCCAATCTGGGCCACAACGTCTAGCACCTTGTTCTCCGTGATGTCGCATCTTTCATTTTCTTCTTCCGGTAAGCCATATATAACAATATTGTTCCTTCTTGACTGGTTTTCTAAGTAGTCCACCTTGCCCTCCAGCCACTCACATCTTGCCTCCAACTCCTTCACCCGTGTCTCAGACTTCTCCAGGGATTCCATCATGGAGCTAATAATTCCTAATAGCTCACTGTGACGAACTTTACTTTCCGCGAAACCATTTTTCACTTCACTCCTCAACTTGTCCAATAGACCTTCAATATTCGTCATTATTTGCACAACGCTTCTCGAGTTCACTACCACTCTCAGAGCGGACAGGAAACGCGTCTACACCCGACCGCTGCTCGAACAAGACTCTCTTTAGTTATGTATTTAAACATGGTTATTATAAGTGATGATTAAAGCTATTGCTTAAAGTTGTGTATTCATATGTGAAAAATCTAGGATTGTGTACGTAAAACAGAACGCCACTGCATGCGGGACATTCCATTCAAATCGTCCGAAATGGAAGGAAAATCGACCTTGCATTGTTTAAATGAAATGAAACTTTTTGTATTTGTAGACAAGCCCGACATAATACTTTATACCAACTCTCAAAATTCGGAAATTTTTCAAATTTATCGTATCTTCCTAAAATTCCCAAATTCAAGCTGTTATAACTCTGAAACCTTTAAGTCTGATTGTTTAAATCGAGTTTATTTTGATTCTCTAAACTTTAATTTCATAGTAATAAATAGACATGTTTTTCCCTTTCTTATTTAATTGGAGAAATTTCTATTTTTTTCAAGTGGAGGCGCTAACGGATTAAGAAAAATAATTGTATTAAGTATGGTAAGATTCCGTAATTTAAACCCAATCAAACATATATTTTACTGTAATTCTGACTGATAAGGATTCGTCTAAACTAATTAAAGAAATAAATTAATTTATGCGCGGGAGTAATGAAACACTGCTCACACGTTTGTTTTGAACTGAAGGTCAAGCAAGCTGCTATGCATAAGGTTAAACAATAAGAACGCTTAGCTAAGCAGAATGCAGCTCTGAGTATTTCCTCACAGATTCATGCCGTCCTCCGTGGTCTAGTGTACCGTGCTAGCCTCTGGTTCCCGAGGTCGCGGATTCAAACCCGGCGGTGGGCGATGGATTCTTTTCTGGCGTAAAAATCCTTAGCATGGCTTCCTTCGGAAACGAAGTAAAGCCGGTGGTCCCGTGTCGTAGATTTACGGCACGTAAAAGAACCTCAAGTCTCAAAGAGGCCTCTAAGCAAAATGTCCAGTCTTTCAGGCCGAATATAGAATGGGATGCTAAGAACCATGGCAGTTAAAGATCGCCCATAAATAAAACCCCATTTAATTTTTGTTTCTCACAGATTCACAGAGCACTTGGTAATCTCGTGCATCAACCACGTAAATCGCTGCGTTTAGTCACTTTTTGTGTTATAACTGTGAACACCCTAACACTACCAATTTACCAACATTATCGGTTTCTCTTAATGACACTATGGATTATTTTGAATCTAGTATTTTAGTTTTATAAAAATCTGAGGAGGCTTAAAATATGTAAAAACCGTATATAGATTTTTGTCAATATTATAAAAATAACTAGTGTGTACTGTAAGGAAATGCGGATTTTATCTACAAAATGATATTTGATACAATATTCTGAAATAAAGGGCTACCGAGCTATGCGCACCTAAAATGAATTAATAGGATACATTTATTGTTCAATAACAGGGCAACTGTTGAGTTTTAGATATTTGATAAATATGCTTTCCTTAGCACCTCTTATTAATAGGAAGCTTTTTGCAGTTCGATTTCACATGGAATGTCCCATGCGCAAAGGGTAAACAGATACGCACACCTTCTCCTGGGTTAGGTACAGACATACTCCACCTGTGAAGGCCAGTAGAATGTCTCCCAAAGCTGCGGTGACGGCATACATACATGGAAGCGAGTGTACCTATATGCTTGCATTTTCTGGTCAACAGGTGCTGAAGCTCTGTCCCCGCTTTCTATAAGACAGTAATCGCTAGTGTTGAGAATTATTTCCACTAAACTTAGAATATGAAATAAAAGGTGCAAGTATGCAATTAAAATAATAGGAACCTGTGTTATGAAATACACTCTTAAATGTACACTAAAATTTAAGGACAAGCATATTTTCAGTAGTATACGTAGTATCCCATGAAAAGCATAACATTAGACATATGGTAAAAATACTCAGGGATTTCTAGGCTCAAAGAAAGCCCACCATTTGTGGTATTCGTGTAACAGATACATTATGAAAAATCGAAATAGGTTTATCAATGTTTTCTGCATAATGTTAACGTGTTTCGGCTTACATATTTTGTTGTTATATATTTCTGTATTAAATAAAATTAGTTTAACACCAAATGTTTTGAGGAGACAAACGTTATATCTGACAAATGGCAATGAAGAGATGTTTTGTTGTATTGTTATTTGCCCCACGCTTTGGGAGCCAAATTGAAGAAGTTATTTTTACGTTTTCTTTATTAGCCCCAAGTTTTGGGAGTCAATTTGAAGGTTTGTTGCTGCTACGTATGGTAAGTCAGTTTCAAGAAGATGTATTATATTTCGACTGTTGGGGAGCCGAATACTTGAAGTAGTTGCAACCGCACGTATGGTAAAAAGTTTCCGGTAGCCTTCCCCAAGTTTAAAAATATTAACTTTGTAATTTGACTGTATCTTCAAATATTATATATTTATGTTTGCCTGGGCTGCGTCAGTATTATTGTTAGAGACATGGATTTCTTTGCAAGGCGTGGTGCGGCTGAAGAATGTAGGCTTACACAGATTATCATTTCTAATTCACTCCTATTTATTAATTCTTGACACAATTTAAATAGCACCTCACTGATATATAGAGAGAGAGAGAGCTGTGAGATACTTTTGTTAATTACTTGCACTTTTTAACACGTAAACTATTTTCGTCTCGCACGAATACGTATTAAATTTCTCGAGGACACATCTCGCGTCCGGTTAGGAACACTGTCTACAACCAACGCGTCCAGTTATGAGAGCTGTCTACAAGCAACTGAACTGATTTCTACCGCCTAAATTTGTAAAATTTGCCCTATTTCAGTTTCTGATTGGCTAATCCTAGTCCAATAGAACACCTTCATTTAACTAAAGCTTTTTCATGTTGTTGATTGGCTATTTTATAAACTGTCACAAAAATTACATTATTGCTTCCAAGATTCACCAGTAGTATTATTACTTTCCAATTTATTATTGCCTCAAGGTTACCTCATTGTTACCTCATTGTTAGCAAATTTTGACCTATTTCTCACAGCTGCTACATTATTAAATTATGCAATACATTCACATAACATTATTGAACATGTATACAATAATATAAACATATACAATTTATGTAATTACACTTTTTATATATTGTTACATACACATATTGCTTTAAGGCAGGCTTTTATTGTATTTACATATTATATATTAGACTGAAATTACTTAAGTGTTAAAATACTGCCTCAACAAGGAGTGGTCCCACATCAGTTACTTTGTTAAACTAGTGACACTAATTATATTCAGCTTCTCTAATACGTTTGTTTCACACCATCAGTTTTCTCTACCGCCCACTGGATTCAGCGACGGGTGTATCACTACCTGTTTGTAGCAATTGCCCATTAACGACACGAGCTTTAATGATATCTGAACTTCTCAGAAATATTAAAGTGAACTAACCTTTCATAAGTTGTATATTTTTTATGTATTAACAACAGGAAAAGCAAGGAAGCCTGCTGAAACCTTAAAATTGTATGTAAAATATTCACTAATGTTTTGTCTATCCACTAGCGATCAAAATATGAAACACACGCAGGAACGATCATACGTTAGCAGTAATTTCTTAATTATATTAAGATATGTTACTTCAGCACACTTAATATGTATTCACATATATTTCTGTACACCTGCTTCAACCACCCAAGAGTAAGATGAACTTCATTGAAGAAATTGCTGCATTATTTCGGTGTTAAAGCGAGTTTCGATAGAGATTAAGTGGTTACAAAGAAAAACTTGTGCTATAGCTTCCTTCAAGTTAAAAACATTTTTTTATTTTCGATAGTTTATCACTATCATAATATCGTATACCTACTGAGAGGATGGATGAAGTGACAGTGCTTCCTGACAGCTCAAATGAAGCGGAATCTAAAGAAACGAGAGTTAAAATTCAAATTATATTTTAATGTTAGGAAAAATAGTGAAAAATATTTTTTGGGAACTCGCCTTAAATGAGGTACTAACTCGGACCCTTCGGGCACACTAAAAATTTACACTACGAAGGTGGGCTGCAAATTAATATCATCAATTAGCAACAGTCACGTAACTTTCCGCAGTTTTTTAATTTGTTCTTACAAATTCAGCTGAAATGCCACAAATGGTTCATGATTCTACATGAATCTTCAGCGCATTAGTGCTCTTTCAATTGCTATTATTAGAAATAATAGTGACATGTATTCTCACTGTAAGAAGGGGGAAATGGTTATGGGTTCAGGAAGGGTGACACTTGAAGCCTTCACCAGTTGTCACGGCAAAATAGGGATGAAGTACAGGGTGAGGATGGGGTGTAAGGATGGGACTGAGTGTCACTAAATGCCGCAGGTAACTGGAGGGGTGTATCTAGACCTCATGTGGCAAGAGACCCGTGTCTCTTTTCCACGTGATAACTCTGTCTTGAGGATCGAGCATTGGCTGATGAAGAATGCCTGGGATGGGGGAAAGGTCTTTTAAGGTTCCTACACTTAATACGGCATGACATGGGAAAGACGTAGGCATAACCAGAGCGGTTCCAAACAATTACATGATGCTCCACACCTGAAAAGATATAATTTATTATAAATATGGCTGGAGGCCAGAAGCAAAAAATTAAATTGAGTTCTATTAATGGACGCTCTTTAACTACTATGGCCCTTAACGTCCCATTCTATATTGCGCGTGAAGGACCGGAAAGTTTGCTCAGAGGCCTCTTTATCAGGTTTGAGGTTCTTTTACATGCCGTAAATCTACGACACGGGACCACCGGCTTTACTTCCCTTCCGAAGGCCGTGCTAGATATCGGAAGAGGGAGTTACAAATACATAAATAAAGGATTACCTTGCCTGTAATGAATGGTGATGGTACCTCCTGGTGCTTAGCTGTTCGATTGTAATCACATATTTAAAGACTATTTTGGACCACGTGGTCGTTCAAGAATCAGACCGACGTGGATTGGGTAGCAAAACGGTCCAAGTCGACCATGAGACATAGAACCAGTGGTTTATAAACAAAACCTGGCTAGACGCGCCACTACGTAATTATTTAGTTGAATGCCCTGGCTACTAGTCAGCTATTTGCTGGGCAATAGCTCCGGATGCACGATATTAAGGCAGCGACTTCCGAGTCTCGCCACTTAACTGCCGTATGGTAGCTTTAAGTTCCGGAATTCGCAAATCAGAATTGTTCTGCCACAACATAATAATCACTATAATAATGCGAATGCCAAATACACCGCGACAATATGTTGACCTATCGTCCTCGTAGTAATGAAGTAGGTATGCTACCTGTGAATCGAAGGAATTCGCATTCGATCCCCTGTATTGAACGTGGTGGACTCAACCTCATGAATTCCATGCAACCAATTAGTACTACCGCCGTTTAGGTCTGAAGTACCGCGCTTAAACGGTCGAGGGGAGTTCAGAATGCCGACCACATGCATCACTATCGTTGCATTCTACACGTTATGTCGTGTTGGGCACGAGACAAAATGATGCAGAGGTTAGTACTGGCTCTTGTTAAACTGTCAGAATAGGACCATGGTATATGGATGGAAGGAGAATGAATATGCCTCACGAGTATAAAATCAGTATATTTTGGGCTTGTAGGCCGTGGTATAAATTTTTTCGTAGATCCAAATGTTTCGCCAAACAATGTGTGAAGCCTCTTAAGAGGAAAACTGGATGATCGAAGTGATACAATTCTAAGAAGTGGCTGGGCAATATTAGGATCTGCGGAACCATATGGACCAGATCCCATAAAACCGAAATATGGTGATTAGTCTGTTGACGCCAGGTAAGAAAACCTTAATGAGTACAGTATAGCCTCAGTCCAATTATATCTTTAACGTTTTGTAATTATTATTTTCTTTAACACATAAGATTGAAAGGTTGTATGATCGAAACTTCTTATTTAAAATTTTGGAACTGTAGCACGTCAACGCACTCTAAGGATAAGAATCCGCGCTGTCACATGCATAATGCTGCCAAGAGCATTTCTATGTAGCACGCAAAAATTACTCAACTTATTAAAGTTAATTCGTGATAAAACAAGAGTAGAAAGAAACTTTTCTAGCATTACCAAATTTTCGATAACCATCTTCGTTAACATACTTACCAGAAGCCTTTGTTTTATTATTGTAAATTTTACAACATGAATGCAAATAAGTTAATATTTAAACAGTTGTTAATGTCCAAGCTAAACTTCATACAGAGAAATAGTAGTGTATTATTTGTTCACTTTACCACGAGGAACGCCTCTTGAAAGCTAATACTCTGAAACCCCTTCCCCCTGAAAAGAGGTTCAAAATTAAAATGTAAAACTTTTCTTTGTGTTTTCTCTTTAGTTTATTATTTATTTTCCAGCTACTCTATGCGTTTGCGAAGGTTTTTCAAGGCTGTATAAAAGAGAACTTGACACAAACGCATTTCTCTCACACATGGGTCATCGTGAAGTGGGACACAAAGGGAACACAACAATGGAAACACGCTCACCAAAACCAGAATGTGTTCACTTAGCTCAAAGCATACCACTTCACAAAGGATGCACGAAGGGATAACTAGCGGCATTTGGAGCTGTTGTACCCGTTCACGTGCGCAATATACAGTTCATGCTTTAGCAGAACCTGATACACTATCCAATAATATTGACAACAGATTCTTTTAGAAAGAAAGAGAGAAACAGACAGATAAACACACACATAGTCATGTAGAGACGGGTAAAGACTGGTTAAATGAGCCCAAGGTCCAAAAAACCAAATTAGCGTTTTGCCCTATCAGGGTTAGGAAACACTCCAGAATAAGCTTAACTAGACAATCGGTCCGACTTATATTGTAAATTCGATCCCTCCGTATTAGTCGGCAGGCAGGCTACACATTACGCCATGGATGAGGGCTTGCAATGAAGATAAATGGAACAAACCTGATACACGCTGAAAATAAGAAGTCTAAGGTAACTATCGGGCAATGATTTAAATTGATTCGGCAGTATTAGAGGAAACGAAAAACCTGGCAGAATGCAACTCTGGAGTCCTGCTCCAATTTAATAATTACCTGTGCAATTTTGTGTAATTTTAAGTGAAGAAGGCAACTTTGTAAAGATAACTCAGCTTTGACACGAGTTCTCAATTTTTAGCCCATGAAACAAATTAGCGTATGTTTTCGCTAAATACACCCAAAGGGATAATCGCGAATAAATTGCATTTTCTGAGAGAAAACAAAAATTACACCAAAGAGAGCCTAACAAGTAAACTGTTTTATTATCCACTTATTAGCATTCCAAAAAGTGGTGGCAACATATGCAGCAGAAACGTAGCAATTACTTCCACCACATGAAAAATGCCAGCATATGTACATTCAATTTTTGTTCTGTTGTATACCATTTTCTAAGTATCTGGGAGCTTTTTTATAATATTAGAATAGTGCTCTCTGTAGAACGCTGGAATGGAATGCCTAAATTTGGAGTTTATATTTCGGAAATCCAGAGTGCCTTTTCATCCATAGTTAAGCAAGTATTCTTTCCAGTGATTATGGAGGATCTTCCAATAACTTACTGCCAATACGGTCGAGTATACCACTATTAGTGAAAGACAGACGGAATGAAATTAAGACATAATCCAATGTAATGTCCAACTCGGGATTTCGTCTCAAAATATTTATCTTTGAAATCATCAGAGATATGGGCAATCTCATGGCATGTTCGTAACACGTACAAAGAGCGCCAAAGAAAATCTCACCTGCCCCTCGCGTCTATGTCACATCATTTATCGTTGTTCGTGGACTTGGGAAGCCATGGCCATTTCATTGGTGGCTTTAGGCCTCGGTGCAAGGTGCGCCACGCCTTCTGCTAAACAGTTACACCAATAACCACAACAAAGGTTACAAAATGGTGTAGAAACGAAATATATGTTTACGCTCTCGATCGTATTGGCTAAAAGAGAAAGAGGTAGAGTGAGTGTATTCAGTTTGTCATACAGACCTCTTATCGTGATTGGTAGCCCATACCTTATCGGCTAGTGCAGGACACGCCTTTGAAAGGGATAAAAGCTAAGGGGAAAACTTGATGAGCTCCCAGGTTAGCGAAATGTAGAATGT
Organism: Deroplatys truncata; assembly: GCA_030765065.1. Lineage (NCBI taxonomy): Eukaryota > Metazoa > Arthropoda > Insecta > Mantodea > Mantidae > Deroplatys > Deroplatys truncata. Next base: position 107,448,703 of record CM060990.1, on the reverse strand, counting down.
GTAGTGTGAGAAGATTTTCAGGGGATGCAAATTAAAGCTTGAATGGTATTCATTAAATACATAACAAGGTAGCACTTTATAAGAAAAAATAAACAGAACTGTATTCTCATAGTGGTGTCAATGTTTGTTGCTGCATAGAAGCAAACATAACTAAATAATGAAGCAGCATGTTTTCCCTCTAATTCAAACTATAATTGGTTAATATACCTTTACGAACATATTGCTGATCGTAGGAATACAACACGATTATAGGTAAAAATATAGCACAAATTTTTTGCCATAATATGTATGTCATATTCGGTAAACCATATGCATATACATATTTATATCCAGTTTCTAAACATGATCAGTCAATTATAACAAAAGAGTAATTTTCATTTAGTGATCGAATATCACCATCTGCGGATGTTTAATGGGGAGTGCCCACTTTCTGACGAGTATGTAGACCGTCTTTCCCACTATCTTGGAACATTTTTATCCAGTAATTTACTATAAAAACACTTTTATGCACTGTCGTTGCAATTGCTGAAACAGTGCGACCAGCCTCCCACATACCCACGATACGTTCACGAGTAATTTCGCCAGTATACGCCATGACTGTTTCTGAGACAATAAACATGTTTTGGTTTCAATAACACCAGCAAAAGCAAAGGCAATAACCTCCCCTCTTTTCCCCCACTCTGTGTTATCAAGCCACCACGCTCTGCGATAGGTAAGGTGAAGGACACCCTCAAAAGACCCCAGAAAACGATACAAAATCCGCGGAAGATTTTCTTTGACATTCTGGGTACAAGTGACATTGAGGCTCCTCAGACGGACGCGGAGCGTTTACGGTGCGGTATACAGGCTTACCGCAAAACAGCACATGAAATCCCCGTGTTCCTGCTAAGACACGGTCCTCGGATGATGTAGCAGGCAGTGAGAAACCATATTCAGAGCATGATTTAAGTAGCACTTAAGCAATGTATGTAGAAAAACTAATTGATTTAGTGAAAGAAAACATAATTCTCATAATTATCGTCATAGTATGGAAGGAGTTAGCCACAATTCTAATCAGAGTAAAACTTGGGAAGTAAGACTTTTGAAAAGTAATAAATTAAGAATTGTGGTTAAATGTAAAAGCTTATTTCTTAGTAAATGTTTTCCATAACTCCATAATAAATATAAAAGCGGTAAAACTGAACCATGACAAGCATTTCTCTTTATAAACTATAAGGTTTGGTTTAAATATCCTTAAGAAGCCGTCAAACATACATGCACCAAGCTTTGCAACGAGAATTTTATACAGACCTTTTGTACTTTTAATAAGGTGTGGTAAAAATTTAAAAAGCCTCAGTTAAATACTTCAGACTTTGAAAAATCATTGACCAGTCCCCTTAAGGGGTCGATTTTGTTGGCTTTATTTCAGAAGCTATAATATTGATTTATGCGTACATACTTAGGATGCCTGTTTAGTATAGTTTTATTTCTATAACTGCACTTTGTTTCACTTGTTTTAGTTGCTAACATTTTCATTTGGAATATTTGCTTATTGCTTCAAAACAAAACTTTCCATACGATTTTTAAACAAAATATTGCAATTTATTTGCAAAATCAGACACATTTGGACAATTAATTTAAGTTAGTTTGTAATATTATTGTACTAACTGCAAAAGGAAAAAGGAGAAAAGACTATATCTAATGAAGATAGAATAAAAATTTGTCTTTGCGCGCATTTGACATATTTAAAAAATAATTTGATGTGCAATTCAAGGAATTATTTCTATTTTCATTAAGGTGGAACACGCAGTAAAATTTCAGGCTTCTGGAAGAACATTTGGTTATGAATATGCAAAATATTACCCGCGACGATTTTCGTCATTCGTGGCTGCGGCGACAAGAAGCAGATCCCCCCTCTGAAGATGAATTTACGGCTACCATTCTGAGAATTTTGAATACAGAACATGAAGAATGATGCAGTTTACCCCTCCAGGTCGGTAGACCGCAGTACTGCCGCGAAAGGTACTCCACGATATACCATAATGCAGTTAGTTATCACGCGATATCTCATTTTATGAGCCGTACCGCGCTCACCACTGTGTGAGAGTCTTTAGGGCACTTGAAACCTATGCTTCATAGAAGCTATCCGGCTTATAGCACGCAAGTTTCCGCCTGGTTTGAAGCTGCATAGGAGACGATTGGGAATAAATCTGAAGACACATGTCGGTTATTTTAATGTAGATAAGGTCGTTTCTGCACACTGCATATGTTGACAGTGCTTTTCTCCAACTTACATACTTACTTGCATTTTGTATTATAACTCTATGCGGAATTTAAATTTGGTCCCACAAGACAATAGCAAAGCTTTAAGCCTTGAGAGTTGTATGGGAGATTTACTTTAAGAAAATGTAGTTCCAGAGGCAAGACAGTGTGATAATTGCTAAAAATAAATTTTGTTCTCATCTATATGGTTATGGTTATGAGGACGCAGAGGAAGATTACGGTCCTTAAGCGCACACCAAGGCCTATTGTGCTTCTAGAAACCTCCAGAAGAAAAGGTTGAAGGGATAAACTTAGACTTAGAGACTAGATCAGATCCAAGGCGGCAGGTTCGGACGCAGACAGGATCCCCAAGGTCTCAAATATTATGTTGTGACACCGGCGGGACTCTCCACGGGCCCTTTCCCCACGGAGAGATCTCTCTGAGGGACCATCACGTACTGAATGCTAGGACAGACAGTTTCTCAAAGCAAACTGCACCGCCATATGCCTCGCCCGCCGTCCTTCCACCCTCAAACCTAAGAAAAGGAAATGATAAGAAATGCTTGACAGGAAAATTCACGGCATTATTCAGGGTTCTCAGATTTATTCGACCTTTGCCGCCAGTCGGTTGTCTGCGCATGACGTCAATACTTTGAAGCGAGTTTATCACCAATGCCTCTAGCGGAGTACTAGCGAAAGATGAGTAGAATGGTGGATGTTAACTATTACCTTGGTGAAATGAGACGTGTATCGTACTTTTCCATTATATACATTTGGAACTTCATTCGCTTGTGTCTCGTAAATTCGCAATCACAGCATGTATGCTGATAGGTAACTCAAATAATTGGACAGTTTTTGTAGCGTAGAGAGTTTCATCGACTTTAATGGCACAACTTTAAAATTTTTAATAAAAAAAACAACTGAAGTAACCTTTATATATGTTTTAAATATTTTAGTTGTTTCTCCTTTTTTGTTAAATGAAAAATGACTGTTTTTGTTTTTCTATTGTGTTTTGTCTTGGGACTTGATGAAAATCTGGGCGAGAACGGAGAACATCATTCACACAGCGGTCAATATCGCAACGATAGACTGCACCTCGTATCTTTCCAGTTCGGAAGTGGCACTCAACCATGCAAATTCTGTTATCGGTTGTCTCACCTCCATCTCGCATACAAAGAACGCACAGAAGTCCTGCTGAAAACCAGTTCTGCACCGCCGCTTTACATCAATATGTTTGAGAAGTCGGAAATGCATACTGTCCAAGGTTCAATTCCGCACCTCCTCTTTGAGACAAGGGATTTACAGAAATAATAATGATGTCATTCATTTAAACCGACTGGCAATAAAAGCCGAATAAACCACAAGTCCCGTTATAATCCACCCTAGGATTCGCCTACCACCAGGGAAAACAGTGCAAAAACCCAAAGTTAGGTTTTATCTATGGACGATTTTTAACTACTATGGTCCTTAGCGTCCCATTCTTCATCACAGGTTACAGTGAAGTCATTTCGTTCGGTTATTCAACTATATACGTTGACTTTAACAGTACAAAGAAACGTTAGCTAGTTACACCCAAACGGCATTATAATGTTCCGTCGAGAGTAGTAAGCCTATCTGGGAATTTGCATGACAGGTTTAATCCCTGTATATAATCTAAATACATAATGGGTCTATTGGTAAAATTAGAGTTATTGTTGTGGCCTTTGTCAAACACCAAAGTCTAGAAATCTACGGGAAAGGTGCGAATGGTGGCCAAAGCAATGGCTTTTCAGCATGCAAAATAAATCACATGGCGTGGAACACAGCGTTTCTAAACTGGATTTTTGGTACGGATGAACTTGTCATTGTATAATTAGCTAATTGACTTGCTCTTCATGTTCATCCAATTTCCCTGTCCAGTGTCGTTTGTATTGATGTAATGCTTTAATGGAGTACAACTGCTGACTACTTGACTGCACGTTACACGATGTCCTGGCCCTTATTCCGCTGAAGTTAAATGCCATCAATTAAACACAGACCTCATCCGCAAACAGTCGCATGCTTCCTACGCGCTTCACCTTAAATATCTACGTTGAAACGAAGATATTTTCTTTGTAACCTTTGCCGGAATTTGATAATTAATTAATTAATTCCTCCATTTATACGAGGGGCGTCCAATAAGTGAGATTCCCTATTTTATAAAACATTACACACAATTGATCATGCTGAATTAATTTTATTTATATTGTACAATCCTTATGTTACTTTTCTGCATAGTCAACAGTTTTTCCAAGCATTTTTGGGGACGTGACACAAGTTTTCCAAGCCAGTGTTGTACCAGGTTGGATCCTATGCTCGCAACCAGTTGTTCACTGACTTGACTTCATCATCGATGTTAAAAGTGCTTACCTTTGAGTTGGAGGAACATGTGAAAATCACTTGGGGCAAGCTCCGGTGAATAACGAGGATACGAGAAAGCTTCCAAGTTGAATCTTGACCCAAGCGGAGCTCAAAAGATTCAACTGCGAAGTTTTCTGGCATCCTCCATATTCACCACATATTTTCCCAAGTGATTCTCACTCGTTCCCCTGACTCAAAGGTCAATTATGGAGGTAAGCACTTTAACACCGTGGCGAAGATCAATCAGAAGTGAACAGTTGGCTACGAGCACAGAACTCGACTTCTGGTTCACTTCTAATTCATCTTCGTCACGGTATTACAGTGGTCGCGGGTTCAAACCCGGCGGAGGGCGATGGATTTTTTCGGGCGTAAAAATCCTTAGCATGGCTTCCTTCGGAAGGGAAGTAAAGCCGGCGGTCCCATGTCGTAGATTTAGGGCACTTAAAAGAACCTCAAGCCTGATAAAGAAGCCTCTGAGCAAAATTACCGGTCTTTCTCGTCCAATATGGAACGGGACGCTAAGGACCACAGCAGTTAAAGAGCGTCTATAAATAAAACTCAATTTAATTTAACGGTATTAAATTGCTTACCTCCAAGATGACCTTTGAGAAAGGGAAACATGTGAAAATCACTTGGGAAAAGATCTGGTGAATATGGAGGATGCGAGAAAACTTCCCAGTTGAATCTTCTGAGCTCCGCCTGGGTCAAGATTCAGCTTGGAAGTTTTTTCGTGTCCTCCGTATTCACCGGAGCTTGCCCCAAGTGATTTTCACATGTTCCTCCAACTCAAAGGTAAGCACTTTTAACACCGATGATGAAGTCAAATCAGTGAACAGCTGGTTGCGAGTACAGGACCCGACTTGGTACAACACTGGTTTGGAAAAACTTGTGTCACGTCCCCAAAAGTGCTTGGAAAAATATGTTGACTATGTAGAAAAGTAAGAGAAGGATTTCAATATAAATAAAATTAATTCAACATGATCAATTGTGTGTAATTTTTTTTATAAAATAGGGAAACTTACTTATTGGACGATCCTCGTACAATAACTATTATTTGCATTACATACAATGATGATTTGAATACAACCTTGTAAATTCTTTAACAGCACCTTGAAAGCAGCAATTTCGAAACTTTAACATTCAGTAAACATTTCCAATGACAAGAGATTCATATTGGCTTTATCTTGTACTCGTGTTTTTATCTGGTTTACCTTTATAAGTTGATCAATTGAATATCAAAAACAGTCGTTCATCAGAACTTACTTTTACAGATATGGCATTTCTATATTAGGATCCTAGTTAACCTATGGCCTCAGGACAATCTACACAAAAAATAGCCTTATGTGCGTGAATTTAATATGGCACTAAATTGAAACAATACCTGAATTAGAACAGCACCTGAATCACCATTAATAAATTTGCGCCCAAAGTAGCGAGTTTCGTGGTAACGCCTGCTTCATGTTGCCGCGCAAACGACCTCGGAGAATCAATTGCCGGACTGCAGAAGGAAAGGAAAGGACGCGACCCCTTACACTCTTGCCAAGTAAATGATGAAGCCATTAAGCATTGCAGTGCAGAAACAGGGCATAGAGTTGGCGTGGCAAGACAGCACCACATGTTTTCTGGTTGGGCGAGGTGTACTTATAATCCTATAGTCTGTCGGTGCATATTTGCATTTTTTACTCCAATATTGCGGTTTATATCTAGTAGCCAAGTCAGCCAAGTGTCCTTGTCTAATCATGTGCCCCGAAGCGTTAGAAAATTGAATTGGAGTAAAGAGGCATGTTAAATTCGATTCTGAAAGGAGAATATATCCATTTTGTGGTGGGAATGAAAACTGGTACCTATTTTTTGGCAGAATGTGCACAATGGGAGAACCAGCAAACTTTAAATTCACGGAAAATTTCTTAAGTCCAACCGGAAGGAGATTGGTATGCTGGGATCTATTGATGACCAGAGAAACTGGCAAAACATGGGAAATTTCCTGGATAAAGTACGCGAAGCAAGTTTTATCAACTAATCAGAAGTAATTTATCTCTATTTTTTCCTTCCTTTTCTTCATATGTAACTGGTGTCTTAAATATGCATGTACAATTAAATTAAATTGAGTTTTATTTATGGACGCTCAGTAACTGCTGTAGTCCTTATCGTCTCATTCTATATTGGGCGTGAAAGAGCGGTAATTTTGCTCAGAGGTCTCTTTAACAGGCTTGAGGTTCTTTTACGTGACGTAAATCTACGACACGGGACCACCGACTTTACTTTCCTTCCGAAGGAAGCCATGTTAAGGATCTTTACGCCTGAAAAAATCCATCGCCCTCCGCCGGGTTTGAACCCGCGACCTCGGGAACTAGAGACTAGCATGGTAACCACATCACGGAGGACGACAAATATGCATGTAGGATCAATGTCCCGTATACTAAGTGTTTTTGTAATAACTTAAATAATTTGACTCCAAGAAGTAAACTTTCCCGGATATGTAATAATGAAGTCAGTGGTATTAATTTTACGGCTTAATAGTATAGGAAAAGCAAACCATTGAGAGGAAAACTTATTAAATATCTACACAGAATGAGTTGTGCAGGAGCCTTCCTTTTCAAGGCATTCAATCCTTCAGCTTTAATGTCGCTGCTTTCAGTAGCTCAACCTTCATTCTTGGGAAGGCAATGAATAATGCATTTTTATCGTAAACGAGTCCGGTATACGCTGATGCCTAAGGCTAGCTGACGTTTATATCTTCTCGATGAAGAGATATCCTTACTCTTCCATTAACATGGGCTTTTTGTGTATTGTACAATAAAGGTAGGCGAAGCGTAGGGCTTGTCCGTCATCGTAGAACAGATACAGGAATGACGTAATTGGGAACAAACCATGCTTGAGCACATTCCTAGTGAATTCGAAAGACAAAAGTACTGAATATGTTTGTCTTTTATAAAAGGCACTGAGGGGAAAAAATTAGCACAATTATTTTCGGCGTATGAAAAGTGATAACTGTTATTCCACACATGCCGTGTGTAGGCGAAAGTTAGAAAGGAAGAACCAGACTGAAAAATTCAACGCCATAGCCGGGATTTAAACCACGGATCATCGCTTTTTAGTGCCGTTGCTCTAAGCAACTGAGCTACCATGGCAACATGCCGGCAGCACATCTCAGGTGGTTAGAGTAAGGGCACGGAAAACCGAAGATGCGTGGTTCATATCTCAGCTATGGAATTGCATTTTTCAGTCTTATTCTACCTTTCCTACTTTAGCCTACACACGGCATGTGGGCAATTAATTATTACAGAGTGACCTAATGGTGATTAACTATGAAGCCCGGGTCTTAAGTTCTTAAAGTATCTCCGTGCGAATCACGGAAGGACCCCCGGAACCGGGTCAGAGCACCACACACAGGTCAGTCGGCCCTTTTTCTTCCAACGAGATCTCTGGGAGATAAGGATGAGGGGAGAGACCCGAAGGGCGACCAGATCCGGATGCCGACGGGCGCAAGCATGGACGGGGTCCCTAACGTTTCCAGATAGAACGCATCCGTCTCGGCCCACACCACCTCCAGGGTCCTCCGGAGCGGAGCCCCACGCTGAGGAGAGACCTAACTGAGCGTTTCTGTAGCAGATATCGGGTTGAATGAACTCGCTCTGCGGTAGGGTAGTTCACGTACCTACGGAGGGTAGCGGTATTTGCAGTTTAGTCTAACGTCATTTGGCATATTGTATAATGGGAGTAACGTAATGTGAAGTTCTCTGTTCATTGTAGTGGATACCACAGAGCCACGTATGTTTATTGCATTGCTTTGTTCGAACGGAGTTACATGTGGACTCTTTGCTAGAATTTATACTTAAATACAGCGGTGTTACGGTCCCTAACTAAGCCACAATTTATAGGCTATTAGACAAGTTTAAATAGGTAGGATCCGTGTTAAAAGAAACAAAATATACACAGCCAACAGTTCTAACCTAGGAAACATTTGGCTTTCTTAGTAAGAAGTCCAAGATCGCTGCCTCATTCAGCACTTCAATCCGGCGTTTAGTTTCATCTGCCCATAGAGACTTTGGAAACTAATTTTAAGGTCAATAGTGCAAATATGACGCATGTGGTTGGAAACTACCGCTCTTCATCATTGAAACTGCCATCTGCAGTCTGTACATGTGGATACGTTATTCACGTGGACAAGAGAGCAATAGATATTTCTGAAAATTCACACCATAAACTTCATAAACCACTGAAGTGGAAGTGTGAGGTGCTATCAGTGGGGCAATTTACTTTCACAAAACCACAAACTCTGATAGGTATGTGAAGAATTTACAGTCTCCTTTCTTCAGAGAACCAACACCTGCAGTAATTGCCTATTCTTTTTGTGTAGGATAATGCAATTCCTCACAGAAAAAATCAGCCTATGGAAGTATTATAACAAGCTTTGATAACAGACTGGCCAGCACGCCTTATAGATTTAAATCCATGTGATTATTATCCATGAGGAATACTTAAATTTTATACAACAAATCCCCATACGCTCGACGAACTGGAAGACAGTATTTTGACTGCAGAAATTCGTCGAATGCTCAATAATGTATTCATTAGATGTCATGCTAATATAGACGCAGAGGAGTATCATTTGGAACACCTATTATAACAGAAGGTAAGCGCAACATGCATTGTTTCGCATAGTTAGCATTATTTAGGAGAAAAATAGCGGGCCGGTCCGGGGCTACTGTAGGAACGGATTAATAAAGTAGTGCCGTGGGAGCGGCGGGCTGCCAGTCATGACATTCAATAGAGTAGTGGTGGTGGTGGTTGTAGCACTTGGGTGGCGAAAAACTCCTAGGTTCATCAGCACCACATTCTGACTATATATTTATTCACATTCTGGTACAAAAATACATTCGAGGTAATCACAGGGAGTGCACTGGGATTACCAAAATAGGAACAGTAAACCAAAAAATACAAAAGTAAGCAATATAAACCTCACAAATTATGGTCAAGAAGAACTAACCCTGAGCAAACCTGAGGTACAATACAGCTCTGGCACAGTTCGAAAGACAACCTCACTCTAGAAACTCCCTTTTATAAAAAAAAACTAAATAAAAATAAAAGCAAGTATAGCAAATAAGTTAATTTTTTTATGGAAGCCACTTAATTATTTAACATACTGTAGGAGCTGTGAATAGAGGCAGAATGGTACCCTAAAATAGTAAATAAATTACTAGGTAGACCAAGTCGTTCGCGTAATGCGAAATAGCAACGACAATGGGTGAGAAAATGCTTCACTATTAAGAGCATATTGCAATGAATACAGCGTGGTGTTGGTTCAGCATTGAGAAGGAAGCCATGGCTGAAATAACAGTGGCCAATACAAAGCCGAGCAAGCAGTCTCCTCGGAACAATGCCAAAAAGCGTTGTAGCCTAAATTACCTCTCGGAGTTTGGCGGTAAATTTAAACCACTCCTCTTGCCAGTGAGAGAGAATTTTTCTGCGCAGGAAAACTTTCAAATCTGTAGGTAAGCAGCGGAGAACACGCTCATCGAGATGGAGAATTGATCCTTCACTGCCTGATATGTTTGTTCGTTTCCTGAAATTCCATGATGTCCAGGAATCCAGACTAAGGCCATCAATCAATAGAAACCCGGTATTACAACATATTTGGAAGTAAATGGTGGATTCACTTTTTATTGCATTATAAATATGCTATACTTCTCTCTTCAGATATACCAATCTACAGTGTGAATTTTCTACCTCAATCTTGCGTGACCCTTATTTCATTTATGTCTATTAACGTAAGATTTCTTCAGTGGTCACCAAAAAAACCAGTTTTGCTAGTAAGTTACCGCCACAAAAATTGTTTTCTTTTGTGATTAAACTGCAGCATCTTATAATATAGTATGAATTTCTTTCTCGTGCCAAAAGCGTAAGAATTTTAGAGAATCTAAATTGCTCCACTTGAGGGTACACATAGGGGAAACTTGAGCGAAATTATTTAAAAAAATGACAATTTTTGATAATAGGAATATTATTAAGAATGAATATTCTAGTTACATAATCTGTATTCGGTGTCTAATACTGACGATTAAAAATAATTTTACGCGAGGTTTTACATCGCTTGCGCACAAGGCCTTTAAATTTCAAAGCTGTTTTTCCGCTTTTCTGTTTTTCTACATTTTTACGATTTCAGAATGTTCATATAATGCAATTTTTGTTCACCTTCCTTCAAATTTTATGGAGTCGTACACAAAGCTATAAATATAAAAATGTTGGGAGCGAGTTTTCTTTATCATTTATCGTTCGAAGAATATTAATTAGAATATCTAACACGCTAATTAAAAATATCGTTATCATAAGTTCATAATTTTTTTATCCAAAACTAAAACTTCAATTTAAGAAATAGTAACATTTTAATTGTTTCATCGTATGGACCATTTTTTACCATTAAACAATTAATAGCTTGAAAACTACTGGAGGTATTGCAATTAAAGCTTGTATACATGCTAATGATTTGGTGTGTTACTTGCGGTATAAATTTTAAGAACATATGCTCAGAAATGTAAGCTTAGAAAGGTCACTTATGGTTATCCCCAAACACAATTATTGTGTAATCCTATTACTAATACCCATTTTGATATAACGTTGGCAGTTGTGTGATATATGAAAGTAACCTATATTACCAGTTGTAAGAGTTTTAATACAGTACATCCGAGAAAGAAGCTTAAATATGGCATTTAGGATCACAGAACGCAGTTAAAAGAATAACGATGACAGTTAATTTTACCTCATCAAATGTCGTGAATTCCTTGCACAACCTTGAGCGAAATTATTTAAAAAAATGACAATTTTTGATAATAGGAATATTATTAAGAATGAATATTCTAGTTACATAATCTGTATTCGGTGTCTATTACTGACGATTAAAAATAATTTTACGCGAGGTTTTACATCGCTTGCGCACAAGGCCTTTAAATTTCAAAGCTGTTTTTCCGCTTTTCTGTTTTTCTACATTTTTACGATTTCAGAATGTTCATATAATGCAATTATTGAGGGCATATATAAATAATTATATAAAGAAATAACGGTAACATAGAGAAATAATTGCAACAAATAATTTCCGTATATTAAATCAGCGTATGATGTAACAAGTTTGAGCTAAAATATTTGTCCGGAAAGATGGAGGTAATTTGGAGTCGGGCAAGTCTCATTAATGAGACGAGAAGGACCGATAACACTACCTTAAGGACTTCTGGGAAAGCAGTTAGGTTATAGGCTCAGTACCTTTGCAAGCACGTAGGCCAATTCTGGAAATTAGAGAGGCGACAGAAATACTGAGAATTTTAGCTAAGCCCCTAGTAACAGTGTTACATTCGTATACTAAGAGTTTTGAAGTTTGGCAACGCATAATGTAGGATGTTGGTGGGGGTAATTCTAAAGTAGGTGAAGCTAAAATTAATAAATGTTCATGTATCTAGATCAGAGGGTTACTCTCATCCCTAGTACCGGTGTCGTCCTTTACAACACATCTACGCATACCCTGAGGGAAAATACTCATAGCTCAAACACTGGAGTAGCCGCCATCAGAGTCAACAGCAGATATTGGAGATAAGAGAAAAGGTGACAACTACACTGCCGTTTGTGAAAATTGCAACACCAAGAAGAAATTTCCCGAATAACTCCAAATTTGGTGGAAGTGTAGAAGAGTGTACAAGTAATAAGTGATTAGGTTTGCAGGGAGATGGGGTACACATAGGCCGAGCAGAGTCCTCTCGTGTCGGTCCGACAAGGCCAGTGTTGCGCCTAATGTAGTCAGTGCAGAGCTGTCAAACAAGGCGGAAACAATAAAGTGAGTGCCAATATCCCTCGTCGACGTCAAAGGGAGCCATAACGGCATGCGAGTGAGTTCGAACGGGGCAGAATGATCGCTCTGCGGGAAGCGGGTTTGTCATACCGTGACATTTCGGCTTGTACAGGGCATGCTGCTACGACAGTGATGCGTGTGTGGAAGCAGTGGATAGATGAAGGTTGTACGCAGCGAAGAGCGGGTACTGGACCACGGAACATGACCACAGCACCGTCATCTTGTCCGCATGGCCATAACGGACTGTACAGCTTCATCCACAGTGTTGTTCCGACGCGGGAGAACTGCAACACGTGTGAACTTGTCTGCATCAACGGTTCGTCGCCGTTTGCTGCAGATTAGACTGGTTGCAAGCATGACATTACGTCGGCTTCCATTGTCCAGAAACTACAAGCTCTTCCGACTGCAATGGGCACGTGAACACCTCACTGGGATGCTGAGTGGCAAAATGTAGTATTTTCGGTCGAGTCCCGCTTCAACGTGCCCTACAGTGATGGCCGCATACATGTCCGGCGGTACCGTGGTGAGCACAGTGTTGAGCGGCATAGCGGACAAACACCAGGTGTGATGGTTTGGGCCGCCATTGATTACAACAACCGATCTCGCCTCTTACGAATTGAGGGCACTTTGAACAGCAACCGGTACCTAATGGTGGTTGGAGACCCTGGGGTACTCCCGGTGCTTCAGGCATCTCCACAGGCCACATTTCAACAGGACAATGCCCGGCCACATATTGCGAGGAACGTGCAAGTCTACTTCGAAGAGCGACGGGTACCATTGCTTCCCTGGCCAGCACGTTCGCCTGACATGTCGCCCATCGAACATGTCTGGGATATGGTTGGTCGACACCTGGTGCCTCACGGTCCTCCAGTAAGCAGTGTCACGGATTTGTGGGCTCGAATACAAACTCCGTGGAGGAAAATCCCTCAGGAATTTATTCAGAACCTTTTTGATTCAATGCCACGGCGTATAGCAGCTCTAATTGCAGCGCATGGAGGCCACACCAAATACTAAATATTAGGCCTCAAAGGTCATGTATAGATTTGAAAAGCTTATCATTTGTAACTTGTCATGTACCTAACGTGTGGTATTAAATTCATTGAATTCATGCGTTTCCTTCTTGGTGTTGCAATTTTCGCAAACGGCAGTGTACATTACTATGCCAAATTACTGTCGCACCACCATCGCGGCATCACATGTTATTGCTTCAAACCTTAGATCTTTTGTGTTTTAACAGAGGTGAAATTGTCATAATTAAAACAGCGTAAAACATAGGCGTTTATTAATACTTTTTTCCAGCTGAATGAAGTAAAAGCAAAGACATAATTATGTATAATGAAGTCATTTCGTTTTCTTTCATACATTGCAACTCTGCGTGAAAGTGTCTACAGAGTAGTATAATTAGGAGTATTTTCTATTCTTAAAAATACAAACAAGTAGAAACAAACTGGAGAAATAAAATCATAAAGATGTTAATAGAAATAAGTAAGATACAATGATTTTCAAAAGCAACTGTTAATAACTAGGATATGTTATTTTCAAAATAATTTGTAAACAATGTTATATCATTTTATAATTCCTACGTATTCTGGATCCACAGGTGAACCTAAGTGGAGGACAAATGATTTGTTAACAAATCTTGCCCTCCCTCTCTAGAGATAAAATGTTATTTTAACAACAAAGTCATGCATCCCAAGTGTATAAAATTAAAATATGAAGTTCAAGGAGAAAATTTAGGGCCCCTTTTGTGGTGTATTCTTTGGTGTTGTTCTATTTTTAGATTGCACTAGATTATTGCTGAATGTTAATGGCAATTTATCATTAAGTCAAGCTTTGACTTGTTTGTTTCAAGCTTGAAAGCAAATAAGGTGTCTTTAAATTTATATAAAGCACAAGCTATGTAAACCATCACCTGGAATGCTAGTGGTACACCGCAACAAAGGCATGACATTAAACTCCTTGGTCTATAAATAAATTTTTCCTATATTCATTACTTCACATTGATTTAATTGTGTCTAAGCTTAAATCCGCAAGTTATGCATTTCACACATTACTAGGTTAGAAATCACTAAAAGGTTAAGATATTTAACTACGAGGGTAAGTCAATAAGTAACTGCGATACTTTTTTAAATTTATTATAAAAACAACAGAAACCTTCAAGTAGCTCTTTTTCAACGTAGTCCCCTTGCTTCTCAATGCACTTGGTCCATCGTGACACATACTTTCTGATCCTCAGAAAAAAGTTTTTCGGCTGAGCAGAAGGCATGTATGCACCGCTTCCTTCACTTCTTGGTTTGTGCTGAATCGACGGCCCCTGAAAGCATTTTTAAGTGAACCAAAAAGATATGGTTTGCCACTTCTTCGACAGTCATTCTTTGGTTCGTCTGAATCAGGATACGGATTTGCTCAATGCGTCACTAGTGGATATGGATGGGCGTCCTGCCCTTCACACTTGTCACCATTTTTGAACTTTTCAATCCATTCGTACACACTTCGGCGTGATAAAATATTACTCTCATATTATAGGAAAAGTTTTCGATGGATTTCGGCTCCTTGCACACCTTCAGACCACAAAAAAATGGGTAATCGCACGGTGTTCTTCTTTAGTGCTAACGGTGAGCGGTGCAGCCATGTTCATTATGCAACAGCGCAACACGTGGCGGAGTGATAGCGGTCAAACATTCCAGAAGTGGAGACAAAGGAACAACATGTCGACGTGCGCGCGCACAAAACCGATACAGCCAATATACAAAAGATTTAAAATAGTGTGCGATACCTATTGACTTACCCTCGTGCACTGAGATTTACTTTTCTGTGAAAGCTCGATTGAGAGTAATCATGATTGTCTTTTTCAGAAAGCGGTTCTTCAAATTATTTCTGGTACACAGCAGACATTCTTGCAGAAATGTTTTATACATAGAAAGGCAACTCTACTGGAATGCTTATAATGAGATCGGTATTACCCTTACGTAAAAATAAAGACAAGTTTATAGAAAACCAGAATATTCATAATAAAATACTACACGGGCCGTTTCAGCATTAACCTGCTAACAAAAGGGGTTTATAATAAAAGTAGTTTAATAAAATTGTTCTCCTTAGACTTGTAGTATCAACTATAGTAAACTCTTCAAATCTAATCCAAAAAACCCCTATTACTCTGTAAATAGAATCTGAATGAAATTTCAAAATGTTTATGTTCACTGCTTTTTATTTGTAAGAAAATTTATAGAATGCTCTTATAGCTGAATAAAAAACGTTTCGAGATCTCCAAACTTCTGATAAATTCTATCTAGTCTTCTAATTCATCTCAATTTAAGAGGGGACTAAATGGCGAAAATTGCCAAAAAATATTTTTTATTTTTTGTGCACAGCTATGAAATGGAATTTTCTCTTTAATTTGAGATATATTTTATCGTTGTAAGCACAATATTTACACTTTAAATACAATGCTTGTCACAAATATTCATACACCCCTTCAAAAAATTCTAGCAGCCAAATTAATCCAGAGAAAATTCTAATCAATTTTTATACAGTTTACGTGGTTTGGAGATTTTTACAAGTCCTCAATTTTATCTGTTTTATAAATTTTTAAACTATGCCAAAATTTCAACGTTGTCTTTATAAAATTATCTTTCATGCATTAAATAGAGCATTTTATACATCCACACACTTTCATCCATATGTGACTTAAAATGGTGGAGAAATAAATTCTTGAAGTCGTAAAATGTGAGCAGAAAATGAGGAATTAAGGTAAAAACGTTGAAAATTCCCATCTTTGACATTTTATTCCTCCGTCAAATAAAAACTTATTTTTACCACAAAATCAGGTATTATTGAACAAAAATTGCTTTACTTAATACATCAAAGATAATTTTGTAAAAGACCATGTCCAAAAAGTTGCAATTTTGGCATATTTTTAAAAAATGTGTAAAACTGATAAAATGAAGGATTTGGAAAATTTTGAAAACACTGCATTACCATTTGAACTTTGTGTCAAAAAAATTATAACTTTCTCTCCATTAATTTGGCCGCTAGAATTTTTTGAAGGGGGCGTGTAAATATTTATGACCAGGAGTGCATATTTTAAAAAATGATACTGATCTGCCATTCCTCGCCTGTTAATAGAAGAAAATCATAATTCCTACATACTTCTCGTCCTCCGTGGTGTAGTGGTTACCATGCTGGCCTCTAGTTCCCGGATTCAAACCCGATGGAGGGCAATTGATTTTTTTTTGGGACGTAAAAATCCTTATCGTGGCTTCCTTCAGAAGGGAAGTAAAGCCGGGTGTTCCGTGTCGTAGATTTACGACACGTAAAAGAACCTCAAACCCCTGATAAAAATGTCTCTGAATAAAATTACCGGTCTTTCACGCCCAATATAGAATGGGACGCTAAGGACCATGGTAGTTAAAGAGCGTCGGTAAATAAAACTCATTTTAGTTTTAATTTTTACCTACACACTTTGGAATAGAGTTGTAAACTTAAGGCCATATTTTGGGGAAGGTTTTGCTCTACAAATTGGTAGTACTGTTAAGTATGGCAGCTTCTGTGTGCTCAAGCGATGTGCTTCCCTTCTTTGGAAGTATATGCGAATTTGCTTTCCCCATTTTTGCTTTGAACAGCTTTTTCTGTGAATGACATTGGCATAAATGAATACTATTCTCAGAAACTATCGCATATAGCTAAATTAAATTTTATGATGATGAAAGCAGCCTCTAAATGTTGTTGTGGATTTACTTTGGTGTTAATAACAGGGTTGATTATTTTTTTAAGAAACAAATGCTGATAAATTCTAATCAAAGAATGGTGTAATTAAGAAAGTAATCCTATCTTCTTTAATAAACAAACTTACTGAATAAAAGTAGAAAATGAACTTAAAAGCCATGATATCTTAAATAGTTTCCGGGATAATAGGTCATAAATTTAGCCGATTTAACATTGGCAGATTGGGACTTTTAATCTACCCTTAATAACTTACGCACTAAATTTGGCACCGGCTTTCTTTTCCTTCTGCATTTAGCTTGTATTTACATTCGCTGATATTCATGTGCTAGTAATAAACAGCAATGCGTTGAAGATGTTAACACAAACAAGCTAAAGGTGCCATCAAATAACCAAATTCTAAAGCAAATAGCGCGCTAGTCAACCAGAGGGACGGAGGGTAGGGATAATTAGTTAGCATCAATGAGTGAACCGGTGCAGGTAATGTTAAGCGCATTGTAAACATCCAGAGCATGAAAGGTCCTGCACAGTTTGTCGATGCTGCTCGTTACTACATTGCAACCGTTTGTTTAGGATTATCCGATTAGTGTTACTTGACTAAATGCTCACGCGTGAGCGACTCTAACGCAAGGTCAAAGGCAAGGCTGCATGCCAGCCAATCAGCGTGTGCCTTTCCCAAGACTATACATGCTTACTGAGCGGTAAATCGTCTAATGGAAAAGCGAGAGACAATGTATTTTAACGAATAAATTATGGATTGGATGTAAATTACGAATTACACAGGGTGTGCATGTTTTATATAACTTATAAAATTATTTCCAAGCTAAGTCTAATCACGTATCTGTTATAAATCACTGTAAGAGAATAATGCTATGTTTCACAACATTTCCACCTATTTTTATGCTTATCTAAGGATAGGTCCTCTTTATTACAAGTTTTCTAATGGTTCTCTTTGGCTTTATTGGAAAATTCTTATGCATTTTAGTTAGTTAATTAAACAGAAATGTATGTCTTCTCTCGTTCCGTTTAAGATAGGAATTAATGAAAACAATTTGAAGGACAGACTGCTTGAGACTTGCCAACGAAGTTCTTGAGATTCCTCAGACATGTGTTAGTCATAACAATAATAATAATAACAATAATAATAATAATAATAATAATAATTTTAATATAGTGTCTCTCAGAGGTGGTCCTTTTCGTCCGCCATGAACGGCGTTCCTAAGCAAAGCGTATGAAGATATTTATGGACACAACAAGGGAGTTTATAATTAATTTATTATGTAATATGGAGTTTATAGCTATTTATTATAGCGTAATTTATGGTTCATTTTCTGGAGTTTATTCAGCTGAACTCGCCCTACATTATTAGACTGCAATGGTAAAATCTATTTGCATTGCACAAACTTTGTAGTAAAACTCTTGTGAAACTGGGAGCACAGAATGCTACACTTTCACTCACAAAAATGTTAACGATTGTTATCTTCCATATTTTGTAATACTCAGTTGATCATTAGCATTTGCACATAGCATTTGGTTTCAAAGGCAAAATGCTACTGAAATTAAATTGACTTTTTATTTATGGACGCTCTTTAACTGCTGTGGTCCTTAGCGTCCAGTTCTATATTGGGCGTGAAAGACAGGTAAATTTGCTGAGAGGCCTCTTTATCGGGCTTGAGGTTCTTTTGTGTGCCTTAAATCTACGACACGGGACCACCGGCTTTACTTCCCTTCCGAAGGAAGCCATGCTAAGGATTTTTATACCCCAAAAAATCCATCGCCCTCGGATTTGAACCCGCGACCTTGGAAATTAGAGGCTAGCATGGTAATCACTACACCACGGAGGACGAAAAAAAATTCTACTGTCCGACTTCTTGAGGAAGAAGGGCAGCGTGCACAATGTTGGAGTAAATTTCTTCAGAAGTAACGTTTACTAAAGAAGTCTATAGTAAGGAAGTAGTTTACTACGGGAGCAATTTACCCCGGAAATAATGTTGGAGAGCTCAGTTACAATTTACTCTTTTAGTTACGACTACGAAGTAAGAGCTTATTACTCCCGGGGTATTGGTTTGTTTGCGCGATTTACTTGAGACGATCATGGATGTGCGATAGGAAAAGGGGGTAAAACGTCAGCGAAAGAGATAAATGTTTGTTTGGTAGAGATAATAGAATTCAAAATACATGATGTAAAGATGCTGGAAGAGAAATGCCTGTAAAGTCGTGACGGACGAGTTTAATGCTTCGAGCGACGGGAAACATACTGAAGAGCAGCCTAAAATTATTTGAAAACAATATTCTTAATGTTCATATTTGCATCACAGCTCACTTGCGTGTTGGAGAAATACCCTTTCTGGAAAAGTTCACCATATTCACTGGATGGGCACAAAATAGGAACACGCGTGCAGTCAATTGCATCCACAATGTGTGGGAAACTCGCAAAAGTGAAAAAAAATTGTATTTTATTTTCTGAACACGCATGTATATTTATTTATATACCTTGATTTTAACTTCAAAAGCGCTCTAATAACAAAGATACGGCCAGTAGGCGTACGGTAACGTTTATAAAATCGCCTGTAACTATGCTCCAGTACTAAACACTCGCAGGACGCATAACAATTGCAGTTTGGGCGATACCGCTGAATTCCTGTCTGAGTTTTGTTATAAATGCTCTCCAAACAGGTTCAAAAGGAAAGTTAAAAGATTCTTTCCTATTAGCGAAACGTTCCTCGAACTCACTCTCCCTCTCTATCTCGCAGACTACTACCGCATTCCCGTTATTCTCTTCGTCGAGATCATCAATGTAATGCAAGTAATCAATGAACACGTCAAAATATCTTACTCCAAATATGATACAGCATTTAGGTACAATCGACAGGTTAGTTACTACATCCAGGTGGCGAGAGTAAATAAGCTAACCTATATTTGTGCTACATTTCATCCCGTAGTAACATACCACAGCATGACGGTGCTCTCCGACATTTACTTCTGCGGTAGTTTACTCTGGGAGTATCTGAAAGGAGTAAAATACTTCGGAAGTAGTTTACTCTCGTTTGTAAGTAACTGAGTGTTGACTTGAATAGTAGCTTACTACAACATTAGAGCTTACTCTAGGTTGGTGCACGCCCACACATAATACGCATAGGAAAAGTGCTAGTAGTAGCATAGCGGATTGCTGGACGTGATTACCAAAGGTTTCGTTGCGCAATTGGGAAAGAGTTATAAGTAACTATACCTTTTTCACTATAAGCTGAAAGGAGAAGAAAACAAAAGCACGTGACAAGACAGCACCTCATTGGCTGGTGGGCAAACCACAATCTTTCCCGCTTAGCATGTCGTCTCTTCCTCTACAAAAAACAGTTCGGTTCAGATCCTAACACTTTGTGGTTATTCTCGTGCAGAAAAAAAATTAAAAACTCATTATTGTAACAGTTAAATTTATGTAACTAAATGTTTGTTCAGATTCACGTATAACTAAATGAACCGTTATAGAAGAGGGTTTAAGAGGCTATGAGCAGGCGCTGCAGCTCGTTTCCGGTTTCCGGCTGAGAATCTTCTGCCACTGTGGAAAACATAAACGCGGGAAATGGAAAGAAGACAATTGTGATAAATGTTTTTAACAAATTCTGTGAAAAGTACCCACCTTTAATCGACAATGAATATGGTTGGCCATTGTTTAGCAATAATTGAACTTCTTTGTTAGTGATGCAGAATTGTTGCTCGGATAGCTTGGGTCGCGTATCTTTTCTGTTGTGTTTTAACCTATAGTGCTAATCGTTTTTTTAGCTTGTTGACTCATAAAAGGTTAAAGCAAAAGTGGTATACTGATATTAGTCATTAAATAAATGATTTCTAAAGCCTGAAGTTAAGAACAGTTTAATCCGTACCTTTAATCACAGATGTCGAACTGTTCAGGTACAACTTTTATTTGTCTACTCTTAGTATTAGGTGTTAGACGTTTAGGATGTAAGGCAAAATATCGGAATAAACATACAATATTTAAAGGCTCATGATCCCCAAGCTGTGCAACATACTGTAATCACATTCTGTCTGAAGCAATTTCCTCTCACGGGTCTTAGTTCCCGTCATCCTCCACGTGGTGCTGCCATGTGCTCGGCGGCGTGATACATTTAAGTTTTGTTTACTTCTCCTTTCAGCTTATATTGAAAAAGGTGTTACCTTGCGGACCGATAAGTTGGCTGCACTACATAATACAGATCGGTTTACTGGGCTACATACACACATACTTCATCAAGGGGTTAGTTAACCTAAGCACTGCATTCCACTCTATCGGACCCAAATATTGCAACTGTAGTTATTATTGTTAGTCATAAGCTTTGGACTCCTGGAAAGGAAGCAGTTGGAAAAATGAAATAAAATCAGCGTGTCAAAAGCGCACATTATGGAAGGAGCCCGTTGGAGTGGCTTTCCGAGATGAGAAAAGCCAGAAATGTTAACAGTTTACAACTTAACAAACAAGATGTACTTCGAGATGCCTAAAGTCCTAAATATAAGCGCCTGCGGTTAATGCTAGTCCAAATTATTAATCTTATTAAAGTATTTGCTAAAAGCTGTGTCAAAATAAAAAGGGCTATAAGTCTCCATAATTCAAAAACTGCAGTTTTCTTTCAAGGCATGCCGTTTTGTGGCATTCATCTAAGGTTTCATCAGTGCCATTGAAAGCTTTACTCGAAAGATGTTTTATTCAAGTTAATTCAGCCCTTCAGCCTCAAAGTTTGCACCGAACATATTTTAAAGCATTACGTCAGCAGAAATGCGATAGAAAGCATCGAAATCTTCCGAAATCTGAAAAAATATGCACAATTTCCACTTCTATACTATATTTATTCAAGAGGTTTCACAGATGTCCTGATTTCACAAGTTCGAACCACATTGCCTGAGGAGATGAACTGCACCACACTTTTAATCAGGGCACATATGTCTAGTCTATAGCAAATGCTTCTCTATCGATTTGAGCAAGCAGATACTCTTCTCATCCTTAAGCTGCAGATTTTCGTTGTTTTTTTAATCCACCAGTGATTTCAATCGACACCAATATGTTCTCTGGTTGCAGCAGAAGTGAAGCAATAAACGCGTGAGCAGCTGCTCAATAGAGCTGTTCTATTGATGTTAAATGTAAAACCAGATTTACAGTAGATGAAGTATGAACTGAAGTTTCTATGCAAACATAATAATTCCAGTTGTGATTTCTAAATCGAAAATGGCTATGAAACTGACATTTCTTGCTTTCTATATTCCTCATTTAGAACGTGTTGACTATATATCGTTATAGTAATTCTTTGTCAAGAAAGTTCATTAAATAATCACTTCACTTCCGTATCTTCCAATGGGAATGCATTTCATCTTTCCACGCGCACGTATGGGCCCTAAGTCAATCGGCATTTGCGCTGTCATTTAAGGCCTCACATGGTCGCTGATAAGATGCATGATTGTTAATTTATAGATTATCAGTTCAACCTCAGAGCAATGCATCTGCTTACGTTCAATAACACTATAATTTCTCTGTTTTTGTCTGTTCCTTGAGTTATGATCCTCAACACAACAAAGAAATTTCATTTGCTGTAAAATATTCAAATATACAGGTTAAGTACTGTACAAAATTCCAAGGACATTTTCATGGTTCACCTATATATTTTTGGGACCGTGTAACTGATTTCTATAAATCAAATGTGCGAAAAATGGAGAATTACGAAGCGACATGTAAGAAGAAATTCTCAACATTTCCATAACGCCCGTCTTGCAAAAAATAAGGAATACTTTGAAAAACTCTGAAATAGATAAACTCGTTTCTCTGCTTTGTCTAACTCATGGTCGGCAGGACGCTGAACCGTGTAGTGCAGTTTCCACTGTATGCTACGAACATGGAAACAGAAAATATGTGCACTGTGTATCTAGCCTATGGGAGGAAGTTGATTTCAACACACTTCTGTATAAACTGCTAAGAACTAGTGAGATTATAAATGAGATTTTCAACATTTGGAATATATTTGTTTTAAAAACCATGGTTTTATCTTCATGATCCATCAAATTCCACGGGTAACAACTGAGGAATGGTGAAAGAGAGAAGAACGTATGGTTTCAACATTATTTTAAAATAACACCAGAAGAAAATTCATTTATAAGGTCTTTATTAACCATTGCAATGCATTGGTGCCGAGGTCGTTCTGCTTTAAGCAGAACGCAAGCATTATTTTTATTATTTTCTCTATCATTTTGCGAACTTTTCGCATATTAAGTACCAAGCCTTGATAAAATGGACATTTCCTCTCCTTAAATTGGAAGAACCTAAAGCCGCGCCAAAATTTACAAATGACGTTATAAGACGGTGGATGACAGGCCAAATGTGATAAGAGGGCGGAGCATTGTACGATTCACAATACTAGCCATAGCTGAGGTTCCGGGATGGGATGGTCGCACGCTAGAGATCTAGTTAAGCATTATCGATCCGTAATGAGCTATCCTCAAGAGAATTTGCCTCACTTCTGTTATCTCTCAAAGTTGGATGGCCTTCTATATCAGCATAAGCAGAGCCTCTTATCTCTTCGAAGCAAAACTAAGATGAAGTGTTTAATGAGAGGTTAATTTTTAGAAACTAAGTAGCTTATCTTTAGGTAAAACGACAAAATATATGTGTACTCACATTTGATGAATGTTTACTGCTTTCTTGTTTGCCATTTTTCGAACTTGAATTTGTCTTGGAGAGCACATCTGCAGTATCGGAATGGAAGGTGTGTTTACTGAGGGCGAATACCTCTGCCAGTCTTGAGCGAGAAGACTTGCTTTTGGGTCCCAGAAGCACTGAGCTCGAGCTGGACTTAGAGGAGTTGAGCGGTGGTGGTGGTGCCGTTGCTGTTTTTGGGGACACCATGGGGCTCTTGCTATTGCGACGGTTAGGGAATACCAGGTGCTCTATGTTGGGAGTATAGCTCGGATCGTTTCTCGCTATCTCCCGAAAAAGCAGGTGATGAGACATGGTAGTGCCTTCAGCACTTTCGCTGCGTTGTTGGTTCCCATGACGTTTGGAAACTGAGGACTTCTCCGCAGATCCTGATTGTAGCTTCAGGCGGCTTCGTTGCTGCCGAATACCAGCCTCTCCTCTATTGCTCATTATAGCAACTTCGTCTTACACACATCCTGCAAAGGAAAAAATAAGTTAGTAACTTTTTATATTATTTCATGGTTAGTATAAACAGTAGTCATGGAGTGATCGCTTTATTTTATATTCAACCAGCAACGCATATATGTGAAGCGTATAACATAAAATGCCTGACAATAAGTTCTCTTGTTCGAAACGAAGATTGCTGTGAGGTAAAGAACCTTGCCTCTGTCAATTAGAAAAGGAGATGCTGCACATGACTGGTTACAATCATGCATAGCATCGTGTTGTAAACCGTAGCTAAAATCCTACATACCAGGTGGCCCAAACAAGCCATCCTTTGCAGTTTTGTTTCCCGCATGCATAGTTGCAAAAGAAGTTGTCGCATCACTGATGTTTAAAGGGACAGTGCAGGTACAAAGCGAAAGGTCACTGCGGCAGTGATGATGTCTGTATATGTTTACGTGATAGTTTCGCACTGATAAGCGTCGTATGCTCACCTGCATGCAGTTCAAGCCAGGCCATTCAGACAATTAGGTAACGTTCACCAACACACAATATGGTTACGATCTGTGCGGAGACACAACAAAATGCAGCTGAGGCTCGGAAGATATGTTCTGAACATTTTCAGACGCGGTATCTGTCTTTTACGCAGGTTTGTTTTTTTGTTGTTTTGTTTTGTTACGTCCAGATAGATATTAAGAAATGATGGATCCTTCCAAGCACAACGTGTTGTGGAAAGACCTAACTGCAGTGATCTAATGTTTCCCGGAATGTTATCCCTTGCAGGCGCTTATCAATACGTTCAGCAAGGCGTGCATGTTTTTGCACATGCTTATTATGGATAATGCACTAATAGAAGATAATTCAATTCTAAGGAAGTTTTAAAGGTACATAAACAAAAAAAAATTGTTTAATCTTGTTAGCTTTGTGGTACAAATTGGTTACTAAATAACGGCAAAGCACACACGCACTCTCACATTAAAAAGCCAGCCCCTGGGCATACCGTAAAATGCTTTTGTTTAAAGACAACTTCCTGGAGACCACCCGGGAATCGAATCCCGAACTCCTCATATAGCAAGAAGTTGCTCTATCGAATGAGCTCTGGGACCAGAAATAGCAGTTAACGTGTTTCTTTTCATGCATTGCTCTTTCATTTAGCTGTCTCCTCTCTGTTGGTTTGGAGTCCCGTTTGCAGTTCTGCTTAGGCAAAGCTTTTGGCATCCGCGGTATTCGGGATAAACTTACTTCAACGAAGGACGGCTTGTGTGGGCCACCTGGTACTTGTGCGAGTACTTCTGCTGTAAACAGTCCTCCGTCACACAGAGATTATCATCCCAGGATGTCGCTATCGATATTGGGATCAGGTTGGCTTTCGTCTTGCACTGGCATCGAGCCTGTGCACCATTAAAGATCCAGTTTTCCGAAACGCCGATGGACATTTTCCAAAGTCGAGCAGCGAGGAAGATGTCTG
Organism: Deroplatys truncata; assembly: GCA_030765065.1. Taxonomy (NCBI): domain Eukaryota; kingdom Metazoa; phylum Arthropoda; class Insecta; order Mantodea; family Mantidae; genus Deroplatys; species Deroplatys truncata. Next base: position 107,422,939 of record CM060990.1, on the reverse strand, counting down.
CCTGGAAATTTATCCCTGTACAGCTATGCAGCTGTACTGATGCATGTCCTCTTGCCTTCCCATAAATCAAATGCATATCAGCAAGCTCGGCAAATGAAAATGCGTTAGCCATGTTTCGGAGCAACTGTGAACAGTCTGATACATTTGTTACACAGAGCAGAAGGTGGTCCATTAACCACTCCGGTGCAATATGCTACTACCTTACTAATGTGCAAATTGACTTCGTAGCATTGCACGCGTTCAGTATGTGTCATATTACCTGCGTTCAGAAACCAGGTGAGCTTTCCACCTCAGTTGGTAAAGTGCTGATTTTAAAATAGTATGGCATGTGACGTGAGATTTGTTTTATGGTGTGGATAATTTTGTTTATACTTCTTTTCTTTTGTACACTTTAATATGAACGTAGTACCTTAGGTTCTAGTAGGTTGTCGTCCACCGTGGTCTAGGGGTACCATGCCTAGCCTCCAGTTCCAAAGGTCGCGGGTTCAAACGCGGCGGAGGGCGATGGACGTTTTCGGGCGTAAAAATCCTTAGCATTGCCTGCCTTTGGAAGGGAAGTAAAGCCGATGGTCCCGTGTCGTAGATTTACGGCACGTAAAAGAACCTCAAGCCTGATAAGGAGGCCTCTGAGCAAAATGTTTGGTCTTTCACGCCTAATATAGAATGGGACGCTAAGAATCACAGTAGTTAAAAAGTGCCCATAAATCAAACCCAATTTAATTTAATTTTCTAGTAGGTTACAAAGCACGGATGAACCCTTCAGGATGTTTCTTTTTACGGTTTTAACGTCCATTAACCCTTTAGGTCATATCGGACGATAAATGAAATGGGTGAAATGATGCTCAAATAAGCACGGGTCTATAGATATTAGAGTTGCCCTACATTCATCTTTCAGGATAAGGAAAAACTCCGGAAAAAGCCTTATCTGTATAGCTCGTCCTAACCGAGATTCGAACTCGGGATCTCTTGAATGTGAGGCAAACACGCTACGCTCACACCACAGAGGTGGACTTCAGGAAAAGTTTACTGTCATTTAAAGAACCTATGCAGCTATCATACCCTTCAATTACTTTTTGCTACTACTGCCATTACTGAAGTCTGGGTAGCTTTTGGAAAAGTCTTATTTTCTGTAAGATTTAATTGTCTATCTCCCAAAGTTTAAACTACACTAAACTCATGCTAATCCGGGCCTCAATAGTCCGGCCTCTTAGTAATCCGGCCCGCATTTAGTTCAGTGCCGAACATCAACAACGTATCATTTATCAATTGGTATTTTTATTAGTAGTCTTCTAACATCCATTCGTACTACACATGGCACCACAAATGGCGGACCTGATGATACATGAAATGAAATAATTGGGGAATGAAATGTTTCAGGCCTATGTTTTAGGGTAACTTCGGTATTTGCCAGTTATGGGGACTGAGGAAAAAAAACCCAGTCAAGGAGGACGGTCATGGCAGGATTTGACCCACAGGTCTCCAATTTATGAGCCTATGCCTTAGCAATCTCAACTACTGGAGCTCTCCGATTTGATGATAGGCAACGGTGGCATGCTTTGTCACGCAACCACTTTACATCCATTACATCGGCAGTGCGTGTATCTGGTTTTTGCATAATGTACTCCAGGAAGATATCTGCTGGAGAAAAGTGTAACCATCCGTTGGTGCAGAGTTGGAGCCAATACTGAGTGACAGTGATGAGCCAGTCAATTTGGAATTATCAGCTGTTGACACTTTGTACACTGACATGTTCCACAAGCTTCCAGGAGGGGGAAACATTGATGAAGAAGATTTTACTAAGTGGCTGTGTGAGGAAAACTGTGAGGTAGACCAAACTTTAACAGATGAAGAACTAATCAAAAGCGTGCAGGAAAGTAACGATTAAAGTGATGAAGAGGAGAGCATGAGGATTTTTCACACTGCTGGTGCTGAACCTGCAACATTGTGGCAACTAAAAATTTGGGACATGTTTCATAGTGTGTGATACTACTACATATGTACACACTCAAGGACTAAGTTTCCTATGAAAATGAATATATCTTTGGAGTTAATAAAGTATAGTCCCTAGGTGTTTAAGCTAAATTTCAGACACTCTCAATAATCCGGCACGGAATGGCCGAATTAGCGAGGTTATAGTATATTCCCAATTTGTCGATCACGAGAACAATAACAAAAGAGAACAATGATAATAAAAGTTAAGAGATTGGTATGAATCCGGTAACTTGATATTGACTCACTTGTGTGCTAATGACTGAGTCACAAATGCGATAGAATGGTATGCTCTAGCCACTTAATATGATCTGAAATCAACTGAACTGTTATCAGTGTCGTGCAGAACGAAAAATTTTACTGCAAAAGCAAAGCCAATAATTTTAAATTTCCCGCATACTGTGTGTTAATATTACCTTTTTACTACTTAAGCAAGAATTAAAGATTTATTCTGAAAGAAAATCACTCTCAAGTTATGCTGAATTTTCAGCTCGGATACCCGATTTCCACACAGGGTCATAACTTTTAAAGCTTACAAAAGTGACCATACGTTCTGTATCTCAAAATGCTCGTTAGGAACCCTCCGCAATTCTTGCAACTTGTGTGGTTGAATTTCGGGACGCAAATTTGCTTAAAGAAAAGTTTCAGGTTAGGTTGGATGCAGTTAGACCTCCTGTATACACAAATAAGGACATCTTCTAAAACGTATCGTTTATATCAGTGTCAACGTGACGATCGAATAGAAGCATGCAATTATTGTATGACATGTCATTTAATTAGTTTGTCCTTCAAACGCTACGATGCTGGCCAGGTTGCGGCTACTCATGCTGTGTTACCAACTGCATGAAGAGGTGAGGGGCTGATAAACACAGGCCAAGATCAAACGAACCTGACTCGGTGCGCCTCTCTAAATTAAACTTCGATCAAGGTGTAATTCGACGAGTATAAACCCAATAGAGAAGCTGATATTCGGGAAATAACGAAGAGACAACTTGTTATTTTTACTAAAACCGTAAGTAATCAGTGGCAATGTCAATGAAACGTAGGGTTCGCTGTCTTCCATGTTTATGTATAGGTAGCTAAGTCGATGTACAAAGGATAGTGGTTTAGAAATCTTTAAGGTAGTACAGGCAGCATTAAGTGTCATTTCTGAAATGCATTTTGTAGTGAAACAAACGCCATATTCCTTTTCCAAAATGACATTTATTCTATTAAGGGGACTAGTACGTGAACAAATAGGAAAAAAACAGAGAAAAAATTGCCAACATCTGAACTGTTGAATCTGAAAAAGTTGCTCTTAGACTTTAATTTGATTTACATACTCTCTTACTGGATAATTCAGAAATATTTAATACATGGAAAACATTTTTAATCCCATACTTACTTGTATAGACACTATTGGAATTCAGGTGGTAAAAAATAACAAAAAAGTTCCACGTATGACTTTTGTACCCATTACTCAAAAACTGTTTGTGTTAGAAGGCTGAAACTTAGTGTGCTGCTTGAGCACACAGATATTTAAAAAATATACTACCATTATTATAGAGGTGCAAACATTTCGCACATTTTTAAGAAATTAAGGATTTTAATTATAGGACAAGTTAAAAATTTTATTTCCACACAAATAATCATAGAAACACTAAGGTACTTGTCTGTTAATAGAACTACCCTTGAAGAAGTATCAGTGAAAATTTCAAGCGTTTAAAGTATTTTTTATTTGAGATATGGGTGCAAAAGCTATACATGGAACTTCTTTCTTATTTTTTCCACTTGATATACAATAGTGTTTAAACAAGTAACTATGGGCTTAAAGTTTTTTTTTCAAAATATACTAAAATATTGCTGAAAAATTCAATAAGCGAATATATAAATAACATTAAATTATAACAGAAACTTTGGAGATAGAACAGTTCAAATATTGGCAACTTTTTATTTTTTGGGGGCGATACCACTATTTCTCGATACCGATACTAATTTTTTAGCACCGATACTTGATACTCACTTTATAAAAGAACTATAGGCGATAGCTTGTTCACTGAATTATGTTCTTATAAGAAGTTTTCTGTGTATAAGTGAATGTAACCGATTTTGTATTGTATACTAATTCCGAAGTTGTTCCTATTAGGCATTCTCCAACTGGCAGAAATTGTTTTTTCTTGATAATGCCACAGGTATATACCCCTTATTGTTAGTCAAGGCTGATGATGATAATGATAATTTCTTTGCTTATCTTTTTATATAACTATATTTTGTGCCAAAAACTTTCTTTTAAAGGATTTTCTATCCATATTATGGAAATTAGTCTTAAGGTATACCTCTAAGCTATGCTAGTGATCGAGTTTGGCTTCCATAAATACAAACTAACAGATGGAAGGGAAACACAGATATTTCCGTGCGTTGTATTATCTCATGTCTTAACTTCCGATTTATTTCTGCTTGATTCACAGACTTTGGTCACCGAAGTAATGGCTGACAGTGAGTCACCAAGTCAGGCTATTGCAGAAACGCGATTTAGTGCATCAGCTAAATCAGCTTCGTTCACAACACTGCATGTGGCATGAGTACCTCTACTCTTTTCCCCATTGTTTTGCATGTTTTTATTTACACACAAGAGTCTATGGCATTCATTCACCTCAGAAAACGCAGTCAAGGCTTATCAAGAACTATAGTCCAGCAACTCTTTGGGGACACATACGAGGCAATAACATGGTCTCGATTCCTTTTATTTCTTGTCTAGTATAAAGTTAAACGCAACAGCCTTCAATAATGCGAAACTTAAGAATTTAAAAGTATGGAATAAGTATCGAAGGCTTATCTCAAAGTATTAGACATACTTCGATACCACCGAGTATCGAGAGTATCGAGGTATCGAAGTCCCATTCCTACAATTTTTTCTCTGCTTTTCCTATTCGTTCACCTACTACTTCCCAAGGGGAGACTAAATGGTGACATTTTGCTAAGAAAAAAGACACCTTTAGCTTTTTATGAAGTTTTATAAATTGGATTTTCTCTTTAATTCTAAATATACTTTATTAATGTAAGCACTAAACTTATATTTTAAATATATTTTTAAAGGGTTCTGCATCTGCCCTTTTGTACTTCAAATTGTGCATCACTTCCCAGAAAAATAAGCATAACTCCTACACATTTTGGTGCACAAAGGTAAACTTCAGCCCATCTTTTAGAGGGACTTTTGCTCTAGAACTTCGCATAACTGTTAAGTATGGAAGCCGCTGAGTGCTCAAGCCGTGTAGTTTCCTTCTTTGGAAATAATGCGAGTTTGTTTTCTCCACTTTTGCTTTAAGAGCTTTTTCTGAGAATGACATTTTCTTGTATACTCGTTTTCTCAGAAACTACTGAATATAGCTAAATGAAATTCTAGGGTGTAAAACAACCCCTGAGTGTTGTTGTGGATCTACCTTGGTGTTAATGAGATGTTGGTTATTTTCTAAAAAAATAATAGCTGATAGATTTTAATCAAAGGACGGTATCATTGAGAAAAATTGTTATCTTCCTTAATAAACAAAGTTATTGTATAAAAGTGGATAACTGAAATTAGAAGACATGCATCTTTATATGTAAAAAATTTCAGTCCGTATCTTAAATAGTTTGAGTTAATCGGTCATGTATTTAGCAAGTTTAAAATTGGTGGCACAGGGCTTTAAATCTTCATTAAATGTCTAAGTACGGTTCAGAGTACTACAAACGATGCTGCCCTTTTGATCGCTATATACACTCGGGTCGTCATGAGTAGTGGTAACCTTGTCATATCTTAGGAACATTCCGCAGCTTGGAAACGTACAGTATATATGGCCCAAGTTATCGGGAGGTCGGCGCCGCTAAGTCAGAGGTAAACACAGATAAGCAACGCTCGCCAGCGTAAACATCGGAAGCGCATATAACCAGAATTTTCTGGAAGTTTCCACTAGCTAAATTAGCGAGCGTTCTCGCCACTTTGTGAGTGAATTTAGTCAGTTAATGAGTGAGGAGATAGCGAGTGCGCTCCTGTTGCGACGAAATGTGCTGTTCTCCTAGCGCGTTTGTGACGACTGCCGTGAGGTGCAGGGAGTTCTGCTGCCGGAGAGTCTGAAGAAGTCTCGTGTTGGACTTCCCAGCGAGTGAACCATCTGGAAGAATTGTCTACGTCGTGCGTATTTCATTACGCTGCAACATCAAGAAGCAAAGTGAAGTGACGGGGAAATGTGAATGAGTTCACATTAGAGAACTGATAGTGTGAACGAAATGAAGTACCAATGAAGTTGAAGTAGGACAAAACCGAACTTGGAGAAGTGAGATTTGAAAAACTGGAAAAAGTCACAATATATACGTTTGAAAGTTTGAATCGCAGTCTGCCAACAGGTGGTAGCTCGTTAATACCGCAAGAAAATGTTAATGTTATACCAGCGGTGCTTACGATAAACGTAAATAAAGTTGAACTGCGTTCATGCGCGAAGATGTAAAAAACGTACGGATCTAAGAGAAGCAATGGATAATGCTTTGTCGTATCCAACTCTTAAACGAAGGACTGAAACCCTTAAACGCGGATATGATAACGCTAGCGCCCACATCATCGATCCTGTAAATTGAAGTCAGTGATTACTCTGTCCTTTCAACCGACGTTGAGTTATTGTTTTGAAGGGTGCTAGGCTTTCGTAACGCATTTTCATGTTGATTTTGTGCACAAAAACAACGCAGGACCTGAAAGCACATCTGAAACGCGAAATGGAGATGAAATGAGAGGAAATGGGGGAAAGTAGAAATCGTGGTAGAATACAATACCCCAGCATTCGCTTGGCGACCAAGGGAAAACCACGAAAAAACCCTGGTCTGAGTGGGTGGTCACCGGAAATCAAACTAGGCACCTCCAGAATGCGAACAATAGACGTTGTCGCCTGAGCTATCTCGCTCGGTAACCATACAGATGCCGTCGAGTGCACTGAAACGTGCCGATGCTTTCGGTTTCCTATAGGGGTTTTCTTAATTTAATCTTAGCAGAAACTCCCTATCACTGTGTTCCACACAGCCTTGTGTGAGCCAGTCTCTTATTTGGTTTGAATTCAAGTCCGATAAACACGCTTTAGCCTATGAAAGAATGTCAGACTTAGGTGAGTGGCGAAAGGGGAGGAGTACAATAACGTTTCACCTGAGTGACTGGAAGGCATTCTTTGCAACAACAGTCCACAGTAGCCCCTGGCGAGTCCGTCTCGTATAAGTTTGATGTTAAATGTCTGGCACTCAAACATTAACCTATGGTGAACACAGTTCGGTCTGAGGTGCAGGAACGAGGGAAAAGGAGGGAGTAAAGCAAACATTAAGTGGAGTGCTATAGGGGGTTGTTCACGATCTACGGTAACAATATTAGACGAGCAAAACAGCTCCGCGCTGAAACATGTGGAACCGAATGAAAGTTCAGCAGTATGAGTGCTCCAGTGTGTGCCTTTGTTCTTGCTGCATCAAATGGCATCCAAACCATTCTGATAAGAATACATCATTGCCCTTTCCGATGCAAAATACTTGTATTCTAAGATTATTAAGCAGTGCAAGAGGCGTGGTTTTACCATATCCAAGAAAGAGATCTCATGTGCACTCAAGAAAAAAGGTAAAACCACATCAGGACTTATTCCAAAGGGCAAGAAACAGAGAAATCCACGACCGGCCACCAGTTGCACCCCAGGGATAATTTGTAAGGTGAAGACTCATGCCTCTGGACCAATTCCTGTAGCTCAGAGGGCCATTGCACTGCAATTAGGGATCTCTGTTATCACTGGGAACACCATAATCAACCAGGATTTTAATCTAGAAAAGTGCCATAAGAGCCGAGGATATAAGTTGTTGCTTAAACACATTACAGAACGTGCCACTAACAGCAGAAAGCTGTATGAGCGATACCTAGCTGGTGAAAAGTGGATGTTTCTTGTCGTTTTAGTTGAGGCATATATTTATCTAAGTGACTGCAACAAACCCTGGGCTATATATTACCGACCAAGGGGAGAAAAAATTTGAAAGTTGGTATAAGGAAACTAAGGAAACTTTCCCCAATGGTTTCATGGTAATAGCAAGGTACAGTTACAATGAAAAATTAACCATTCGTTGTGTACATAAAAATGTGAAAATCAACTCGGCATATTACCAGACTAACGTCCTGATACCAATTTTCCACAAGAAATCCCTGCTCTCTATGGTGCAGATGTAAATAAAGTCTGCTTGCATCAGAATAAGGCATCAAGCCATACGCTGCTTTAACCTACAAATTTTTGGAGAACATAGAGAAATCGGAATACACTGCATACCTTTCAGCGACATTTGCATTAAGTCATCAATGAGAAGAGCCCTTGGAAGCAGACGGCCGAAAACTTTGAATGCTCTCTGGAAAGCTGCCAGCAGGAATGGAATAAACTGGACATCCCTGTACTTCGTAGCAGTTTGCTCCAGTGGAAGCTGTGCTGCAGATTGATAACCCAAGCTAAAGGCTGCCAGATAGAACACCACTGTTGGTGGAGGCGTTGTTTTTCATAAGGTAAGGGGATCTCAAGTTTGTTACCATAGATTGCGAACAACCCTCTGTAAAACCAGTAAGGGATGGGGGCTGGGATTGGCAGAGGCGGTTTAGTATTTCCTTTCCAAGTTAACCAGGCGGCCCTCGTAGACGTGGTCGCTGGAGTGGTCGCTCCGGCGCTCCGCCAAGCTGAGGGTCGCGGGTTCGAGTCCCGCCACGGGCATGGGTGTTTGTGTGTGTATGTGTGTTGCGGAAATAAGCGGTATGAAAACAGTAAAACACAGTAGCATAAACTGGGTACAACAAGGGAACTTTAAAAAAAAGAAAACCCATTTCGCATTATATCGGCATGATTCTATGCACTCGAATGTACATTAACAATGCTATTTTTCAGAAGGTATGTGGTCTCTGGTTTTTATTTCTTTTACGAGCATTTATATTTTACATGAGTGATATTGGCAGGATTTTTTTAGAACTCTACACTAAGCGGCTGGATGAGTCAAAACTATACACCAGTATTAAGCACCGTGCTCTGTAGGCAGCATGCCAAGCTGTTACATCATGCGGAAGCAAACCTGGACGGGCTGATAGAATTTTCGAGTAAGTTCTGCGGTCATAACCCAAATGTATCAAAGTGAAAGAGCGCAGAATGCGCCCGTGTATAAAATCTCACAGTATCTCACAGTAAACTCTGCTGCAGTCATTAATAATCAAGAACAACAACACGATGGTGAAGTTCACTGCATATTTTCCATTGAAAAGCAAAATACTAATAGCCGTGACGTTTTTATGAATCGTGATTAAAGTCTAAAAATGAATAACATGAAAATAGTTGATAACAACTGTATATTCCAAAACAGAAATGTGGGAAGGATTACGTGAACTTGTGCACAGAACTATCCCCAACAATTTTGTAAGCAAGCGGTTATGATTTTAAAATACTCTCGAGTCTAGAGGGAATTTGAGAACGACTTTGGTCTTAGCGGCAGTTTCCGCATCTAGCGCTAGAGTTGTTCTCAAGCTCGCGACAAATGACACGTGTGTTCATCAGTCGAGTTCAGGCAGTTGACTGCGACGGAAGTTTGACGCACGTTAAGAGTAAAGTAGTTTTGTGTATTGGTTATAAGTTTATTATGCTTGTTGCGTGCACCTACAACGCATTATTCTGAATGTGAAATATAGTTCTACAAGAAACTGTGGATAAAATTCCATCGTAAATTTCATAATACGAAAGCTATTCATAATCTCGTGCATAAAGGGGAGAGTGTAAGATACAAAAAGCGAGATACACCGCTGGTATGGAAGTGGAGATGCGCTGATTGAGTATACAATTAAGGTCTATCATTTTCACCTTTACTGTAATGCTGGTAAACCAAGTATCGATATTATATGTAAAGATACATGTGTGTGTGTGAATATTGATTGTTCCCTCCGTGATTTTCCGGTTGTTTATTCGTAATTTGGATGGTGGATGTGGCAACTGTCCCCTCAATGGATTCCAATAAAACCCTTGTATCAAAGCTGTTAACTGTATAACCTACTTTCTAGCAAAATGCAATTAAATGTTTGATCAAAACTCAAATGTGAGTTTATTAACATGAAAAATTAAATGTATATTCCGATCTTTTCTAATTTGCCTCTGATATCCTGTTTACTCACACTGAATTTTGTATAACCAGGAAACCATAAAATATAGATAAAAGCATAGGTAATGAGAAAAACTCTAGATATCCCTTTTTCGTCAAGAAAATTCTCTCTTAGAACCATCTTTGAACATCAGAGAATCTGCTTGAGAAGTGTCAGCTTCCTACGCCATCTGGAAGAGCTTATTCGTCAAGCATTTTAAGCGCCTCAGCTGTTTAAATACCAATCTCACGGCTTTTAAATTCATTTTGCTCACTGTTTGACTATATTTTAATCTTTTTGATAAATTATGAAGATATCACTGCGCAAAATTTTGTATATATTTTCCTGAAAATTTAAAAGAAATAATTAAAAGGAAGCAATCAGTGAACGTTACAATTTTGCATTTAAAATATGTTTTATTCTTTTAAAAATTAACCAGCAGTTATAATAAAACGTCCATACCACGTTTTGTGCAAAATGATATCCAGAGTACATACAAGTTCTAGAAAAATTTGTAATTGTTATGGAAAGTCACACAATTATACTAATGGCATTAAACATACAAAAATTTCCTGAATAAAATGTATTAAAGACAACAGTTGAATAGTGACCTATTAAGCTGAGAATTTGCACAGTTATTATCAAAAACCTAAGCAACATTTTTGAAAAGTTTGAAATTGCAAACCTCAACGGTTAAGGTATATGCCGCTAAAATATAGATTGCTTTTTCAGTATTTTAAGCAGTACATTTTATAATGTAGTCACTGTTATTTTATTTCTCATAAGTTCATGAAATACGTATGTAATATTTAGGGTTTCTTGTTTACCCAATAACAAGTTGAGTGTCGTCCCAGCCTCCTGTATGTGACTGTTACCCAACGACAACATTGAACTGAAAGAATTTATGACGAATATTTACCTATTTATAGCTAGTAGAAAGTAGAATGAAGTATAAAATTTTAATGAATTTTATTTAGAACAAGAATGAAAAAATAAAGCGTAGACGAATTTGTGTAATTTCTATAACATCAGACTTGATTAATCGCAGCTTAACAATTACGTTTTGTTGTATCTTCTCATTACTAGAACGCAGAACGCTTTGTGCCTTTTTTTCCTTCGCTACGTAAGCGTCTTCAGTTTTTGGACTTAAAATAAGAGTCACATTCTTTATTATACGAGGGCGGTTTAATATGTACTTGTATTTCAAAATAGATGATGTTGCTAAGACAAATTGGTGTTACCATTGTGTGGTTTAATTTGTTAGACGACGCCAAACCAAATTTGGTAGTAAATCATAGTTTGGTTTTGGCAGGAATTCAGTTAGTCGTTCAACGTGTTTCCTCTAAAATAGAAAAAGTGCAGTATTTCCGGTGATTCGTTTTTAACTTTTGGATGGGAAAACGTGCCAACAGCTAAATTGGATGCCATTTATGGGGGCCCTTTGTCATCTATGATAATAGTTAGATGTTGGTTCAAAGACTTTAAATGTGGTCAAACATCCGTTTTAGATAAGGAGCGTACAGCACACCTGGCAGAAGTGGTTACAGGGGAAGTCATTGAAAAAGTCCGGGAAATGATTCTCGCTGATCGTCGAACGAAAGTGCGCGAAGTAACAGAGGCCATAGGTGTATCGACGGAAACGGCAATTCGTATTTTGCATGATAAGTTGCAAAAGCTGTCGGCTCGAAGCGTGCCGGGTGGTCATAGTGGAAAACAAGCGGGTGCACCTTGCAACTTCGAAGCCGTGTTTGGAGCAATTTAAGGGAAATCCGAAGAACCTTTTGCATCAAATTGTCACCGTCGATGAGATATAAATTCATTGCTGTGCTCCGGAAACCAAGCAACAATCCAAACAATGGGTTCATTCCGGTGAACCTGCTCCAGAAAGGCGAAGAGGGCCCCATCGGCCGGAAAAGTTATGGTGACGATATTTTGGGATGCGAAGGCTCACTGACTTCTTAGAAAAAGCAAACACATCATAGGACTACATTTTAGTGAGTTATTGGATCGCCTTGACAGGGAGTTGAAGACACGGCCCAATTTGGCGAAGAAGGAAGTGCTGTTTTATCACAACGCACCCGCATTTTCATCCGGAGTTGTCGCCGCCGAACTGCATGAATTACTGTCGCATCCCCCGTTTTCACCCGACTAACTCCTGGGATTTATTCTTGTTCCCAAACAAAGAAATTGCTCGCAGGAAAAAAATATAGATCAAGTGAGGTTGTTATCGTCGAGACAGAGACGCATTTTGTAGAGCTCAACAATTCGTATTTTTTGGGGAGGTTAAAAATTGACAGGGATGTTGGGAGAAGTGTATGTCCCTAAAAGGGCACTACATTGAGAAATACAAATTTGTTTTTTAAAAACAAATGGGGTGTTCATTTCTATCACGGGTACTTATTGAACCATCCTCGTAAATCTCCATAATAACTTCTTTCTTTCTTTATTATTTAACTGGCTTATTTATGCCTTTAGTAGTTTAGTCTACGTTTAAATAACATACAGCATAGAAAAGCATAGCATTGCATAACGGGTTATACAAGACTGAGTACAACACACGCTTAAATAGAACGATTTATCTACTTTTTTCGCTGCAGATTATTTGGAAAAATACCTGCTCGCCTACGATATACGCAACCTACAAGACCTAGGGCGAGGCCGGTTGTAGTAATGGGGATGAAGTGTCGCGTCGTTTGAAAGGAACGCTTCACTCCACTACTCCTTTCGAGTGAGTTCCAAAACATTCATTTCCCATTGTTGTTTCATTAGGCTGCAGGGCTCGAAGATGCTGAAGGTGGTAATTGTGAATTAGAAATAAGGTTAAATTTAGGCAATGTTACCGAGCGAGATAACTACGCGGTAACATGTGAGGCTAGCAAACGTGAGGTCCCGAATTCGATTCCCGTAGGACCGGCCACTCTGTGTGTTCTTTCGTGGTTTACTAGGCCAGTAGGCGAATACTGGAGTGGTTCCTCTTCTACCACGAATTTCCCTCACATTTCGTTTTCTCCTTCATGTTTCAGGTGGATTTCGAGACTTTGCAGTGTCAGTCGATGTCGGACAGATGGCGCAGATGCTTCTTATGGGAATGTTCTTCTCAGCCCTGCCAGAGGGAAGCCTTCCTGAGTAGCCCGACGGTGTGATCGGATCTTCAAGCTTGGAATATTTAGGGACCTCTGCGCGCCATTATGACGTGTCTGTCTGCGGCCTATAGCCTCTTGCGCTTCCTTCACTTCATCCGTTGGCTAAATATGCTTTTCTGTACTCGTAAACGCGGGATAAGGTTATCCATAGGCTGGCCGTTGACTTTATCCTGGTTGGATTGGTAGTCCTGATATTCTATCTAATTCCACTTATCGCAGGTTGGTAACGCCTTGCATTCTCTCTAACCGCCAAGGATTCTCAAGTACAAAATTGCCTCAGTTCAGTGCCAACAGGCAAGACGAATTAAATCGTTATGTTTTCTTTCATTAATGTTAGCATCGATTAATTCGCTACTAGTTTAGCTTATTCTAAAGCTAATTTCTGTAGCTAGTTTTAAAATAGCGCGGTAAAAAGTTAATTTTATTCTTATTAAAGATTTCCTCTCAGTGTGTGGCATTAGCTAAAATTCTTAACTGTGGGATTATAGATACACCTTCTAAATGTTTATGGTGTTAAAACATAGAAACATAAAGCATCTACCCTATCTCTAAATTGCAGTAAATTACGACAGCGTTTTGCATTGAAAAATGCAAGCCGGCATTATAACAACCTATGAAATTAATTTCTCCGTAAATCTAAAAAAATACAGCAATGAAATGAGTCTAACCGAGCATAAAAACAAAGTACTTGTTTTGTTGCGTTTTATATAAATTCAAAGGTCAGGGGATGCTGGTATTTTGGTGGAATAAGAGTAATACGTAATGAACAATACTAACTCCAGGTTCTAATATTATTGAGTGTTTTATCAGCATGTAGCGGGAAACAGTGCTGTGCGCTATTTGTAGCGCGAAATCGTCGATCCTTGGGTTAATGTTGTCTGCTGCAGTGTTCTTCCTCGGCTATGGATGCTCGTCGGATGTTGCGTATTCCATTCTTAACTTTTCCTACCTATATCTAATTCTTAATTCTCAGGTTATTGTGGGTGAGGCAAGTTAAAAAATACACTGCAATTTTCCCTTAATCAATGAAGTTTATTCACAATTGAAATAATTATGGGGGCTAGCTTTTCCTATTATTATAATCCCACCACTTTAAATAAGTCAGGAGCCTAGCTATCTGCACACGCACTCCTACCCGTATGCATACACGTGCATTTGCTAAGAGCGTAGCACCTCGTGTCGTCGAAATTCTAGATGAAATCAAGACAGAGAGAGAGAGAGAGAGAGAGAGAGAGAGTGGGTTCTGGGGCCTTGTTTGCCCTTATATAACTGAGCCCAGTGACGCTCACCTCTGCGTTTAAAAATGTAACGACGTTTCCAATTGGTACTCCGACCGCGTTACCTTAACTTGTATGAAAATATGTTGCTTCAAATCCGTGCGCTTAAGCGTCACCCCGGCGCGTTATGAAGCGGGTGCAATATCTCCGTCTCTTTCTTTTCACTGTCTATTTCTATTTCTCAGTATCGTTACCGGTTCCCTACCTGTTGGCTTGGTGAAAGGTATGCTCTACTTAGGATTATGCTTTACCTGGAATTTTCGCTAGCTCGCCCGTTTCTTACAATCAGCTGTGTACAAATGTTAGATGTTGAATATTTTAACATGTTAGTGAATTATATTATTACTGTACAATTCTTATATGTATGGTATATCCTCTTTCATATTTACAATTCTTATATGTATTGTATATCCCCTTTCAAGTATTTGCAATAATTTAGTTCTCAAAATCTAATTCTTACAAGAAAATTGATTCAAGCATACAACAAATGGAGCTTAAAAGTAAATATGCATAAAACTAAATATATGGCCATTGGAGTTGTTCATCAAGATTTGGTGCTGGAAGACGAAATGGGAATAATTAAACACACAGGGGAATATAAATACCTTGAAGTAAAGATTACGCAAGATAGGAAACAAGAAAAGGAAATAAGATCAAAGATAAACTCAGGAAGGTATGCTATATATACTTTGAATGGTATATTATGGGATAAACAGATTTCAAAAGAAACTAAAACTATGATTTTAAGACAGTAGTTATAAGTATTATAACTTATGGCTCAGACGTGTGGATTCTGAACGATTAGTTGAAAAGAAAATTATTGGTAACAGAAATGGATTATTGGAGGAGATGTGCCAGGATATCTAAAAGAGAAAAAAATAGAAATTATATTATGAAAGAAAATATGAACGTTCATAATTCAATTTTAGATTTTATTGAACAGAAACAATTAGAACGACATAGGCATGCTAAAAGAATGGAAGATGAAGGATTATCCAAAAGAATAATGGAGTGGACGCCACCAGGAAGGAGAAGAAAAGGAAGACCGCATATCACGTGGATTCAAGGAATTAAGGGCAATGGTGGATTTCGAAATTGAGGAAGATTTATGTTCCAATAGACAAGAATGGAGAAAATTGATAAGATGATGTTAAAAACTGTAGTCTTGGGTGCCAGAAAAGTGTTTACATTGTAAAATAATCTAATTCAAAATCCCCGATATCAGAACGAATTGAAGAAATTCTACTCGCAGCACGTTTGAAGTAGTTCCCTCTTTTGCAAGCAATTTCCCATTTCCTACAAGTGCCTTAAGGAGTCTAAAATATTAAACTTCCTTTAACTTTATGATAAAAGTTTCCACGGTTAGCAACAGCAAGCCTCCGAACCGCAATTACGAATTTAAAAATAAGTGTCTTCGCGGGAGTGTGAAATAATCACCAACTAGTGACTCTGTTCCGCTCTCAGCGTAAAGGCTTCATTTTTAGACAAACTTGTGCTTAAAAAAACCTGGGCTAATACGTTGGTATAATTGGAATTCGCGAACCTGGAAGTAACGTTTATCAGTTGATTTTAAATAGGGAAATGTGATGTTCGGCAATTCCATGATTAACTGTGGTTGTAGCTTTGTATGTTCATATATACCTTTAGCGTGTTTCCTGGTGACATAAAAGGTCTTTTTTATTTATTTACAATTTCATATTAACAAATTATATATACATACACACACACACACCGGTGGCCCACATAGCCGCCCTTAGTTGAAGTTACTTTATACGGATAGCACGGATGCCAAAAGGTTTGCCTAAGCAGAACTGCAAAGGGGACTTCGTACCGATGACAGAGAGGACACCGCTAAATGAAAGACCAATGCTTTGAACACGAACACTTTAACTACCATTACTGGTCCCAGAGCTCATTCGGTAGAGAAACTGCCTGCCATATGATGTGTTCGGTTTCGATTCCAGGCTAGGCTCCAGAAAGTTGTCTTTAAATAGAAACATTTCACGGTATGCCCAGAGTCTGGTGTTTGAATGTGAGAGTACCTATGTTTGTATGTGGGGGGCGGCTTTATCGGTTATTTAATAAACAATTCGCTCATTAACAAGAACTTAGGATTGCCGTTTGACGCAAAATTGAGCACACGTGTTAAGTCGTTTAGCTCCATGACAGTTAATCTACAATCAGCATAACTATATGGTACAAATTGTGCCGCAAAGTTAACAAGATTAAACAAAATTCTATTTTTATTATATTCATTTACTCATAAAAGTACGTCAGAATTAAATTATTTTCTATTAGCACATTATTCATAATAAGTATTTGCAAAAACATTACCACCTTGGTGGACGAATTGATGTAAGGCCATCTCAGGCCCAGATTCTACCGGAATGATCCATCATTTCTTAATATTATTTCTGAAGTAAAAAAAGTGCGCAGAAGACAGATGCCGCATCTGAAAATGTTCAGAACACAGCCTTCGAGCCTCATCTGCATTTTGGTATGTCTCCGCACAGATCGTAGCCATACCCGTGTGTTCGTTACTGGTGAACGTTTCGTTTTTGTCTGGAATGACTTGGCTCGAACTGCAAGCAGGCGACCACGCGACACTTATCAGTAAGAAACAACACCTGATGACAGCAGCACTACCTCAGCGCCCTTTCGCTTTGTACCTGAACTGCCCCTCTGAACAACAGTGATGCGGCAACTTCTTTTGCACCTATGTATGGGGAAACAAATTTGCAAAGGACGGCTTGTTTGGGCCACCTGGTACACACATTTCCGAATGAATAATTATGCATTAGTTGTACTACTCTCAGAAAGCACTCGTGTACTAATTTTAAAGCTTAAACACGTGGTTAATATAGAATAATGCTTTTGGGAAAGAAATTGCAATAGTTGCCCTACAGACATACTGCAAGAACTGCAGTTTCTGTGAATTTTTGCAATATGCATACCTGCTTATTCCTGATTGTAATCGACGCGTTAATTATATTTGGAGTGTTATTCAGGATGATAACAGAAATTAAACCTAACACTTTCATAAACGACACAAACTCGCATTCATCTGTATGTGAATCATAATTGTTAATTGTGTTTATATGTAATTTAACTATTAATGAAAATGAATCATTTAATAAGAGCAATGATATAGGTAGTTATTATTAGCTTCGTTACTGTTAATGTCAGTGGGGTAGCCTCTAAAATATTATTCGTTATTATTTCTACGAAATGTAATCACGAACCTGCTAATCAAATAGCTGACGAGGAAATCCAATGCCGCAATGTTTTCTCGATTTGATAGCTTTTGCATCTTTCAAATCCCAAGTTCAAACAATATGACGACCTCCAACCATTACACATAGTGACACGATTGGAAACGATGCTATGGAAGTAAGGAAGTGGAACTAGCCCTGAAGGAGTAGGAAGTAAATGCCAAGGAATGAACTATGAAGGCTTATGAAGTAATGGACGGAACGCCGAAGGAACTGGCAGTTCCATAAAGCAGAAGAGTTAGTCCACACTTCCAAGGAATCATCACCAGCAGCAGGCAGACCGCTGTCAATACACATGCGCCAAGGCTTGAACATTTCCTCGCTCAACACAGCCATTAGCCCTACTAACACGTACATTGGCAATTGAGACAGTATTTATAACATTTAAATGATTTAAGTCTAATTATATAATATATAAAGTCAATAATAGCCCACCTTAAAGCAATATGTGTATGTAACAATATATAAAATGTATGTAACAGTCATTGTATATGTTTATATTATTGTATGCATGTGTAATAATGTTATGTGAATGTATTGCGTAATTTAATAATGTAGGAGCTGTGAGAATAATAGGTTAAAGGTTGCTAACAATGAGGTAACCTTGAGGCAATAATGAATTAGAAAGTTTAAATGCTACTGGTAATTCTTGGAAACAATAATGTAATTTTTGTGACAGTTTATAAAATAGCCAATCAACAACCAGAAAAAGCTTTAGTTAAATGAAGGTATTCTATTGGAGTAGGATTAGCCAATCAGAAACTGAAATGCAGCAAAATTTACAAATTCAGAAGTCAGTTGCTTGTAGACAGCGTTCCTAACCGGACGCTAGATGCGTCCTCGAGAAATTTAATACGTATTTTGTGTGAGACAAAAATAGTTTACGTGTTAAAAAGTGCAAGTAATTAATAAAAAATCTCACAGCTCTCTCTCTATATCAGCGAAGTGTTATTTAAATCGTGTCAAGCATTAATAAAAGGAGTGAAGTAAAATTATTATCTGTGTAAGCCTACATTCTTCAGTCGCTAAGACATTCATGTCTCTAAAAAATATATAAATACTGACGCAGCCGAGGCAAACATAAATATATAATATTTAAAGAAACAGTCAAAATTACAAGGTTAATATTTTTTTAAACCTTTATGGCGAAGGCTACCGGAAACTTTTTTACCATACGTGTGGTTGCAACTACTTCAAGTTCGGCTCCCCAACAGTCAAAATACAATACAACTCCTTCAATACAACTACTTCACAATATACGTTATGTTTATTTCGTCAAATGTTATGTCCAGGACCCGGATTCTGATGGCATGTCTTCTTTAACTGTTGCATCATAGGCATTGCTAACGTGTACATAAATCCTTATCATAGGTCCCAGATAATAAATATGCATTTTTGTAAGGTTATTTTTAGTCGATATATATTTTTAGAGCATTTGCTTTCGACTTTATCTCAATATTTTGTCATTTTCTTGCCATTTGCGTCTTTGTGTAGCAATTTTATTGCATTTATATTGAGCATATAAAGAGTTTCATATTACTGACATTTTGTATACGAATAACTTTTCAAACATCAAAAATTTCAACACTCAACTGAGAAATAAGAGTAACTTTTTACATCCTTTACTTGCACTTTTAGTAAAAAGAATAAATAGGAATGTTAATGGTTAGTCTGGAAAGGGTTGCTTGTTGATGAAGAAGTGGCTATTGCCAGAGGAGGTCGGTATTATTAAAGTTATGAATTAATGTCCCAAGCCAGGTATGAGATAGGTCAGTTTTCCTTTTTTGTGTTAATGGGTGGTTACAGTCAGGATGCTATTGTTCTTGTGCTTGTCTAGTGTTTATAGGCTGAGAATTCTCTTTGCTCCCAATTAATTTTGTATAATCTGTGAGCTCAAAACAGTTAATGCTACAGTTTTGTAACATCTACTTCAAAAACAGCTTTATTTTCAGATTCCTCAAACAAGAACAGAAAACAAACATATTTTTAATGAATTTGCTAAATTATCTCATCGTTATTCTTGTGCCCACTTGTTCTACCTGCACAGTAAATATACCTATGTATAAATTAATTTAAACATTCTGTGCACTAATTTTAATAAATTACGTGTATCTCAGCTTTAGATAATTTTTACATTCTGTATCACGTACATAGTAGGTACAGAAGGTATTGCATTCCAAACAAAAAATTCGATTCCGAAATTTCACCGTAAATATATGTTTTGAGGTCCTTTAATGCAAAAAAAACATTTTTAGAAAAAAGGTTCGTGTGTGTCTGTGAACAGCATAACTCAAAAACGAAAGGTCGGATAACTACCAAACTTGGTATTTAGGTTCAGTACCTTCCAAAGATGCGACACGAAGATTTTCAAGAAAACCTCCCTTGGTAACATGCAGTGTGGTCTTTTCCTGGTATTATGATTAGGAATTTCAGGGCTTTCATTAAGGTTTTCTGTTCGTTCATATTTGAATAATAATTTCATAAATGTAAATACAAGCCAGTGGCAGTTTTTTTAAAATCTTTTAAACCATTTTTTGAAGCTGATACTTTTTTTTCGGATTCATCATTGCTCTAATCATCATTTTTTATGTTCTGAATATTTTCATCATGCCACTACTATTTCCCCGTGTTGCTATTCCAGATGTTAAGAGCGAGTAAGCATTTGAAAAATATACTACATTTAGGGTATTTACATTTACTATGTTTTAGAACAGAAATTTGATAACATATTTTACGTAATATTATCAACAGGAATGTTACTTCATTTAAATTTCACTTCCTACAATGACATCCATTTATGAAATTTTAAATGTTGTTATTTTGTTTTCTATCTTTTGTATCACGTACTCATATTTTCCAGATACCACGGTCCCTTCATTTAGGTGGATGATGTTATTTTTTAATTATAAAACTAGATATACAAGCATGTATATGCATACTATTGCACACTGGCGAGCCAGTTTAATTATAAAGCTTGTGGTGTATTTATTTCCGCTCTTTTCTTTCTGTTCCTTTCAGTGGAGATATTTTGAGAGTGGAATGAAGTAGCGTGTGCGGGTAAGCCTCCAATCGATTCAGTTTTCACAGTTGCATGCTCAGTATTAGAACATGTATCCCGATTTACAAACATACTTTGCTTAAAGCAGAAAAATCTGCCAATACGTGTTTTAATGTCACTTTTGGAGTATTAGTTATGGCTTTCTCCTTAAAGAGATGATAAGATTTTATTTCTAAATGGTTCAAAGATTCTAAATAACGTAAGTTATTGCCATCTAAAGCATTAATCTAATTGCAAATATTGGATAAACTGGTTGCATACTTCAGAATTTTATTGTCTCCATCCATAGTCGAACGTTGAAGAATTCAAACCTAAGATTTTAAAACTTTGCTAGTAAAGGAAACAGGAGTGGAATCCAGTCGAAAATTTGTTTATGCTCGACCATGCTAAAATGTAGTGTTTATACGACTGGTAGCAGTACTTTAATGGACCTCATTAAAGTACACCTGTTCATTAAAGTATTGGTATTCGACCAATCAGAAGTGGCCACGTAACACTGTGAAAGCGCAAGTATCGATTATTCTGCGTAGTACGTCTCACAACGCTAGCAACTTTGCTTGACACAGGTGCTACAAGGTCATTGTATTGTAACCATAGATAAAGAAATAACGATTGTAACACATCACTCAAACCAGAAACGAATACTTATGAAACCTTTAATTTAGATACATGGTCGAGCATAAACAGTCCTATGAAACGTGACTATAATGGTGATTAAAACGCTTGGCTCGCTCGATTAATAATAATACTCGCGTTTTAAATACTACCATTATAGTCTCGTTGCATAATATACTATTATAACATTTGGTAACTTTATATTTTTAATACAGGTGTTAAAATTCCTAAAACTGCTTTGAAATCACAGAAATACATACAGATGTCAGAAAAGCGATTCCGCTGTTTGGAGAATTCTAATCCCATGTAAGGCGATGCTGTTACTTTGGCTGAACAGTTGCCGCCTAGTCGCTGGAGCGTATAGCTTCGGCGCCCTGCCAAGCTGAGGATCGCGGGATCGAGTCTCACCATGGGCATGGGTTTTTGTGCGTGTGTTATATGTGTAGTTGCGGTAATAAGCTGTAAAGTAAACAGTAATCATAAACTGCATAAACCAGCAAGCTTAAAAAAATTGACTCTTTAAATGCTAAATTATGCTCTTGAAAGTATTAACTAGACGCAGCGGAGACCAGTGAGAATTCTGGTTGGATCAAGATAGAAGTGAACTTTTTATTCGGTCCTTCTCTTAGTCCTTAGAAAAATTATTAGCACAATATCATAATTATTAGAGGCCTTAGCTCCGTAACTTTTTCTACGTCCATTTTATGAACACTGTGCAATTTATATTACGAAATACGGTTTCGGTTTCAATAATATAAATTTATTATTACAACCAAATACACAAATTGCATATATTTCCAGCAAGAGACTCCATTCTTTTTCTTTTTCTCATGTATACATGCATAATGTAGTACAACGTTTTGCACATAAAATATATCCGCATCTCCTAGAATTAAACAACTATCATCATAATAAATATATGTAAATTTAATTTTTATTTTATGTTAAATGCCAGTGATGTCAAACTTTCTCCAAGGTGTATTATTTCAGTTGTTCACTGTATCAGATGTTATTTTACTTTAATCAATCATGACAAAGTTCTCCTTTAACCTTCAACTTCCCAGTTTAGTTTTATTTGTTATTTGATTAATATAGTGCTTTTCCTTCACATTGTGGCCACCGCAAGGCGGCTCACGCGTCGGCCGTCGCAGCTCGAACTCCCGCCCAAACAGTTACAATATCCCCGCAACCGCCTCATGTTCTCATAGTTTCAATTATAACAGGCATATATTGTATAATAAGAGATGTTAGAAATGTTTCCCTTCTCAATTTGCATATTACTGGCATCTTCTCACGTAATTTTCATAGACGTTGGAGAGTTCAATATCCGAAATTGAGTGAATTTTTTGCCTGATGTTTTGTTTTAGTTCTTCAAATATATGGGGTTTGTTGCATACACCTTATTTTTCATATGATAATCAGAGTTGGGTAAATTTATGTAATTGGATTTTGTGAAATGAAAGAGTAATGGACCCACGCTTAATATTTGAGGAAGCGTGGTTCCATTTATATGACTATGTTTTGTCGCAAAATAACAGGTATTTGAGCGCAGAGAAAACCGATTTAACACACGAGATTTCCTTGCATGACGCGAAAATTGGTGTACAGTAAATTCATACAGAATAATAATAATCTTTGGGACAAACAATAAATGCACAGAGATACAGGAATGGCTTACACTATTTTTTGAACAGCTGCCCGACGTTGAATATCAGTCTGGATTTTTCCAACAAGACTTTGCTATCGGGCACAGCTGATAATTCATTGCATTTAATTCAGGAACTTTTTTATGATAGACTAATTTGTGACGAACCATGGCCGTTGCGATCCTCTGGTTTATCTGTATGAGATTTTTACTTATGGGGTAACATGAAAAATAAGGTGTATGCAAAAAAGAAAGAACTAAAGGAATACATCAGGCGAGACATTCACTCAATTTCGGATACTGAACTCTCCAACGTCTGTGAAAGTTACCTGAGAAGATGCCAGAAATATGCAAATTGAGAAGGACGTGTGAACGAAACTTTCCTGAAAAGATGGCAGAAATATACGGATAAATAAGGTAAATATTTCCAAAATCCCTTATGATAAGGTATGTGCTTATTATCATTAAAATGGTAAGTGTAAATATGAGAACTTGAGGCGGTTGCGGGGATATTGTAACTGTTTCGGCGGCAGTCCGAGCTGTGGCGCCCGGCGCCCGGCCACTGTGTTAAGGGAAAGCACTGCATACGTCATCATTTAAATACATTGGACCATCTTTTATGCGACTTACATACTTTTGTAATAACTTAAAATGGGCTTAACGATCCTGTATAATTAACTTCAACACGTCTTCGTTATTAGACACAGCGTTGCACAGACAAAGTAGTGTTGCGGATTGGTTTTAAGTACAACTCTGAGTTACAAGTAGTATCTCTCATTCAGGATTTCCGGGTTCGATTTCCGTCGACCACCCACTCTGACCTTGGGTTTTCGTTGGTTTTCCCTGGTCTGTAGGCGAATGTTGCAGTGGTTTCTCATCTACCACGATTTCCTTTCCTTCATTTCCCTTTCATTCCATTTCTTTTTCACCTTTCAGCTGTGCTTTCACGTTTCGTGGTGTGTGGCGGTGCCGCACAGATGGCGCGGATGCTTCCTCCAAGGCAAGAGTATTCACTATAGACACTAGAGGGCTGCTTGGTTGAACGAGTCCTTCATCGCCTTCTCTGGGCAGCTCCAGTAGTGGGACCGGTCTTCGAGCAAGGAACTATTAGGGACTCCACGCGTCTCTGTGGCCTGATTGCCTGCGGACTATAGTCTGCTGCGGTTCCTGCACTGCGTTCCTTCCTCCTGGGGGTGGTAGCCGCAATAGATCTCCCGTAGGTCGCAGTGCGCGAGGTGTCCCCCTCCGTTGTATATGAAGTCGTATCGCACCGCGATGAAGTACCAATTTTGAAGCCGGGCGAAGGTAGCTGTACCTTTGAAGCTGTACCCTTTGCTTCAGTGGTTGGCTATGGGAGCTTCCTGTCAGGGTACGCGTGGGCGGGTGTGAAGGCATAACACCAACTTTAAATTGGCTGAAAAATTTAATGTGATCTAATACTTGAGTTACTGAAGCGCGTTGCCGACCGTTTGAAGATAAAGAATGAAACTGATTATGAATCGTAGCACTCAAAACTATAACAATTGAATTATTATACCTGATAACTTCTGCAGTATCAATTTTACGGTTTGAAATAACTATTTCCGCAATAAAAGGAACTAGAAGCGTAACTTGCCGTGAGTCGCTAAAATGCTTACCGGCAAAACCCGTCGCGGCTACCGCTAAGTAAGTATTAAACCAGTGCGGTTTTAGGCGCTACGAACGACCGATCATCGTAAAAGACTAAGCCACTAAGGCTGTACACGAAGAAAAGAAAGATGACAAGACAAGACGCTAACTTTAGCAGTACACGCTCTTTTATTACTTAAGCTCCGCCTACTTTAGAACTACCCTACGTGCCTTTTCAAACGTACTGAATTCACTTCTTAAATGCATTCCAAGAACTTTTATACTAACGCGTTCGCTACTTCGGCAATTAATAATGTCTTCCTAACATGACTTGCTAATTATCTTCTTCTTTCCGGACAAACCTTTCAAATCAAGCTTGTTTGTACGTTGATTTAATATACGGAAATTATTTATTTCTCTATCTTATTATTATTTCTTTATTTAATTATTCATAACTTCCTGCCCATAATTAGGGTATTATATACCGTACACAGATATTATAAAACCCTTAGGTACTTGTCACTGAGTTCATGAAAGAATTTGTTCGTTTTGGGTATTGTTTTCATTTTTGGGACATTAACCTTCTTCTTAATTTGGAAATGATCGAAAATTTTATGATTCGTTAATTAAATCTACGAAAACAGTTTCCGCTTTTCGACACCGTAAATAGGAAAAAGTATTTCAGTTCAGAAGAAGGGAAATTACCTTCTGCTACCTAATACTTAAACTTCTCTGACAGACACACAGATGAGCATAACCATGTTCATGGGATATTCCAAATATGGATCTGTGTTGCTCTTAGAAGACTACCAACCTTAACATGTCCGAAACAACAAATTATAGTTAATAATAATAATAATAATAATTATAATAATAATTGGTTTATGTGGCCAATCACCCAAATATGCTATACATACCTTGCCAGTGCAGGTAACTTTTTATGCATTTGTCAAGACAATTATTAGTTAAAAAAATTAGGTATTTATTTAACACAGAAAATTGCTAACTTAACAACTAAAGAAAAACGAGAAGGGGTATTGCTGCAATCGAAATCTGATACGGAGTGCTCAAAAAGTCGCAGCTTGTCCAATGCAGACTGGTTGGAATTTACTCCAACATTGTTGTTACAAGCTTTACCTTCTGATAAATCTTCAGTTGGTATTTTATAAACCACTAGTTAATAAAAGCATTTTTAAGGTTGACAAACCTCTTTTATCAAGCAAAAATCTTAGCAAGTTTAATTCTTATTGCTTGCCAGTTGCTTGACCTTATGACTACTCAATTGAAATGTTTATAAGAACTCTAACACAGTATGTGCGAAGTATCCTGAAGTTGCCATCAAGAAGTGAAACAATATTGTCATTTAGATTTGGCATAGTAAACTGAAATCCAAAGGATACGGTGAACTGTGGTTATACGCATACCTACCGCACGCCAGGAATGCGGTTTCATGACAGTATTCCATTCAAGTTTCCAACGAAGTTTGTTTTTCGCTTCACAGTAATTCCAGGTAACTAACGATTAATTTGGTTTCTTTATGGAACAGTAAGAATTTTTTCCGCAAACCTATAGGATAAAGCATCTAATTTTGAACTAATTGTATCTTATTACTAAATTATCGAATATTAAAATTTTGCGACGTCTAAGGGAATAGTCTGATGTCCTACAAATCGTTTTCTGTTTAACGATACAACTTTTGCACTGCTATTAAACACTTGTAGTCAGAATGTTTACAAATAAAGTTTATTTTGTTGTTATTAAAGGGATTGAATAGATACAGGAATAGAGTGATGTATGAAATTTCAGTTATTTTATAGAAACTCCTATGTTGTTATGAGAGGGACAAACTAATTGCTTGACTGAAATGGAGTAATGAATGTCTTCTTGCTATTATGCAACAGAGCTTAAAAAATTATAAACTGAACATAGTGACTATGACTACAGTACGCGAGGTTTAAGTTGAAACCTGATCATTTTTACGCTACTTGATTGGTCTAGGATATGAAGAAGATATTGTCTTTACGTTGGAGTTGTTTATTTATTTAGCTCCACGTATGGACGCCAATTTGAAGTAGGTGGTTTGTTACGTTATTTGCACCACGCTTTGAGCGCCAATTTGAAGTAGTTATTTTATTGTAGTTAGTTGCTGCTACGTATTGAAAGTCAGTTTGTACATGATGTATTAAATTTCAACTGTTGGGGAGCCGAACTTGTAGTAGTTGCAACCGCCCGTATAGTAAACAGTTTCCGGTAGCCTTCGCCCCAAATGTATTTTTAGGTGGCCTTGCCCCAAGTTTAAAAAATATTAACTTTGTAATTTGACTGTTTCTTTAAGTATTAAATATTTATGTTTGCCTCGGCTGCGTCAGTATTATTGTTAGAGACATGGAAGTCTTGGCAGGGCGTGATGCGACAAGAATGCAGGCTTACACAGATTTTTAAGCTTTAATTCACTCCTTTTTATTAATCCTTGACAGAAATTAAATAGCACTTCACTGATATCGAGAGCTGTGAGATTGTTTTATGTAATACTTGCACTTTTTAACAAGTGTACTATTTTTCGTCTCACACGAATACGTAATTAATTTCTCGAGGCCACATCTCGCATCCAGATACAAACACTGTCCGCAGGCAACTGACTAGATTTCAACCGTCTAAACTTGTAAATTTCTGTATTTCAAGTCTCTGATTGGCTAATCCTACTCCAATAGAATACCTTCATTTAACTAAAGCTTTTTCTGGTTGTTGATTGGGTATTTTTAAACTCTCTCTAAAATTACATTATTGTTACTCCAATAATCAGAAGTAGTATTATTAAACTCTCAAACTAATTATTGCCTCAAGGTTACCTCATTGTTTGCAACTTTAAACCTATTTCTCACAGCTCCTACATTATTAAATTACGTAATATATTCACATAACATTATTACACATGGATACAATAATATAAGCATATGCAATGACTGTTACATACATTTTACAAATTATTACATACACATATTGCTCTAAGGCGAGCTGTTATTGAATTTACATATTATCTAATTTGACTGAAATCATTTAAGTGTTAAAAATACTGCCTCAGATAGGGGGTGCATAATGACGGTACAAGTGCTGAGAACCCTTGCAGTGTCACGCTTCACTGCTTCGCTGGCTTTCGTATTGTTACAAGCAGGTGTTGGTTGTTCTCTTCTAAATTTCATGTCTCGACCTAACCCAGATTTTAAATAGTAAAGGTTTTGAGATTAGGCAGTTAAGGATTACCAACTGTCATGTGAAATATAGTGCTCTCTCTTTCTACTTTCCATGTTTCAACCTGAACCAAATGCACTGTATGACTAGGGGACGAAGGGAACACCGCACCTCGAACCAATGCGGATCTTTTGCACTTACTACCCCCAGGAGAAACTGAGGAGGTGAAGGAGCCGCAGCAGGCTATAGGCCGTAGGTAGGCCGGCCGATGGAGACGTGCAGAGTTCCTTAACGATTCCAAGCTTGATGACGTGGTCAGATCGGGGTTTGTTCAAAGAAGACCTCCGTTTGGCCGAACCAGGGAGAACTCAATCCACCTGAGGTGGCTCAGAGAAGGCTCCCATGTGGCAGGGCCAAGAAGAACTTTCCAACGAGCAAGCATCTGCGCCATCTGTCCGATACCGACCAATACTGCACAGCCCCTAAGCCCACCCGAAACATGAAAAGGGAAGCGAAGTGATAGGAAAAGGAAATTCATGATAGAAGGGAAACCACTCCAGCATTGGCCTTTCAGCCAGAGAAAACCACGAAAAACCCATGATCAAGACTGGCCGGCCCCAGGAATCGACCCGAATGTGAGCTACGCACGTCATGGCTTGATAGAGCTAGGAATTTATTACAACATAATACAAACATTTGATAACTGATTTAGAAATTAAGAAAATAAAGTACAGTACTTATACCAGTGCTTAATTATTACGTAATCAGCGGAAAATCTTTGACTGAAACGTGTCTGTATTTTTCAAACGAAAATCTATTCAAAAAATCTGTCCCCTTATTAAATAAGGGGAAACAGAAATGTTTGTAAACATTTTTTAATGTTTGTAAAAAATTTGTAAACATAATGTTTTAGCTCCTTTTGGTTTTGACTGTATCCAAGCAGTTATCAAAACTTTACTCGTATCCTGTGATGAATACTCTTCATACAGACACCAAACGTCCACGTCACACATAGTATTGCGCTTGTGAAATTCTGGTGGAACTACCTGAAGTATTGTAGAACGCCTCTAACTCCTGCTACGCTTCGAATGCAGTGTCACGATAGGGTCGTGACAACATCGATCCTGAAAAAGCGCTCGATGGAGCAGATAGAACGGAATTATGGTCACTGACGATCGAACGAGGTTATCTCCGTCGCCAGAGACCGAAGTTTCAGTCCCTTCGCTGTGAGGTTAAATGGGCATGGGGTGGTGGGGTGCTGTAGTCGGTTTGTTGCAAGGGAAGGGAAGAAAGGGAAAGGATAGAGGAATGTATTTGTAAGAACTCAAATACGAAGGATCCGTAAATTTTAAACGGTTTACAATTCCTAGAATATTAATTTGTATTTCTTTATTTTGAATTACGTATAAGTTTAGAGTGCTGCCATAAAATTTATAACTGAAAGCATGTCCAAATGGTAATTTTTTTAAACAAAATTTAATGGATTTGCCAGGACTGCACCTTACGATCCAATTTTCAAATTTTCTAAGTGAAATTTAAAATAGTACATTTTGCGCTTTGTTTTCGTATATCCTTAATTTTTAAACAACTCCCATGCCTATACCTGAAGTTACTTATTGAAGGAAGGAATGCATTTTACAACAAATACTACGTAAAAGGTTTCATTTTACTTACTTTGGGAGGACTGCCAGAAATATTCTACATCAATTACTTAGAATTTGTACCACAATGAGTATTTTAATCGTTGGCAGATGCCTAAATATTTTTACGTAGAATATTCAGTTTAAATTTCCAGGATATAATGCTGACTTCTGATTAAGTGTACTTAAATTATTAAATTATTTCACACGTGTGATTATAATAGTTATATCAAATTGTTTTTAAAGAATCATAGAAAATAATAAGTAGAAAATCTAAATATTTATTCTAGGGATGATATGTCGATACTCAAAATACTCAGTGGTATCGAAGTCTGTCTAATACTTTGAGATAAACCTTCGATATTTTTAAATTTATAAGTTTTGCACTAAAAGTTGAGTTTAACTTTAGGCTAGATAAGGAATGAAAGGAGTCAAGACTTTGAGGCAGTATTTTATATCACAACACTGTGATTGCCAGAGTGATTGTAGTGTAAATTAACATTATTATATGACAATGATTTCAGATGTTTGTTAATTATAAGCATTGTTAGGAAATAAGTTTACACGGCCTCACTGAAACTGACAATAGGAGCGGGTAACAATGTAGCGAGGGGGTGAGTTGTTTAGCAATTAGAAGAGGCAAACAAATGGCGTCAGAGTAGCGTGCCTTTCTTTAGAAATGGAGGGAATATCTTCCCTAGAGCATATGTGTTCGTAATTTTGATTGGATATAAAAATAGACGCTAATGTTGGCGCGCTTTATTAACCAATAGCAGCTCGATTATAATCTTTAGGCATATCGGGGTGAGGGAGTATAAATTCTAAAGTCGGGGACAGGTATCGCACAGTTTAATAGAATCATTCACGGGTTTCACGTCGCGCAGTTCAACAGAATCATCCACGGGTTACACGTCGCGCAATTCTACAGAATCTCTCGCGTCGTAAAGCTAGTTACAAAAATGTGAAATACTCGAATTAATAATGTGCGGCAAATAATTGATTATAGTTACATTCGAAAATATAACAGTTTCAGTCGGGCGTGTATCAAGAGTAATATATATGAAATTAATAAAGTGTGGCGGCAATAAAAATGTAAACACAAATTCTTTTATCAGTGTTAACTTTTAGTAACAACTCCATTCCGTTTACACACCCTGTTCAAGAGATTTGCTCGACTGAGTAGTAATAGCTAGCCGGAGGACAAAGAACCCAAAATTCAAAATAGTAAAACAATAACAGGCGCTCAGCAAATAAGATAACACGAACGATACCGCGACAACTTCAAGTTATTGTTTCCAAAGTGTTGCCGGACTATAGTTCATGATAGACCTTTATTGCGTTTCCTGTGGGTGAATCAGTACAACTTTCCATAGGCTCTGGTGTCTAAATGAAAACATGCGAGACAATGGAGGAAGGGATAGAGGTACTCGTGTAACCTGCAACGTTAACTGAGTTGTGAATGAAACTCATTTAGCTGACGCACTAAATCACGTTTCTGTAATCAACCATTACATCTACCTTCTCCGGTGACCAGAAACTGTGAATGCAGCGGAAGCAAATCAGAACTTAAGACGTGAGATAATACAGCGCATGGAAGTATTTGTTTGTTCGTTTGTTCCATCTGTTTGTGTTTACGCAAGTCAAACTCGGGTCACGAGCGTAGCGTATACCGTACTACTAATTTCTATAGTATAGAAGAAAATTCTTTAAAAGAACGTTTTCAGCCCAAAATATAGTTGCATAACAAGAAAAGCAAACTATTATTATTATTATTATTATTATTATTATTATTATTATTATTATTACTAGTTGACTAACAGTAAGGGATATATAACCCATGTCATTACCAAGATAAAAATATTGCTGTCAATTGGAAAATATCAAACAGGGACAATTTCGGAAATAGCACACAATTGGTTACATGCGTTTATACATAGAAAATTACTAATAAGAACATAATTCAGTGAAGAAGCTATCACCTTTACAGTTTTTAGAAAGTGAGTATTGAGCATCGATGCTCAAAAACCAGTATCGGTATGGAGAAATAGTGCTATCGTCCCATCACTAATTTATTGTTTGACCATTCCCATTTTCACCAATAGGATGCCTTAATGCTGGTTGTGTACTAAAATATTTTCTGTACAACAGGATGAAAGAAATTATATATTTTTATTGGAATGATACAGTACAATGAGTCATAACCTTTTGAACTTCCATAAAGCGGAATTAAATAATTATAAATATTTTCATATATCATAATATCGAGACTTCCAACAACAGTTAACTCATATGATGACAGCAATGGCCTCAGCTGACAAATAGTTCATACGGTGGACATGCCAGCTGCTACTACGTTGGCTTTGAGTAGGACCGCCAGTGTTGTTGCACAGCATAGGAGAAAGTAATGCAGTGATGATGAAACTTGAGTGGTTTCAATAGAAGCCTGCACGTTGGCTCTTGGAGCCCTTTGTTCCTCTTGCTTTGGGCATTAACCAAGTCTGATAGTCTGGATGAAACGCACCATGTCCTTTATATCTGTCCTTCCTATATCCTCAGATTCCAAGAAAACGGAGTCTAAGAGATACATATCTATTCATACGAATCCTTGGCGTTCGTATAGTATATGTTGGGAGATTTCAAGTTGCCTCCCACATTTTCTGCATAAAGGGTCTTGAGTAAGTCCCGTTTTCTACAAATGTCTATGCAAGGTGTTGTGGCCTGTAAGATAGCCAACAACTCCTTTGAGCTGAGAT
The DNA here is from genome assembly GCA_030765065.1 of Deroplatys truncata. Classification (NCBI taxonomy): domain Eukaryota; kingdom Metazoa; phylum Arthropoda; class Insecta; order Mantodea; family Mantidae; genus Deroplatys; species Deroplatys truncata. Next base: position 107,390,628 of record CM060990.1, on the reverse strand, counting down.
TAAGTTCATGACAAACTCGCTTAATTTACCGCCAGGCCCAGAAATAAAATCATGGGCCTGCCTGGCGGTAGTTTTTTTCCTCCATATCTCAAGATTAGCCGTCCCTGTTAGCTGGGTTATCTCATACTTGACACTTCTAGGACCCTTCTGTGGTGTGCCTGTCAAAAATGTGGATAACGCAAGCTAAAATTGCATATATCTCAACCTGAAAGAGAGTGGCAACATTTCCAAGGGGAATGGCAAGCCTTGTCCTGGGGCGCAATGGGACACATCTCCTGAAGTCTGGAACAAATGTATATTTACATTCTGTATGTTAGTACAGAGTTTGGTCATTTGCAAAACATTAAATCGAGAGAAATGCTAATAGCACCGAGGGTCATAAACTAGTTAAGCACTTACAGAAGAAAATTTTGATGACGTAGGACAACACCTGAAAATGTTGTAAACTATTTCCTAACCGTCTTTCTCAGTAAATAAGAATTTCTTGTGGTCCTCTAAGAAGTTTAACTATGGATGTATGGGTACAGACCTTATGAAGAATATAAGGGGACGTTGTTGACAAGATAAATAAATAATACTTAAAATCAAGAAGAAAAAGATAGAAATAGAGAGCTGGGAGTAGGTGTGTACACCCTTGCGTTTGTGTGTCGCGCTTGCGATACAAGCAGAACAAATGTACAGGACATAAAAGATAGAAGTCACTAGATAACGCCACTGTGCTCTTTCGATTCGAATAGCCAATGAGAATACAGAAATATATTATGTAGCAAGATGCGGGAGGGGAAATGTACAGTTTGATTCCAGATAAAAAAAAAGACCGAGAGAGAGAGGAAAATGCACAACACAACTTCAATGGATGGTTCATTGGAACGCTGACGCTCTCATTCGGGAGGAATGAAGATTAAAATCCTGACTCCGACCAAACTGACTCAGGTTAATAATGTGCATAAGATTGGTATATAATTACCAATACCTACGAAGTACACTAGGCAGCAGTAGAGCATAAAGGAATAATTATACTTCTCAAAGAAAACTGAGATGTGACCTTTAATTCCGCTATGTTAAGATTGAAACAGAATGCGTTACAAATGCATTAAGGTATTTCTAGTACAGTCACCTGTATTGCTCCTGTATTATCGCGAACGCTGACGCAACCGCCACCGTTATGCAGGTCTAATGATTATTCTAATACCCAGTATCCAATAAAATAGAAAGGTGTAAACTTTTACGGCTCTTGTCTGAAGAAATTATTTACTTTTTGATATAATAAATAGATCTGCAATCACGATCAGATTGTTGTGGAAATAGCAGTACGTTGTTTCCTCAAATTGTGGTATTTAGATTCGAAAAAAGTGTAGTATTTTTTAATTTGGTACAACTTTCCATGGGTTTTATATTTGTTCGCATTTTAAAGTCTAATTTTTTTAATGCATGAATGTTTTTGTGTTTCAAGCGGTTTTATTTGGGTTTAAAATCAACACAACGTTCTATAGAGCTGTAGCTTGAAAGTTTTAAATTAAATACCTAAAATGTTAGTTAGTGTGGAAATTTTAACCAAATGGCTGCTTCCTAACTAAGTTTGGGCTTCAATTTAATATGAGAGTCACTTATGGGTCGTTTAATAAGGATTAATGTGCGTGTACTTGCATTTTGCTACGGTTAACGGTCACTGAGTGTGCATGGGTTATGAATTTTTCCGTCCATTTATGGGACAGGTGCGCACTCAGTATCATGAGGAGCTATAATTGCTAGTGGTTGTGTGTCACAAAAAAACTAACATTCCGGGTGCGGGAGGCGTGGTACTAACCACATCATCTGCCCGTACCGGTTGGATGAGCGCTCACTTCTGCCGTGGTGTGCATCATGGCGTGAGCCTGGCAGTCGGGTTGGTAGGCCTTAAGCCCTTATGGGCTGTCATGCCTAAAGTTATTATGATGGATATTATTTTCTGCATGGTGCTTCTGCAATATTAAAGCTGCGTGCTCATAGTGGCAAGGCAAGGAAAGGAGAAAATATCCTCAGAGAAAAAGAATGTACATATATACAAACAGAAATACGCCCACTAAAAGAAAGACGCGGCAAGATAAGGTGCGAAGATTGCTCCATTTGTTTATATACAGGCTGGACCATTTAAGTTGAGACTGTATAATATCTCTAAAACTAAGCGTTGTAGAAAAAAAGTCTTGCATAAAAGTTACTTGACATTATGGGGGAAAGTAAATGCCATTAGTCATGTTTTATTTAGAGGTTATGATGGTCATTTTAGGGTGAATTTAATTTTTTAAAATGAGAACCTACCTCTTTTATTATGCTGTTTTCTCACTCCTCATAAAAGGCTAAACAACATTTGTATAAAGCACTTTGCAATTGTTCTTACACCAACGTAAATAACAACATTTTTAATTTTGTTTCCTTATTCCTCATCACAAAATAATAAACAGTTTTTTTATAAATCACTTTCTAATAAGGGAACAATATACTAAATGTAGGTTTCCATTTAAAAAAAATTAACTGACCCTAAAACGACCATTATAATGTCCTCCAAACAAAACACGACCAATGACGTTTACTTTCCCCCATAATATCAAGCAACTTTTATTAAAGGCATTTCTTTCTACAACGTTTAGTTTTGGAGATATTGTACAGTCTCAACTTAAATGGTCCACCCTGTATTTACACACCTTTGGAGTTCTGAAGTTTGACATGCATTGCCACCCCTTGCCACTATTGGGCGCATATCTTTGGAGGAAAATCTGAAAAGCTTTATTTTTCAAATGGGAATATAGCTTTTCATTCGAGGAGATTTTAACATACGAAATCAGAGGTATTAAATTAGCACTGGATCATATACGCTGTTTTAGATCTTATATTTAAAGCACTTTGAGGAATTTTATTCGCATAGGCCAATGAATTCGTGGGTTTAAAAACCATATCGACATATATAGACTATAAGAATAGCGTTTTATACTCATTAATGCTTTTTTGAATCGTTCCTCAGTGTTAATTTGTTATACGATATGTTTATTTGCTTCTAATTTTATACCGTTATTGAGCGAAGAAAGGGAAATGTTTGTCCCTTTGGTTTGGGTGGAAAAAAGGAGCTACCGTAAAGAATTTGTACCTTCCATAGACTGCGCATTGATACGGCTGTGCAAATTTCTATTTGCTCCTCTGTAATCTATGCACACGTCTCTTGCACAACACTTCTATGCAGCTGCACGTTTTGTTGTTACAATAGCGTTTGCGGTGACACATAAAACGTCCGAGTTGGGACGCAGATGGGAAGCTTTTCGCAGAAGCGACGAACAACTTGGAATCAATAGTATTGGAATTGTGATGCTGAAGTTGAACGTCTATAAAGTTTCCTGACGTCCCTTGTTGTGTCCTATCAAGCGTTTGGTTGACATGTTTCTACCGATAACCATTAACAACATTTTTCTCCGGAAACAAGGAATTCCTTCTCAGTCCCTAAAATTCTGTCTGAATTCTCAGAACTTGTATTCAAGCGTGAAGCTGCGCAACATTTAATACGCTACATAGGGTGCGTAAAAAAGAGTGTTCTGTTTTAAGTTTAAGCTCGTAATAGCTTTATAGCGATACTGACGTCAACCTCCCTTGGCAGTTGTTTTAGTAAAAGGTGTTCGAAAACAGAGGGATACGTGTCTTGGTTTTGACTATAAAAGTGTTAAACAGTCCACTATTAGAGGAGAACTCGTCAAAGAAAATATAAAGTGTCGAAAAAGCACTGGAAGGTATGCTTTCCAAAATTCCATTCCCAAAACCATTTCTGTATCATCAGTGTCCCCACTTGTGGTGGCATATGCAGTATGAGCGGGCGCTGGACATTTCTAAAAAATAAAAAACAGTGTAAATACCCACATGGCGGTAGCAGGAATCTAGCCTGCACCACAGGTACCTATGCTACCCCAGAGACGGCTTATATAAACAGCTCAGAATTCACAGATATTTAAATTTACAGAAATATTAGGAAATTGTTGGAGGCGCGTTTTATTGTTAAAATACAGAGCGAGGTGGCCCCGCGGTAACATGAACGACCGTAGTCGGGAAATCCCTGGTTCGATCCCCGGCTACCGCTCACTCTGACGCATGGATTTTTCGTGGCTTCCCGGGTCGGCAGGTGGTTCCTTCTATACTACAATTTCCCTTCCACCATTTCCCTTTCAGTTGTGCTTCTAGATTTCGTGGCGTACTGGTACCGGACAGATGGCGCGGATGTATGCTCAATGGTTAAGAGTACTCCCCGTGCACACCAGAGGGCTGCTTGATTGGTGGGTCGTTCATCGTCCTCTCTCGGCGGCTTCAGCAATGGAAGTTCTGCAAGTTTGGAAATGCTAGGAACTTCCGCACGTCTCTATGGTCCGCCTGCTCGTAGCCTCCTGTGGTTCCTTCACTTCATCCCTTCCTCCTAGGGAGTGGTAGCCGCAACAGATCTGTGTAGGTCGCTGCGCGCGAGGCGTCTCCCTCAGTTAAATCACCTATACCTATATCTCTTGTTGAATCCCCCATATGCAAGTAAAACTCGTTAAGGCGTTAAATACATATTCCTATTATAAATGGGTGTTCAGTAGCATTGAGGTGGGGAGCCAGGTTTCCAAGTGTAAAGCATTAACGTTTTTGGGATGCCATAACATTAAAATATACTGATTCATTGCATATAATTTTAATTCAGTACAGTGAATGTAGAAAGAAAAGCTTTATGAATTACAGAGAATAGCTTAGTGTGTGTGGGATACATACATTTTGCATAGTTGATATCATTTTCAAATTGGTAATTTTCCGAATAACCAAAAACTTGGTTTAACTTTTTAATTATTCCCTATACCGAAGTTTTGTAAATAACAACACGTTTAAGAAAGCAAGGGACTAAGATGCTGTAGTGCCTGTTTTCTAAATCGGCTTTAAGGTATGTTAATACCAAGTTTCATAGCAATCAGTTGAGCTACTCTTCGTGAAAGGATAACACACTAAATAGATACATACAGAAACTACACAACGGCTTTAAAAATACTACTTTTGTTTTCGGGGTAGCCCGTTATATGGTTAAATATTAGTTACTTAGCCAAAATAAAACACAACAGCATTTTTAGCTCGGCGTTAAAATGTTATACCGGGTGTTTTACTTGCTTTTTGTAATTTTACATCTGCTAACGTTAAACACAACCGTCTGGAAGAAAAATTAAGTAACCGATTCTTCATTCGAAATCGTAGAACAACTATTACAACATTATTTATTTTTAATTTAGTGGAGGCATTGAAGTTATTTAAGACATTTTATGGCAATCTGTATTTGAGGAGAATTTTAATTCGTGTGAGACTGAAGTTCCATAATCCTTCGTATTGTTATTTTTATTTATACATTTTATTTACCTTTTTTTTGACTACTGTATCAGATTCAAAAGTCTTAGGAATATTTTGGTGTTAATCAAAAATTTCACTTCTCAGGCTTCCTTACCTTCGGGATTTCAATAAATTCAGTGCGTAAACAAAAGAAATGTGAATTAAGCACAATCGTCCTATACTTTAATCTTTAACAGTTTCCTCGATGTGGTTAAATTTAAATTAAGGGCTTGAATTAAAGCTAGGTGTTTCGGATGTAATTAATTTTGTCCAAAGGCTCAAAATTTATGAAAACTATCTGATATGTCACAAATGCGTTAGTTTCTTTAACCACTATCATTTGATGTTATCTCTCTTCTCAAACTTTTCTTACAAAACTTTGTATTCTACTACATGTCAATCGAGATAGACGTTTGTAGAGATGATTTCATTACCCATTTCATTGTAGGTACAGGAGGCTGGAGCAATTGTCAGATCATCAAAAGGAGGTTTGCTTTTAATTGCCATACTCTTTTTAACAAACATATTATAGAATACATTGTATTAGTCATGAAACTATGTTAAACATACGGTGTTTTAATAAAAAAAGTTTGTCGTTTTTGAGCAGATAAAAATTAAAATTTTCCATGTAAATAGTAGTAGGTGTTTGGAAAAGGAAGATTTTCTGACTGACAGAAGGACACACGTATTTTTATAAAATGTGCTTTTGGGGGTTTTCAGAGGACCTCAAAACATGTATTGTCGATGAAATCTCAATATCAAATTATTAGATGGAATACAATGCAATAGTGGAAGTAAAAATATGGCTTTCAATTTAGAAATAACACGTTCATTTTAAACGTTGAGGCAGTATTTTTAACACTTAAATGATTTCAGTCTAACTATATAATATATAAATTCAACAACAGCCCACCTTGAAGCAATATGTGTATGTAATAATTTGTAAAATTTATGTAACAGTCATTGTAAATGTTTATATTATTGTATTCATGTGTAATAATGTTATGTGAATGTATTACGTAATTTAATAATGTAGTAGCTGTGAGAATAGGTCAAAAGTTGCTAACAATGAGGTAACCTTGAGGCAATAATGAGTTTGAGAGTTTAAATGTTACTTGTGATTCTTGGAAGCAATAATGTAATTTTAGTGACAGTTTATGAAAATAGCCAATCAACAACCAAAAAAAGCTTTAGTTAAATGAAGGTATTCTATTGGATTAGAAATAGCCAACCAGAGACTTGCAATACAGAAATTTACAAGTTTAGGCGGTTGAAATATATTCAGTTGGTTGCAGACAGCGTTACTAACCAGACGCAAAAAGTGTCCTCAAGAAATTTAATACGTATTCGTGTGAGACGAAAAATAAGTTTACGTGTTAAAAAGTGTAATTAATTAACAAAAAGAATCTCACAGCTCTCTATATCAGTGAAGTGTTATTTAAATCGTATCAAGCATTAATAAAAGAAGTGAAGTAAAATTATAATCTGTATAAGCCTACATTCTTGTCGCACCACAACCCTGCTAAGAGAACCGTGTCCCTAACAATAATACTGACGCAGCCGAGGCAAACATAAATATTTAATACTTAAAGAAACAGTCAAATTATAAAGTTAATATTTTTAAAAATTAGGGCAAAGGCTACCGGAAACCAGGTACCATACGTGCGGTTGCAACTACTTCAAGTGTTCGGCTCCCCAACAGTTGAAATATAATACAACTCCTTCAATACAACAATAAATACTTCTTCAACGTGCATTTTTTCCTTACGGCACGTAAAAGAACCCAAGCCTGATAAAGAGGCCTCTGAGAAACATTCCCGGTCATTCGCACCCAATATAGAATGGGACGCTAAGGACCACAGCAGTTAAAGAGCGTCAATAAATAAAACTCAATTTCAGTACACCTGGGAGCATAAAGAGTGACCTACCCTTCTTAAATGTAATATGCTTTTTCTTCCGCAAAGTTTCCACATTTATCTCATCGTCACTTTATTCCACCCAGCTTTCAGCACTTCTTTCTAGAACTGCGAAGCAGAAAATGGTCCGCAATTTTGAAGCCGTTTAGCTGTTTCGATGTTGATTCTGCTACCGTGATCTCGTAGCTCGTTCTGTTATCTCGTGCGCCAGCTGATCTAGTGGTAGAGCTATGAGTACAGGGTATGCGTGGACAACACCAGTTTAAATTGACTGAGAAGCTTATTATGAACTAGTTATTGGAGTGAGTTGCCGAACGTTTGAGATGAAGTAACAGACTGATTATGAATCATCGCACTTGAAATTATAACTGAATTATTACATCTGCCTTCTACAGGATCAATTTTACGACTTGAGTAGTATTAGTCCCGGATGAGCCAATTGATTTAACGATAATCCTGCCGCTAGGGGCGCTGGTGTCGCTAGTGTCGGTGCGTGCGACGGCGGCGGCGGTGTGTTTGAAAAGCGCCCTGAGCGGTAGGATTATCGTTAAATCGGTTGGCTCATCCGGGACGAGTTGAAAGAATTGAGGAAGTGACGTGGAGTGTTTTTGATTGGTTCGTTAATTTGGGGTGGGAGATGGAGGAAGGGAGATGGAGGAGTATGGAGGTCGCGTGATGGAGAGGAGCTGGGTGGCGAGGTGTTGTCTGTGCGGAGGTCGGTACTGAAAGAGGGGTAAAGATGGGGAGCGAGGGATAAAAAGTGTAACAGAAAGTGACGTGTGAAGTTGTGATTGGTGGGAATAAGAAGTGATTTTATTGGTGGAAAGGAACAAATGAGAGTTGTTGATTGGTAGGAATAAGAGGGATTATGATTGGTGGAAAAGAAAAAGTTGTGGGAGTGGGGTATGTTGGAGGTGATGGGAAAGGTGAGTTTTGCTAGCAGCAAGATTTGCAAAAGCCTGTCTTGAACTGATCAGCAATTTTTGAACGTCGGATGGTAGTTTTCTTGAGTGGATAGAGAGATGGGGGCGATATGAGATGCGGTGGCGAAAATGGGGACTAGACAAGGTTGTTGAGACAAGAGGTTTAAGGACGAGGAAATTTGGAGGTTAGTGGTGAACACGGCGGTCGCAAGAGGTGGGGGTAAGGAGATGCAGTGGTGAGAATGGGAACTAAAAGAAGATGGGGGTAGCAAGAGTTTTAGAAGAGTAGATTTTGAGGTTAAAATAGTGGGAACTAAAAATGGCGGAGGGTCTACGACAAGGAGATGCGGTGAGAACTAAACAAGATGGCGGTCGCAAGAGGAGGGTAAGGAGATTTGAGGTTACAGTACGAAAACACGAAAGGATATATTCCTACGCCAAGCAGGTCCGAAAAATAATTATGCGTGTGGTACTTACCTGTTACCGGTGTGGATGCGTCACCAAAAGCGCGGCACGCGAGGCGGAAAAATAAAAGCAAACTGTTTTTGAAAATGCTTAACCAGCTTTAAGATCAACCAACATCACTACGCACTGATATACCTAGGTTTTTAAAGCGGTACAGACACCCTTTGCAGAGGCGTAATTTAACTATACCAAAAACCTGGTACTGGACCATCGTGATGGTCGCTAGCGTACGTAGGAGCAGGGTTCTCAAGCCGGTCGAAAGCGGTCAAAAACGTGTACGACGTAGGTGTTCGCAGTAGCTGCTGTCGAGTCAACCGTCGAGGTGTGAATAAACGAGATCTGTTCTCGCCGGCAATTTGGTTCGGAGATGTGAGCAGCGGCGAGGTGTTGTGTGTGCGGAGGTCGGGACTGAAAGAGGGAAAAGATGGGGAGCGAGGGATAAAAAGTGTAACAGAAAGTGACGTGTGAAGTTGTGATTGGTGGGAATAAGAAGTGATTTTATTGGTGGAAAGGAGCAAATGAAAGTTGCTGATTGGTAAGAATAAGAGAGGTTATGATTGGTGGAAAGAAAAAGGAATGGGGTATGTTGGAGGTGATGGGAAAGGTAAGTTTTGCTAGCAACAAGATTTGCAAAAGCCTGTCGTGAACTGATCAGCAATTTTTGAACGTTGGATGGTAGTTTTCTTGAGTGGATAGAGAGATGGGGCGATATGAGATGCGGTGGCGAAAATGGGAACTAAACAAGGTGGTTGAGACAAGAGGTTTAAGGACGAGGAAATTTGGAGGTTAGTGGTGAACATGGCGGTCGCAAGAGGTGGGGGTAAGGAGACGCGGTGGTGAGAATGGGAACTAAAAGAAGATGGCGGTAGCAAGAGGTTAGAAGAGTAGATTTTGAGGTTAAAATAGCGGGAACTAAAAATGGCGGAGGGTCTGCGACAAGGAGATGCGGTGAGAACTAAACAAGATGGCGGACGCAAGAGGAGGGTAAGGAGGTTTGAGGTTACAGTACCAAAACACGAAAGGATATATTCCTACGCCAAGCAGGTCCGAAAAATAATTATGCGTGTGTTACTTACCTGTTACCGGTGTGGATGCGTCACCAAAAGCGCGGCACGCGAGGCGGAAAAATAAAAGCAAACTGTTTTTGAAAATGCTTAACCAGCTTTAAGATCAACCAACATCACTACGCACTGATATACCTAGGTTTTTAAAGCGGTACAGACACCCTTTGCAGAGGCGTAATTTAACTATACCAAAACCTGGTACTGGACCATCGTGATGGTCGCTAGCGTACGTAGGAGCAGGGTTCTCAAGCCGGTCGAAAGCGGTCAAAAACGTGTACGACGTAGGTGTTGGCAGTAGCTGCTGTCGAGGCAACCGTCGAGGTGCGAATGAACGAGATCTGTTCTTGCAGGCAATCTGGTTGAGAGATGAGAGGCGCGGTGGTAAAAATGTGAACTAAATAAGATGGCGGAGGCACGAAGTTGAGGTTAAGGAGCGGCGAGGTGTTGACTGTGCGGTGGTTGGGGTCTGAAAGAGGGGGAAAGATGGCGAACGAGGGATAAAAAGTATAACAGAAAGTGACGTGTGAAGTTGTCATTGGTGGGAATAAGAAGTGATGTTATTGGTGGAAAGGAACAAATGAAAGTTGCTGATTGGCGAGAATAAGAGAGATTATGATTGGTGGAAAGAAAAAAAGGTGTGGGAGTGGGGTATGTTGGAGGTGATGGAAAAGGCAAGTTTTGCTACCAACAACATTTGCAAAAGCCTATCCAGAACTCATCAGCAATTTTAAATAACTAGTGTTTCGGGGGTTTTCTCTGGTTGGTAGACGAATGCAAGCTGTTTCTACCATACTTATATTATTGGTCTTTTTCCTTTTTTTTTTTTAAAATGACTAGTTTTTTTTTTTTTTTTTTTTTGGGAGTTTTCTGCGGATGGTAAACAAATGCAAGCTCTTTCTGCTTTTTCATAGGTTTTCCCTGGTTGGTAGGCGTTTTCTGTACTGGTTGACGAAGGCGTTTCTAATTTTGGAGGTTTTCTCAGGTTTTCAGCGGTTGTCCCTGCCGGTAGGCAAATGATGAAGTTTTACCTTGTCGGCGCACGGATACTAGGCACGTACTGGCGCGCACACACACACACACACACAGAGAGACAGACAGACACACAGACAGGCACACACACACGGACATGTTTCCAAAAATGCTTTTTTTTTTTTTTTTTTTTTTTTTTGATTCAGGAGGTCTCAAAACGTGTATTTCCGGTGAAATCTCGGTATCGAATTTTTGGGCGGAATGCAATACTTCCCCTACTTACTATACGTAGTAGAGAAAGTAAAAAAGTATTCAAAAATTTAAGGAAATAACAAGCAATATCTCAAAAGTGTACTATATTGTTTTCAAGGGTTTTCCAGATCGGTAAGCGTTAGAATACTCTTAGAGCTTTTTTCAGGTTTTTTAGCGGTTGTCCCTGGCCGGTAGGCAATTGATAAAGTTTTTCTATAACGTCGTCGTTTTGGCTTGTGGCGCACGGTTCCTAGGCACGTACTCGCGCGCGCGCACACACACACACACACACACACACACACACTAAAATAGTAGCGTATAAAAAAAACTGATTTGTTACACTCACATAACTTTCTCTACTCTTGTACAATCTAAATGGTAGCTTTTAAGCGATAGTCAAATATTTTAACGCTGGTTGCTATGTGGCGAATTCCATTCTGTTTGCATGTTCAGGACATAAAAAAAATGAATAAACGAATTTGAGAAAAAGTATAAGTATTGGAAAATTTAAGGAAATAACAAGCAATATCTCGAAAACGGTTCACTCAACAAAAGAAACGTATATGACATAAGTTGTGTATTTTAACGCGATCTACATTTTTTGTGTAGTAAAATTTTGTCTATCTCTTATGGTTTACCAGTTATGCAAAAAAGTCGTTCACAATGAAGAATATTTTTGGAGACATTCCCAGAAAATTCGAGATATACATTTTATTTGACATGACAATATCTTAAACATATGATGTTTTAATCAAAATCGTTAGAGCCGTTTTTGAGAAAATTAAAATTTTCGAAAAATGTTCCATGTAAAGGGTAGTCTGGGGTGGGGGGATTTTCTTGAAAACCTTCGTGTCGCATCTCTGGAAGATACTGAACCTAAATACGAAGTTTGGTGTTTATCCGACTGTTCGTTTTCGAGTTATGCTGTTCACAGACACACAGACACACAGACACACAGACAGACACACACACGGACATGTTTCCAAAAATGCTTTTTTTTTTTTGGATTCAGAGATTCTCAAAACATGTATTTGCAGTGAAATCTCGGTAACGAATTTTTGGGTGGAATGCAATACTTCCCCTACTTACTATACGTAGTAGAGAAAGTAAAAATGAATAACGCATTTGAGAAAAAGTATAAGTATTGGAAAATTTAAGGAAATAACAAGCAATATCTCGAAAATGGTTCACTCAACTAAAAAAAAATGTATATGACATAAATTGTGTATTTTAACGCGATCTACATTTTTTGTGTAGTAAAATTTTGGCTATCTCTTATGGTTTACCAGTTATGCATACTGAACCTAAATACCAAGTTTGGTGTTTATCCGACTGTTCGTTTTTGAGTTATGCTGTTCACAGACACACAGACGCACAGACAGACAGACACACAGACACACAGACACACAGACAGACACACACACGGACATGTTTCCAAAAATGCTTTTTTTTTTCTGGATTCAGTGATTCTCAAAACATGTATTTCCAGTGAAATCTCGGTATCGAATTTTTGGGTGGAATGCAATACTTCCCCTACTTACTATACGTAGTAGAGAAAGTAAAAATGAATAACGCATTTGAGAAAAAGTATAAGTATTGGAAAATTTAAAGGAAATAACAAGCAATATCTCGAAAAACGGTTCACTCAACAAAATAAATGTATATGGCATAAGTTGTGTATTTTAACGCGATCTACATTTTTTGTGTAGCAAACTTTTGTCTATCTCTTACGGTTTATCAGTTATGAAAAAGTCGTTCACAATGAAGAATTCTTTTGGAGACATTCCCAGAAAATTCGAGATATACATTTCATTTCTCTCGACATTATCTTAAATATATATTATTTTCATCAAAATCGTTAGAGCCATTTTTTAATACAAAGAGAACGGGATTTCACAAGTGAAACAGTACTGTGATAACGATACCACTGAAACAAAAAAAAAATCTGATGTGTAACACTCACATGACTTTCTCAACTCTTGTACAAAGTATTTTTACAAACGCTTATTCCCCATCTAGTTCATGTTAATCGAGATAAACATTTGCAAAATCTATTTTATTGCTAATTTTCTTGTATAAAAAAAAAATCTGATGTGTAACACTCACATGACGTTCTCTACTCTTGTACAAAGTATTTTTACAAACGCTTATGCTCCATCTAGTTCATGTTAATCGAGATAAACATTTGCAAACTCTATTTTATTGCTAATTTTCTTGTAGATGTAGGGGAAAATATATTTACAAGGGGAATATAGAAAAACAGTAGCCTTTAAGCACATACATATCTCTTAATAGCTGGTTGCTATGTGCAACACCATTCTTTTTGCCACAGATTAATACTGTTTGCATATCAAAGACAAAAAAAAATGAATAACGAAGTCCCATTTGAGAAAATAAATATTGGAAAATTAACAAACAATATCTCGAAAACGGTTCACTCAACAACAAAAATGTATATTACATAAGATGTGTATTTTAACGCGATCTACATTTTTTGTGTAGTAAAATTTTGTCTATCTCTTACGGTTTTTCAGTTATGAAAAAGACGTTCACAATGAAGAATACTTTTGGAGACATTCCCAGAAAATTCGAGATATACATTTCATTTCTCACGACATTATATTAAACATACGATATTTTTCATCAAAATCGTTAGAGCCATTTTTTTTAATACAAAGAGAACGGGATTTCACAAGTGAAACAGTACTGTGATAACGATACCAACAAAACTAATTATTATTCACCCACTGAAACACATAAAAAAAATCTGATGTGTAACACTCACATGACTTTTCTCATCTCTTGTACAAAGTATTTTTACAAACGCTTATTCCCCATCTAGTTCATGTTAATCGAGATAAACATTTGCAAACTCTGTTTTATTGCTAATTTTGTTGTAGATGTAGGGAAAATATATTTACAAGGGGAATATAGAAAAACAGTAGCCTTTAAGCACATACATATCTCTTAATAGCTGGTTGCTATGTGCAGTACCATTCTTTTTGCCACAGATTAATACTCTTTGCATATCAAAGACAAAAAAAAAATGAATAACGAATTCCCATTTGAGAAAATAACTATTGGAAAATTTAAGTAAATAACAAGCAATATCTCGAAAACGGTTCACTCAACAATAAAGATGTATATGACATAAGTTGTGTATTTTAACGCGATCTACATACTTTCGTACTCACCTATAAGATATAGAGGGTAGAGGTCGTACGAACGTAGCACTTTGAGAATCTATATTCAACAGTTGGTGTTACTCCTTAGAAAGGAAGTATCTGCTGATTTTTATTTAATTCTTTACATTTTACATAACACGTATGCACTGGCACAACACAAAAGCACTACACACAATACTCAGTTTTAATATTTGCACTAATAACATCAGGAATAACTGAAGTCTGCAAACAGTCATTTCCCATGTGCAGCCTTACGTACAGAAAACGTGTGTGGCTGATCTATGTGTAAAAAGAGCCTGAGAGCGGATGTACGTCAGCGGTAAAATCTTTTAAATGCATTTTTATTGGCGATGGTAGAAATCGTGCAGTGGTGGATCGTGAAAATTCATATAAATGGATGTATCACCTCATAATAAGCCTCTATATACCAAGAATATTGAGTTTTTAAAAAGTCAGCAACTGTACCTGTGTTTCTATACGTGAACGTCAGATGGCAGCTTCGATACGTGTCCACGGAGACCTTAGTGCTAGGCAACTGTACCTCTGTTTCTATACGTGAACGGCAGATTGCAGCTTCGATACGTGTCCACGGAGACCTTAGTGCTAGGCAACTGTACCTCTGTTTCTATACGTGAACGGCAGATTGCAGCTTCGATACGTGTTCACGGAGACCTTAGTGCTAGGCAACTGCACCTCTGTTTCTATACGTGAACGGCAGATTGCAGCTTCGATACGTGTCCACGGAGACCTTAGCGCTAGGCAACTGCACCTCTGTTTCTATACGTGAACGGCAGATTGCAGCTTCGATACGTGTCCACGGAGACCTTAGTGCTAGGCAACTGTACCTCTGTTTCTATACGTGAACGGCAGATTGCAGCTTCGATACGTGTCCACGGAGACCTTAGTGCTAGGCAACTGTACCTCTGTTTCTATACGTGAACGGCAGATTGCAGCTTCGATACGTGTCCACGGAGACCTTAGTGCTAGGCAACTGCACCTCTGTTTCTATACGTGAACGGCAGATTGCAGCTTCGATACGTATCCACGGAGACCTTAGTGCTAGGCAACTGCACCTCTGTTTCTATACGTGAACGGCAGATTGCAGCTTCAATACGTGTCCACGGAGACCTTAGTGCTAGGCAACTGTACCTCTGTTTCTATACGTGAACGGGAGATTGCAGCTTCGATACGTGTCCACGGAGACCTTAGTGCTAGGCAACTGCACCTCTGTTTCTATACGTGAACGTCAGATTGCAGCTTCGATACGTGTCCACGGAGACCTTAGTGCTAGGCAACTGCACCTCTGTTTCTATACGTGAACGGCAGATTGCAGCTTCGATACGTATCCACGGGGACCTTAGTGCTAGGGAACTGCACCTCTGTTTGTATACGTGAACGGCAGATTGCAGCTTCAATACGTGTACACGGAGACCTTAGTGCTAGGCAGCTGTACCTCTGTTTCTATACGTGAACGGCAGATTGCAGCTTCGATACGTGTCCACGGAGATCTTAGTGCTAGGCAGCTATACCTGTTTCTATACGTCAACGGCAGATTGCAGCTTCGATACGTGTTCACGGAGACCTTAGTGCTAGGCAACTGTACCTGTGTTTCTATACGTGTCCACGGAGACCTTAGTGCTAGACAACTGTACCTCTGTTTCTATACGTGAACGGCAGATTGCAGCTTCAATACGTGTCCACGGAGACCTTAATGCTAGTGCTAGGCAACTATACCTCTGTTTCTATACGTGAACGGCAGATTGCAGGTTCGATACGTGTCCACGGAGATCTTAGTGCTAGGCAACTATACCTGTTTCTATACGTGAACGGCAGATTGCAGCTTCGATACGTGTCCACGGAGACCTTAGTGCTAGGCAACTGTACCTGTGTTTCTATACGTGAACGTCAGATGGCAGCTTCGATACGTGTCCACGGAGACCTTAGTGTTAGGCAACTGTACCTCTGTTTCTATACGTGAACGGCAGATTGCAGCTTCGATACGTGTCCACGGAGACCTTTCGCTTCAGGTGACAAAATAACACTAGGCACTTGTGTGCCGTGGTGTAAGCCGCAATCACGGTATTGGTAGCGTGGATCTCCTTGGGGCTCTCCTCGGAGTTACCTCAACACCACGTACATGACCTGGTTCGTCACGGGTACGCAGGTCTGCACTACCACTTCCTCGGCGTTGAGCAGGCCCAGGAGGCGATCGTACCGGTACACCAGCTAGCACGTGGACATGTTATCGCGCTGTGGTGTTGCGTGTGCGAGGTATGGAAACTCAAGGACGCAAAACATGCACGACCGAGGGTTAAAAAGCAGAACAAGTAGTGACGTGGAGCGTTGTGATTGGTGTAAATAAGACGATCTCTGATAGGTGGACAAATTGAAATAACGTGATGTGATAGGCGAAAATAAAATCAAAGGTGATTGGATGAAAAATGACGAGAAGGAATTAGCGGTGAATTTGTGAACTAAGATGGCGAAGATTTTTTTTTTTTTAAAAAAAAGGATAATATAAGTACGGCAACTGTAACGGTTTACGGCAAACGCGCGCCGCGCAATGCGTCACGCCCGGGCAATAAAACAATAATCATATTGAGCAAGATGCCCGGCGTGACGCATTGCGCGGCGCGCGTTTGCCGTAAACCGTTACAGTTGCCGTACTTATATTATCCTTTTTTTTTAAAAAAAAAAAAATCTTCGCCATCTTAGTTCACAAATTCACCGCTAATTCCTTCTCGTCATTTTTCATCCAATCACCTTTGATTTTATTTTCGCCTATCACATCACGTTATTTCAATTTGTCCACCTATCAGAGATCGTCTTATTTACACCAATCACAACGCTCCACGTCACTACTTGTTCTGCTTTTTAACCCTCGGTCGTGCATGTTTTGCGTCCTTGAGTTTCCATACCTCGCACACGCAACACCACAGCGCGATAACATGTCCACGTGCTAGCTGGTGTACCGGTACGATCGCCTCCTGGGCCTGCTCAACGCCGAGGAAGTGGTAGTGCAGACCTGCGTACCCGTGACGAACCAGGTCATGTACGTGGTGTTGAGGTAACTCCGAGGAGAGCCCCAAGGAGATCCACGCTACCAATACCGTGATTGCGGCTTACACCACGGCACACAAGTGCCTAGTGTTATTTTGTCACCTGAAGCGAAAGGTCTCCGTGGACACGTATCGAAGCTGCAATCTGCCGTTCACGTATAGAAACAGAGGTACAGTTGCCTAACACTAAGGTCTCCGTGGACACGTATCGAAGCTGCCATCTGACGTTCACGTATAGAAACACAGGTACAGTTGCCTAGCACTAAGGTCTCCGTGGACACGTATCGAAGCTGCAATCTGCCGTTCACGTATAGAAACAGGTATAGTTGCCTAGCACTAAGATCTCCGTGGACACGTATCGAACCTGCAATCTGCCGTTCACGTATAGAAACAGAGGTATAGTTGCCTAGCACTAGCACTAAGGTCTCCGTGGACACGTATTGAAGCTGCAATCTGCCGTTCACGTATAGAAACAGAGGTACAGTTGTCTAGCACTAAGGTCTCCGTGGACACGTATAGAAACACAGGTACAGTTGCCTAGCACTAAGGTCTCCGTGAAAACGTATCGAAGCTGCAATCTGCCGTTGACGTATAGAAACAGGTATAGCTGCCTAGCACTAAGATCTCCGTGGACACGTATCGAAGCTGCAATCTGCCGTTCACGTATAGAAACAGAGGTACAGCTGCCTAGCACTAAGGTCTCCGTGTACACGTATTGAAGCTGCAATCTGCCGTTCACGTATACAAACAGAGGTGCAGTTCCCTAGCACTAAGGTCCCCGTGGATACGTATCGAAGCTGCAATCTGCCGTTCACGTATAGAAACAGAGGTGCAGTTGCCTAGCACTAAGGTCTCCGTGGACACGTATCGAAGCTGCAATCTGACGTTCACGTATAGAAACAGAGGTGCAGTTGCCTAGCACTAAGGTCTCCGTGGACACGTATCGAAGCTGCAATCTCCCGTTCACGTATAGAAACAGAGGTACAGTTGCCTAGCACTAAGGTCTCCGTGGACACGTATTGAAGCTGCAATCTGCCGTTCACGTATAGAAACAGAGGTGCAGTTGCCTAGCACTAAGGTCTCCGTGGATACGTATCGAAGCTGCAATCTGCCGTTCACGTATAGAAACAGAGGTGCAGTTGCCTAGCACTAAGGTCTCCGTGGACACGTATCGAAGCTGCAATCTGCCGTTCACGTATAGAAACAGAGGTACAGTTGCCTAGCACTAAGGTCTCCGTGGACACGTATCGAAGCTGCAATCTGCCGTTCACGTATAGAAACAGAGGTACAGTTGCCTAGCACTAAGGTCTCCGTGGACACGTATCGAAGCTGCAATCTGCCGTTCACGTATAGAAACAGAGGTGCAGTTGCCTAGCGCTAAGGTCTCCGTGGACACGTATCGAAGCTGCAATCTGCCGTTCACGTATAGAAACAGAGGTGCAGTTGCCTAGCACTAAGGTCTCCGTGGACACGTATCGAAGCTGCAATCTGCCGTTCACGTATAGAAACAGAGGTACAGTTGCCTAGCACTAAGGTCTCCGTGGACACGTATCGAAGCTGCAATCTGCCGTTCACGTATAGAAACAGAGGTACAGTTGCCTAGCACTAAGGTCTCCGTGGACACGTATCGAAGCTGCCATCTGACGTTCACGTATAGAAACACAGGTACAGTTGCTGACTTTTTAAAAACTCAATATTCTTGGTATATAGAGGCTTATTATGAGGTGATACATCCATTTATATGAATTTTCACGATCCACCACTGCACGATTTCTACCATCGCCAATAAAAATGCATTTAAAAGATTTTACCGCTGACGTACATCCGCTCTCAGGCTCTTTTTACACATAGATCAGCCACACACGTTTTCTGTACGTAAGGCTGCACATGGGAAATGACTGTTTGCAGACTTCAGTTATTCCTGATGTTATTAGTGCAAATATTAAAACTGAGTATTGTGTGTAGTGCTTTTGTGTTGTGCCAGTGCATACGTGTTATGTAAAATGTAAAGAATTAAATAAAAATCAGCAGATACTTCCTTTCTAAGGAGTAACACCAACTGTTGAATATAGATTCTCAAAGTGCTACGTTCGTACGACCTCTACCCTCTATATCTTATAGGTGAGTACGAAAGTATGTAGATCGCGTTAAAATACACAACTTATGTCATATACATCTTTATTGTTGAGTGAACCGTTTTCGAGATATTGCTTGTTATTTACTTAAATTTTCCAATAGTTATTTTCTCAAATGGGAATTCGTTATTCATTTTTTTTTTGTCTTTGATATGCAAAGAGTATTAATCTGTGGCAAAAAGAATGGTACTGCACATAGCAACCAGCTATTAAGAGATATGTATGTGCTTAAAGGCTACTGTTTTTCTATATTCCCCTTGTAAATATATTTTCCCTACATCTACAACAAAATTAGCAATAAAACAGAGTTTGCAAATGTTTATCTCGATTAACATGAACTAGATGGGGAATAAGCGTTTGTAAAAATACTTTGTACAAGAGATGAGAAAAGTCATGTGAGTGTTACACATCAGATTTTTTTTATGTGTTTCAGTGGGTGAATAATAATTAGTTTTGTTGGTATCGTTATCACAGTACTGTTTCACTTGTGAAATCCCGTTCTCTTTGTATTAAAAAAAATGGCTCTAACGATTTTGATGAAAAATATCGTATGCTTAATATAATGTCGTGAGAAATGAAATGTATATCTCGAATTTTCTGGGAATGTCTCCAAAAGTATTCTTCATTGTGAACGTCTTTTTCATAACTGAAAAACCGTAAGAGATAGACAAAATTTTACTACACAAAAAATGTAGATCGCGTTAAAATACACATCTTATGTAATATACATTTTTGTTGTTGAGTGAACCGTTTTCGAGATATTGTTTGTTAATTTTCCAATATTTATTTTCTCAAATGGGACTTCGTTATTCATTTTTTTTTGTCTTTGATATGCAAACAGTATTAATCTGTGGCAAAAAGAATGGTGTTGCACATAGCAACCAGCTATTAAGAGATATGTATGTGCTT
Source organism: Deroplatys truncata (assembly GCA_030765065.1). NCBI lineage: Eukaryota > Metazoa > Arthropoda > Insecta > Mantodea > Mantidae > Deroplatys > Deroplatys truncata. Next base: position 107,370,393 of record CM060990.1, on the reverse strand, counting down.
AAAGGCTACTGTTTTTCTATATTCCCCTTGTAAATATATTTTCCCCTACATCTACAAGAAAATTAGCAATAAAATAGAGTTTGCAAATGTTTATCTCGATTAACATGAACTAGATGGAGCATAAGCGTTTGTAAAAATACTTTGTACAAGAGTAGAGAACGTCATGTGAGTGTTACACATCAGATTTTTTTTTTATACAAGAAAATTAGCAATAAAATAGATTTTGCAAATGTTTATCTCGATTAACATGAACTAGATGGGGAATAAGCGTTTGTAAAAATACTTTGTACAAGAGTTGAGAAAGTCATGTGAGTGTTACACATCAGATTTTTTTTTTGTTTCAGTGGTATCGTTATCACAGTACTGTTTCACTTGTGAAATCCCGTTCTCTTTGTATTAAAAAATGGCTCTAACGATTTTGATGAAAATAATATATATTTAAGATAATGTCGAGAGAAATGAAATGTATATCTCGAATTTTCTGGGAATGTCTCCAAAAGAATTCTTCATTGTGAACGACTTTTTCATAACTGATAAACCGTAAGAGATAGACAAAAGTTTGCTACACAAAAAATGTAGATCGCGTTAAAATACACAACTTATGCCATATACATTTATTTTGTTGAGTGAACCGTTTTTCGAGATATTGCTTGTTATTTCCTTTAAATTTTCCAATACTTATACTTTTTCTCAAATGCGTTATTCATTTTTACTTTCTCTACTACGTATAGTAAGTAGGGGAAGTATTGCATTCCACCCAAAAATTCGATACCGAGATTTCACTGGAAATACATGTTTTGAGAATCACTGAATCCAGAAAAAAAAAGCATTTTTGGAAACATGTCCGTGTGTGTGTCTGTCTGTGTGTCTGTGTGTCTGTGTGTCTGTCTGTCTGTGCGTCTGTGTGTCTGTGAACAGCATAACTCAAAAACGAACAGTCGGATAAACACCAAACTTGGTATTTAGGTTCAGTATGCATAACTGGTAAACCATAAGAGATAGCCAAAATTTTACTACACAAAAAATGTAGATCGCGTTAAAATACACAATTTATGTCATATACATTTTTTTTTAGTTGAGTGAACCATTTTCGAGATATTGCTTGTTATTTCCTTAAATTTTCCAATACTTATACTTTTTCTCAAATGCGTTATTCATTTTTACTTTCTCTACTACGTATAGTAAGTAGGGGAAGTATTGCATTCCACCCAAAAATTCGTTACCGAGATTTCACTGCAAATACATGTTTTGAGAATCTCTGAATCCAAAAAAAAAAAAGCATTTTTGGAAACATGTCCGTGTGTGTGTCTGTCTGTGTGTCTGTGTGTCTGTGTGTCTGTGAACAGCATAACTCGAAAACGAACAGTCGGATAAACACCAAACTTCGTATTTAGGTTCAGTATCTTCCAGAGATGCGACACGAAGGTTTTCAAGAAAATCCCCCCACCCCAGACTACCCTTTACATGGAACATTTTTCGAAAATTTTAATTTTCTCAAAAACGGCTCTAACGATTTTGATTAAAACATCATATGTTTAAGATATTGTCATGTCAAATAAAATGTATATCTCGAATTTTCTGGGAATGTCTCCAAAAATATTCTTCATTGTGAACGACTTTTTTGCATAACTGGTAAACCATAAGAGATAGACAAAATTTTACTACACAAAAAATGTAGATCGCGTTAAAATACACAACTTATGTCATATACGTTTCTTTTGTTGAGTGAACCGTTTTCGAGATATTGCTTGTTATTTCCTTAAATTTTCCAATACTTATACTTTTTCTCAAATTCGTTTATTCATTTTTTTTATGTCCTGAACATGCAAACAGAATGGAATTCGCCACATAGCAACCAGCGTTAAAATATTTGACTATCGCTTAAAAGCTACCATTTAGATTGTACAAGAGTAGAGAAAGTTATGTGAGTGTAACAAATCAGTTTTTTTTATACGCTACTATTTTAGTGTGTGTGTGTGTGTGTGTGTGTGTGTGTGTGTGCGCGCGCGCGAGTACGTGCCTAGGAACCGTGCGCCACAAGCCAAAACGACGACGTTATAGAAAAACTTTATCAATTGCCTACCGGCCAGGGACAACCGCTAAAAAACCTGAAAAAAGCTCTAAGAGTATTCTAACGCTTACCGATCTGGAAAACCCTTGAAAACAATATAGTACACTTTTGAGATATTGCTTGTTATTTCCTTAAATTTTTGAATACTTTTTTACTTTCTCTACTACGTATAGTAAGTAGGGGAAGTATTGCATTCCGCCCAAAAATTCGATACCGAGATTTCACCGGAAATACACGTTTTGAGACCTCCTGAATCAAAAAAAAAAAAAAAAAAAAAAAAAAAAGCATTTTTGGAAACATGTCCGTGTGTGTGTGCCTGTCTGTGTGTCTGTCTGTCTCTCTGTGTGTGTGTGTGTGTGTGTGTGCGCGCCAGTACGTGCCTAGTATCCGTGCGCCGACAAGGTAAAACTTCATCATTTGCCTACCGGCAGGGACAACCGCTGAAAACCTGAGAAAACCTCCAAAATTAGAAACGCCTTCGTCAACCAGTACAGAAAACGCCTACCAACCAGGGAAAACCTATGAAAAAGCAGAAAGAGCTTGCATTTGTTTACCATCCGCAGAAAACTCCCAAAAAAAAAAAAAAAAAAACTAGTCATTTTAAAAAAAAAAAAGGAAAAAGACCAATAATATAAGTATGGTAGAAACAGCTTGCATTCGTCTACCAACCAGAGAAAACCCCCGAAACACTAGTTATTTAAAATTGCTGATGAGTTCTGGATAGGCTTTTGCAAATGTTGTTGGTAGCAAAACTTGCCTTTTCCATCACCTCCAACATACCCCACTCCCACACCTTTTTTTCTTTCCACCAATCATAATCTCTCTTATTCTCGCCAATCAGCAACTTTCATTTGTTCCTTTCCACCAATAACATCACTTCTTATTCCCACCAATGACAACTTCACACGTCACTTTCTGTTATACTTTTTATCCCTCGTTCGCCATCTTTCCCCCTCTTTCAGACCCCAACCACCGCACAGTCAACACCTCGCCGCTCCTTAACCTCAACTTCGTGGCTCCGCCATCTTATTTAGTTCACATTTTTACCACCGCGCCTCTCATCTCTCAACCAGATTGCCTGCAAGAACAGATCTCGTTCATTCGCACCTCGACGGTTGCCTCGGCAGCAGCTACTGCCAACACCTACGTCGTACACGTTTTTGACCGCTTTCGACCGGCTTGAGAACCCTGCTCCTACGTACGCTAGCGACCATCACGATGGTCCAGTACCAGGTTTTGGTATAGTTAAATTACGCCTCTGCAAAGGGTGTCTGTACCGCTTTAAAAACCTAGGTATATCAGTGCGTAGTGATGTTGGTTGATCTTAAAGCTGGTTAAGCATTTTCAAAAACAGTTTGCTTTTATTTTTCCGCCTCGCGTGCCGCGCTTTTGGTGACGCATCCACACCGGTAACAGGTAAGTAACACACGCATAATTATTTTTCGGACCTGCTTGGCGTAGGAATATATCCTTTCGTGTTTTGGTACTGTAACCTCAAACCTCCTTACCCTCCTCTTGCGTCCGCCATCTTGTTTAGTTCTCACCGCATCTCCTTGTCGCAGACCCTCCGCCATTTTTAGTTCCCGCTATTTTAACCTCAAAATCTACTCTTCTAACCTCTTGCTACCGCCATCTTCTTTTAGTTCCCATTCTCACCACCGCGTCTCCTTACCCCCACCTCTTGCGACCGCCATGTTCACCACTAACCTCCAAATTTCCTCGTCCTTAAACCTCTTGTCTCAACCACCTTGTTTAGTTCCCATTTTCGCCACCGCATCTCATATCGCCCCATCTCTCTATCCACTCAAGAAAACTACCATCCAACGTTCAAAAATTGCTGATCAGTTCACGACAGGCTTTTGCAAATCTTGTTGCTAGCAAAACTTACCTTTCCCATCACCTCCAACATACCCCATTCCTTTTTCTTTCCACCAATCATAACCTCTCTTATTCTTACCAATCAGCAACTTTCATTTGCTCCTTTCCACCAATAAAATCACTTCTTATTCCCACCAATCACAACTTCACACGTCACTTTCTGTTACACTTTTTATCCCTCGCTCCCCATCTTTTCCCTCTTTCAGTCCCGACCTCCGCACACACAACACCTCGCCGCTGCTCACATCTCCGAACCAAATTGCCGGCGAGAACAGATCTCGTTTATTCACACCTCGACGGTTGACTCGACAGCAGCTACTGCGAACACCTACGTCGTACACGTTTTTGACCGCTTTCGACCGGCTTGAGAACCCTGCTCCTACGTACGCTAGCGACCATCACGATGGTCCAGTACCAGGTTTTTGGTATAGTTAAATTACGCCTCTGCAAAGGGTGTCTGTACCGCTTTAAAAACCTAGGTATATCAGTGCGTAGTGATGTTGGTTGATCTTAAAGCTGGTTAAGCATTTTCAAAAACAGTTTGCTTTTATTTTTCCGCCTCGCGTGCCGCGCTTTTGGTGACGCATCCACACCGGTAACAGGTAAGTACCACACGCATAATTATTTTTCGGACCTGCTTGGCGTAGGAATATATCCTTTCGTGTTTTCGTACTGTAACCTCAAATCTCCTTACCCTCCTCTTGCGACCGCCATCTTGTTTAGTTCTCACCGCATCTCCTTGTCGTAGACCCTCCGCCATTTTTAGTTCCCACTATTTTAACCTCAAAATCTACTCTTCTAAAACTCTTGCTACCCCCATCTTCTTTTAGTTCCCATTCTCACCACTGCATCTCCTTACCCCCACCTCTTGCGACCGCCGTGTTCACCACTAACCTCCAAATTTCCTCGTCCTTAAACCTCTTGTCTCAACAACCTTGTCTAGTCCCCATTTTCGCCACCGCATCTCATATCGCCCCCATCTCTCTATCCACTCAAGAAAACTACCATCCGACGTTCAAAAATTGCTGATCAGTTCAAGACAGGCTTTTGCAAATCTTGCTGCTAGCAAAACTCACCTTTCCCATCACCTCCAACATACCCCACTCCCACAACTTTTTCTTTTCCACCAATCATAATCCCTCTTATTCCTACCAATCAACAACTCTCATTTGTTCCTTTCCACCAATAAAATCACTTCTTATTCCCACCAATCACAACTTCACACTTCACTTTCTGTTACACTTTTTATCCCTCGCTCCCCATCTTTACCCCTCTTTCAGTACCGACCTCCGCACAGACAACACCTCGCCACCCAGCTCCTCTCCATCACGCGACCTCCATACTCCTCCATCTCCCTTCCTCCATCTCCCACCCCAAATTAACGAACCAATCAAAAACACTCCACGTCACTTCCTCAATTCTTTCAACTCGTCCCGGATGAGCCAACCGATTTAACGATAATCCTACCGCTCAGGGCGCTTTTCAAACACACCGCCGCCGCCGTCGCACGCACCGACACTAGCGACACCAGCGCCCCTAGCGGCAGGATTATCGTTAAATCAATTGGCTCATCCGGGACTAATACTACTGACTTGAAATAACTGTTTCCGCAATAAAAAACTACGTAACCTGCCGTGAGTCGCTAAAATGTTTACCGGCAAGACCCTCGCGATACCCGCTACACAAGCGCATCACCGGGCGCGTAAAATATCACATGAGCAAGTACCACTGACGGTACCAGAGAGAGTAACTGCCTGATTTAATCACATGTTTTTTTATTACTCAAGCCACGCTTACATTAAAATTACTCCCACCAACATTCTACCTTATACGTTGCCAAATCTCAAAACTCTAAGTAAGCATATGTGACACTGCTACTAGGCGATGGCTGAATTTTCTAAGAATTTCCTTTGCCTCCATAAATTTCAGAAATGGTCTACGTGCATGTGCAAGTCTACTGGACTTGCCTCTAAACTGCGTTCCCAGAAATCCTTAAGCTAATGTGTTCTCTGTTTGGCTGCTACGTGATTTTCTTACAGTGCTCGCTAATGACTCAACTTAAGCTTATTGCACTGAACATTGGTTTACTATGCGGCAATTAATTATTCCAATTATTTCTCTATCTTACTATTATTGCTTTATTAAATTATTTGTATATCCCATCAATAATTACGGTATCACTGCTTTGAAACAAATTCCAAGAGAAAAAAACATGAATCGATTGTATGTATGTAGTTTATTGTACACATTTTAGGTTAAAATTTCCAAACCAATTAACAACGTTATATTCGATGTTAAAACAAAGGAGATATCAGAAACAGCTTGTCTTGATGAATTTCATTGTGATTCCTGTGAGATGCGCTAGCCCAATGTAACATGATTAGCGATTCGACCTTGTGGAGGGAGTATTGGGTGAGGAATGGTTTACCTGTAGGTTTAAAATACACAACAATGGTATTTATACCAAAATTTCTTCCAAGCAGACACAAACAAGAACTAAAGTTGTTGTCGCAATCGACTTATTATCGCAAAGTGAATATTATTTCGCTGTTATTGTCAATTTCAATATTGCTTTTCGCTTTAGTATTTAAATAACAACCTTATAAATTATTAATATCGTTTAATGACACTTATCCAGGTAGTCAAAAAAGCGTCGTTTAACAAATGACCTGTATATTAAGCCTTATTAATGTTATGATTAATATTAAGGTGACATTAGTAACGTTATATTCCTGCCATCCTTTGATATGACACAAGCAACTTATCAATAAAATGGCTAGAGTTATGCTAGAGGGGAGGTAGAGGAGTTACGCTTGTAGAAGACGGAGCTACTTATTTCAGTACCAACTTAAATCCCTCATTTATATACAGACCACATTTTCTGTTCCCAAGCGTACCTTTACGCTTGTTTTCTGGTGGAATTTTAGTCTTCCATAACTGCTACTAAGCTTCGTGTAATTCGCTGCGTGGACTAAACGAATTAGACTAGTTTATTTCATTTTCCATTTAATGGCGAAGTAGTTATGATACTAATTACTGACGCCGGAATCTGCAAACGGCCGTAATGCAAACATAGATTTGCATTACCTCTGAAGTGCTTCTATACATGCAAGAATTTCAAAGTTGCATTTAAGACTGTATTATCTGTGCCTGTAAAACGATTGTTTTGTGGAAAGACGTTGGAATGATCTACAATCGGCTTATTGCTCGTATCAGAATTGTTAAGTAAACATTATTAAACTCTCTACAAACAAACCATAAGTCCACCACAAAGAATGAAATTGCAGAAAATGCCAGTTGGCCACGATATGAGTGCGTTCGGTGGGAACCGGAGCTAAACAGTTAGTCAAGTGGCCAGGACATCGAAAGGATAGTCAGGAAAAAATCTGCAGTTCCGAGTTGCATTTACTAGCGAGGTTGAGACCTGTAAAAGCACTGTTGTCATTGTGGAACTGTACATTCCCCTATCGTCTTGCCCCTCACTTCCCTCTAATTCCATAGCCCTGATGACGTTAAGCATTGTCAACAAAAACAGTGGCATCCCCCTACAAGTGCACTCATTTCGTGGCCGACTACTACTCAAATTAGTGTACCAGATGAGAGAGGAAAGGTCATTTCCTATGACATTACACTTACAGTCCAGTAGAAACGCCATTTTCTTTCTTTTCTTTTGAAGTACGGGTTTGGAAATTGTGAGGACAGATTTTAAGTGACAACTGGTATTCTGTGAACAGCCATATACCCATGCAATCAGGGGGCTTACTGCTGAATAGGAGGAATCGAAGACAGGCTTTGTACTTCAAGTGTACACAGTGGTCTCCCATTCAGTACTATTCCTTCATGCACAGGCGTGACAAAAATGTGATACTGCTTCTGGTCACTGATGTATGGAATATAAACTACAGCTACTGATGAGGCCTGCTACCAATAAGGCCGGGATACACATAAGGCTCTTTTTCGTCATTTCGTCTATAGGCAGCATGCAGGAAGTCTTAAGGTTTATTGACTTTACGTGGTTGCTTCGAGTTTAATTATACCTAGTTTGCAACTTTGATGGGTGCAGTACCTGAAGTGTTGTTAAATATTGCGCTACACATCTTATGCAATTCATTTTATGTATTTTTAATTTAGTGTTTATGAATTAAACTCTTATATGTTATGAGCTCTAAAACTGTTTCTCGTTATAGATAAGGTACACAAATAAATGTAATAGCAGTATATGTTAGAATACAGCTCGGAAACTAATCATCTCCTTCGAACCATATCTTCCATAGCGGAGAGCTTAAAGCAGTGTGGCACGTGCTATCCCTTCGTAAAACTAGCTTATCATTTAAGAAGAAAGTTCCACATTAAAGAGATATTATACATGTACAACAATTTATATGCAAATTCTGAGGGCTTATGTCCCATGACCGTCTTAATCTTACTGAGTTGTTTACTGTTTTAGGTTTATTTTATAGGGAGGATTGGTAAGATCGTTTACTCTGATACAAACATAAGAGCCAACATAAATAAGTACAATCCTTATAATTAAACATGTTTCTACATTCTGAAATAGCTCAATTATATGATGCCAGACACACATGAACTATAACATCATTTTAAAAAGGGTATTCTATAACAAAATGCTTTACGGACACATCTAACCATATAATTCTGAGCTTCTATATTTCAAGATGGCCAACGTCATCTTACAGAGTTTATGGAAATATTGACTTTATTTAGCGTTGTTAAATGTTACGCGCAGTGATAAATTGGTTATTATTTTGAAATACCTTATCGAAAAGGAAAATCACAACCACTCAAAGTAGTTCGTCGGCAAGGGCAATTACTTCTGGCAGAGGAATCTAGCTCCAGAAATGTTATGAGTTTTGATTTTATTGGTGTAGGTTTTTAACATTTAAATGATTTCAGCCAAATGATATAATATGTAATTTCAATAACAGCCCGCCTTGAAGCAATATGTGTATGTAATAATTTGTAAAATGTATTTAACAGTCATTGCATATGCTTATATTATTGTATCCATGTTCAATAATGTTATGTGAATATATTACGTAATTTAATAATGTAGGAGCTGTGAGAATAATAAGTTAAACGTTGCTAACAATGAGGTAACAATGAGGTAACCTTGAGGCAATAATGAGTTGGAGAGTTTTAATGTCATTTGTGATTCTTGGAAACAATAATCTAATTTTAGTGACAGTTTAAAAAAAATAGCCAATCAACAACCAGAAAAAGCTTTAGTTAAATGCAGATATTCTATTGGAGTAAAAATAGCCAATCAGAGACTAAATACAGAAATTTACAAGTTTAGACGGTTGAAATCTAGTCAGTTGTCTGCAGACAGTGATAGTAACCGGATGCATGATGCGTCCTCGAGAGATTTAATTACGTATTCGTGTTAGACGAAAAATAGTTTTACGTGGTAAAAAGTGTAATTAATTAATAAAAAGAATCTCACAGCTCTCTATATCAGTGAAGTGCTATTTAATTTGTGTCAAGGATTAATAAAAAGGAGTGAATTAAAACTTAAAATCTGCGTAAACCTACATTCTTGTCGCATCACGCCCTGCCAAGACTTCCATGTCTCTAACAATAATACTGACGCAGCCGAGGCAAACATAAATTTATAATATATAAAGAAACAGTTTAATTACAAAGTTAATATTTTTTTTAAACTTGGAGCAAAGGCCACCTAAAAATACATTTGGGGCGAAGGCTACCGGAAACTGTTTACTATACGTGCGGTTGCAACTACTATAAGTTCGGTTCCCCAACAGTTGAAATATAATACAACTCCTTCAATACAAACTACTTCAAATCGGCTTTTCATACGTAGCAGCAAATAATGTAAAGGACAATATCTACTTCAAGGGGATATGGAATACGTGACTTATAAAACTAATTCTATATTAATATTGATACGAACGCATCAGATACGTGATATGAAAACCAGTAGTTCATAAATAATCATCAATTGTGAACTACATGAGTAAATATTAGTTTCGTACACTGTATCCGTATATTTGCCTAAAACTGATCACAAAGATATATCACATCCAGATGAATATTATGTACTTTTGAATGCAAATAACCCTAAAGTTAATTTACCTGGATACTTAGTGGAAAAAAACGGATTTAGAAAATTCAGTATCTTTCAGCATATAAAATGCAAGATGTACCTGTTTCGAAACAAACGAAAGAAAACCTAATTCTATTGTCCGTTGGATAAATGAGTAAAAGTCGATAATAAGAGTATTTTCATTATATTCTGTATACAAAAATGATTATTCATTTTCAAATGCTAACTGTTGCAATACCGCGTTGGTACAATATTATTTCAAACACCAGCGAACATTCGAACGAAAGAATATTCCAGGACTAAAGAACAAGAACCTAGTTATCTCATTAATAATATATATATATATATATATATTTTGGTTTCTCTGAGTGTAAAGGAATTATTGCATTTCACTGAAAAACTCGATTGAGATTTCATCCAAAATACGCGTTTTGAAGCCCACGGAGCCCATCCAAAATTTTGAAAATGTATTCTCGTGCGCGCGCGTGTGTTATCCTATATCCTGAATTTTCTATGAATACCCTATGAGCTCTTCTTTATTCTTACTGATTTTAACATAATTGGAAAAGCTATACTAGACAAAACTTACTGCTGTACAAAACGTGGAACCCTTTGTTCGTTTGAATTTTCTTTGTATTTTAAGCAATAAGCTTCCAAGTGCCGTTTCTTTTGTTTTTCTGAGTTAAGAGTATGCATAATCAAGGCAGCCATATACAAAGTAGCATCAGCCTCCTGTTTTCTCTTGTGTGTATGTAACAGAATGCGTACTAAAATTATTTCTGTCAGTGTTAATCATCATTAACAGGAAGTAAATGGAAAAACAAACTCTTGTACTGCCAATTTGTAAAGTAGATCGATAATAAAGAATGAATAGAAAAAGTCGTGCGATTGTAACACATCCCAGTTTTCTAGTAATGATGGAAAGCAGTGCAAGTGCAACTTGGAGATGGCTGTATTAGTACACAGTTACTTGCACTGACGTCAGACTTGCTTGGTATACTACTGTGTAAAACGTAAAGAATTTGGGATGATAGAATTGGACATTCTGTGACGTCAACGAGCAAGTCTTTTGTTGTTCTCTACTCTCAACTAGAAATTCATTGAGTAGTAGGGCAGATGAGCCAAGGGGAAAAGGCCCAGTCACTGTAAGCAAAAGACAAACGGGATAAGGGGAATGTATGTTGTACACGCACTTCCATTTATGCCGTCAACGCAGTTTCAGGCGGCATTCTACTGGCCTTCACAGGTGGAACATTATATCAAGGAAGAGGTGTGTGTATCTGTCTATCTTTTCGCGAATGCAGTGGCGACCTATTTTATGTGCACAGTTCAAGATTATTTGCATATGAATACATAACTTTAAGCATTCGCTTTACATGTCATCACTTATAATAACCATGTTTAAATACGTAATTAAATTAAACCCTGTTTTGCACAATATATTCTCGAAAAAATATTTTTAATGGCAACAATGTAAAACTGAAACACTTTTTACTCTTAAAGAGGACACATTTACTAAACATTATTAAATGATCTGTCCAATCCAAATATACAGCCAAATAAAACACCGTCTTGCACAATTTCTCCATCCTCTGTGATGTGGAGGTAGTGTGTGGGGCATTGCTTCCCATTCAAAAGGTTCCGTGTTCGAATCTCGATTAGGGTGTCTTACCCAGCTAAGGTTTTTCCGGATTTTCCCTTATCCTTAAAAGACGAATGTCGGGTAACTTTAAGCTTTGTGCACCCGAGCTCATTTGAGCATAATTTCATTCATCGTCTGATATGACCTAAATGGTTAAAGGACGTTAAACTAAAAAAGAAATCTCCATGAAATAGTATTTTTAATTACAATATTTATAATGTAAAACTGAAGCAAATTATACTTTTTAATCTCAAAGAGGACACATTTACTAGAAATTGTTTAAATAATCTGTGCATGCGAATGTTGCATGGAATTGCTCTAGCAATGTCTTCAAATGACAAATTGGCTTCCCATATGCCCACAAATCTTCCGTGATGCATCCGAAATATTTTCATACATCGCGTGAGCTACAGTTAGCACACACCACTGCTTGGTCGAATAACAAAGGCAGAATGCTCCAGGTAAAATGACTCCCGATGCCGTAGGGACGGCATAAATGGAACTGAGTGTACCTTTGTACCTACGTGGTCGTAAGACACACATACTACCATTTTCTACCCGTCGACGTATAATATGAATCCGGGAAACCGTGTTACGTCATACAATATCGAGCGAGATGGCTCAGGCGGTAACGTCTGTAGCCCGCATTCGGCGGGTCGTGGGTTCGATTCTCGTGACCGACCTTCCTGATCCATGATTTTTCCGGGGTTTCCCTGGTTCGCTAGGCGAATCCTGGGAAGGTTCATTACATCCCCCATATTTCCTGTCCCTCCATTCCACCTGTATTCTCATTTCATTCACTTTTCATCTGTTGGTCTGTTTCAGGGTTGATGTGTCGGCGGAGTCTCGGCGTTAGCCTAGCAAGGGAAAAGGTTCTCCATGTAACCTTTGTCATCCTTGGGTGGTCTCCGAATTCTGAGCCCCCAGGGGATGTGTAAGCCCGATGCGGGTGGGGAGGGGAGCCGGTTGCACCAGCTGCCATCCGGGGAGACTCAATCTGAAAAGGTAGCTCTGTCGTAGTTCCTGGTTCGGCCGCCCTCTGTCTCCTCTCACCTCACCCCTCTCCCGGGGGAACCCTGTCAGGGGCTTCAGGCACAAAAGATCTTGCAGGTCGAACTGCTGAATTCCCCTCCACGGTTAGTTCTATACCTACGTCATACAACTGTAACGCCCCACACAAATTTGCGTTGACTGACCGATCTAAATCATCAGAAGAAAATATTGAGAGAATTAAAAAAGCAATTGAAAGTGTTACTTCAAGCCGCGTGATAGTATACACTAGACTAAAGCTGACTTAATTTTTAAATTCTAACTTATTAGTTATCTTTGTACATACTGCAAATTTATTTATGATCTAGAAAATATTTACTCAGATTTTTGGGAAGAATGCTAACTAAAGAAATAAAAGCAACAACAGGGAAGATCAACCACAAACCTACAGATTATTGCAGAAGCTTATTGTAACACGAAAGACATGCCTTAAAAATGAAAACATTTGCCTTTAGTTGCACATAAGACAGTTTCCATTCAGTTTTGTCCAATTCGAGGTCCGGAATCCCTTTACGAGGCGGCACTTGAGAACTGCTATAGGTATAAAAATCTTTAGGATCAAACGTTGTTCATAAAAGAGAAACAGTATCTACTAAATCTCCTGATGTATCCCTGGTACTAAATCATTTGGAATTCGCTACAAAAGCTGCTCTGCAAAAGCCCGGCAGAAACACATTAGAGGATACACTTTGTAGGTACAAAAATCAAGGCAAGATAAGAACACCACAGATCAATGAAGAGACATTTAAAGGTACTGGTGAATCAGCCGGGCTTTTGCAGATTACTCTTTACGTCAACCGAGCGGATTGGCTCAGGCGGTATCGTCTGAGGCCCGCATTCGGGAAATCCCGGGTTCTGTCCCCGGGATCGCCCACTCTGACTTATGGGTTTTTTCAGGGTTTTTCCGGGTCGTCAGGTGAGTGCTGGAGTGGTTTCTTTCATCCCCCGAATTTCCTATCCTTCCAATTAGTTCCATTTATCCTTTCATTCATCCTTCACCCCGTTTGGTTTATTTCAGGGTTGGATGTGTAGGCGATGGTGTTTCGGTGCAGAGTGGCAGGAAAAAAAGGATGCTCTCTGTGAACTTTCTCCGTCCCTCGAACTTCGGCTGGTTACACGGGTATAAGGACCGCCCCTTGGGGGGGGGCGTTGGACCCTGTGTGGGGCGGAGTCCCCGGTCTACCTGTCCAACTGCCTGGGCGTCTATAGTGTATTTGCTTTAAGTTGAAACATGGAAAGCAGAAAGAGATAGCACTATACTCCACACGACAGTTGAAAATCCTTAACTGCCTAATCTCAAAACCTTTAGTATTGAAATTTACTATTTAAAATCTGGGTTAGGTTGAAACATGAAATTTAGAAGAGAACAACCAACACCCGTTTGTAACAATACGAAAGCCAGCGAAGTAACAACGGCAGAAGATATGTATCAGGATATTCTCCATATTTTACTGGCAAAAGTGCAACTGGCAACAAGTGCAGCTTTACTGAGAGCCTAGACAGTGAAGGGTGACTGTGGCAGGGATTCTCAGCACTCGGACCGTCATTAGTGCAAGTCCCCCCTCTCCTAGACCGATCAGGTAGCATCAAAATGGTCGTTTCAACTTAAACCTCACGTACTGCACATCTAGAAACTGTAGGGAACCTGTCATTGCTGTGTCGTCACTCCTGGTTTTGACATTCCGGTGTCTCCCTTCACGTCATTCCTCCCTCCCGCGGCGCCCCCCTCGTGGGGCGTCGGTACAATAGCCTTGTTCCTTGATCGGTGCCGAATCCTCTCCGCTTGACAATCCAATCAAGTTCCTTGCGACAAGGGAATGTTTTAATTTCCCAATCGCAGTACAGTGGTTGTAGTTGCTATAACTAAAGAGATTTTCTTAGCAGTTATGTATTTTATATTTTCATTAGTCTCTAGACTGTTCCAATTTGATAGGCGTGATCTTTTACTAGTTCCCAAGCTCGCGGATTCAAACCGGGCGGAGGCCGATGGATTTTTTCAGGCGTAAAAATTCTTAGCATGGCTTCCTTCGGAAGGGAAGTGAAGGCGGTGGTCCCGTGTCGTAGATTTACGGCACGTAAAAGAACCTCAAGACTGATAAAGGGGCCTCTGAGTAAAATTACTCTTCTTTCACACCCAGTATAGAATGGGACGCTAAGGACCACAGTAGTTAAAGAGTGTCCATAAATAAAACTCAATTTAATTTAATTTTGTGATCGTTTACAATTCTTAATAATTTTAATTTATTTTAACTGATCTGCTTCAGCGATCCGTACTTGGGTCGAATTTAAATACCATTTAAAGGCCTTTAATGACTGTTTTACAGTGCAAAAATCGTGCTGTCTGCCTGCATCTTCCGCAAGCTAGGGATCATGATCCCGCTTCTGTTTCTTTTCACTCTTTCTATTTCCGTCTTTCTTCACTAGTTCTTTCGGTCAAACACGACTGCTTCAGTTATCCGACTGAACCAGCAGCTGACCCCTTATATAGATGCCGGATTTTATTTTCCTTTGAAAACCTCACGTTTCCATTGTAGTTTATTCCCACAACCGATTCTGGAAATAATTGAAATGGCTGTCCTTTTTCCGATCACTTCATAATCCATAGTCCCAAATATTTGGACAAAATCCTCGTTAAAGATAGGGTTTTAAATTGCGTAATCCGCCGTAATGAAACAAACGAAGATGAATTCTTGGAACCGATGCAGTGAAATTGCCTGTTGTTCTTCGACTTGAAACTGAAATGTTACTACCTAACACGTGTGGAACTTGTCATTGGTGATAAAAGGAATTTCAACGGGCGACAATACATCTCATTTAGTGACAGCACTTCAAGACAGCATTCCTCAGACCAGCAAAAATTTCGGAGAAGCAAAGGGAGTCTATGTGCGTATTATATCGCGTTACTAATGATTTGTACCGATTATAGCCAAGCGTGATGGTGCGTTTAACAATGCATTAAACCGTTTGCTACAATATGGGAGGTAGAATTAATTGCTCTTCCACACAAGCCGTGTGTGGGACAAGGTTGGAAAGGTGGAAGCAGACGGCTAAAAAATTTAATGCCATCGCCGGAATTTGAAACACGGATCTCCGGTTTCCGTCCAGTTGCTCTAACCACTGAGCTATGGCAACATGCCGGTGAGACATTAAATTCCCCGAAATTAAATTTAATGACGTACCGGCAACAGTTTACTAACCTTAATCGCATCATTGGAGGGACAACTTCCATTATTCTTTATAGCGATGTCAGTTATTTCTCTTAGTGCCAAGTACTTAATTAATGTAGATTATAGCTTATTTCTAACTGCCTACACGCAACATTTGTGTGTTTTCGCATCCGTTGCGATGACGTAATTCAAGTTAGCGTAAAGACCCCAAAAAGTTTCGCTTGCTTAAATCGTGCTATTACCTTTGGAAGTGTTCAGACGTATTCGCTTTTCTTAGTTTTCATTTGTTACAGTCTGCTGTTCAATACATTTGAAGATATTTCTAAATCTACTTAAATCATGGAGGATTTATTAACCATTGCTTTATTGGATAATTGTAATGGTTTTGAAGATATTATACTACCTGTTTTAGCAAACCAGAGAAAAGTTCCGACATCAAGATCGTTGCAATTTCCACGTTTTAACTAAATGATTTCTCACCTGATAAAATTGCTTGCGAAAACAGTTGAGTGAATAATCATTGTTTACTTAACGTTTTGTTCGTGTTTCATTTAATAATATACACTGCCGTTTGTGAAAATTGCAACACCAAGAAAGAATTTCCTGAATAACTCCAAACTTGGTGGAAGTGTAGAAGAGTGTACAAGCAATAAGTGATTAGGTTTGCAGAGAGATGGGGTACACGTAGGCCGATCAGAGCCTTCTCGTGTCGGTCCTACAAGGTCAGTGTTGCGCCCAGTGTAGTCAGTGCAGAGCTGTCAAACAGGGTGGAAACAATAAAGTGAGTGCCAATATGCCTCGTCGACGTCAAAGGGAGCCATATCGGCATGTGAGTGAGTTCAAACGGGGAAGAATGATCGATCTCCGGGAAGCGGGTTTGTCATCCGTGACATTTCGGCTCGTACAGGACATGCTGCTACGACAGAGATGCGTGAGTGGAAGCAGTGGATAGATGAAGGTCGTACGCAGTGAAGAGCGGGTACTGGACCACGGAACATGACCACAGCACGGGATGACCTTCATCTTGTCCGCATGGCCATAACGGACCGTACAGCTTCATCCACAATGTTGGCTCGACGCTGGAACACTGCAACAGGTGTGAACTCGTCTGTATCAACGGCTCGTCGCCGTCTGCTGCAGGTTGGACTGATTGTGTGCATGCCATTACGTCGGCTTCCATTGTCCAGAAACCACAAGCTCCTCCGACTGCAATGAGCACGTGAACACCGTCACTGGGGTGCTGAGTGGCAAAAGGTAGTCTTTTCGGATGAGACCCGCTTCAACGTGTTCTATAGTGACGGCCGCATACATGTCCGGCGGTACCGTGGTGAGCGCAACCTGGAGGGATGCATTGTTGAGCGGCATAGCGGACAAACACCAGGTGTGATGGTTTGGGGTGACATTAGTTACAACAACCGATCTTGCCTCCTACGAATTGAGGGCGCTTTGAGCAACAACCGGTATCTAACTGTGGTTGTAGAGCCTGAGTTACTCCCCCTGCTTCAGGCATCTCCACAGGCCACATTTCAACAGGACAATGTCCGGCCACATATTGCGAGGAACGTGCAAGCCTACTTCGAAGAGCGACGGGTACCATTGCTTCCCTGGCCTGCACGTTCGCCTGGCATGTCGCCCATCGAACATGTCTGGGATATGGTTGGTCGACACCTGGTGCGTCACGGTCCTCCAGTAACCAGTGTCACGGATTTGTGGGCTCGAATACAAACTGCGTGGAGGGAAATCCCTCAGAAACTTATTCAGAACCTTTTTGATTCAATGCCACGGCGTATAGCAACTCTAATTGCAGCGCATGGAGGCCACACCAAATGCTGAATATTAGGCCTCAAAGGTATTGTAAAAATTTGAAAAGTTTATCATTTGTTACTTGTCATATACCTAACCTGTGGTATTAAATTCATTAAATTCATGCGTTTCCTTCTTGGTGTTGCAATTTTCACAAATGGCAGTGTATAAAGCAATATATTCACTTCATTTAACTGGCTTTGTCTTGCTTTTGCCACAATTGCAACAGGTGCTGCAGATGATCCTTTGCGAAGACAAAAACTTGTGTTTGCTCACAAAGTTCATTGAGAATATCGCTACACCCACAGCCACCTTCGTAAGGATTATTTGCTAACACTTCCCGAAGAAGACATATATCATCACTAATTGTAAATTGTAGTCGGGTAGTAGCCCTAATTGTGAATGTTGATTAATACCCTTGCGTTATTAGCAACGTTATTCTTGCACATATAACCACAACTGCTCGTTCGGTTAAGCGCGTTGTTATACAAGCAGTTAAATGCACTGTCTTCTGATTGGATGTGAAATTAATGTCTTCAGAATAGCGTTTAACGCAGATTTATGATCAGGGTGCGAAAACTCCCTATTAACGTTTTAAAACTCTGGGACTAAGGACTCTATCAAGAATGAAACAGCTGCCGCTTTTGGAAATTAAAATGTGTACATTACTAATTCGGAGTAAGAGCATTTTTCTTGTTGTTTTAAATACAAACATGCCTTTCCTGGACCAATAGTGAAACTGTGAAGATACACAAGTATGAGAGTATATGTAATATACGTGAACAACGGCGAGTAGAAAGAAACGAGGGATTTTATCGGAAAATAATCCAATAATAACATTCTTGGAATCCAATATGAAGCGACTAGCGTGTCGAAAACTACCCACTGAAGTTTTGTGTCGTTTTCAGATAAATGCCTCAAATTCAGAAAAAAAATTTAAAGAGGACGTGTCACTGGTAGAGGTTAAAGCCATTTTAGCAGAACTCGAAATTAAGTTTGGATGTACGAGATAGTTTGTACAGCAGGTCTACCCTTCTAGAAAAGACGTCATCCCCCTTTTACTACCCCCCAAATTCATGTCTTGCATATAACCAGACTTTGCGGAGACACTGTTCTAACAGAATGGAAACTCCCGATAAGGAGCAAAACAAAAGAGTATGGGTAAACTAGTTAACCCTCCAGCGTCAATGTTATTATAGAGTTTCTTTAAACTTTATAGAAACTATTGTAAATTGGTACACTTTGTTCCATATATATAGCTGTACCCCATTTTTTTCTTCTTTTTGCGTAGTTCTATTCCTCCATTAGAACAAATTGAAGCGAGCTTTGGAATCCACCCCTACTGGGAAGCAAAGAACTTTTGAAAAGTGTCTTGTTTGTTAAAGTCCCAAGGCCGTTTAACAAAATGTACAGAAGACGACAAAAAAAAAAAAAAACGTCAGAAAGTCTTTTTTCCCCTGATTACCGAAGGGGGCTTGGCACTGCTCCAGTGAGGATATTGTATTTATGCCCCATAAGGGGGCGCCCCTTGGGAGGGAGGGAGAAATGAGAGGAGAGCTAGGGCGGTCAGAACCAGTGTGGTGGCACAGCAATGACAGATCCCTACATCTTCCAGATTTAGACGCCCCGACAGTCGGACAGGCACACCGGGGACCCCCGCTCCACAGAGAGGGACCAACATCCCGCTCCGAAGGGGCGTTCCGTATACCCCGGCAACCAGCCGAAAGCCAAAGGACGGAGAAAGTTCCACAGAAAGCATCTTTCTCCTTGCCACGCCGCACCGAAACACCATCACCGATACTTCCAAACCTGAAACATACTTAACTGGGTGAAGGATGAATGAAATGATGAATGGAACGAAAATAGAGGGGCAGGAAATTCGAGGGCAGAAAGAAACCACTTCAGTATTCCCCTGGCGACCCGAAAAAACCCATGAGTCAAAGGTGGTCGCCGGGAATCGAAAATGGGGCTTCCGAATGCGCGTCACACGCGTTATCCTGGCGCCACCTCGCTCGGTTAAGTAGGTTTTAATTTGAATATGTCTTCAAACTTTCGAAATTATACTTGGCTTTCACTACTGCATAAAACAAGTAGATTTTCCATCCTGTAGAAAGATGAAAGCTAACTTTTAAGTTAAAGCTTTGATTTCGGACATTATGAGGTTTAGTTTTACTTAGCAAACGTCGAAAATATCATGACAGATATTCGAAACTGTCAGTCGTAAACAAGTTCATTTTCTGCTTATTGTCATGGATATAGGAGGGTTTAAAATGTCACCAAAGAAGATGGACTCTCGGAATTTACAGTCAGCCAAATGTAAAGGCTGCCTCCTAAGGCAATGTATACTCAATTTATGTACAGTAAGAGGATACAAGGACGAAGGTAGAAATAATAATGAATCCATGAAAGGTAAATTCTTAGGTGGCATTTGGCCTTATTTAACAAATTTAATAAAACTCGAAAAACTGAAGCAGACTATGTAACCTCAGAATTTGACTCTGCGACCACCTGAATGAAATCCCTAAGTGTTAACGCATGATAATAGTCATTGTTAAGTTTATATAATTACTCTGACATCTACCAAAGTCATCAGCAATGCCAGTGTGCCGGAATGTTGTCTCACATCTCCTTTACACGCCACTATATCATAGATAACAAGGTATTTGTTCACGTTCACTAACAAAGGGTGTGTCCTTCACCACGACCGGCTTCGGAACACAAAAGCTGCATAATATACCATGCTGAATCTGAGATATTCAGGCACTGAACCAAGGTTATTACATTTACGTTCGTTACTAAGTTCATCAGTAGTTATTTTATGGTATGCTCATTTACGCAGTTCGGAAAGTAATAATGCACTTTTCATAACTCTAAACAAAAAAGTTAATGTTGATTGCTTTTCTTTCATTTTGAAAATTAATTATGTGGCATGTCTCACCAGCCTATTGAGGCATATTTTGTTCATGAAAGTATTTATATTTACGTGAAAGATGCATTACATAGGGGAACCTAATTCAATAAACTATTCACAATAACTTTATGCCACTGTTGAGATCTACAAAAACCATGCTAATGAATAAGTTTCACTTCATATGTCTTGAGTTTTTAAAATTAAACTAACAAAATGTGAAGTAGAGTGTCAAAAAAATAATATATATTGCACACGGAGCGAGAAGGATCCGGGGTAACGTGTGAGGCTAGCATTCAGGAGGTACTGGGTTTGAGTCCCGTTGGGCCGGCTATCCTGAGCTAGGGATTTTACCTTTCCTAGGTTGGAGGCAAGTACTACAAATTTCCTGTCCATCATTTCATTTCTCAACCTTCATATGTTTCTGGGTTGCAGGACCAGGCGACAGCAATTGGTACGTGGCGGCGGGACGGTGGAGTTTGCGCTGTGCAAAGGATTTCTCCCTGGCGCTTGGATTGGGGGCTGGAACCTCTTCCTGGTGAGTGTACGTTCCTGGTAACCTCCGGGTTGAAGATGGTGCAGGCAGGCTCACGCCGGCGTCAGGACTGATGTTACTCTGGAATTGTTAATGACTCCGTCCATGCTAACGTGCATCGTCGTCTTGATCTGGTCGCCCTTCGAGTCTTCTCTTCATCACTTCCTCTTGTGGTCACGTGAGACACAATGGACAAATGACCTAGGTGCGCTGCAGAGCTCCAGTGACTGCCCTCCCCTCCGTCTGACTTTTCCTAGCCTTTATATTTGCGCAGAAACAGCGCCATGTTCTGCAAGCTGTTTACTGTACTGTATAAGCCATCATGTTACGTATACTGATAGTAGCTGGACGCTTGAGCTAGCGCTACCTTCCGGAAAGCATTGAATTTACCGACATGAGGTTATCGTCTAAGACCGTGGTCAACCGAGCGGGATGGCTCAGGCGGTTTTGCCTGTGGCCCGCATTCCGGAGGTCTTGGGTTCGATTCCCTTGACTGATCCTCCTGATCCATGGGTTTTCGGCGAATGCTGGGATTGATTCTCACATCCTATCCCTCCATTTCATCTCCATTTTCATTTCACTTCATCTTTCATCCTTTGGTCTCTTTCAGGGTTAGAAGTGTCGGCAATGGTGTTTGGTGCAATGTGGTAGGAGAAAAGGATGCTCTTTGTGATTCTCTCCGTCCCTCGGCTTTCGGCTGACTGCCGGGGGTATCTGAACCCTCTTAAGGGGCGTCGGACCCCTCTGTGCGGGGTGGAGTCGGTCTGCCTGTCCGTCTGCCGGGGAGTCTGTATCTGGAAACTTAGAGATCCCTCCATTCCTGTGCCGTCTCTGCTGGTTCCGGCCTCCCGGTGTCTCCTCTCACCTCATCCTTCCTCCCGGGGACGCCCCTTGTGGAGCGTAGGTACAATATTCCCTATGTGGATCAGTGCCGAGTCCCCTTCGTAGCCAATCCAATCCAATCCAAGGTCGAGGTCGAGGTCGAACACGCAATATTCAATATGGAAAGTAGAGCCCAGCCCTTTGTGTCACCAAAGCCGATATTACGGTCCAAGTCAACTTGTTGGAAAGCTCAGATTTTATCCAGTTTAATATTTCAAAATGGATTTTCTTCATATAAAAAAACTCTGGAAAAGAATTTTTTTATGGGCAGTGCTAGTTAAACTGGAACGAAGTCATAAAAACAGAACCAAGGCTAATGTTAAACGAAACACAATCCGCCATACATAACAAGCCAAAGGGCCTGGTGGGCCCCACTCCTAACATTCTCGTGCTGAATATTGACCCCTAATGGGCAGTTCGCCGAACGCTGTATTAAAGCACTGCATCATTTTGTCTTGCTATATTTTCTTATTGGTGTTCATTAAAGTGTTAAGTACATACGTAGTTATAGCCTGCCTCAACCCTAGTTAATTTTCAAAGTCAAAACTAACTCAACATACAAAAGGTATGAATTATTACATAAATAACCTCATATTATCTAATGGTAAACTAAAACACATATTTTAAAATTATTTCTCTCTACTGACTCTATTGACCATCTTCACTTCGTTTTTACCTTCAATGAAATCCTCCATAATTTAGACAACTGGGTTTTATATTAAAAAGATATTTCTTAATAAACTTCTTTACTCCGCACTACCATTACCTGTTTATTAAACTTGCCCGCCATTCATACGTTCTTTGTACTGTCAGATAATAATATGTTTCATCTTCCTTCTCCCCATAGATAGGACACCTCCCCGGGATAACATTCCCTCTCGTGCCATTTAATTTCTTAACATCTAGTTGAAGCCAGTCTAACTCGTCTCTTTCATTTTTCTTAGAAATTAAAATATAATTTTCCATGTCTGGGATATCTTTTAAGTACTTTTAGTATGTCAATGAGCTTTTCTTTCTAAACTAGTAAAATAAAATTTCCGTATAATTATCTTCCATTCTTTATCTCACTTCCCTCAAAAATGCTCTTCTAAAATCGTGAATTTTAATCCAGAAGTCTCCTAACCCAGTTTTAAACAACTACTCCCTAATTTTCTCTAACCAGGTATTATGTCCAGTTCATAAAACCCAAATGTTCTTTATATCTCGACCCTTGTACTTCCTGTGGCTTACACTGCCACCGCATTTGTGGCAATTTGACGACTCATTTCCTCTTCACTCCTGCTATTAAGGTCCCTTAGATCCTATTTAGACTCATCCGCTCGCCGACCATTAACCCAAAGACGTCAGTTACGTACACTCACCCTCTGATCTCGCCTTCTTCGTTCTTTACACCAGTTGTCTCAAGGTTCTCTGTTCGAAGGATAGATCTCTGTTAATGAATAAGTTTGTCCCTTTTAATTTCGTATGTGTTTTCAGTGCCACGATTTGTTACAACTCTAAACATTATAAACCTTTTTCCCCTATTCCTGCCAACTCCGAAAACTATAGCGATTTCCCATCCATTCAGTACCATCTTCAAAATCCCTCTCACTTCCTTTGTGACCATACGTGTTTTCTTTCCTCCACTCTTGGTACTAAAAAGTTAATCCTCAAGCCCACATAAATAAGATAGAGGTGGAAGATCATCCAAGAGATACCGGGAAACGATATCGTCAGCAGCATGCTTCCCCAGCCGGATCTTTGGCTGCTACCTGTCGTTGCTCCTCAAGAGTACTACAATGTCGACTGGGCACCGGTCCTATACTTAAGCAGAAAAATCTTCACCCGCATAGGTGGCCTCGAACCCATGCTCATTCCGTGGCTGTGAACCGGAGCACTACGCTCCAATGCACCAAACCACGGCGCAGGACACTCCTGATATTACCAAATTGAATTTCCGATATTCTTCTTCCAGACTATTTCAATTTTAATTCCTTCTTTAATTCTTCACCCTACATTAATTGTATTTTCCAGTCTTTCTTCCAACCCTCGATTTTATTCAAGTCTCTCCCAAAACAGCGTGATCACCATTGTATCCAGGTTCAATCTCAACTCCTGCATCAAGTAGTAATGTATCGAATACACAACACCCATAGGGAAATACTATGACTGGGAATGAGACGATGCCATCGGCGCCTTCACCAGATGTGACGTAAAGGTCACTTCCCATAACAGTGCCTTTGCTGGATGACGAGGACGGGGACGTAGCTCAGGGATGACATTGAGGGGGTTATAGATTGCGGGTAGCTGGAAGGATGACACTATTAGCAGACGTGTAATTATGCTTCCAAGAGAAACTTTAATCTTTATAATAACTAAACCTAAACTACATTGCATGAGGGAGAGAATTACCTTGAGTTTTTACCTATTAGGCGGAAGAAGTCTGGCGTTCTTCGTGTTTAGGGTCTACGGCGAAATTGTAAGTTAGTACAAAATAAATTTAAGAAACTGACTGGCATGATTCCTGTTAGACATGTGATCGAACGAACGCGCGCCGTCAAAAAACTTAAATAACCGACGAGAATGTTGCCCAGTGCCCAGCTACTACTGAAGTATGCACATGTCTGCATGAAATGTATTATCCATCCATGTGTTGGACATGAGCTGATCCTTCCCCTAAAAATCATACCATTAAACCCCTGCTTACATAGGCATCCGGGAAAAGACTCGCAGGAATTGTAAAGCCAATTTCCTGGATGTATTTACACAAATTTTGTGCCGAATATCTCGAACTTAAATTGTATTTAACACATTCTTTTAAAATGGAACTATAACGGTCACAACATTCACTACCTCTCTATGCCTTTCGGGCATAAAAATCCTTAGCATTACTTCCTTCGGGAGAGAAGTAAAGTCGGAGGTCCCGTGTCGTAGATTTACGGCACGTAAAAGAACCTCAAGCCTGTTAGAGACCTCTGAGCAAAATTTCCGGTCTTTCACGTTCAGTATACAGAGTGGACCATTTAAGTTGACACTGTAAAATATCTCAACAACTAAGCGTTGTAGAAGGAAATGCCTTTCATAAAAGCTGCTTGATATTATGATTATTCGTGTTTTATTTGCAGGACGTTGTGATGGTCATTTTCATAACAAATAAAATGTATATCTCGAATTTTCTGGGAATATCTCCAAAAGTATTCTTCATTGTGAACTACTTTTGCATAACTGGTAAACGATAAGAGATAGACAAAATGTTAATACACAAAAAATGTAGATCGCGTTAAAATACACAATTTATGTCATATACATTTTTGTTGTTGAGTGAACCATTTTCGAGATATTGCTGGTTATTCCCTTAAATTTTCCAATACTTATAATTTTTCTCAAATGAGAATTCGTTATTCATTTTTTTCTTGTCCTGGTAATGCAAAGAGAATGGAATACTCCACATAGCAACCAGCTCTTAATATATTTGACTATCGCTTAAAGCCTACCAATTCCCCTTGCATCTACAAGTTAGAAATAGGATTAAAATCTCGATATCTCGATTAACATGAAGCAAATGGAGAATAAGCGTTTGTAAAAATAGTTTGTACAAGAGTAGAGAAAGTCATGTGAGTGTAACACATCAGATATTTTTTTTTATTTATCGACGCTCTTTAACTGTTGTGGTCCTTAGCGTCCCATTCTATATTGGGCGTGAAAGACCGATAACTTTGCTCAGAGCCTTCTTTATCAGACTTGAGGTTCTTTTACGTGCCGTAAATCTACAAAACGGGACCACCGGCTTTACTTCCCTTCCGAAGGAAGCTATGCTAAGGATTTTTACGCCCGAAAAAAATCCATCGCCCTCCGCTGGGTTTGAACCCCCGAGCTCGGGAACTAGAGGCTAGCATGGTAACCACTACACCACGGAGGGCGACTTGGACCATCCATGGATGGTCATTTGAGGGTCAAGTTACGTTTTGTAATTGGGAACCAACGTTTTTTTTCTTGGCTTCCTTATTCCTCATCGCAAAATAAACCATTTTGTCAAGGAAATGCAACATACAAAATGTAGGTTCCTATTTAAAAAAGTTAAAGTGACCCTAAAATGACCATCATAAGGTCCTCTAAACAAAACACGACTAATGGCATTTACTTCCTGCATAATATCAAGCGGCTTTTATGTAAGACATTTCTTTCTACAACGCTTTGTTTTGGAGATATTGTACAGTTTCAACTTAAATGGTCCACCCTGTTTAACGGGATGCTAAGGACCATCGTAGTTAAAGAGCGTCCAGAAATAAAACTCAGTTAATTCTCTATGCTGAATGATTTTCTTAAACAGATACTTGCTAAATAAGCCAATTCGTCCTCTATAAATCTCATTGTTACTTATGCCGTTTTTCAACTTGTTCCTGCAGCTCCCATGAAACACTATTTCTCTCTCCTCCACTGCTAGCTCAGCACTCCGCCTTGCTATATTATGTCCGGTGGTTTCTACAAAATTACCTCTCTTAAGGATGAAGCACACTGCACCGATCTACTTCAGTTCTCTCTATACCCGTCCGTGTCAATCTGTCAGCCAGATAGTCGCACTTAGCCTCCACTCATTCAGATCTTGTTAGTCTCAGTCGGTCTGTCAAGTCAGTGAACACGGCCACAGAACCCATAAAGTGGTTAGGCATTGTGCTGTTAAGGCTACCTCACAATAACTGGAGTACGGTTACCAAAACGGGAAGCAATGCAGCATACAAGATTTTAGTTCACAACAGCCCCATAGCTCAGTCGGTAGATCACCTGCCTGTTGTCCTAGGGGTCCCGGGTTCGATTCCCGGCTAGGGTGGGAATTTTTCTCTAGTCAAGATTATTCCCTATCCTTCCAAGAGTCTGAAAGTATAAATGAGAGATCTAGTGATTAAAAACCAAAGTGCAAGAGACCCAAAAACAAGAGAGTACGAGTTAACACCATTGCCAATAGCAATAAGTTCCAAAGGAAAGGCCGCAGATAAGACCAATGTAGTTAAAGACTTGACTCCAAAAAAAAAAAAAAAAAAAAAAAAAACCGCCCGGCAACGGGAATGCATATCGATCACAAAGTGGAAAGTCGATTTTGTGCATTGGGATTTCATTTGTTTTTAACTATCGATGATATTTTTCACCTGCTTCCAATTCAGCCAACATAATGCGGGTTGCCAACGTAAAAATTCTATACAATAAATATTATCTAAATGCCTGGTCCATTACATTTCCGATTCCTCTAGTGGCACTAAGCTTTCATTACTTTATTTAATAGCGTACATTAAAGTTGTTTATTTTTATTTGTTAATTTCTACCGGTTTTTTGCTGTTCTTTGTACTTTTTACTACTGTTTTTGAGGCAATAGCCAGTTTTGTGTTGCATATAGGCAAACTAGAGATGATCCCTTCACTAGAAAAACTAACATTCAATGGATCTACCGGTGTCAAGATCTGAGATTAGGTTTATATATATATATATTTCATATTAATCTGTTCAGCTCTTTTACCTAACTACACTGACACAAAAAGCAATTTTCAAAATGGGATTTCTCAGCTTTGGGCTGTCTTATTCTACAGGTTACCACAACTTACTTATCAAAAATTTAAGAGTTCCAGAAAAAGAATTTGTTGTAGTTTTTGTTAGATGTGTAGGCCTTAGAAAAAATCTGTACTAAAAGCTTCACCAGTAACAACTCTACATTATTCTAATTTGACGGTTTGATTTCCGGTTTGAATAAATTCTACAGTTGAATTAGTTATAGGTGTTTGATGATAAATCTCTCACCGGATCAAGTATAAACGGTTTTGCTAAAGATTTTACTAAATAGTTTAAACTGAATAACATAATTACGAATATTGAAATTCTAACATTGCGTTACGTTTCTTACCAAACTAGAGCTGCAACGGGAATGTATTTTCAACAAGAAGACCAGCCATATACACTTTAAAAATCTTGGAGTTTCTCAGACTTGACAATGTTGAATTTACTTAATTGTTTCAGAGTATGAATATCATCATATAATATTATATAAATAGTAAATCCAATTTGTTTGGCGAAAAACGATCATATATGTGAGCATCTCAATATAAGGACAGGTCTGCACAACATTTTGCTCTCTCAACCTCCTGTATTACAACTGAATTTCTTTCAGCTTCTAGTAGTCTGTTAATGATAAATTAGAAATCAAATCAAGCACTCGGGCCAAAGAAAGGTGAAATATATTCATATCTTAAGGGGTGTGTCTACATAAACTGAATCAGATTGTATATTAACATTTTCCTTTTTCTTTGAGCACTAGATTTTTTGTAAACACAATTGTTTGTGTTGGGTATTTGTCACGTCATTACTTTGCAGTGCGTTTCAGGATAAAAGTACACTTAAGGCTATGGGTGGTTCAAAAGAAGCTGAATCTACTTTTGCTGTGCAACGTTTTTGATAAATCAACACATTTCATACAATTCGTCATTGAAATTTCCACAGAATCTTAATTTTCGTGGCACCTACGTCTAACAACGTCGGATATTGGCTCTCTTCATTTGTCCCCTCCATAATCCAAGTCGCGCTGCCCGAACGCGGGGAAGGGCTTATGGTAGATATGAATAGTAGGAGGTTGCACTGAGCTAAAACAAGGTGAGACCGGCAAAAAATAGTCAACTTTAAAATGTATCCCCAGTCGATAATACTTAGAAATTATGTATGCAGAAGTAACATGACGAGCCGTAGAGGCATCTAGAGTTGATGTGGTTAAAATTTCTAGCAGAAACTTTCCAGATCGTGTCAAAACATAAGAGGAAAGGGTTTCTTTATATCGGGAGAGAGGATTGCTTTCACCACCCAGTTATTCTTAATGCAATAAAGGTATTCCACAGCTAAGATGGTAATTTATGGAAACAAATAATACGAGCAATAAATTGCATGTTTGCAACTTCCCAAGATTTGTTTTACGAACATACAAGAAATATTTTGTCTTCAACATCTATACCACTCTACTTATATAATTATAATGAATAAAGGGGATCATTAAACTATTAAAAACATGTTAAAGGTTTAAGCGTTCACCCGTGTAGGCTGGATAAAGCAGGGAGCATGTTGCCCCTGTTTCGTTCAGTTCAGTCGACTTTGGACTGCCTGTTAACATGAAACTATAATTAGCTACATATTGCTTCAGTCTCACACCCTTAGACGCTTCTCTCCCACCATACCTTCAGTCAAACTTGCCATCACTAATAAAGTTGACGGAAAACGGAAGGTAAATTGACGTACGAACCCCTTTGTTACTGAAGTGAGGTGTTTGAGGGCTCTAGGGCAATCAATGAGAATATACTTATTGAAGGAGTAAACGATATCCTCTTCTTTACGACAAGAGTGATAAGAATTGTCACTGTCTGACAAGGAATACATGGGTTTCGGCCAGCCATGCAATTAATTTTCTTTGTATCAGGTGGTTATAATTAAAATGACGCTATTCATAGTGGCCCAGAATGGACTGCATTGAATGTCTGGCAATTATATTCGGTAGATATGCTAATAAGAGAATGCGGAGGCGATTTACACCATAAAACATTCGTTCTAATTTTCGTAACCAGGAAAAAATTTGGTAGTGTAAATGTGGTGTCCATATAATATATAGACTCTGTAAGTGGTGACGTCATTCGTTGCTAGGAAGCCATATTCTATCTTAGATAAGAGGTTTGCTAGGGAGCTTTACTGCTATGGCTTGTACATGCTTGCAAGATCCCCTTAATCCATGTGATTTCTGGCTGTCGGGATATCTGAAAGATTGCGGCACTCTGAAGACCAGCATACGGCGACATGTTGCACAGATTCCACCAAACGTGCTGCAAGTAACTGTTGATCACGTCGTTTTACGGATGCAGCCTGTTGCCGGTGTACATATTGAAAACATTTTGTAAAAACATATTAATAAAGGTTGGGATTGGATTGTGAAGCAAAGGGGATTCGGCACCGATCCAGTGAATGCGGATATTGTGCCGACGTCCCACGGGGCACCCCTGAGAGTGAGGGAGGCATAAGGAAGGAAGACACTGGGCGGCCGGAACCAGGAGTGACGGCACAGCAATAACAGGTCCTTATATTTTCCAGATATAGACGCCCCGACAGTCGGACACGCAGACCGAGGACCCCGTCCCACACAGAGTCCAACGCCCCCAAAAGGGCGGTTCTTATACCCCGGCAACCAGCCGAGGGACGGAGAAAGTGCACAGACAGCAGTTTTCTCTGTCACGCTGCACCGAAACGCCATCGCCGACACTTTCTACCCTGAAATAGACCAAACGGAGTGAAGGATGAATAACACGATTATCGGAAAGAAATGGAAGTACAGAAAATTCGGGGATGAATGAAACCACACCATCATTCGCCCTACGACCTCGGCAAACCCCCCAAAAAATCCATGGGACAGAGTGGGCGTCGCCGGGATCGAACCTTGGACCTCCAGAATGTGGGTCACAGACGTTACGCCTGAGCCACCCGCTCGGTAATAAAGGTAATGTCAACATTACAACTCATCTATATTTCTGTACCTTCTCTGCCTAGGAGTCGTTTATTGCGACTACTGTGCCACATTTTGTCCTGGTGGTGAAAATTAAAACTAGATTTTTTCTAGTGAAAATGGCTTATGCATTCTCTTATATATACTCAGTTTAATTATCGTCCATTCATTAGAGCCCATTCTGAACAGCTCTGAGTAGCGTCAGCCTAATTATAACTGGTATGTATGTTATATCTTGGCTTGCAGTTTTGGGGAACGAACCCAAGTTGACTGAGCACGGTATATAAGCCGCTGACGACCTTGTGACAGAGTAAGAGATTGGTTAATTCCTGACCACTGGGCTACAGACATATGCACTCCCTCAAAGGGATTATTAACCTGGAGATATCTCATTCCATACTATCGGTCCCGCATATTACAAACCTACATACGGTTCAATAATAGATGCTTTTAGGTATGTACAAGATCACACTAAACAACAGTAATGATATTGGTTGAAAGCTGCTTTTATGAGTATGAACGCAATTTTAAGGATGCCCATCTGCGAAAAAGGGCTAAAACTTGCCAAAATCCATAAATATGGATTTTAGTGTTATTAAACATTACGAGTGGAAGAAGCGGAGAGAATGCGGTACTGATGCAGGGAGTTCGAACATTGTACCGTATGCCCCCCATGAGGAGCGCGCTCCCGGGAGGAAGGGATGAGGTGAAAGGAGACACCGGGTGGCTGGAACCAGGAGTGACGGCACAGCAATGACAGGGCCCCTAAAGTTTTCAGATATAAACGCCCCGCAGACGGACCCCGCTCCATATGGGGTCCAAAGCCCCCGCCGGGGGCGGTCGTTATAACCCGGCAACAAGCCGGATGCCGAGAGATGGAGAAGGTTCACAGAGAATATCCTTTTCCCCTGCTACACTGCACCGAAACTCCATCGCCGGCTCTTCCGACCCTCAAACAGTCCAAATGGGGTGAAGGATGAATGAATGATTAATGGAATGACATGGAGGGACAGGAAATTCGGGGGATGTAAGGATCCTTCCCAGTATTTGCCTGGCGACCTGGGGAAACTTCCGAAAAAACCCATGGGTCAGGAAGGTCAGCCACGGGAATCAAACCCACAACCTCGGGCTCAGTAAACATTAATAACTTTCTACTTTAGTTCTATGTAGCTTTAGTTGCAGAGGAGCAGAAAAGACAAACGCAGGCTTTTAAGCACTAAATGCTTTTAAATGAGTTTAAAGTTAGAAACAATGTTATTTTAATTTTATCATTTTTAAACCCTCTTTTCTCGGCTTATCATTTGTTGCCAAATTTTTATTTTCAAATTGTTCCACACGATGTACTTTTCGGTGTAAATCAATGAAATGTTGTATATCTCCTTCTAACAGGTTAAAAAATAAGATAGCAGTTTTTGTTAACATGCTACTATTCACATTGTGTAAATCTTATGCAACCTTTTAACTACAATATGTAACATTTGTTTTCTTCCAAACTACAAACATAATTAAAATTCCATGTCTACAGTTTATTAGTGTACTAATAAAGAGTAAAATTATACAATATAAATGTGTTATTAAAAAGTGTAATTGCATGTGTGGAGCAATTTCTAGCATAATTACAACATAT
Organism: Deroplatys truncata; assembly: GCA_030765065.1. Taxonomy (NCBI): domain Eukaryota; kingdom Metazoa; phylum Arthropoda; class Insecta; order Mantodea; family Mantidae; genus Deroplatys; species Deroplatys truncata. The sequence goes on along the minus strand of CM060990.1, from coordinate 107,338,251 downwards.
TACAAGTATTTCTAGCATAAATAAACGCAGGTTAGTGGGGAACTAGCGAACTAACGTCAGTGAACTTCGTCTTTTAAGTTCCATTTATACCCCGCCTTTAACTACAAGCCTTGTCGGCGGCCTTTCCTTTGGAACATTCCTGCCTATAGGCAATGCTGTTAACTCGTATTCGCTTGTCTATGGGTTTTTAGCAAACTTTAGGCTTTAATCATTAGATCACATACACATTCACGCTTTCATTGATACTTTCACACTCTGATAAGGATAGGGAATAAGCTTGGCTGGAGAAAGTTTCCACCCCAGCCAGGAATCGAACCCGGAACTCCTCGCACAGCAGGCAGACGCTTCGTTCTACGACTCTTGCTTATCAGCAAAGATGATGAGCGGATCGCACTCACTGAGAGGCATTTAGCAGGCTTGCAATAGAGTGTACAGTCCGTGATGATAGAAACAAACAGACCCTTGCAGTAGATTGTGCTGTCCGTGATGATAGACAAAAATAGACCGAAAAGGTCCTAGAATATTTTCCACTTCAGTTATACAGGTTTTATTTTAGAGGGAATAAACTGAGGTAGTATTTTTAACACTTAAATGATTTCAGTCTAATTATATAATATAAAAAATAACAGCCCGCCTTAAAGCAATATGTGTATAATACAATATATAAAATGTATGTAACAGTCACTGTATTGTGTTTATATTATTGTGTACGTGTATAATAATTTTATGTGAATGTATTACGTAATTTAATAATGTAGGAGCTGTGAGAATATAGGTCAAAAGTTGCTAACAATGAGGTAACCTTGAGGCAATAATGAATTGGAACGTTTAATAATGTTACTAGTAATTCTTGGAACAATAATGTAATTTTTAAAACAGTTTATAAATAGCCAATCAACAACCAGAAAAGCTGAAAGTTAAATAAAAGTATTCTATTGGAGTAAAATTAGCCAATCAGACTCGTGAAATAGAAAAAAATTACAAATTTAAGCGGTAAACGGCAGTCGCTAGACGACAACGCTAGACGGCAACGGTCCTGAACAGTTTAATACGTATACAGTGCGAGACGAAAATTCATTACGGCGAGAATATTATAAAGTTTATGTGTTTAAAAGTGCAATTAATAAATAATCTCAAGCTCTCTACATAAGTGAAGTGTTATTTAATCGTGTGAAGGATTAATAAAAGGAGTGACGTAAAAATTATAATTTGTGTAAGCCTACATTCTTCAGCCGCACCACCCCCTGTTAAGAGAAACATGTTTCTACACATTAATACTGACGCAGCCGAGGCAAACATAAATATATATAATATTTAAAGAAACATAAAAATACAAAGTTGATTCCTAAAAGTTGGTGCGAAGGCCACCGGAAAGTAAAGTTGGGGCGAAGGCCACCGGAAAGTGAACATTGGTGCGAAGACCACCGGAAACTGCAAGTACTTCAAGTTTTGGCTCCCCAACAGTAGAACTATAATACAACTCCTTCATATTGATGCCCAAAGCGTGGTGCAAATAACGTAACAATACAATACTCCTAAATAAAACCATTCTTCAAAACACACTTTTTAGACTCACTTAAAATGCATTTGTTTGACCTATACGTATCCGTCCATAGCTAGTTTTTAAATTGTGTTTACACTGAACTTGTCTTAACATTACGTGCTATAAGCAGCAAGCGTGAGAGCACACGGTGTTCCACTGCCATTTTTTCGCTTGCTATTATAAATTTTATTGTTACTATTATTATTATTCTTATAATTATAATCATCCTCTAACTGTAATGGTTATGGTAACTTCACTCATTGAATAGGTGTTCGAAATTTTGCCCCTGTTGATTGATACAACGTTCCAATGTCTCCATGTATACATATGAAATTTTCTGAGAGCGGAAGCGGCAGCAACAGCAGCAGTAGTAGCAATAGGGTTTATAGGGCGCTAATGTGCCAGTTCCTTACTGATATGTGTTTACTTGGAGTTCTTGGAATTGCCCCCTTGAGTAGTTCTGCAACTCTTTTAACGCGCGAAGGTTATCTGCACACGTCAAATACGGCGCGGTTGGATCACCTGGTATGCACTCAAATATTTTAATAGGCTTGTTTATTTACAACATTTCAATAGGATCAATGATTAAGAAATTATGTGAATTTTTCGTTAGTATTCGTGTGCACACGCCATTTACACATATCATTCTGTACCATTCACCGTCGTTTTGTCTGTAATGGGAAACAGCACAGTTCCTGATGGATAAAAAATGCCAGGATCGGTGCATGTTTGGATACATTTAACAACCTTAACTTGTATTTATATATTTATTAACACTGCAAAAAACGCAGCTATATTGCCGTCTTTAGAGCCTCAAATGCTACACAAATTGCACGGAAATAAACAAAAACAAGAGGAGAAGAAGAGCTGCGAAAGAATACCGGACAGAAAACCAGTTAACAGAGAGAAATTAGTAGAAAGACAGAGTAGTAGGTATGTATTGGAGTAGTTACAAATTATTTATGTGCGTACTAAAGCTTTCGTTTTCTCTTTTCAAGAATCATATCTATCAATCCCATTTCTTATTTTACCATCACTTTCTTACCAAAGGATTTTATTTTCTGATATTTAAGTCAGTTCTTGTGCTGTGACTGAAATAATAACTGCAAATAATATCTTCGAAACATCGCAATAAATGAGATGAGGTCCAAAGCTAAACGTGTAGAAATATGGGTTAAAAGATACTACTAAATACTTTGTTTTGTTTTCATTAGGTATTGCTTTTCTTTGAACCTAGGGAATGTAATATCTTCCTAAAGAAGTGAAAAAATAAATGTGTGCCGGGTTTCATAGCACTTTTCAGTCAGGAAATATGTCAAAAGCACATATAAAGTTTGAAATTAATTTTCTCAAAGCTTTGTATATGCGATTAAGGCGTTCTTTCAACTTTTTCGTGTTATTCCACCTTAACTTCTATAAGAATTTCTCCATAAGAACAAAAATGAAACTTTCCTTGCCCAATATGCCCCGTTCCACAAACAAAGATTGTGGTATAACACCCAAAGATACTTTACAGAAGGGTGCCTTGATGTTTCTACACAAAGCGTGTATGCCTCTTGGCCTCCAATCTCAGGCACTCCCCTACTGTTTTTTCTGCATCCTTTTGCGTCCCTTATACGGCGCCTTAGGCATTCGCTTTTCACTCTCCGATATAGAAAATCGTGGTCAGTCACCTCTCAGATTATAAAGCATCACCCTAAGCTATTAGGTGATGTTATCCTTCGTGCTACTTTCATTATTTTACACCTTCCTGTCTACAGTTTAGAAGGTAGTGTATGTGGTCCACCACTTTCATATTAATTCTTGAGATGTATAGAAATGCAACATCCTGAAGTCCGTTTGATCGACACTGTTCGGCTTTCCCATATAAATCCAGGCTTGCTTTAAAAAAAGTCTTTAGCATCAGCAGCTACACCCATCCTGCAAATAATAGATCATCGGCTCTTATTGTAATGCATGCGATGGTAAGATAAAGTTAGGAGGCTCTATAACGTGATATATGGTTAGAATGTAAAAATGGACACTTAAAACCACGAAGGAAATATAAAGTAAAAGTTGCGACAGACAGCTTTCCCCCAATCACTCTTCACTTTCTCCTTGCGCAAAAGTTGCAATAAATCACGCGCTTCAGCAGTCTCTTATCTCTTCCAATCACTCACTAGAGCGTTGAACGCAGGTTTGCTCCTCTCTTTTCTGGTCGCTAACTGGAGTGTCGAACACAGGACTCCTCTCCTCCGGTCGCTCATTGATGTGCCAAATACAGGACTCCTCTCTCTCTCTCTCTCGCCCCACTGACGTGTGCAGAACTCGCTGACTAACACATAACTCGACTTCTTTACTACAACTTGGTGCTGCGACGAACACGCCCCTCTTTAAATCCATAAGAACGTTCAAGAAACTTCTTACGGCGTCGAGGGAAGGTCAGGCCTCGAATATTCGCCATTCTTCTAAATTAGCTTTCCAGGTCTTCCCGAGCCAGGAGAACTTTTCCCTATCTCTCCAACCAATCATACGTCGACTAGCGCTGTAGACCACGTCCGCAGTTCAAGAAGCGGAGCCCAGGCTCGTCATTATGATAAATACAGAATAGAGAACACACGCACTATCCTTACCTTCTGCTGGCTCCCAGCAAGTAGTTAGCTAATGATTTAGAGTGGGAAGTGTGCATTTTTTATTATTATATTTTATTTCTATTTTATCATTATTTTAATTTCTTTTCTGACTTTATGTATTTTAGCTACTTATTTGTAGGTAAATATGTGCAATAATGAATATAAAAATGTTTTGAAACAATTGAATGCATATTAAAATTTGCAATACACTTCCTGATTTAGTGGACCAGATACTAGGAGGACATATTTCAGATTTTATTTTATTTTTTTGTTCACATAAACACGTTCTCTTCGGCTGCATAGGCATGTACACATTCCCAGCTCATCAGGGAATGCGGGAGCAAATGACTCCAGTTCTTATATATGCATACATTTGTTCTTTTTATTGCCGATTCATCCCATAAATCCGAGGCAAAGTGCTACTCGGGACATTTAGGAATGCGCTGATTTGGTGGCGCTGTCATTGTGCTTACATTGAAAAAGCCCGTACTGCTATGCACAATAAGGATAGTTGCCGATTTGGCTGCAAGTAAACAACGCTGAAAATAATTGCACCGCGTAGTATGCATTAAACTTTATTAACCGTCAAATTTTAGCATTTATCTGGCGAGTGGCAGCACAGTCGCGAAATTCCATCATGAAAACAAGCTTCTATGGTGCATTCATGTGGGTATGAAAGTGGTTCATGTTCAGGTGGGTATAGCAGGCTGCATCATTTCAGTTTTATTTTACGCTTTGTTGCGTCTTTCCTTCTTTTTTCTCCCTTTAACCATCGTATCCAAATAAACTGAAGTTAAAATACAAGTATCTTGAAAAATTATTGATGAACTAACATACCTGAGTCGCACTAGTTTCCATGCATTAGGTTACGTTTTTGCTGTTCATTGCTCTTTCAACTAAACGAGAGGTGCTTAAAACAGCGAGCAAGTGTCAAAGAAATAGAGAAAATAAATTAAAATTAGTGCACAAAACGTTAATTTCACACCTATTTTATGTCTCATAGGTGAGTGAAACCGGAAGCCATGAGTACTTGTGTAGATAGACAAATCCATTGGGTTTCGAAATTACGAGGGCCGCTTTTAAGTAGAACCGTTTTGAACAATTGCTAAATTACTGACCTTGAAACTTGAAGGAAATGCTTATGAAGCTCGTCAGTAGTGAAGCGCCTGTTTTTATGAATCCTCTCATCAACCTTTGTGACAACTCTTCACTGATGATGAGGCAGTATTTTTAACACCTAAAAATTTTCAGTCAAATTATATAATATGTAAATTCAATAACAGCCCACCTTGAAGCAAGGTGTATGTAATAATTTGTAAAATGTATGTAACAGTCATTGCATATGCTTATATTATTGTATCCATGTGTAATAATGTTATGTGAATATATTACGTAATTTAATAATGTAGGAGCTGTGAGAATAATAACTTAAACGTTGCTAACAATGAGGTAACAATGAGGTAACCTTGAGGCAATAATGAGTTTGAGAGTTTAAATGTTACTTGTGATTCTTGGAAGCATTAATGTAATTTTAGTGACAGTTTATAAAAATAGCCAATTAACAACCAGAAATAGCTTTAGTTAAATGCAGGTATTCTATTGGAGTAGGATTAGCCAATCACAGACTTGAAATACAGAAATTTACAAGTTTAGACGGTTGATTGTAATCGGATGCTTGTGCGTCCTCGAGAGATTTAATACGTATTCGTGTGAAACGAAAAATAGTATATGTGTTAAAAAGTGCAAGTATTAAATAAAAGAATCTCACAGCTCTCGATATCAGTGATGTGCTATTTAATTTGTGTCAAGGATTAATAAAAAGGAGTTAATTAAAACTTAAAAACCGTGTCAGCCTACATTCTTGCCGCATCACGCCCTGCCAAGACTTCCATGTCTGTAACAAATACTGACGCAGCCGAGGCAAACATAAATATTTAATACTTAAAGAAACAGCCAAATTACAAAGTTAATATTTTTAAACTTGGGGCAAAGGACACCTAAAAATACATTTTTGGGGCGAAGGCTACTGGAAACTGGGTACCATACGTGCGGTTGCAACAAATACAAGTTTGGCTCCCCAACAGTTGAACTACAATACAACTACATCTCAAATGGCTTTTCCATACGTGGAGCTAAATAAGTAAACAACTCCAACAAAATATGTTCTTCAATGACAGTAGGCCGTCCAGATCGATCCTCATCACGCATGTTCGTCCTTCCTTCATCGAACAGTCTGCACCACTTATGCACATTTCCATCATTCATCACACCTTCCCCATACACTGCAATTGTTACTGGCAAACTTCAATACAAAAAAATATGTGCAAGATGGACTGGTGGCAGGGTTCTGTGATGACGGTATCCAAAAGCTGGTGCCACGTCTGAACAAGTGTTTAGACATTAATGGTGGCTTTTTAAAAAATAAAATAATGCTCATATTTTCATTTTCTATAAAAGTTATGTTCATAAATAAGTTATTTCGTGTGCTATAACAAAACGGTTCTTACTTAAAAGGCGATCTTCGCACTTGGCTTATCAGTACCACTCTTGCTTTATGCAAATTGGTAACTGTGTAGCTTCAGAGATGTAGGGTCTGCAATATACTCTTCATAATGTGCTTGTGCTGATTCTTATTAGCTTGGTTGACATTTTAAAAGTTACCTAGTTTTCGACTTTGCATTTAAAAGCACTTTTAAGACTACATCTGTCTTCTAGGACGTCTATGCAAGCATGTAGCTCTGTCAATCCTGGACGAGAGCTTGTACCGTCCTCTTTAAGTTGACTAAAACTATGGATTGGATTAAACCGAATTATTAGGCACTAGTGAACCATTTTGTATATTTTTGCAGACAAGGAGGATTACAAGTCACATTCCATAGGATTTGTATATAAAAAAATTGATCAGAGGACAAAGTTAAAAACAAATACTGTAAAGTAATATCTAAAACGGACATTCCTAGACGTTATTCATATTTTGTGGATGTTTCTGTAGCTATTTTAGAATTAAGCATCGCTCTGGTCCTTCACATTGTTTAAAGTAAATTTTAAGTTTAATCCATTTTGGAGATACATCACGCCCTTTGTAGTTGTTACTTACAAGATGAATTCTATATAACGGACATTTTTAGATAATCTTATCCATTGAAATCACCAACGACAACGGCTTTGACTTAGTAATCGGACCTAAGCCATGGTAGTAGTGGTTTGATCCCTGACACTGTTAGCTCCGCAGGAATCCATATATCACAATACCGCTATTCAGATGTCACCAGCGAGGGGCTCGAAGGGGTTGACGTCTAGTGCCATTATTGACTTTTTGTTTGTTTTATTGCAGTTTCCTGTTTATTCTGTTGTAATGTCTTCATATTTTCAAACACAGATGCATAGCACGAATGGTGTTGATCGATTTAAAATAAATAAATACCAAGGTAAAGATTCCTGATACCGTAAGGGATATCCAAAGGTGTCTCAAATGAGATAACGTACTTGTTGACCGGAAGAAGGAAAAGGATACCACACAGTTGTAGATATCAAAATCCGCTACTGCTACCACTCCTTTATTTGGTTCACGATGACAACGCGTACGGTTTGTGGAACCTTAAATGAACAGCTTGTGAATTATGGAATATTTAATAAATGAACTAAGTATTCAATATTTCAGCACGTATAAGGAATACCCATTCAAATGTTATAAAAATTAAGTAAAATGGAAACCAGAAAGAAGAAGAAATAAGTGAAAAATCAGATTAGACCTGAATGGAAGAAAGGAAAGTTAAAAGATATCTATCGGACTATATTTAATTTCAGCATGCTTTGTCAATATGATATTGTCTCACCTATTATGCATAATTATACATACAGCTTCGCACTCGGGACAAAAACTTTTCTTTTAAAGCAAAACACTTAAAAAGTATCTCGTATAGATAACAAGAAGCGGTGAGGGCAATACTGAAAATCCCAGGCTTGTTTCTATTATTTATGTGTTTTCAAACATTATGGATCAATAATTTATAATCCAGTTTATATGCAGATTAGCACTCTGTCAGACAGTGTTCATTTTGCAGTCTGATTGCGTTAAATGGGGAGATTTTCCTGTCTCTCTGTAACCCCTCTTTTCGCTTTTCTCTGCGTTTTCCCTCTTCCTCCTATCCTCTCACTCTCCCCATCATCGGCTTCTCTCCATCCCTTTCCCTCTCTGTGTACAATGTATGCAACTGAAGTTTTGAAAATAGGCAATGGAAGAACGTAGGTTTTCACGGCCGGTGTCACAATTATAACTAATATGATTTTCCGGGCTGTTATGCCGTGGTCTGCTGAAGAAAGAAAGCCTACTGCGCTCTTCCAAAGACCCCCGAGACCCCCTGTCATCGGCCGGTGTTTACCGTATTCCTTGTTCGTGTGGTTCAGTGTACATTGGTACCACACAGCGGAGCGCTAACACCAGACTTAGCGAACACAAAAGAAACTGCCGCCTGGGCCATACAGAAAAATCGGCAGTCGCCGAACATGCCATTGAAGCCGAGGGCGAACACATTATTAGATTTCAGGACACCAACATTCTTTCCTCCATAAAGCATTACCATACCCGGCTACAACGCGAAGCAATAGAGATTTATAAACATCCCAATAATTTCAATAGGAAAGAAGAAGCATTGAAACACAACAGTAGCTGGCATCTAGTCATCAAAAACAAGAAAGGTCATACAAAACCGAAAAACACTGCGAGCCAATCAGAAGAGAGCAACAACACAGCCGGCGCCAGCCCCCTCATACCAGCGGGCCAATCAGCAGAGAGCGCCCACACTATAAAGAGAGCGGCACTAACGGCCAACGCATCAGACGCTGCGATACTTTCACCGAGAAGACTTCGTCCGCGCCACTGAAGATGTCCACCGCAGTTGTGGACGAAACGTCTGGGAAATCTTTCTTCAGCAGACCACGGCATAACAGCCCGGAAAATCATATTAGTTATAATAGGCAATGGAACTTAATGAAACTTGATTTTTCTGAAGTGTTAGCAGAAAGGAAACATTAATTTCAGGGTTTTAACAATACATTATAGTCTACCTTCCAATATCAGAGTTATCGGGTTCGATTCCCGGTTGGAGGATGGGAATTTTTCTGTAGCTAGGATTATTAACCATCTTCCCTAGAGTCTGGAAGTATGAGTGAGAGTGTAAACGTGTGTGTGAATTTAGTGTTTATAAATATAAACCTAACGTAAACAAACCAAATATGAACAGAATAGTAAACGAGTGAACATCATTGCCGATGGGCAATTTTTTCAAAGCAAAGCTGCTCAATTAATTTAGATTTTAAAGTCGGGATATAAATGGAACAATAAAGAAAAAATTGAGGCGTTGCACTCACGTCTTTTTCTACTCTTGAACAAACTATTTTTACAAACGCTTACTCTCCGTTTACTTCATGTTAATCGAGATAACATTTACAGAATCTTATAGCTAATTTTCTCATAGGTGCAAGGGAAATATGGTAGGCTTTAAGCGATAGTCAAATCTTTTAAGAGCCGGTTGCTATGTGGAGCATTCCATTCTCTTTGCTGGTGTCCAGAACATAAAAAAAACGAATAACGAATTCCCATTTGAGAAAAAGTATTAAGTATCCGAAAATTCAAAAAAAATAACAAGGAATATCTCGGAAATGGTTCACTCCACAAAAAAAGAGTATGTGACATAAACTGCGTGTTTTAATGAGCTCTACATTTTCTATGAAGAAAAATTTTGTCTATCTCTCACGATTTACCCGTTATGCAAAAGCCATTCAGAATGAAGAGGACTTTTGGGGACATTCCCAGAAAACTCAAAATATACATTTAATTTCTCATGAAAATATCTCAAATATATGATATTTTAATCAAAACCGTTAGAGCCATTTTTGAGAAAATAAAAATTTTCCAAAAACCTTCCATGTAAACGGTAGTCAGGGATGGGGGATTTTCTTCAAAAATTTCGTGACGCATCTTTGAAAGATATTAAATCTAAATACCAAGTTTGGTGTTTATCTGAGTTTTCGTTTTTGAGTTATGCCGTTCACAGGTACAAGGACCTTTTTCTAAAAGAGCGTTTTTGGATAAAGGGGGTCTCAAAACATGTATTTCCGGAAAAATCTCGATATCGAATTTTTGGGTGGAATGCAATACTTCCCCTACCTACTATATGTAGTAGAGAAAGTAAAAATACACTAGATATAGTATTTATCTTTCTTATGCTTGTAATGCGATGTTTCGTAGGTAATGAGCTAATACACACCATAGGCCTATTTTCCAAGTGGAACCCAAGATATGTTACCAAATTTCGTAACAATGAATGGCCATTCTTGGGCGAAAGGTTAAAAAAGACCAAATATATTGACTTCAATGCAGCCTCATTATATACGATACGGTTAATTATTTGCCCAAAATCGAAAACTACCATAAACATATCGAATTATTCGTATAGATTGCGTGTATAAGAAAATTTGAAAATTATAAGAAGATTAACTGTATTACCTAATACATTTCAAACCTCTTTCGAAAATTAAACAAATTTCCAACATTTGGACTTTTATAATATTTTTACTTTAGAAGTATAAACTAAATGACAAATGATAGTGTTTTTTATTACAAGCGTCTTATTTCTGGCCACCTCTTGTACATTTTAAGGCTAATCTGGCATCTCTGCTTCTTCTTACTTTTTTATATTGCTTATAGACATATAAATAATGCCTTACATTTATGAGCCAGCTCCAGAACCTTGTAACACTTGAAAACAAGAGAGGATGTCATAAGAAAGGAGTTGTATAAGGGCACTGTCCATCTTTGCCTTGAAAAGAAGAGAAACTACACTATAAAGTTTAATATTCGGGTAAAAGAATGCTTCAACCCTTCTAGTCCTTATACTTGTCGCCGTATTCTCGATTTACTTAAAACAAACAAAAAAAAGGAAAGAAACAACAAGAAAATGTAAAAAGCTGTAAGCGTACAAACTTTGCTGTAAGATAGAGTGATAAGCATCAACAAAGAAACGAGAAAAGCAAACACAAGTTGCCGAAATGAGATTTCCGACGTCAGTAAACGGCTACAAAATTACAGACAGAATAAGAAATACAGACATAGGGAAGAAACATATATAAAGATAAAAGCAAGACTAACAAGAGGGGAAAAGGGGATGGAGGGATTATTTAAATTGACAGGCGTAAAATGGAATACCCAAAATAATATTAAAGTCCAAGGCGAAAGAAAAATGTAGTAGGGGGTGATTGAGAGCTAGATGGAGCCGGTAACAAAAACAAATAATGCCTGATAGCAGGCATCATCAACTGGCTGATGGTGTAGTTTTGAGATAAGTATACACGGTCGTTCAGCCATGTTGAGCAGGTAGGCGGATAGCGTTCTCTCATAGTGATAGGGTTTGTTGCGCTTAGCAGTTGGAGTTATTTATTATTATTATTTATTTGTTTATTTATGATTATTACAATTTATGAAATATCGATGGAGGAATTTATGATACAAGAAGGACTAGAAGACGTATGAGAGAACATATACCGATAGAGGAAGAAGATGACATAGAAGTTGAGATCAGTAAGAATAATGCAACAACACAGTCAACATTTGGAAAATAGACAATATGCAAATGATATAGTAGAGAATAGTGAAGAGGAGATAAATGTGGATAACGTACTACCGGGATGCCCTAACTCGGTCCCGTTATCTTCGTGAGTAAAATAAGAACAACCCAACTCAGTCCCGTAGTGTATTCTGTCAACAACCTAACTCAGTCCCATAGCAATAGTACGGAACTGTAATAACATTCTGAACATAGTGAAATGTAAAGTGGTGTGGCATTCCTGTTACGAAAAATCGATAATGGCATTGAGCACAAGTAGTTGGTTGTGACCGCTACATTACTGGTAGCTCTTCACAAAAGAACAAGCGTTATTACGGATTACATGTTTTTGCGTCTTTAAAAACCTTTCATTTGATTAGAATTATAATTCTTTAATAATACATAGATTTTCAACTATTTTGTGTGTGGAGTTTACAAAACTGTTACATGCATTCAGTAGAGCAAATGTTTTTATATACCATCTGATTTTGTGGTTAAAATCGGTTTTAGTTAAATATGAAACTATCGCACAATGCCGTTTTGCAGTCACTATAGGTCTTCTAACAGTCGTAAATCTGTTAAAATGAACTAGATTGAGATTAATTCCCTACAGGGCCGAGTTAGGTTGTTTATATTTTGGAAGATGGTCGAGATAGGCTGTTTACATTTTGGAAGACGGGACCGAGTTAGGTTGTTTACATTTTGCAAGACGGGACCGAGTTAGGTTGTTTACATTTTACAAGACGGGACCGAGTTAGGTTGTTTACATTTTGGAAGACGCGACCGAGTTAGGTTGTTTACATTTTGCAAGACGGGACCGAGTTAGGTTGCTTACATTTTACAAGACGGGACCGAGTTAGGTTGTTTACATTTTGCAAGGCGCGACCGAGTTAGGTTGTTTACATTTTACATGAGGGACCGAGTTAGGTTGTTTACATTTTGCAAGGCGCGACAGAGTTAGGTGTTTACATTTTACAAGACGGGACCGAGTTAGGTTGTTTACATTTTGCAAGACGGGACCGAGTTAGGTTGTTTACATTTTGGAAGGCGCGACCGAGTTAGGTTGTTTACATTTTACAAGACGGGACCGAGTTAGGTTGTTTACATTTTACAAGACGGGACCGAGTTAGGTTGTTTACATTTTGCAAGACGGGACCGAGTTAGGTTGTTTACATTTTACAAGACGGGACCGAGTTAGGCTGTTTACATTTTGCAAGACGGGACCGAGTTAGGTTGTGTACATTTTGGAAGGCGGGACCGAGTTAGGTTGTTTACATTTTGGAAGGCGGGACCGGGTTAGGATTCGAAAGTAGAAAATGGGATTGAGATGGGTTTCACCGACTACCGGTTAGATGGAATAGGCAGAGATATTACGGGATTTCAACATCAAGAGAGGAAGCGGCAGAAAGGCGGTGGAGAAGAAGAATAGAAGAAAGACCGAAAGAATAATTTAAGAGTTATATAGTTAAGGTGATGTTAGAGTAGGACATATAGATGTCATCCGTAGTCTAGGGGTACCATGCTAGCCTATAGTTCCCGAGGTCACGGGTTCAAACTCCCGGAGGGCGATGGATTTTTTCGGGCGTATAAAACCTTAACATGGCTTCCTTCGGAAGGGAAATAAAGCCGGTGATCCTGTGTCGTAGATTTACGGCACACAAAAGAACCTCAAGTCTGATAAAGAGGTCTCCGAGAAAAATTTTCAGTGCTTCACGCCCAATATAGAATGGGACGCTAAGAATCATAGTACTTAAAGAGCGTCGATAAATTAAAACGGACATACCTATAAATGAGGGTGATTATGTAAATTATTGAGAACAGTAAGTTAGTTTAGTTAGACTTCGTTGCTAACTTAGAGGTTTTTGTTAAATATAAGGGTTTTTTAGGGCTTTTAGAATTTGATAGAAGTTTGTTAGAATTTGTTGATAAATTGTTTGATATAAATATTTGTGTTATACTTAAATCAGAGTTTCAATTTTGACTGTTTGTTAGTTTGGACTTTTAATGCATGTATTGGTAAGATACTGATTTTCTATTAGCAGTAGGTGAGTTGTTTATTTTAAGGTTCCCTTATTTACCCAGTTTATGATTAATGTGGTTTACTGTTTAATTTACCGCTCATAACCGCAATTACATATAGAACACACACAGACCCATGCCCATGGCGGGATTCGAACCCGCGACCCTCAGCTTGGCGGAGCGCCGAAGCGACCACGGCTACGAGGGCCGGCTGTTAGATAGTTAATAGCATGTATACCATACCTGCAAAACTAAAATTATAAAACTTGTAAATGTTGAGGAATAAAATTGAATAAAATCAGCGGATACTACACCCTGGTACAGATTCTAGATGGTAGGGTTCTAGTGATGCAGATTTTATTTTATTTATTTTTGTTACTTTTTTGTGCTCAGCAGTACGTTGTATTTATAAGCCATGCGCTATAAATAAGGGTAGAAAACAATTTATATAATCATTATCATAATAATCGTCATTAACGATTTGTTAGGAAATATGTCAACAGTTTAAAATCAAAATTCGGTTGTATTGGAATTTTTCGCAAAGAAAACGTTCGTTAAAACAATTTAATGAAAGAGACTATTCGTAACCAAAACAAAAATACTTAATTTCAGGTTGTTGTTATAGTTATAAGTTTTTTCGCATTTTAATAAACTATTTTAATCTGCTGTTGCTAAACTTAAGATTAATTAAAGATGCAGAAAGAATAGACGCGGAATTTTTAGAGGTACAACATCAATCGTTAATCCTTTCGAATGTTTAGGAGACATGTTTTAAAGTAAGTGCCGATAATTTTTTAAAAATAACAGAATATTATTTCCTAAATACTTTATTATCATTCATTACCTCACATCTTACACTACTTCTCCACATAGCCACCGCTGTTATTCAGGCACGGAAAAACAGTTTTTTGTATGTCTTCGTCAAAGAACGATGTCGCCTGTGATGAAATCCAAGTCTGTACTTCTTGTTTCAAAACAGTCCGGATTTGGCACCAAGCGATTTTCATCTGTTTCTGGAAAACATCTAAACGACAATATTTTTGCAACATACCCGTCCGGGATACAAAACGAGAACATTTGAAAAAGGCATAGGTTGTACTTCACAGTCTACGTGCAGACTATGATATAATACGTAAACACGTGAGAAGTAAATTAAAACTCTGTGAATGACACACAGGAGAGAATGAATGACGTAATCTGGCTTTTGACTCAAGGAACTGATATTGCGAAGCTCAAAGCTGGAATGAAAACTGCGGAAACGCCCCGTATATGGAGCAGAATTCCAGACACGTCTGTAAAATTGCTAGACGCAATTTATGGGGCTGTTGTTAGCTCCACAATGGCGTATGGAACAGAAATCTGGGAGTGGAATACAAAAAAGCTGGATCAAGATAAAACAGAGTATGCTGGTGTTGAGGATTAGAGAATTTGGTACATATAGCGAACACAACAGAATTCAAGTTGCGGCGATTAATTATTGTCTTAGTATGGTTCAAGGAACCATCACTTATTTTAACTGCGTTCTATAAGTAATAGATGGGATGGGATGGGATGGGAGGTAACAAGACGTGGGCATCGAAAATCAGAAGGGGCTCGAGAGATTAAGGATGGTAATATTTGATTGGTAGAACAAGGAAATAGTGTGACTGTGTGGAGGAAGGCACAAAATCGACTGAGAAATGTACAGGCTGGCCCATTTAAGTTGAGACTGTACATCTCCAAAACTAAGAATTGTAGAAACAAACGTCTTGAATAAAATTTGCTTGATATTATGGAGGAAAGCAAATGCCATTAGTCGTGTTTTATTTGGAGAACGTTGTGGCGATCATTTTAGGAACAATTTAAATTTACCCTAATTGTAGGTTCTCATTTTAAAAAAAAATTAAATTGACCCTAAAATGACCATCATAACGTCCTTCAAACAAAACACGACTAATGGTAATTACCTTCTCCCTAATATCAAGCAACTTTAATTGAAGAAATTTCCTTCTACAACGCTTAGTTTTGGACTTATTGTACAGTCTCAACATAAATGGTCCACCCTGTATACCAAAGAGACGCTGGCAATGTGATGCGAAGTCTCATTAGGCTTATAATTGGAGCTAAAACAGAATGGAGCATATGAAAGAATATACTTTGTCAAGAGATTGCTTAGCTTAGACTGGTATCATAATGACGCGTTCAAATTCGTTAACAAAGAAGGCATCATGATCTGTCCCTGGTGTGACGAGCAAAATAGCTGGCTCATGCTGGCGTATTGTAGTAAGATAAGGTGGAACATTTGAAGAGTAAGTATATTTTGTCTACCTTGATTGTCAACTTAACAAGGTGGTTACAAGCTTACGGGAGACTTACTATTTAGGAGGAGGATGCAATTGGTACATAAAAATCTTAGTTTCAAATTTCACTACTTTATGACTTACCAATTTAACTCCTTGTGGAGCAATATGCATTTTGGAGTCCTGGTAATAACTAACAATTTTTTGTACAAAGAAGGACTTTAAATCCTGAACTACAGAAGGTTTATTTAAATAAGAAAAGGACAGAAGGGGCAGCCACTCTCGAAGCACAAAACAGGGATAGGAGTACAACAAAATCAGAGTCCATAGTATACCCAAACATACAGAGTGGGTCGCTCACATTCTGTAAATGAAACAAAAGAAAACTTATGATACCAGATAGCTAAGAAAAAAGTTCTGGTCAGCAGATGTCCAATTCCACCGATCAAAGACGAAATTTCTTTAATATACCAGATGGCCCAAACAAGCCGTCCTTTGCAGTTTTATGTTTCCCGCCTATATAGCTGCAAAAGAAGTTTCCGCATCACTGCTGTTCAAAGGGGCAGTGCAGGTACAAAGCGAAAGTTCTCTGAGGTAGTGCTGCTGTCTGCAGGTGTTTACCTGGTGGTTTCGGACTGATAAGTGTCGCGTGGTAGCAGCTCGAACCAAGTCATTCCGACAAAAAGGTAACGTTCACCAATAACCAAAACACGGAGCAGATGTGTTTTGAACATTTTCAGACGCGACATCTGTCTTCTGCGCAAGGTTTTTTTGTTCTTTTTTTTACGTACAGAAATAATATTAAGAATTGATGAATCATTCCAGGCAGAACGTGAGCCTGAGAGGTCCTTACATAATTCGTCCACCAAGGCAGACATGTTTTTGCACATGCTTATTATGAATAATGCACTAATATAATATAGTTCTAACACGTCTTTAAGGGTACATAAATATAATTTTGTTTAACCTTGTTAACTTTGCGGCACCAATTGCTGCCATATAGTTGTATCGATTGTAGATTAACTTCATGGAACTAAATGACTTAACACGCGTGCTCAAGTTTGCGTCAAGCGCCAACCCTGAATTCTTATTAATGTGCGAATTGCTTATTAACTAACCGAGAACAGACCCCCGCACACACATAATTATTCTGACATTCAACCACCAGATTCTGGGTATACGGTGAAATATTTTTGTTTAAAGATAACTTTCTGGAGCCCAGCCGGGTATCGACCCCGGAACACCTCATATAGCGGGCAGTTTCTCTACAGAATGAGCTCTGGGACCAGTAATAGCAGCTGAAGTGTTCGTTTTTAAGCAATGGTCTTTCATTTAGCAGTCTCTCTCCGTCGGTATGGAATCCTCTTTGAGTTCAGCTTAGGCAAACTTTTTGGCATCCGCGTTATCCGGTGTAAACTAACTTCAACTAAGGATGGCTTGTGTGGGCCACCTGGTATATGTATACACCAAACTTTCATACTAAGCCCAAAATGTAGGTATTACTTTTTTCCTTAAAGCAAACGTTAATTCAGGCGATAGGGATTAAACGTGATGCCTCTCTACTCCCCTTACCTTGACGTGATACAACTAGGATTGGAGTGTAAGGGTGGGATGGGGATGATTATTGCAGTACAGGTGGGGTTGAGTTTCGTAACCAAACACTCTTGTATGTATGCATGTACATATATATGTACATATATATGTACTATATATATATGTATCGTTTGTATGATGTACGTACCAATTGGTGTATATGTGTGTGCACTTTTGTCTTTGCTTCTCCACATTGTAGCGTTGTTTGCCTTCTTTTTATTTTCTGTACCACGTACCTAGTAGGTACAGAAGATATTGTATTCCACCCAAACTTCGATAGCAAAATCTCACCGGAAATACATGTTTTGAGGCCCCCTGAATAAAAGAAAGCATTTTTAGAAGAAGCTCCGCGTGTATGTGAACTGAAAGTCAAATAAACACCAGACTTCTTAATTAAATTCATTACCTTCCAAAGATGCGACACGAAGATTTTCAATAAAATACCCTACCCCAAAATATGCCCTTTACATGGAACATTTTTCGAAGCTTTTTATTTTTTAAAAATGATCTGTTACGATTTTGATTAAAATACCATATTTAAATGTATTTACATTACAAATAAATGTATGTCTTGAATGTTCTGGAAATAGCCTGTGAAGCCCACTTCATTTGGGAGAAGTTTTGTATAATCTTGTATAATTGGTAAATTGTATAAGTGATAGGACGAAAACGCACTGCACAAAAAATGCCCATTTAAAACAGACAATTTATTTCAAATAACTTTTTGTGTTATCAACCATTTTCGAGATATCCGTTATTAATGGTTCGAATTCTTCAATACTTTTGTCATTCTTTTCAAGTCCTTTCGATATTCACTTGTTTCTCGCGATTGTATGCAAAGAGTATTGAATTTTAAGGTCAGCAAATAGCGTCCAGTTATGAAACATTTGACTATCGTTATTCCCATTATATCCACTATAACAAAATGTTTAATGCAGGTATTTCCATAAAGTTGTATCTTGATTAAAATGAAGAGAGCAAAATGAACGTTCGTAAGCATAATTTGTATACCCTCTAATAAGCACTAGAGGGTAGAGAAAGCCATGTGAATGTAACTCATCAGATTTTTTAAAATGTTTTATTTTGTTATCCCTTTTTATTGGCTTTAAGTTTTAGTGTAACGAATATACACGATAGAAGGTAATTACGAATGTATCCTGACGATAGCCCAAAACATGTATACCGAGCTGTCATTTAATTAACAATTAGAAATAAAGTCATTAAATATCTGAAGTGAAATTAGGGTAAATAAAAGAACATGATAAATCTTTGAGGTTAATAAATACAAGTTCTTTGGTGGAGGTTAAATGTGTTACACACATAAGAGAAGCGCCATCCTTAGTCATTGTTTTGAGACTTTTTATAGCAGGCTTAAGAAATGCATCTCTACAGTGGAAAAGTTACACTAAACAAGAAACTTTTAAGCTTGATTGAAAGACATTGAAATAAGAAAATTGATATTTCTATGCAGCTAAGTTTAGCAACTGTGCAATTTTTTTTTAATTTAAACATGTTCTTGAAATCAACAATAAGTGATTAATTTTAAATGTGGGTCCCAAATTCGTATTTGAGGTTCCAGGATTTTGGTTTCAGTAACTAGCAAACATCAAAGCCTTTAAATCCATCTCTCCTAGGGGAATACCTGCTGCGTTCGGGGTGATATTCCTGGCGAGAATATTTGCAACGTTCTTGATGTGATGTGGTTTGCGCGAAGTACGCTTAATTATGGAGACGGTTTTAGCAGTAGTGTGAAGAGTATCAAACACGTCGAACATAAAGGCATTTAGCTGCTATGTTAAAAAAATAATAGTTTAAATCTTGAAAGAATATTTCCGTGATTTTATTGCGCTATATTCGATATCCCTACTTGAGTAAGATCTTTGCTGATGGCATGCGAATTCCGTAAAAACTATAAACTAGCTTCAAGTTTGTACCTGCCTGAAGCTAAACATGCCACCTGGCAAATATTGGCCAAGGCCAACTTTAAACATCAAGGAAGCAGTATTAACGTTAAAACTGGGTTCCACATCCCCAACCCTTCTGCATGCCGCACATGGAACGCCTCATACACGCTACCAGCATCAAATTTCGATCAGAAATTAAGTTTCATACAAAATTTAAATTTGAAAAGTTTTCTAAAACATTAGATTTGCGATAAGAAGCGATAGAAAGAGGTAGTATATAATAGAGTGATGTATTTATTGGTTTTAAATATTTTACACGTTTAAACTCATACATTGCACGCGTCAGATAGACCGTAAATGCTTATATAATACACTCTAGTTCATATGTTTTGGTCTATATTCATCACATTGAACCTTAAATTTAATGATATTTTATAAGAATTGGAGTGAAGAAAAAAAAACAGAGAAACTAACTTCAAAAATCGCAGAAAGGAAAGGAAAAAAAAACAGAAGAAGCCACTAACCCCCCCCTCTCATCCTTGTCCCTCTTCCTTATACACTGATCTGGGCTATGCAATCTTTTGTAAAAATGTACCAATCGTTTCCCCCTCCCATCCATCAAGGTCCAACAGGCTTGTAACTCTCTCCTTGAGTTAAAAACAGTTCAGGTAGTAATCACCTGCATATCCATTCACGCGCTACATCGCTCCAGACATATGATATAATATTTTCCCACTAAACCGCGTTTTAGGTAACCAAGTTGTATTAGAAATATTATACCGAGTAGAACCACCTGATAACGTATGGTGGGACAATTTCCTTCCATCCTGTGAACTTAAACATGTAGACTAGTGTATTATACCGGGTGGAAGGGAAGTTATTGCATTAATTTAAACCAGTTACAGATCTGATTATTTGGAACATATTTTGTAACTTCCATTTCTTGCGGAGATAGTTTAGGTGCTGACGGAACATAAAACAGACATTTTGGTAAGTTGCAGGAGTTGCTGACCCATACTAGCGGAGTGTCACTTTCAAAACCAGTTGGAGCACACCATATAAATAGTTTCACTTTCGCTTTCAGAGTGGCGTGTGTCTTATCAGCGTAAAATAAACGTTTCGGGTCTACTGCCTCCTAATAATTGCATCTTAATCTTCCAATGACGCATTTTGTAACCTAAACTCACAATCTACGGATATTTTTATCAACTCGTTCAATATGAAACCTAAATACACTTTGCAATTGATACTGATGTAATGTAATCAACTAAACCATCTTTCTGGCGTGTAAAAACCAAACAAGTACATCATTAGGCCCTCATTGGGTGCTGAAGGAATTTATTGCATTTTACGCTGATCTAGTGTAGGCCCACAACTTGCCAGTTGCACCTGTTATTTCGCCAAAACATTACATCATCCTTTCATCGTGTTTGTTTGGATTAAGGGACGTGTGGAAAACACATTATACGACACAGTGTGAATTGTACTTAGCATTACTTTTTGGAGTTACAGCATATTTAGATTAACAAACCTAAAGATACAAACCGAGTTAACAGTAAAATTGCGGTACTCGATTGCAAATTGTAATAAATGTTTTATATTACCTATCTTAATGTGTTCCCAAAAATTTTGAATTTTCCCCAAAAATCCACCTCCGGGGGCGGCCCTGTATATAAGTGAAAACTGAGCGAAATCCTTCAAAAACTCCATTGTATGTTTACATGTATATTATTAAGAATTAATCATGTAGTTTCATAATACGTATTTGGTGTCTATTACTGGTGATTATAAATAAGTTTACACAAGTTTCTAATCATGCCTACAGACAAGACTACACAGCCGTTTAGAATTTCAGCGCTGTTTTTCTCGCTTTCTGTTCTTTATACTTTTTTACGCGTTCAAAGTGTTCCACACCATGCAATTTTTGTTCAATTTCCATAACATTTTGAGAAGAAACACCCAAAGTTATAAGTGTAAAAATGTTGTGAGTAATTTCTCTTTATCGGTTATTTTTGGCGGAATATTAATCAGAATATCCAATTAATACAATAAAATTAGTGAAAAATATTGTTTCTCTTTACGTTTATAATGTTTTTCCTCAAAAGCTAACATTTTTCTTAAATATTCGTTAAGAGTTAAAATTAGCAATTATATTAATAAACTCTTAATATTTTCATAATGTGCACCACATCTGTTTACTATTAAAATAATGAATTAAGAAATTAATAACTTGAAAACAACTGGATATATTAAAATGAACATTTCTAAACATGCTTTACAAATTTCAAAAACATATGTTCATAAAGGTAGAATTTAGAAATTTCACCTATATGTTCTCTTAACCTCATCTGTTTAATATGCGTGCTGGAAAGTTCTGAATAAATTTCCTCAGCCAGTAGGTATAACACTTCATACCTATAACACTTAATCCGACGAAATCGACAACAGCTGCAGTCAGACGAAAGCGATGCATGATGGGAGAGAACCACTGAAGGTTATCAGTACTACTGGTATGCACTGAATAGGAAAATTCATACGTTACCACATGTGTATGGAAATAACATGTATTTGCCGAAGAATTTACTAAAAAACTCGACACTCAGTATTAGAATGAACAGAACCTCTGGATCGCGTGGTGGAGTTACTGGTTAATTCACAAGTTGTCATGAAATGGGCGAGAGAATTAATAGAAAACAGGTGAGTATTTATTAAGCAATATTATCATACTTACGGTGCTATATATGTTCTAGTCAGGCAACATTCCGATCTATTCTTTGTTCAGAGTTCTTTTGATACAGTGAAAGGGGGAGATAAGGACTTTGCACGGCCGGTGCGGCAGCTATCACAAAGAGCCGCCACACGTAGCCACCTGGGCGCGAGCAAGTAGTTTTCTACCTTGCCCTATCCACTGTCTCAAAATACTGTGAAAAAGGAATACACTGTTACCCAGCCTGAAATTTCTGTTATATAACTTGTCCTTAATTACTAATAATTACTAGTTTACAATAGTTTACTGTATCATGTCAGCCGAATATTGTTTTTATGTTACTTAGGTAAAACACAGAAGCTTAACACATACCTAGCAATTAAGAATTTTAGTAGTAGTTGTCTTACGCGGCATTGCACGAATACATTCTGTAAGTAAGGGTTGGAAATAAGTAAGTCCTGAGTAGCTCACAAGTTTCTTTCCTACCTAAAGCTTAAGCGTCCAAAGTTTTGTTCAGATTTGTCAAATGGTGCAAATTTGTACATAAATGGTATGGTAAGAATGGTTCTTTGAAGTTGTAAGGTATTTCATGTTTTTCAAGTCCTATTGCTCAAATACACCACTGTACCCTGATTGGCCAAGCAGTATAGTTACTATAAGAGGTTTTAAAAGGGTAAGATTAGTTTAAAAAATAAACATTCGGGGTCATGGGTTATACAAAGGAGGGGGACACCTCGCACACTTAGACCTACATAAATCCATTGGGCTACCATTCCGCATAGGAAGGGATGAAGTGAAGGAACCACAGCAGGCTACATGCCGCAGGCAGACAGGCCACAGAGACACGCGTAAGTCCCTAAAAGTTCCAGGCTCGAAGACCTGTCCCACTGCTGGAGCTGTTTAGAGAGGGCAATGAACGACCCGTCGACCAAGCAGCCCTCTTGTCCATGAGGGAGTATTCTTTCCTATAAGCAAGCATCCGAGCCGTCTGTCCAGCACCGCCATACGTAACGAAATCTAAAGGCACACCTGAAAGATGAGGAGACGGAATGAAGGAAAATAATGGAAAGGAAATCGTGGTAGATGAGAAACCAACACAGCATTTGCCTACCGATAAGGGAAAACCACGAAAAACCCAAGGCCAGAGTGGGCGGTCAACGGGAGTCGAACCTGGGACCTCCTGAATGCGAGCCTCACACTCTACCGTGGAGCCATCTCGCTCGGTGAAGTTCGAGCTACCATATAAACGAATACAGGCGTTGCTTAGCTTTTGGGAGTTGTAAGGTAATTTATGATTTGTACAGTATTATAATTGGACAGGTAGGTTATACAGATGGGCGAAATTTCTACATAAGGCGATGAAAATTTGGTAAGAGTAGTCTTTCAGAGTTTTAATTTTTGTTGCAGCTTTATAAGTGTACAAAATTTTGTCTAGAGGATAAAGAGTGTTGATCTTGTATACGTTAGGGGTTGAAAATAAGGTTGACGGTGTCTTTTGTAAGCTTTGAGTAGCATATTATATATTACCAGATTCTCAAGTGCACCATGTTTTGTTAAAACGAGACCAAAAATACTGCTTGACAGCACTGTTCAGGGAAATCAGAAGAAATAATTATGCTGACATAAACTTCCTCCTACATTACCTCAAAAACCATTAAGTATCGCCATTTGCCCCTTTGGAGTGAAGCTAATTAAAATACGCAAATAAATAACAAAAACATCCTTTGATTTTGAAGTTAAGCTAATGTATCTGTGAAATTTGACTAAAATTGTGAGAAACTAAATTTTCTCATTATAAAATAATATGAATTCTAAACTTTAAGAAAACATCGTTTTTGCGCTTGGCGTATTTAAACTTACAATTAACTGAAGCTATAAATGGACAGATACGTGCTTATTAATAACCACGCCCAACTGTAAACTTTGTTTTCTCGCAAACCTTTTTATAGCATTTTTCCACACTCAAAATGCTCCACACGATGCGATTTTTACTAATTTGTTTCAAAATCTTTGTACTTCCTCTCAAAGGTAAATTAAGGGAAACGACCATATTCTTTTTTAAAATAATCTTCCAAAGTTCAGAAATAAATTAACTTTATGAAAAATCAACAACTTTGGAGGGTACAAAAACCAATAATTTTGCTACAATAATTAATCTTTAATATAAACAATTTGATACGATAGATGTTTTTGTAGACTAATTTTCTGTAAAATATGAATTTTTATGTAAATACTTTTGAAAAACGCATCGTGTGGAGCATTTTATTAGAGTAAAAGATAATAAAATTAATTTTAAATAATCATAAAAGCTAGAATGTGTGTAATAGGTGGCATGAATTTCAACAAGGTATCTTGCATACCTTGAATTTTCCAAATTTCACAGATGCTTTACCTTAAATAAAAAGCTGTTTAAATTAGTTGACATGAGTATAAAACTTCCCTAAGTGCCACTCCTAGTTTTAAAACTTTAAAAATGTTTTGTAGCCTGTATCTTCCAACAGTGTTTTGTAATGGAGAAAGAATTATTAAAATCGGTTGAGTGGTTTCTGAGATTACCCCGCTCCCTACATACAAATTTTCCTCTTTATAACATTACTATAGATATTGTTATTGACTTAGTTTAGCAAGCTCAGCAGCTCTTGCTTAAAGACATTACATAGAAGTTAAATCTGTATTTCTGAAAACCAAAGAGACGCAGAGTCTCGCGAGAGCTATAAATATGAGGTATTCTGTGCATAATGATGCGTTCATCTAAGCTTAAGCTGTCTGTAAACACTTATTTCAGTATTCCAAGCGATGGTTTACCATTCAGATTCATTAGACTCCGTCCTCTAAGTTAATACAAACAACAAGCCGTTTATACTCTTAACATTGGCTGCCCACTGAGCGATCAATAGACGCGTTGGATGCCATGCTGCATTATATGTGTACTAAAGCTGACGCCTTCATGGAAACGCATCAAGTAAGATGTCCCTTTGCAGGAAATCGCGCAGACCAGACAGATATTTCAAAGTGAAAAAAAGAGAAATCTATGTTCTGTGAAGCTTGGAAAATGGGAGTTTCGTCACATTTCAACGTAAAGTTTACTTTTTGGACGTTGTAACATGAATGCGACAAAGGATCCGCCTCCTCTATTTTGCTTTGTTTTTCAGCAGTTGGACGTGTATTTTATTTTTATTTTAACATACATTAGTTTTGCAACGACATTGAATTACACACTTGAAGGCGTCAAGTTTATTTTTCGTCCAACAGAAAGGGAAATTGCCTTATTATAACTGATATATATATATATATATATATATATTATTTGAGTAAATGTGAAGGTCTCCTTGAAAGCATGTCATAATATGGTTTTCCACCCTTTGTTCATATTGTATAGCTGTTCTGTGTAGATATGAAAATTTAAAGCTCCAAGCCAAACGAAGATAGAGGCTTAGAGTCTGTGGCTCTCATTCGGGAGGTCGTTGGTTCGATTCCTGCGCCCGACCTTCTTGACCCAAGGTTCTTTTAGGTTTTCCCCGGGTCGCTGTGAAGAATTTATTACACTCCTCCTATTTCCAGTCCCTCCATTTCATCTACATTCCTATTTCACTTCACCGTTCATCTGCTTGTTGTTTCAGGGTTGAAAGTGTCGGCAGGAATCTCGGCGTTGAATGGCAGGGGAAAAGAATGCTCTGTGTAACCCTTCGTCTCTCGGAATGGGGGTGGTCTCCGAGACCCAGGCCCCCTAGGGGATGTGCAAGCCTGCAGGGGGAGGGGAGCCGGTTGTACAGCTGCCAACCAGGGAATTTCAATCTGTAAATGGTAGGAACCCTGCCCTCTGCCCTGTCGTGCCTCCTGGTCTGGCTGCCTAGTGTCTCCTCTCACCTCACCCCTCCCTTCCGCGGCACCCTGTCAGGGGCTTCAGGCACAAAGGTATTGTAGGAGAAGATAGGATAGACTATGGAGGGGACTCGGCACCAATCCAGAGTGGGTATTGTACCTGCACCCTGGAGCGTCCCTGGGAGGAAGGATGAGGAGAGAGGAGACACCGGGCGGCCGGATCCAGGAGTGATGGCACAGTAATATCAGGATCCCTAAGTTTCCAGATAGAGACACCCCGGCAAACGGACAGGCAGACCGGTGACCCCACCCCACACAGTGGGGGTACAATGCCCCTCAAAGAGGTTCCGATACCCGGCAGCCAGTCGAAAGTCGAGGGACGGAGAGGGTCACAAAGGGCATCCTTTCTCCCCTGCCACGCTGTACCGAAACATCATCGCCGGCACTGCCAGCCCTGAAAGAGAATGAAATGAAGAATGGAACGAAATGGAGGGACAGGAAATTTGGGGGAAGAAAGAAATCACTCCAGCATTCGTCTGACGACCCGAGAAAACCCACGGATCAGATTGGGCGGGCGCCGGCATCGATTGCGGGACCTCCCGAATGCAGGCCACAGACTGAGCCATTCCGCTTGGTAAAGGTATTGTAGGTCGAAGTGCTAAGTCCCCCTGCGCAGCTACTCCCAGGCCTAGAGTGGTACGATTCATCTGTTTTTAAACGAAGAATGTGTTGGTATTGCTTAAAACCAAAAGTAGGTATATGATGTGGATAAGCATGTGTTATGTTTTGAAACACAATAAAATTATAGACAAGTATTCGGGAAAGCTAAACGTCCTTCATGTGCACATTCTCAAAATAATCTATACAGAACAAGATGTTCCCATACCAATCCTTTAAAAAGCCGAGCGTTTTATTGGAAATGCAATTTATAATTTGTGATTTCTGATTAATTTAGTTCAGACTCAAACATCCAATAACCAATTTTTTTGTTGGAACGCAAATTTTACGAGTAGGTGGTGGAAATTTCCTGAACAAGTAGGAATTTGCGGTCATCATTGGAAATACCTACAATGTTGCCATTATAAAGGGGTCATGGGTAAAATGCTCATAAGTTTAAGAAAAGTCCCATTTTCGTTTTCACAAAGTTATGTGTAGCCAAAGATGTAAATTTTCGCCAAACTTTATATCCGTACAACGATTTGAAGCATCTGTAATTATGTCACATTTAAACGCCTACGCACCTTAAATTACTTTAAATTATTGCTTGTAGTTTTTACTTTTACTGTTGAATGTTTTTTCCATTCCATTCTTTAACTACTATGGTCCTTATCGTTCCATTCTAATTTGGGCGTGAAAGGCCGTGAATTTTGCCCAGAGGTCTCTTTATCAGGCTTAAGATTCTTTTACGTGCCGCAAATCTACGACACTGGACCACCGGTTTTACTTCCCTTGCGAAGGAAGCCATGCTAAGGATTTGCGCCCGAATAAATCCATCGCCTTCCACAGGTTTGAACTAGAGGCCATGGTACCACTAGCCCACGGAGGACGACACTTTTATTATGTTTACTCACATGCTAATGCAACAGAATGCTATAATTTACATTCTAGGAACCCACATATTTTACTATATGTTCTGAAAACTACGGTTAAAAGCATTGCACAGTCCTATTTTGGATAAAGTAAATATTTCCACAATTTAGATATAAAATATGCCGTCTAAATATTATAATTATTTTAAAATCCACTAGGTGCATTAAAATGTCCATGTCTTTCATGCATTCAATATTCAAAATATGGCTCTGTTGTTTTACCATATGTCAAGGATCCTATACAACTCCTTTCAAATTTATATTCATGGAAGAAGATACGCTTTGAAAAATATCAAACTTGTTTAAAAACACAATTATTGCAAAGTACCTTTAGCTGATACGAATGAAACTCTGGTAAGTCTTAACAACCAGAGGTTACTCCACCCAGGTTGAGTTAAAGCGTACCACAATTAAATAGGGAATGCTGTAATGTACATTTTGAGATATGGGAGGAGTCTACAAAGCCAACTGCTCGTAGAATACTAACCTAAGCTGTATGTTTCCCCAGCACTATATTGCCATGCCCGTAGTATTGGGATTGCCTATATTTAATAAGGTAACAAGAGACTGGGGTTACCCACAACCCTTGTTAGGGTTTACAATAACTTTATTTTCTTCTGTTCAGAAATACCTACAATGCCTGAAAACCTCTGTGAATCAGCTTAAACTTCCTAGTAAACTACCCCTATGTAACTGAGACCTGCCAATTTCTAATATATTTAGACTTCTAGAACCTCAAGAGGATGCAAAGTCATTACTAGGCGATTGGATGCTTGGGGACTATTATTTGATAACACTACGATAACTTCTATTGCTCTTTTTACAAACTTGAAAAGTAACATTCAGCCAAAAGTGTAATCTGACTGCAGATATGCAATATCAAGCGATGACTTGAAAATAAAGCCGATAATTGGGGTCTTATACGGAATGTTCCCGAATCACCGTCCACTTTGTTCGATTAGGCAAGATAAATGACATCAGGTTTGGTAAAATATCTCTCGGTTTTATCATTACATTACGTACAAGTACTTGTTCCTGCTTATCTTATTTAAAAACTTCTGATATTGCTAAGACTGTCAGCGCCTAGAACGAAGCTTTATTTGGTGTACTAACATTTAGTTTCGATTGTTACATCGACCTAACCAACATGCCCTTTCTGTATTATTAATTGTATACTTCGATTAGTATTATAATGCTTTTAATATGAATACAAATGCAATACCCGTAATAAAACCCAGTATAATAATAATATTATTAATAATAATAATAATAATAATAATAATAATAATAATAATGCAGAGTTTTAAATGTGTAATGCATGCTGTACTTTACATATACATGTATTACGTAAAAGTAAACAAAACCAAAAGTTACATGCAACTTAATTACGTAATTACGTCCCTATTTCTAGCCTCCGTGGTATAGTGCTTACCATGCTAGCCTCTAGTTCCCGAGGTCGCGGGTTCAAACCCGGCGGAGGGCGATGGATTTTTCGGGCGTGAAAGTCCTTAGCATGGCTTCCTTCGGAAGGGAAGTAAAACCGATGGTCCCGTGTCGTAGATTTACGGCACATAAAAGAACCTCAAGCCTGATAAACAGGCCTCTGAGCAAAAGTTCCGTTTTTTTCACGCCCGATATAGAATGGGACGCTAAGAAAGCAGTTAAAAAGCGTCCATAAATAAAATTCAATTTCAATTTCCTATTTCTAGGCAAAGAGAAAGATTGATTCCAGAGAAAGATTGTCTCATTGGTCCAGACCAGGGATGGTGGAAAGAGTCGCACATATTTTTCAAGCCAAACGTGAAGTTTTATCGAGTGAGATGACTCAGAAGGTAACGTATGCGCCCCGCATTTAGGAATCCCAGGTTCAAATCTCCGGGACTGACCAATCTGACCCAAGCTTATTTCGCAATTTTCCTCGGTCACTAGGAAAATGCTGTATTGTATTATTTGATCCCCAAATTTTCCTGTCGCCTCTTTCATCACTACATTTCATTTCCTTCTTCTTCACCGCCATACCAGGCATTTTGATCACCCATCCTAGATATGCTTTGATCCCAAGCTTTCTTGCTACTCAATAGGCTACTGACCCAAGGCAGTGCCTTCTAAGTCCGTGGGAGTGTAAATCCTACAGTGAAGAGTGTTATCAGTTAAAGAAGAAGAAATGTAAATTCTCAGAAGGTCATAGAGAGATTAAGTAAAAACAGCAGCAAATTTATATTCATCCACAAACTTACATCTCATCACTATTAATGTAGCACATTATAAAGCATTTGTATAACTTCCACAAATTACAAAATTTTTTGTTAAAATGAATGGAATCAAACATCAATTAATGAATTTTTTTCTATAGTCTACTTTACTTGCTAATGGCTTGCAATCTGGTAGGTGGTCATTTAAGGCGGTTCTTACAAGTTCAGTTAAACGTACATCAGTTAGAACTGCTCGATGCTTAGATTTAATGAACTTTATCGTTGAATGCAATGACTCACACGAATAGGTTCTCCCAAAAATGGAAATCAGTCTTTTTACACAGCTTTATATTTGGATGCTTTTGTTCTGGGACCTGCTTCCAACATTCAATCACGCACATGCACTTCCTTTAAACTGTTTTAATCCCTTGAAAATCCCAGAAAACTTAAACAAATTATAGTTTAGCCTCAGATTTTAAGAACCACATGAGGATGTTAGAAGAGTCGCATGCGGCTCGCGAGTCAGGGATTGGTCACCATGGGTCTAGAGGAATACGTTTTCAGAATATTCCCTTTGTATATATAAAAGGGCTGGTTTTCTGATACCAGAGCCTCATACAACAGTAAGGTAAGAAAGAATAGGTAATAAATGATATTATGGCGAGGCTGGGGGAAACCTTTCTGCTGCACGAACAATGAACGTATCTATAACGGTTTCCTCGGCGTCTGCCTCGTTTGCTTATACGGCATGTCTTCGAGCGATCACCATCTCACTGCGACAATGATCAGACGAGCATGGATACCTCCGAGAGTGACGAATTCGCCAATCCAGATCCAACCACCCCTCTCCTACGCTCCCACAAAACCACTCCTAGCTTCCTTCGTGACTCGGCCATGACCCGCGACCTAACCAACCTCATAAACACACCCCATCCAGTCATTGCATAGTAACAAATATGAGTGGAACCATTGCCTTCCTGCCAGACAAACCGGAAGATCATCGTAAAATAAGGAAACTGCTCTCCGAAGGGGCCGTGCAGTAGCTAACCGCATTCCTCCCAGAGGAGAAACTGCTGCAAGTCACACCCAAAGATCTCCATGTACGTGACAGAAGCTGACTTCACCGCCAAGCTGCAGCAACTATCCTACTCTGTGGAAAGAGTTGGGCAGCTACGCTCCAATCGAACTCAACCACCACACCTGTTGCCACACTTCCGCGTGGCACTCCGAAAGGAGGCCCATGCAACCGATATATATATATATATATATATATATATATATACTTAAAGAGATAAAAATATTTAACGCGGTCATCCGTGTAGAAGCCTACCGCCCCCCTGCCCGGCCACTCCAGTGCACTACTTGTGAACAGATCACTCACTCGTGTGCTCGTTTTGCTAAGAGGCTGGTCACAAACGCCAGGACTGTCAGCTTCCTGGCATCCTGGGCCCCACACCCATCTGCCACAACTGCGGCTGCGAACATTCCTGCCACTATGCTAAGTGCCCTGTATGGCAAGAGGCACGGATCGAAATGCATCTAAACAAGCACGGGCAGAGGGCCAGATATGAACGGTCCCCAAGATTCCAAACACCATGGGAATTCGAAAAGAAGCTTTTAAGGGGTCCCGTTACCCAGGCTTGCCTCCAGTGACTCACATGCACCATATGAACTATGCAGCAGCTTTGGCAGTTCCTACAAATCCGCCACTTCATACAGATCAACCATCACCAGGGACACACGCTACGCAAGCGCAGCCACACATGCCAGCCGCTGCAACACAGCATATGGAACCACCACGGAGGTCCACTCAGCCCCATGAGGCGGGGTCCGCAGCCATCACCACAAGCTCTTTCTGGAACAACCCAGCTTCCACCTCCACAGGACATCAGAGTCAGCCAGCACCAAGTATGGGGCCACGGATGCCCGCACAACAGCGCCTACTGGGCTACCTCCCTACAACTACCACTACCTCTGTACCTACAATTCCTAGCTCCCTCCCTCCCAGATGCCCAGTTTCTAAGCCGAAGTATGACAGTCAGGTATAAGATGTTAGTTTTACGACCTTAGTGCATCTCCCTATATATGTATATATATGTGTGTGTGTTTTATCTAACAAATATACTATTTACTCTGCCATACACTAACCCACAACGACTCACCGCTTTTTGCTAACCACCATCCCTCTGCCAGTAAGGAACTTAGTTCCGGGATGGCAAAAGTCGAAGGTCCCTTACATGTAGGGGAGGTTCTACCTTCAACGACTCCTCAGTGCCATGCGTACTGTTGTGAGACTAGAGACACACAGAACACTACAACCAGTCCGTGCACCAAGTGTCGGGCCAGCTGTTGATGGGCGTGATAAACATGGTCTGACTTTATTTCGCGAGGATCCCCACACGAGTATCGGACAGGCTGCAGTAGAGCCAGGACCTGCAGCTAGAGCTGTCAAGGACATGCATCTTACTCGTTCGTTTCATATGGTACGCAATGAGACTCGCTCGTTTCTTCCAGCCCCTCATTCTAAAAGCAGCAACGAGTATACCTAACTATGGTCGAGCCTCTGGTTCTCATGCCCTCTCGTGGGAAATGGCTAGGAAATGAATATTTACTCGTTCGAGAGTTCACGCCATAGCGGTGTTATCAGGCTTCAGTGCGTTGAGGCAAAGAAATAACAATAACCTAAGCCATAGTATTGCATTTTCGTCTTCGTTTCTACCTACTGTTACTGTCAAGACTTCTTTTATTATATTATGATACACAAACTCCATTTTCATGTTTTGTTTTATCATTATACTTAAGTAAAATATGTATGAAAATATGTTACAAAATAATATAATAAAAGTTTCATATACAATTTCATTCCGAATTTCTGTGAAAGGAAAAAACTAACTCAGTCATCTGTATAAACATTTAATTAAATAAACATTACAAATTATATATTATAATGCAACAAACGAAATAATGTTTATTCTTTATAGTCCCGAAGAAACCCTCGTCCTATTATTTACACTCACGAAACTCGGGTAAACCAAAATAATGCTAGAACCAAAATCTGCCATGCCAGATAGGCCAACCATGGTTTCGCAGAAGGAACCGATTTAGTGTTTCAGTTAAGAAGTGGTGGTGATTATCATAAAGAGTTGAGTAATGTATTTAGGGAATGGTTTACCGATCTCCTTCAGAGACTGGAAGGGTGTGTGGTAGTAATGGACAATGCGAGCTATTAATCCCCAGTAAAAATTCTAGGAAAGCTGAAATTTTGTCATTGCTTCATAGCAAGAATAAATCTCATAATCTACATACACATAGCCGAATAAGAAACTAATTGTAAAACAGCCGACAAAGCTTATTACTGTTGTAATTCATTGTTAGTACATACATTGCGCTTGCATTTCACTTGTACCATTCAACTTCATTATCACGCAAACTTGAGCTACGTATAAGGAAAGCAACAACGCTACTGAAGCAAACAGACAGCCTTTCCCTTGGGTCTGGTCACTCCGGGCGTTCGAACAGGAAATAAGACATACTCGCTCGGTATACCAAACGGAATGGTCTGAGAGAGGGACATCGCTCGGAATTCGGTACATTCAACTCCCCCGTACGCCGTACATCATTTGTGTTCGAAGACATGAATGGTACAAAATAGTGACCAAAACTCGTTCATGGACAGCTCTGCATGCAACCACAACAATTTCAGCTGACACTCACACAAACTTCAGTTGATTCGAAAGTTAAAAGAAAATTACTTTTAAACCAGAACTACTTACCTATTGTTATACAATGTGAAGTAGATCGTATTTCTGTTACGATGTATGCAACACGCTTTGGACGTCAATTTGAAGTAGGTCGTATTGAAGGAGTTGTATTAGTTCAACTGTTGGGGAGCCGAACTTGAAATTCGTTGCAATCGCACGTATAGTACCCGATTTCCGGTAGCCTTCACCCCAAGTTTAAAAATATTAGCTCTGTAATTTGACTGTTTCTTTAGATATTATATTTATGTTTGCCTCGGCTGCGTCAGTATTTGTTAGAGACACGTTTCTCTTGGCTGGGTTG
This sequence comes from Deroplatys truncata, assembly GCA_030765065.1. Taxonomy (NCBI): domain Eukaryota; kingdom Metazoa; phylum Arthropoda; class Insecta; order Mantodea; family Mantidae; genus Deroplatys; species Deroplatys truncata. The sequence goes on along the minus strand of CM060990.1, from coordinate 107,304,325 downwards.
TGATACGACTAAGAATGTAGGCTTACACAGATTATAATGTTTACTTCACTCCTTTTATTAATACTTGATACGATTTAAATAACACTTCAGTGATATAGAGAGCTGTGAGATTCTTTTTATTAATTAATTACAATTTTTTAACACGTAAACTTATTTTTCGTCTCACACGAATACGTATTAAATCTCTCGAGGACACATCTCGCGTCTGGTTATGAGCACTGTCTAGAAGCAACACGTCTGGTTATGAGCACTGTTTGGAGGAAACTGATCTGTTTTCCACCTCTTAAATTTGTAAATTTCTGTATTTCAAGTCTCTGATTGGCTAATCCTACTCCAATAGAATACCTTCATTTAACTAAAGCTTTTTCTGGTTATTGATTGGCTATTTTTAAACTGTCTCAAAAATTTACATTACTGTTGCTCCAATAATGACTAGTAGCATTTAAACTTTCAAATTCATTATTGACTCAAGGTTACCTCATTGTTAGCTTATTGTTAGCAACGTTTAACTTATTATTCTCACAGCTCCTACATTATTAAATTACGTAATGCATTCACTTAACATTATTACACATGGATACAATAATATAAACATATACAATGACTGTAATATACACTTTTTAGATATTGTTACAGACACATTGTTTTAAGGCGGACTATTATTGAATTTACATATTATATAATTAGACTGAAATTATTTAAGTGCTAAAACTACTGCCTCAAATGTTACGCTGTCTCTAACAACAACCGGACTTCATCCGCCAAGTTCTGTGTTTGGAAGAAAGTGTTGGTATTGGAAAATATTCACAGCTTTTCGTCAAGCCCTATCTCACTAATGCTAAATTAGCTATGTTAATGACCCTTTTTCTCAGAATCCACTTGACATAGAAATGATATTTTCAAATGATTTTATTCGTTCCCTTTTATGCACTGATTTGTTTTTATGTTAAAATACTGATTGGAAAAAAAATATGATCCTTTTGTAAACCTCTAAAGTTTTCTATAAAATTTCTCACATATTATTTTCTAAAAAATAAACTATTCCAGCAACTTCACAAAGGAACGCTCATGGACTTGTTTGTACTGTTAGTGGTAAAATCTTTATGAAGTTACACCTTATAGTTTCAGAGAAAAGGACTATTTATGTTGAAAAATGTTGTTTTGAGTAATGCACATTAACAGTAAAACTGTCTACAAAACTGACGTAAACATAGAAATTAATTTATAATAGTAAATATTTGAATATTTTAATGAACCAAATACAGAATTAAGCAAAATTAACCATATTTTTATAAAATGCAAAAAATAAAAATGCAATTTTTTCCTTTTTGGCTTGACGTGTCCCCTTAACATTAGGCCTTCATTGTGCAGGTTTTTCTGCATCTTGCCAATCCTGCGGATTGGCCGCAGCAGGCCTATATCCTGGTCCCTCGTACGCCGGAACCACACACATGGAGACATTTAAAAGCACAAGTCTATCGCAACGGGTTAAGAACCATTGAGGTTATCCGCAGATGTGCTGCTTTCCGTAATATGGCACCAAAGATTCTTCGGCAGCTATACTAGGATCGACATCTTCGCCACTGCACGCGCATTGGTGGATTGTCAACTAAAATTAAGAAATAAACGGAAGAACAACAGTATCGAGACCCATGTTACAAATACCATTGTTTATTAACTTAAATTTCAAATGAAAGCAGAGCTGAAGACGAAAGCTACAACGAAAACGGCATTACTTGAGTAGTTACAGTGTTAAGCTTGTAGACAATATTAAGCTTCCAGTTTGTATCATGTTTTAGTTCATTTATTAAGATGCTAACAAGTCATGTATTAGCAGTAGTGTAGTACGAAGGAAATAAAATAGGATTTTAGTTTTGTGAAAACATTCTGTTTCAGTTTACTGTAAATCCCACCTTTAAGCTTTATCACATAAGAAATTATTTTCACTGCCTTTAGTAGCACACTCATTGAATCCGGCAGAAGTATTTTCATTAATCCTTTTAAGGATAATTATAACCTATTTTGATGAACACACTATACTTAAAGAGGCAAAACTCAAATCTGATTAAATTTGCACCACTCCTGAAACTCCCAGCAAAATACAACCAACATTACCGGCGCCATGTGCAATATTAGATATAACTTCAAGAAGTGAACGTGGATTCGAAAACACCGTGTACATATCTGATGCTTATAAACCTATGTTGTCTAATGGGAAATTTCAATTTTTGATATCTTGTTTACATTTTGAAACTAGGGCAACAAGGGATCCAGAGACAAGTTTGTTCCTCTAAGACAACCGTGGAGTACATTTATATCACACTGTACATAGTATTGGACTTCTAACGTACGGTACAATAGAATCTGATGAGCAATTGCTATTGGACTCTAATGTACTGTACAATAGAAACTGATGAGCAATTGCTAGGCTTCCGTGGTAATTGGCCATTTCGCATTTACATAACATCGATGCCAGACAAATATGGAATGAATATTGTCTCACTTGCAACATGGTTAGCGCAAATCCATACGTAGGGAAGGAAAATTGTCCTTGTACTGAAGTATTTGCTATGCGCTATGTAAGCTCTCTTACTGCTTCTACCCATGGCTCCAATAGAAATACTATCATGGAAATTGCTTTAATTTCAATCCTTCGGCTGAAAAAATGCTGAACGAACACAAATGTGGTATTGTTGGAACACTCAGACAAAACAGAAAGGAAATATTCCAACAAAAATGAAATAACCCAAAGCTGTGATCAAGAAAAATCAAATCGTGGCCAGCAAAGTTTTGTCTTAAAGGTAACAAGAAACTGGTTTCCTACATACTAAAGAATGCATTTCTGTCCTGCTACTCTCCACCGTTCATAATGGGGCTGATATGCGTTGGAATGGTAAACCCAGATAATAAATTTCTACAGTTTTACTCGAGCTGATGTTAGTACTTTTGACCAAATGGTAAAACTGTATTCTTTGTCCTGAAAAACACATTAATTGCCATGTTATTCCCTTTGTGGAATTCTAGATGAGACAGGCGTCAACGCAATGAGGTGAAACATTAAATAAATGGTAGAAGATAGCTCCTATTTGACTTTGAGTTGGATTTAGAAAGAACGCACGTGGCAAACGTTTTTCTAAACAGCTGCCTAGAGAACTGCAATTACAGTGGTTTCTGTTCTGGATAAATTGAAAATGAAATGGTGGTAAAACAAACAAACCTGCAGAAACAAGATTGGTTTGAATTATGTGATAGCTATAAAGACAGATTGTAAGTGTGTGTTAAATGTTTCACATCAATTTCCAATGGCCACAGTAATATATTTTCCAAAAATTTTATTTAAGCAAGTACCATTGTTTTCATTGTTCACTACTTTTCGTATCATAGTTTAGCTAACATAAAAATAAAATAATTGCTATTGTCAAATATGCAAAATATAGAAGGTCAAGTCTTGATTAGTTCGTTGTAACAAAACTTTCATCTTGTGCCTGTTTCTCCGTTTACACTTCCCGTTGTTAGGGCTTACACCCCCAGGACTTACAAGCAGGTGCCTGGCACCAGACGCCTGTCGGGGAGCACAGACTATGTATCAGAGAGAGTAGCCAGGATGGGTGATCAGCCCGAAGCCTGGATGAGAGCTAGGAAGGAGATGATATCAAATGACGGTTAGATGAATGAAAGGGATGGAGCAATTGGTGGAATGAATGCCGGGGGAAACCGGAGAATCCAGAGAAAACCCGCACAGACACCGCTTTATCCACACAAATCCCACATGCGGTTCTCTTGGTGAGAGGCGAGCGGTCTAACCACTAGGCCACGGCGCCAAACTTCCATCTAATACGGTTGTAAATGATTCATGAATAGACTTTCAGCAACTTGCAGAATGATATCGTGTCTATTGTGTGTAACAGTGTTAGTGACATAATTATGCTTACTATAAGTGCCACTACCTTAAAATAAAGTCTAACATATGTATTAATTTTTCTGCAAGTAATCCTGACCTTTCCTTTAACTGTTGATAAATCTTCGGTCTCAAAATAAATATCTACTTTTTAAGTAAATATATATATATATATATATATATATATATTTAGAATTAACTGTACATTTTAATAAACGTCATTAGATCTTAATGGGCTTACGTGTCACCGCAGGATAGTACAAATATGTAATACCAAGTAGCGACTTGAAAATAAGGCCGATAATTGGAGATATGGAATTGAATGTGTCAAGGGGAGTCTAAGAGTAGGCGATACATGTTGCACATTTTTCATTTGCCTCTCTCTACAAGGTGGCTCTGTCTTATACTACAATGTCACATTACATAGCATGCTATGTATCCATGATAGAACTGTTCATACCATTTGAAGCTTATAATGGTACGTTGAAATAATCTCTGTAAGTTTCACATAATTTACACACATTTAACTGGTTTCTGGGAAAGTAGGTAGCAATGTCTTCGGCGCTGAAAGGCTGTAGAAGATTTCCCAACACGCATCATGGGTTACTACGACGTTCTATAGATAGCGATTTCGGAGGCTTGGTTGTGGAAACCAAGAAAAAAGGGATCCGGTAATATGAAAACATGTATAAATGCGTATATGTATAACATATAATGTATATATAATAATGTATATATACATTTTAAGAAGATATTCTAGAATATATTACAGGTAACCCACAACAAGCAATTGTCATATTGCACGTACACTGGACAACATTACAGACTTGTTATAGTTGGTAAGAACGTAATAACAATTGCTACTTGTGAATCACTCGCTACACGCTACGTAATCTTCGAATTGTATGAACGGGTCTGTCATTAATGTTTCTACACTTCTAGTGAATCACACTGTATATCGCGTGTGTATAAAATATTTAATAGTATTTAACGCCCGCTCTTACTACATACGACACCACAGGCGGTGACACTGGTGATACTCGAGAAAGGAATTTTGTTTGGAAGGAAACGTTCCATGACAAAGTTTTAGGTTAACTCTCTGGCATTTGTCAGTGATAAGGACTGAGGAAAACCTGGGAAAGTCCTATCATAGAGGACGGCCCTTGCCGAGTTTGAACAACAAACCCTGTTAACGAGCCCTTGACTTAACGACCTCGGCTAACCGTGTCGGTGCACAGGTATAGAAAACTACATGTTACCCATACAATAAATACAGCGTAACGTCATGAATTACATAATGTTTAAATGCAGCGCATGTGTTAAATGGATGAAGATATTCAGCAATGAACATTTTTGGTAGCGTTTAGAAGCCATTCTCTGCGTCACTGATGCCGCTCCCTGCTTCATAATTTTATAACATTTACCTAATGTTACCCGCTCTGTTGAGTTTTATATCATCTCGTAGCTCGTTCTGCGTTGTCTCGTGCGCCAGCTACTTCAGTGGTTAGCTATGAGTTCCTTATCTCAGGGTATGCATGAGTGCATTATGAAAGGATAGCACCTGTTTAGTTAGCTGAGACATTTTAATATTGACTAAAATGCTCTGTTTGAGAAGAGTCGCCGACTATTGAATTTACGAATTAATTACTTCTATAGCAATCGTTAAGCGAAGTGTCAGTTGCTCTAAGTCGCGGAAATGTTACTCGGAAAGATTCCTCTAAATAGCAGCTAAATCTTACTCACTCAAGCGCGATATTAGGTGCTACACTACTTAAAATGAAACTAACATTCACAAGGATCATCACGCTCTCCGTGGTGTAGTGGTTACCATGATAGCCTCTAATTCTCGAGGTCGCGGGTTCAAATCCGGCGGAGGACGATGGATTTTTTCGGGCGTAAAAATCCTTAGCAAAGCTTCCTTCGGAAGGGAAGTAAAGCCAGTAATATATATGTTAATTATTCTCATATATTTTCACTAGAACAAGTCATATAGTTATGACTATGTCACCCGCATTACCTTTATGATTAAGATTTATATTTTTTGGTTGAATTAATAATACCAAACACATATCTACCATTTAGTTCCTGTGTTGTAGATTTACGGCACGTAAAAGAATCTCAAGCCTGATAAAGAAGCCTCTGAGCAAAATTATCGGTCTTTCATGCCCAATGAGGCGCTAAAGGCCACAGCAGTTAAAGATCGTCCATAAATAAAACTCAATTTAATTTAATTTTACACTAATAAGTCACAGAATTAAGTAAATAAATAACTCTTGTTTAGAATGCACGCCCTTTTCTTAACTTAAGCTCCGCCTATCTATCGCTATCGCGACCCACGTTCCTTCCCACGCGTCCCAATCTTAAAACTCTATGTTTTATTTGACAGTGTTTCAATGCGGGACCTCCCCGAAACTCAGAATTTCATTCCTCGTTCTTATTTACGGAATTCTTGTCTGCGTGACTCTGCAAACGTACTGAAATAAACCCTAACTGCATTCCAAGAATCTTTACTTGTGTTCTTTCCTCGGCTGTTATTAATGCCTTCCTTACATGGCTTGCTAATTACCTTTTTCTTTCCGGACAAAACTTTCAACTTGGGCTTATTACTTTATACATTGATTTAATATACGGGAATTATTTATTGCACATATTTCTTTATCCTACTTTTATTTATTTGTTTAATTATCTATATCTTCCGGTCAATAATTACGGTATCAGTTTATAACGTCAATATGCAGGGGTCAAAATAATACGACATAAATGCTAGTAGCTTCGGTCTGTGTGCTGTTTCGTTCAAAAATCATTATTTTGTTTTATTTAAGCCTCAGAATTAAATTTAAATCAGAAAGCATATAAACCTTTCCTCGCTTAGTACAACTTTCGCAGGCAACAATGTCAATTTTGACGTTCGTTAACAACTTGTAGGTGTAAACATTCAGTAAATTCAATTGCCGTGTTCCAGTTCTTCCCAACATGTAATACAAGTCATACTACAATGGATATAAGTTCCAATTTGAATTTCGCACTCAAATCCGATGCATATATTCCAGGTGAATCATCCTCCTAGGTTTACGTACCTATCTAAACCGCAGTCTGTAGCTTAACCCGAAAACATGTCTTTAAGACAAAAGATATATACTTCCGCAGCTAAGCTGCAGTTAACATATTTGTTCGTTCTTGTACATAACCGGCGCTAATCGTATTGTAAGACTACAAGATAGCTGCAAAAATATTAAAACCATGGGTTGGTGCTGATCCGAAAGCAGGATGAAACAGAAATGTTTCGTTGTAGAATATAATTGCAAACTTTTCTTGTGATCGAGTGGATTAGTGCTCTAAAACTACGACAATGGGCTCGAAGACAGTTAAAACCTTATAATGTAAATACCCTCTTTTATTCAGCTTTCATTTATATCACCTGGACCTAAGTACTAATTATGGTCATGTAATTATTAACGTGTCTTGAACCGTGGCGTTGTGGGCTAGAGCGTGGAGCTTTGGTTCCCAGCTGCGGAATCCACTGGGTTCGATCCCTCTCATAGGAGTGCAGATTTTAAGTGCTGGCTATAGGACCGGTGCCCACTCAGCATCGTGAGGAAAGTGAGAAGCTGAGGCATAGGCAGCGGTCCTGGCCGCGTGAGTCAACTTTCCGACTGGGGAATGCGTGATGCTGACATTACCTTCCCGTATCGGTTGGTTGATAGCCCACCTCTGTCATGTGGGCGTGAGCCTGGCAGTCGGGTTAGCAGGCCCAGACCATTTGCGAGCATGGGTTTATATTTAATTATTAATGTAGTGTATTTTATATAGACCTGTAGGATAATTTATATTTGTTAATGTTAAGTTTTTCTTGGGTGCATCCAGAAGACCGCCACAAATATTCCTTTTAATACTTTTTAAACAACATTAATACCTTAAGCGGTATTACTTTTAAACACTACTTTATTCCTAAATATGCAATCCAAAGTCCAAAACGGTTATAAAACAACAGAAAAAATTTAAGCTACAGTGAAAGGTTTGAACACACGCTATCACTTCGAAACCCTGAACGACCGCTGACTATTCCACTCAGTCACTTAGTATTTTAAATAATTAACATACTCTCGTACTAGGCAATTCCTATTTCCACTTGTAAACTTTGCATATTACAGCCTTTAAAGGCAACTTTAAGACAGTATTATACTTTGAACTTTATCGATCAAATTCCGTGTGTTATTATAGTATATCTAAAGTACAAGGCGTGGTTCACGTGAGTACTGAAATATTCATGAAGCTTCCTCAGTGTGACTGACTGTACAATACCCATTGTGGGAATAGGTGTGTCTCTCACTTTGATATATCTAATCATCTAGTTGTTTGGATACGCCATTTTCTTTATGACAGGATCCATGTGATACTCTTAAGTGTTTTACTTATTATAAGGTTTTGGAAGTTTATAAAAAACACGCCTTTTAGTGAAAGTTTATAAAATCCTATAGAAAGCCGATGGAGCTTTATTAGAAGTCTCAATGTTTTGGCGATGGATCTCGCTCCGGAGTAGCTTATATAATTTAAATGACTTTTTCACTACGTGTAACACCATCTATCCAAATCCGCAAATTTATAATAAAATTCTAAAGAGAAAAAATTGTTTGGGTGTATGTAGGTGTGTTAATCCTGGAGCTATTGAACCGAGTTTTATAATTTTTTACTTTCTCTACTACGTAGAGTAAGTAGGGGAAGTAATACGTTCCACCCAAAAATTCGATACCAAGATTTCACCAGAAATACATGTTTTGAGGCCCCCTGAATTCAAAAATAGCATTTTTAGGAAAAGGTCCGTGTGTATGCCTATGTGTCTGTGAATAGCATAACTCAAAAACGAAAAGTCGGATAAATACAAAATGTTGTATTGTGGCGCATTAGTAGGTATTGTCATACCAGACACATTACTGCTTCGCATTGTAGACAGTGTTATTGGGGTGATTTATTATTTCTTTCGGTTGAACGAGCTTTCTCCTTTTGCGCCGACCACGCCAGAGAGAGTAGGCTCTGTTGGAATCTCTGCCTGGTATGCCGCCAACTCTGACTAGCGTGCCTAGCCGGGGTTGGAGAGAGGGGAGGACGGATAGATAGCGTTACTTCTTTGTGTGTTAGCTTCACTTTGAGTGGAAGTGTATAAGGAGTAGGCCGTGTGTGGCCAGTCCTCGATAGAGTGGCATCTCCCCTCAATCCTTTATTCCCCTTTGTGTAATGTAGGGCCTCAAGAGATTTATCAATAAATCACAGGTAATGTGTGTGATGTGAAATTTGTTTATTTTATTAAAACAAACCTTACGCCTTCATCGGAATGTAAATACCAAGGTCCTGGTCCTCTTGCACTTCTGCGCTACGCTTCCCCCATGTGCGTATTGAGGTGATCAAAATTTAATAATTTGCTGGGAACAAACGGCCCTCATCCCAGAATGCAACGTTTTTGTATTTCCATGTTTTTCTCTGTTTTTTTTTCTTTCCTTTTAACCGGGGACGCCTCACTTTTGTAAGTGGGGGAGATGTGGCTTATTAGTGGGTATTGTCATACCAGACACATTGTTGCGTCGCATTGTCGAAAGTATTATTGGGGACGAAGATTTTCAAGGAAATCCCCCACCCCAGACTATCCTTTCCATGGAACATTTTTCGAAAATTTTGATTTTCTCAAAAATGGCTGTAATGATTTTGGTTAAAATGCCATATTTAAGATATTTTTATGGCAAACAAAATATATAGCTTGACTTTTCTGGGAATGTTTCCAAAAGTCCTCTTCATTCTGAATGGCTTTTGCATAACTGGTAAACCGTAAGAAATAGATAAAGTTTTACTACACAAAAAATGTAGCTCTCGTTAAAACACACAATTTATGTCATACACATTTTTATTGTCAATTGAACCATTTCCGAGATATTTCTTGTTATTTGTTTGAATTTTCCAATACTTATACTTATTCTCAAATGGGAATTCGTTATTCATTTTTTTATTTCCTGGACATGCAAAGAGAATGGAATGCTCCACATAGCAACCAGCTCTTAAAAGATTTGACTATCAGTTAAAGCCTACCATATTCCCCTTGCACCTATAAGAAAATTAGCAATAAGATAGTTTCTGCAAATGTTTATCTGGATTAACATGAAGTAGATGGAAAATAAGCGTTTGTAAAAATAGTTTGTACAAGAATAGAGAAAGTCATGTGAATGTAACACAGCAGATATATTTTTATTATTGAAAAGCAATGCGTAACCCTACGAACATAGGCTGTAAGATAGCTTCTAATTTCAATTCCTGTGTTCTTAAAGCATAAAATAGTATATTATGCAACAAGACTGAAATGGTAGTGGATTAAGATGCGAGTATGTTTATGAAACGAGCGATAAACGAGCTTCCATAATTTTCATACGAGCATCTTTATTATCATTATAGTCAAGTTGTATAAGACTGTTTTGGTCGACCACACTATAATTTCAAAACTGAGTTTTTACAACAAGATCTTACCTTGTTAATTGTGTTTAATTTAAATGCTGACCGAATGCAGCATGCTGGCAGGACCCTGAGCGTGTTTGCAAGTACTGCACAGATGGCAGTACTGTTGAGTCCAGGCCGTATTTATTGATTTTCTGCAGGTAAGGTATACTGAACAATATTTAAACAAAGGAAATTAATTCAATTTATTGGAGTATTAAGATTACAATTCACAGTATTTATTTAAACACACATGATGCGGCATATCAATAAATGCATTGTCATTACCAGACGCATTATTGTGTAGCATTGTCGATAGCATTATTGGGTTGCTTTGATTATTTATTCGGCTTAACGATCCCTCCTTTGGCGCGGAACACGCCAGTGAGAGGGCTTTGTTTTGAATTCCGTCTGGTATGACGCCAACCCTGGCTGTGTTGGCTAGACACGGTTGGAGGGGGAATATAGTTAGCGTCACGTGTGTGAGCAGTGGAAGCAGCAAGTCGCGTGTGTGGTCAATCCTCGACTTTGGGGCATCTCCCCCAGCCTGTTTTCCTAAGTGCACAATGTAGAGTCGCCAAACATTTGTCAATAAATTCTTGGGGTGATCGAAATTTAATCATTTGCTGGAAATTTTTTGGTCCTCACCCCAGCATGTAACAATATTTCGTTCTTTATCTGGGGGATGGATCCCAGTGGACTGTTGCTTTGAAGATGTTAAAAAGGCATGGGCTGCGTGCGCCGCCGAGTAAGATCATACTGAATCGTTGAAGCATTATAATTTACATTATAGTTCAGTTACGTCACATGTATTCAGCGTAGTGGTCGACCAAAAAGAATTTACAAGGGTTGTATATTAGAATACGAAAACCTCAGAGTCGTATAATAATGTACACACATGCGAAAAAGCGTTCGACATTTTGAGAATCCCATGCATTAGATAATAGTTGTCAAATGTGTGTTAAAACATAACATGACACGCACAAAAATGACAATCAATATACATAGTCACGATTTAGCAGAGAAAAGAAAATACAGTCGGATCTTCTTATAATGGTACGATTGCGCGCGACGCTTATGCCAAATAGTCTTAATAGTGTTTATATAAGAAAGTTTTGCTATATTTTCTGTGTTATACTAGAATTCATTACCAGTGTGTGTTAAATAATTATATAAAGAAAGAAAATTGTGTCCAGCGCAACATCACAAATCAGTCAATCAATATTTTATAATTGACAAATTATTGGATTACTTCTCTGTATGTTTGAAGTCTGTAGGCAATTCATAAAACGTTTATCTTTGTGGCCCGGGGTTTGGGAAATGTTCATATTCACCAGTTTGGCGGCTATTTCGTCCTATATTAGTGTGAGAGGTTTGTTTATTTTGCAAAAACTGCCTAGACTTTATGTTATTAAATAAATATGGGACCAAAGAGAAGGTACAAAGATTCAAAATTTTATTATCTCATTATCTAAAAATGTTTCACCGTACTGATAATTGTTTCATCACCTAAAGGTACTTACGGGGTAAACGTATTTTCCAAAGTTTGGAAGACTGTTCGGGGAAGTTAAGGAAATAGAAAATGCAACTACTGCTTCCGTGAACGTCAGGAGATTTTTCATCTGTTATTAGGAATATAACTGTCCTTTACGAAATCACAATTATAATGAGTAAAGGGGGAGATTTCATCATAAAAAATATTTGATAGATCATTGAACAACAGTATCATAAAAAATGCGTGGGCGATTAATTAAATCGTAACTGGAAGTTTAAATGGACACCTGCCGCCACCGGCAACCCAGCAGACTACATAAAGAAAATAATCCAATGGGTTACATGACTTTATCTACCCACTACCGTTCATTTTTATACAGCATCTACAAACTATTCACACAAAAGTATGTCTTTCTCTATCCACTAACTACAAGCTATTCTTATGAACATTTAATTTTCTGCCTGCTTCATGTTACTGGATGTAAAGCTTTGTAAAAATAATTTCTAAGGATGGGACCTCGATAACCGTAGTATCGAATTATGTCTAATAATTTGAGATAAACCTTCGATCTTTTCGATACTCTTATAGGGTTGTCTCATAAGTTCGTTTTTCGTTACGTTTCAATCACTAAGAGAGCCTGGGAACACACGTCACCCTCATCACAGCTATGACAGAGTAGTTGCCGAACTTTCTGTTTACTAACTTTAAACACAAGGTCATTCAAAAGATAAAATAATTACGGCAGTTAGGTTTTGTAAACAAACTATTTCCTGCAATATACACCATTACTATCGACAATATATTGCCATTTCTCTGGAAGCTTATAAATTCCATTTCTCCAAAATATGGGGGTTCCCTGATTGATGAACTCTTCGAGGTTCAGTCTGCAGTCCTCCAAGGAAGTAAGGGGTTTGCCATTCAGGAAATTCTGCAGGGAACGGAATAGATGAAAGTCGGATGGGGCAATGTCTGGAGAATATGCCGGTTGGGGTAACACATCCCATTCAAAATTACGCAACGGATCACCATAGAGGTATATGGTCTGGCGTTGTCATGGTGAAAGACGACATCGTTTCCCAATTCTGGTGTTTTCTCTTCAATGGTTGCCTTAAGACGATCCAACTGAGAACAGTATTTCTCGGAATTGATAGGCTCATTATTCGGAAGAAGTTCGTAATATAGGATTCCTTTGCAATCCCACCAAATGCATAGCATAACCTTTTTGGATGCAGCCCTGGTTTAGAAACCGATAGTGGTGACTGCCCTTTCTTGCGCCATGATTTACTCTTTCGGGCGCTGTTGTACACAATCCACTTCTCATCTCCAGTTACCAGCCGTTCCTGAAAAGGATCATTCTGTTTGAGTCTCAATAAGGAGTCGCAGATGGAAACGCCATGAATCAAAATCGTTTCACTCAGTTCGTAAGGAACACATACATCGAGAATATTTACGTAACCCAGTTTTTTCAAGTTACTGGCTACAGTAGCACGAGCTAAATTGAGCACCAATGCCAACACCCGAGTTGTCATTCGTGGATCGTTGACTATCATTTCATGAATACTTTCCACTTCCGTAACCATTGGCCGTCCAGATCGCAGTTTCTCTTTTAGGGAGAAATTCTCAGATTGAAATCGACTAAACCACTTTTGACATGCTCGATTCGTTACTGCATCATTCCCGTAGACAGTACAAATTTTCTGCCGGCATTGTGAGGCGGTTTTACCCTTACGATAGTAAAATAGCATAAGATGCCGGAAATGTTCCTTTTTGCTTTCCATAGTTTGTAAACACAAATTCACGCTGTTCCATCCAACGTCAGTCACAAACACACACTGACATATCCAATAGTGAATCTGGTTGTTGTTCTCTAAGTCGTAGGTGCGGTTAGGCAACTAGGAGAACTTGAGTGTACAGAGGGTTCAAGGTTTTCAGGCGCTATAGATGGAACTTGCGAGCAAAACGAACGAAGTTATGACACAGCCCAATAGATTTTTAAGTTTTTATTGAAAGTTCTTGTGTTTAATTTTATGCTAGATAAGGAATGAAAGGCGTCGAGACTTCGCGTTATTACCTCCACGTGTCCCCAGAGTTTCTGGACTATTGTTCTTGATAGACCTTGACTGCATTTCCTGTGGGAGAATCAATGCAAAATTCCATAGACTCTTGTGTCTAAATGAAAACATGCAAAACAAAGGGGAAAGGAGTAGAGGTAATCATGTAACATGTAGCGTTAACTGAGTTGTGAATGAAGCTGATTTAGCAGACGCACTTAATCACGTTTCTGCAGTAGTCTGACTTGGTAATTCACTCTCAGCCATTACATTTACCCACTCCGGCGACGAAGCTTTGTGAATGCAGCAGAAACAAGTAGGAGCTTCAGACTTGAGATAATACAATTCTTTCCTTCCATCTGTTAGTTTGTGTTTACGTAAATCAAATCCTATCACGAGCGTAGCTTACAGGTATACTGTACGTCTACTTTCCATAATATGGATAGAAAATCCTTTAAGAGACAATTTTCAGCTCAAAATGTGGCTACATAATGGGAAGCAAACAAAAAAATATACATTATTATTAGCTTTAACTAACAATATGGGATATACAACCTGTAGCATTATCAAGATGAAAAAATTGCTGCTAATTGGAGGATGACAATCAGAAACAATTTCGGAAATAGCATGCAATACAAAACTGGTTACATGCTTTTATACACACAAAACTACTAGCAAGAACATAATTCAGTGAACAAGCTATCACCTTTACAGTTTTTATGCACTGAGTGTCGAATATCGGTGCTCATAAATCAGTGTCGTATCGAGTATCGAGAAATAGTGGCATCGCTCTATCACTGATAGTTTCATTACATATTAATTCATTGTAGGTACAAAGGGAGTCGAGGAAACCGAATTGATAGCCAGATTTAACTGGCCACTAAATGCTCTTTCCATGACATCGCAACAAACAAATGAACAGTGAAAGGCTTTTAAAAATAAAAAGTATTAAAAAATTCAACCAATAATGACGGATATCTCGAAAATGGCTGATGCCCCAAAAAAGCTATTTGAAGTTCATTTTTATTTTGAGTTTTTATTTAAGGACCCTCTTTAATTGCTGTGCTCCTCAGCGTCCCATTCTCTACTGAACGTGAAATACCGAAAATTTTACTCAGAGGCCTCTTTATCAGGCTTGAGGTTCTTTTGCGTGCCGCAAATCCACAACACGGGACCACCGGCCTTGCTTCCCTTCCGAAGGAAGCCATGCTAAGGATTTTTACGCCCGAAAAAATTCATCGTCATCCACCGGGTTTGAATCCGCGACCTCGGGAACTAGAGGCTAGTATGGTAACCACTACATCACAGATGACGACTCTATTTGAAGTAAATTGTATGTTTTATGGAGATATACATTTTTTGATAAGTAAGGTTTTATCTTTTTATTATTGCTTAGAGTTATACAGAATATACAAAATTCCTTCCAAATGAAGATGATTTCACAGGTTATTCCCAGAAAATTTAAGATTTATATCTTATTTGTCATGTACGAGGGCGGATTGATAAGTCCATGGCTTTGACCAGAGATAGCTTCTAATCACAGGTTTCTTGTTTACACCCAAGTCTTACATCTATTCTGGGTATAATCACAGAAATTCGTTCTCATTTGTTTCTTAGAACATTGTTGACAGCGTCTAAAATAAGCAGATGTGTGTTGCTTCGTAGAAAATAGAGAAAAGTGAATTTCGTGTTGTGATAAAGCACTACATTTTGCGTGGTAAGACGGTGAAGGAAACGGAAGAAAAGCTGAACAAGTATTATGGGGACTCTGCTCCATCACATGGCTTGGTCAACAAGTGGTTCGCAGAATTTTAATGTGGCCGTTCGAGCACAACAGATGCCGTGCGCACAGGACGTCCAGTTGAGGTCACAACAGAAGATATGGTGAACAAAGTTCACGATATTATGTTTTAAGACCGCCGAGTGAAGATCCGTGAGATAACCAAGACCGTAAACATCTCGAGTGAACGGATGTATAACATTCTGCACGAATTTTTGTGTATGAGAAAGCTGCCAGCAAGATGGGTGCCGCGACTGCTCACATTGAGAACAAGCGGAATCGTGTGACCACTTCACAGGGATGTTTGAACGTGTTCCAGTGCAACCCAAATGAGTTTTTGCGGCGTTATATCACGGTTGATGAAACTTGGATCCATTACTATCAACCTGAAACGAAACAACAGTCAAAGCAGTGGATTTCCTTCGGTGAACCGTTCCAAAGAAAGTGAAAACCAATCCGTCGGCAGGAAAAAGCATGGCAGCTGTCTTTGGGATTCACAAGGGGGGATAGACGTCCACTACCTTGAAAAAGGTAAAATGATCATAGCTTCATATTATGCCGCAATGCTGGATCAGTTCCACAAGGAATTGTTAAATAAATGACCCCATTTGGTGAAGAAAAAGGTTCTCTTTCACCAGGATGATGCACCCGCACACTAGTCAGCCATTGGCATCGCAAATTTTGTGGAATTGGGTTACGAACTGCTACCTCACCCACCATATTCTCCAGATTTGGCTCCGAGCGACTTCTTCCTCTTTGCAAACCTGAAAATTGCCTCGCCTGGAAGAATTTCACGTCCAATGAACACATCATGGCAGAAACAACCTCATATTTTGCAGACTTCGAAAAATCATATTTTTTTGGAAGGGTTAAAAAAATTGGAGAAACGTTTGACAACGTGTATTGAATTGAAAGGAGACTATGTTGAGAAATAAAATTGATTTTTTGGAAAAAATTGTTAATTTCTTTAAAAAGTCACTGACTTATCCCCCATTTTATTTGTCATGTAAATACGTATATTAAAATATGGTGTTTTAATCATAATATTTAAGAGCCATTTTTGAAAAAATAAAAAATATAAAAAATTCCTCCATGTAAAGTGCAGTTTGGAGTGGGGGAGTTTCTTGGAAATCGCGTGTCGTGTCTTTGGAAGATACTGAACTTAAATACCAAGTTTGGCATTTATACGACATCCTGTTTTTGAGTTCACAAACACACATACCCATACATGCGTGAACCATTTTCTAAAAATTACTTTTCTGGATTCAAGATGTCTAAGAAGTGTATTTATCCTTAAATCTGGATTTCGAGGTTTTGGATGAAATGCAATAATTTCTCTACCTACTAAGATCGTGGAAGAAAACTCGAAAACCTAGGTTCATCTGGTATATTCTTCGCAACCTTTGTAGTACTTCTTACAAAGCAATTTCTTCTGTTACCCACAAAGTCAAAAGGATATCTGGAAAATGTTACTGTTGCTGATGTAATAACTTTAGATATTGTTATGAATATCAGTTTATTCTGTAAAGATGTTGATGTTTACACGTTTATTCTAGGTGGTAATTCTCGTAACATTCATTGGTAAGTTTTCTTCTAGCCAAACCTACCCTACCAACATACCTGACAACATGGTCTATTATGCGGGATTTCTCTTACTACAAATATTTTTATCATTCTCCGTTCCTTTACCTTCAGACTACTATGCGGAGTCCAGCTGTACCGCAGTGTTGAACTTTTTATTTTTGGCGAGTAAAGTATCTAATTTAGAATTCTGAAATTTTTGTAATTTGTTACAAATTTAATCAGTTTTATTACTATAAAATATTTCCGTTAAATGTTCAATAAATACAATTGTAAAAAAGTAATAATAAAATACAACTCGGGATCCACTTGGACCCCTTATAGCAGGTCATGTCTCATAAAATTTTCTGCATCTTGAGAGTTTTACGTTGGCTGTCTTGTGTTTTTTAGTTATTCTAGTATGCATTGTTGGTCTGAAATTGTGTGGAAACAGTTCAGTACTCTCCTAGTGTGCATTGTAAGGTGTAGTCATATTGAAATGGAAAGGTGAAGCTTTTAAAAGCCCGATTTCAATTATGTCCAAGAAAAAATGATAGAAAAACTAGAACAATGTGTGAGAGATGCAGGAAATTAATTTGGATACCCCACTGTAAGAAAATGTAAAGAGTAGTGTGCCTTGGACGTTACACTTAGTGAACATGAATTTTAAAACCCCATGTAAAAAACTTAAACATATTGGTAGTACATTATGAAAATGTTAAAATGCAGTTGTGAATCCCAGTGAAAAATAAAGTGAAAATAAAAACTAAAACAAATTACTGCATCTAATACGATAGTGTTGGAAAATATAAATAGTATTGTAATTTGTAATTCGGTTGTTTGCTTCACAATGCTAATTTTGGGGTACATTGTTAGTAAAAAATTGTTTTAAAATGATTTTATTTGTTCTAAGTAGAACGCAAGATAATAAATATTGTGTTAGTTTGAGGTTTCTGCCTGGGGTTCCACTGGACCACTCTCAGTGGTTTAAGGAAGTATAAAAGCATAGCAGTCTGAAGGTTGAAGTACATCCCTTAGTAAGCAATCTCCTCTCTTTTAGTGCCCCAGTCAATTCCTTCTTTCGTTTCTTCGAGTTTCAGCATTGTTATCCTTTATTCACTCCTCCCTAATTTCTCAACTATTTACTTATAATAAGTAGAGAAAAACGTCTTGAGGCTTGCTGAACCTAAAAAAATCTGATATGTTGCACTCACATGACTTTCTCTACTCTTGTACAAACTATTTTTACAAACGCTTATTCTCCATTTACTTCATCTTAATCGAGATATCGGGATGTTAATCTTATTGCTAATTTTCTTGTAGGTGCAAGGGTATGCTTTAAGAGATAGTCAAATATTTTAAGAGCTGGTTGCTATGTGGAGCACTCCATTAACGAATTCCCATTTGAGAAAAAGTATTGAAAAATGCAAAAAAATAGCAAGGAATATCTCGGAAATGGTTCACTCCACAAAAAAAGAAATGCATATGACAAATTGTGTGTTTTAACAGATGTACATTTTTTGTGTAGTAAAATTTTGTATATCTTTTACGGTTTACCAGTTATGCAAAATTCATTCAGAATGAGTTTTGGGACATTCCCATTTCATTTGTCATGAAAGTACCTTAAACATATATATTTTAATCAGAAAATTAATTTAGAAAATAAAAAATTTCGAAAAAAGTTCCATGTAAGGGGTAGTTTAGGTTGGGGTTTGGTAATTATCTGACTTTTCGTTTTGAGTTATCGTGTTCACAGACACACAGACGAATATGTTTCCAAAAATGTTTTATTTGGATTTAAAGTGCCTCAAAACATGTATTTCCTGTGAAATTCGGTATCGAAGTTTTGGGTGGAATGCAATACTTCCCCTTCTTACTAAACGTAGTAAAGAAGGTAAAAGTAAATCTTAACGAAAATTAATGCTAAGTCATTGGTATCCCTAACATGATTCCGTAGTGTACAAAGAACATTTTATAGCCAAGAAGCGAACTGCAACACATTATAAACGCAGCAGGCGTCGTGCCATCCTTGATTTGCGAGTTCCATTTTTATTACACAATCCATTTTTCTTTTTCATTTGAGAGAAGGTGTCAGCTGTCGGATTCGAGGATTTGTGGCGTCCCTTTGTATCTGATAATAGCCTTCTGTAGGTTTCAAGAGCCACCACACGACTCTGGCCTCTGCTCCAGATTGAAACGTCTATTCCCCCTCTCAAAGACGGCCTACCGCAAAATACTTCATCTTTAACGATGAATGATGTGAAGGAACGGCCACAACGTTAGCTTTGGTTTCTGCACGAGATATCAAGATGGAACCTCTTTTCAAATTCAGTTCGAATAGGAGCAAAAAATTCAATGGAGCTATGCTCTCTTTTGCTAATCTGCTAATCTAGGGAAAAGCAATGTCATATGAGGGGAAAAGTTATGTCAAAATAATCTACTTGCAAGTAATTCAAATAATTTAGCAATATTTTAGTGTGATACGTTTTTACATTCTGTACCACGTGCCTATAGATGGAGAGGGTATTCCATTCCATCCAAAAACTTTATATCGAATTTTTTTCATGGGAATACATGTTTTGAGCCCCCGACGTTAAAAAAAAACCGTTCTTAGTAGTGATGGGTCAATACCACTATTTCTCGATACTGATTTTTGAGCACCGATACTCGATGTGCAATTAGGATTACACTACGAGGGGGGGACACCTAGCTCCTCGATCCACATAGGGATCGTTGTCCTCCGTGGTGTAGTGGTTAACATGCTAGCCTCTAGTTCCCGAGGTCGCAGGTACAAACCCGGCGGAGGGCGATGGATTTTTTCCTTAGCATGGCTTCCTTCGGAAGGGAAGTAAAGCCGGTGGTCCCGTGTTGTAGATTTACAGCACGTAAAAGAACCTCAAGCCTGATAACGAGGGCAAAATTCCCGGTCTTTCACGCCCAATATAGAATGGGACGCTAAGGACCACAGCAGTTAAAGAGCGTCCATAAATAAAACTCAATTTAATTTTCACACAGGGATCTTTTGTGCGTACGTCCCCGGGAGGAACGGATGAGATGAAGGAATCGCAGATGATGAAGGACCGGCCGATGTGCAGAGGTAGCAGTTACAAGCTTGACCACTCAAGCACTCAAGGCAGCCCTACCTACAGTGATTGTATTAAGAGACAGTGGCGAAAAGTGGTGTGTCGATTGTTATTGGTCACGTGGTATTATCCGCCATATTATTGCTGGTTGTCGCCATATTCCAGTGCAGGTGTGACCGAGTGTAATCAGATTCCTCTGTTTATTCCACCGTAATAGCGATATGGCAATAAAAGATAACCATGTACGTTTATTTAGCGTTTAAACATGCCTACTATTAGTTTCAAATGGGAAGAGTTCTGAGCTACAGCGAATGAGGTGCATTTGCGTGCACAGCGTTGCCACCTCGTTACCCCCACTCTTTTCATATTTCCCTCTCACTCTCACATCTGCCTGTCGCTAGAATGGTCGACGTAAAGCAACCCAAACTGAATTATCTAAACTTTTATAATTCTCCTGGTGTTTAAATTCATAATTGGGAATATACTCGCATGCTACGTACGTATTTTTTAAGTGTTATATAATTATAGGTTATGAATTACCTGTGCTTTTAATCCAATGGAACTGCCAGTGGCTCATCCGTATCACTGTCATCAGTTACGTGAAGAGGCAATTCGTCACTGACACTGTCTTCATCGTCTGAGTCTTGCAAATTTATGATGATAGGTTCCAAAATATCGTCACGGCCTATTTCTTTCCAAAAGTCGTCGTCTTGTAGTTTTTCTGCATGTCTCACGCAGGCTTCCCAGTCTTGTTGAGTTACCTTGTCAATTTCTTTGTGAATAAGACGTTCAACGTCAGTCAGTTTAAAAGTGTTATTTCTGTTTGCAACCCCTCGTTTTATTTGAGCCCATACTAACTCAATTGGATTATACTGGCAGTGATAAGGGGGGAGGCGGATTACCTCGTGTTCCATTTCCATTGCAAGTTGATCCAGCTGATACACTTTTCCCTCGTTTTTAAATGGACTCATTTTTAGTTTCTGTTGCCGAAAATTCAACCCCCTTTTTTTGCAACCATTCAACAATTTGGTTCTTTCTACTGGCAGTATTCGGTACTTTGTTTTCAATAACCTAATGATATGGTGCATTATCCATTATAATTATGCTTCCCTCTTCTAAATAATTTAGGAATCTGTTCAAAAACCATTCTTTAAACGTATCAGCTGTCATCTCTTCGTGATAATCTGAGGTGGTTTTGGACAGAAAAATCCATTTGCTTTCAGGTACAAATCCTGTCTTAGCGGACCCTACATGACAAATGATAAGTCGACTGCCTTTTCCAACAGGTACCTTCAGGCCACCCTTTTTTGAGGAATCTTGCCAGATTGAATTTTGAGTGTGGTTTTTATTTACCCATGTCTCATCTAAGTAAAATATAGGTCTCGTATCGCAAGAATTTCGAATTTCGTGCATTTTGCGTAAGAATTTTATTCTTGCCGCAACAATGTCACTCCTCCATTAAAAATTGTCGCCCATCATTTGTCTTTCTGTACCTGAACCCTAATCCTCTCAAAATTCTATAAGTAGATGAATTTGAACCAGTGTATGATATTTTAGTTCTAAGGGCACAGGTTATTTTCTGTATTGTTGGGAATTCACCTTGGTCATAAAACTCGAACACAGTTCTGCGTACAACGTCCTTGTCAAAAGTCAGTTAAATTTGTAATCCTCTTCGGAGGTCCAATGTGCTTTCTGGGCGATACAAACACTGGAGCATCACTGGGAACAGATTTCCTTGCCTCTCCGCAAATGCGAGACACACTTGCTTTACCGACACCACACGCTTTAGCAGTAAGCTGTTGAGGATATTTGAAATCAAGTTGATTTCTGTGTTCCTCATTGTTACATTTTTTAAAAAACGAGTAGACCCTAAATATAATACTTCGAGCCTGACTTCGCAATACCTGCCTCTTTGACTCGCCACTAAATTCTCCACAATAAGTCATTGCACTATTTTACTCTTGCTGCTTGCTCTCTGAACAACAACTGAATACTGATATTAACTGTGTAGGGTAAATAAACTCCAACCCAGATTTAAAAACAACACACAATCATAAACATGTGACGGCTCACGTTCTGCAGGTTCTACAAGTAACACAAGTGAGCTGGGTGGGCTGTTTGCTCTCTCTCAGCTTTAACAAACGCCTTGGTTTTACAACATAATTCTTTATCACCATCAAGTCAGTAGTTCTGTATAATTACAATAATATATATATATATACATAATGTATACAATAATGCATACATACAAATAATGTGACCATTACAGTGCTTACGTGGTTATATTATAACATATGGGAATGTTTATTTGTTTGTATTATGAAAACTATTTGAGCTAAAAATATGTGGTTTTTACGGTTGTGTTACGAAAATTACTCCCTACCTTCTAGTGGGTTACTTTTTGCAAAATTTGAATTTTTGTCTTAGCGCAAATTATATGTATTAGAAACACATTCGCTTAGCACGCGTCACGCTTAGCTTACGGCGAATGTAATATGACAACACAGCGGAACTCCGATTGGTTGCCGCTCTGGCCGCCTCAAGGACAAACATCATCCCATTTGAAAAATACAGTAGGTTTTAGTAGGTTTGCTGTAGTGGCTTGCAGCAACTCAACCAAGAAGGGTATGTTAATGTTATATTTCCCAAAGGATCTGCTTTTAAATTGAATTGGACGTTTTCAAATCATTTCTTGAGAAGAGTATGAATCTGATTTGGAATGCTGTAGTATACCTAGCTGTCATGAACTCAAAAGAAATATAATAGATTTATTTCAAAGATATTAAACATTAGTTCTAAGCACTGCAAGATAACTACTAAGTGCTATGCCAGTAAATCTCAGTGTTGAGATCCACTTTTCCTAAGAGCAATATCAAACAGAAAATGTTTAAAATATATCAGCAGAACGGTAGCTTCTTTTACAATAATTACCCAAATATTGTCAGCAGTGATTACAATGCAAGTTTGTAGTTCCACTGGTCACGGGTTCAAATCCGGAAAAAAGCTTTGGACTTTTGGGGTTCAAAAATCCTTAGCTTCCCCTTTTCTGTATTTTTACCCCACTTTCTTCCTCCCTCTCTCACATTAACGCTGCCGCATTCTTTCCCTCTACATATTTATTTCCCTCTACTTCTCTCTCCCTACGCCGCCCTCTTCTTCTCTGTGCAAGTGCTACATGCGGTATTTTCATTTTTGGGGTATTTATAAAAATTGAAACATTATTTCGGAACTACACTGTTTACCACGATAACTGGCACGAATAGGTAATAGTAACGAAAAAAAATTGTATAAGTTCCAAAATGCTCAGTCTATGTAAATGTTGTAAACAACACAACCTATAAGAAACATCATGATTATAAATTTTTGTTATGTAACGGTCTCAAAAAATAAATAATAAGCTATATATTTAGGTTTCTTTACTCTGAGCCTCACAGGAATCCCCCTTCCCTTTGGGGAAAAATAAATGGCCTATTCTATAAATGGGACCTAAGGCATGTTAATTTACTAGTTCCATAACAATCGGTTCCGCCATTCTTGCGTTAAATCGTAACATACGTGTAAATGCATTTTAAAAATGCTATTTTTGGCATAAGGGTAGCTCATTGTATCTGTTAACACAAATTATTCAACCAAATTGAAAGTTACGGGGAAAATTATTGGCTTGTTTTGTTATTTGTATAGACTTTTAAATACATTTCGACAACTTCACAACGAGCGGGATCTAATGCCAAAAGAGAAGAAGAAGGAAAACAGCTAACAACAGAAGATTTATACGCCAATTTACATCACGATATGATTATCATTGCCGTCATTCTCATTTCTCGTGCCCATTCACATCGTTTATGATGTTGATAGCTTGTACATAAAAAGGAATGATAAAATATTTCGTTTCTGATAAACTCAATTCGTAACGTAGAGCAAGTATGTTGTAGTACTAGAAGGCTTTGATGCTACGAAGAAGTAAATAAATGTAGGTTTTGTTCTAGATTATACTCCAACACTCTGAATTAAAATACTAGGCCTCCGTTTCATACATTTTTATGGATATATCCACAGCGGCTTTACCTGAGTTAGCAAGAGTAGGCGAATGGTCGGGACTTAGGGCTTCTTGTCACCACTGTCTCTAATATAGTAACTGTACCCTACCAAACCACCGGAGGGTGACTCACAGGCCCCCTCCAGCGGAGACCGGGGAAATCTCGACACAGCAGCGGAGACTCGAGCAGCCTCCATCTGACGGGGCCGAGAAGAAATTCCAACACACAAGCCATCTGCACCATCTGTTCGCAGTCCTTCGGCATACAGCCCGGAGTCAATCTGTAACGTGAAAGAGGAAGACGAACTGAGAGGGAACGAGGGAAAAGAAATTTGGGGGAGTCAATGAGGATTTCGAGCATTCGCCTAGTGACCCGGGGAAACCCCCGTAATAACCGAATGCGGGCCAAGACCTCGATACCCGATACTCGATACTTATTTTATATAAACTTGTAAAGGCGATACCTTGTTCACTAAATTATGTTCTTATTAGTAGTTTTCTGTGTATAAACGCATGTAACCAATTCTGTATTGTATGCTATTGTTCCTGTCTGACGTACTCTAATTGGCAGCAATTGGTTTATCTTTATAATGCCACAGGTTATATATCCCCTATTGTTAGACAAGGCTAATAATAATAATAATAATAATAATAATAATAATAATAATAATAATAATAATAATAATAATAATAATAATAATTTATGTGCTTCCCTTTTTTAACTGTATTTTGTGCAAAAAACTGTCTTTTAAACGATTTTCTATCCATGTAGTGGAAATTGGTCTTACGGTATACATGTAAGCTACTCTCATGAGCTGAGATTGATTTACGTAAACACAAACTAACAGATGGAAGGAAAGAGCAAATATTTTCATGCACTGTATTGTCTCACGTCTTAAGTTCTGATTTGTTTCTGCTGGATTCACAGAGTTTAGTCACCGGAGTAGGTAAATGTAATGACTGAGAGTGACTCGCCAAGCGAGGCTATCGCGGAAACGTGATTTAGTACATCAGCTAAATCGGCTTCATTTGCAACTCAGTTAACGCTGCATGTTACATGAGTATTTCTAACCTTTCCCCTTTGTTGTGCACGTTTTCATTTAGACACAAGAGTCTATGGAATATTGCAATGATTCACTCAAGTTCAGTCAAGGTTGATCAATAACTATAGTCCAGTCAGTCTTTGGGGGGAAGTGCGAGGCAATAACGTGATGTCTCGTCTCCTTTCATTCCTTATCTAATATAAACTTAAACGCAAAGACTTTCAATAACGCAAAGCTTAAAGTTGTAAAAGTCTCGAATAAGTATCGAAGGTTTACCCAAAGTATTAGACGTACTTCGGTAACCCCGAGTATCGAGGTCCCATCCGCAGTTTATAGAAACAACTCCGTGTGTATGTGTCTGTGAACAGCATAACTCCAAAACAAGTCTCGGATAAATACTAGGCATTTAACGTTAGTATCTTTTAAAGATGGGACAGGAGGATTTTCATAAAAATCCCCTCACCCCAAACTGCCTTTTAGATGAAAGCATTTTCGAAGTATCTTATTTTATCAAAACTGGCTCTAATGATATTTATGAAAATACCATATGTTTACACCGCAAATAAAATGTATATTTTAGTTTTCTTGGAATAGCCTATGAAGTCCTCTTGGTCTGGAAGGAATTTTGTATAGTTGGTGAACGTTTAAGAGGTAGATAAAAAGTACTGCACAAGAAATGTAGTTCTTTAAAACACACAATTTATATCCATTAACTTTTTTGTGGTATCAGCCATTTTTTGAGATATCCGTTGTTATTGGTTTGAACTTTTCAGCCCTTGTCGTATATTAAATCGATGTACCTATAATGTAATAAGATGGAGTTGAAACCATTTGTGCAAGGAAAAGGTCATTAGCGATTCGTGTTAAGCAAAGTCATTAGCTACAGCCGAAGTAGCGGACGCGTTAGTATAAAAGTTCTTGGAATGCAATTAAGGGGTGAATTCGGTACGTTTGAACCGTCACGTATACCAGAATTCCGAGTAAGGGAATCAAATTCTGAGATTCAGGGAAACATCCCATAGCAACAAGGTAACAGATGCGCAAGTAAGAATTGCAATATTGACTCGGGTAAAAAGGAGACTTAGTGGGGTAGTTCTAAAGTAGGTGGAGCTGAAGTTAACATAAGTGCACGCAATCTAAATCAGAGACAGTCTTTTCGTGCACATATTTGTGCATACATTCGTCACTCTGGATATTTGTGACGACTCGTGTGTAATTTTAAGCGCCCAGTGACGCGCTTGGTGAGTAAGATTTAGCTGTAGCCGCGAGGGGTTTTGCCGGTAAGCATTTTAGCGACTCACGGCAAGTTACGCTTCTAGTTTCTTTTATTGCGGAAACAGTTATTTTAAACCGTGAAATTGGTAGTGCAGAAGTTAGCAGGTATAATCAGTCAGTTGTTATAGTTTCAAGTGCTACGATTCATAATCAGTTGCATTCTTTAACTTTAAACGGTCGGCAACTTCCTTAAATAGCTCAAGTATTAAATTATATTAAACTTTCCGGTTAGTCTAAACTGATGTTATCCTTTAAAAATATGCCCACGCATACCCTGATAGAAAGATCTCATAGCCAACACTGTAGTAGCTGGCAGCAGATCAACAGCAGATATTGAAGCAAAGGGTACGGCTTCAAAAGTGACACCAATTTCGACTTCAAGATTCAACTAGTTTAATTTGCTTCAAAAATTTGAAATAATATAAAAACTGTAAAGAAAAACACTTTCAACTTATCTCTATAATATTGATTTTGTGAGCATACTACTCTACATAGTTAGTTAAAATGTTCTTACACTATTGATAATTTTTCCACAAAAAGTAAAATTGAAACAAAAGGCATTTCCAAGGTAACTTCTGTAATTTTAACCTATATCATAATTGAAATTGAGTTTTATTTATGGACGCTCTTTAACTGCTGTGGTCCTTAGCGTCTCATTCTATATTGGACGTAAAAGACCGCTAATTTTGCTCTGGCCTCTTATCAGGCTCGAGGTTCTTTTACGTGCCGTAAATCTACGACACGGGACCACCGGCTTTACTTCCCTTCCGAAGGAAGCTATGCTAAGGACTTTTACGCCCGAAAAAATCCATCGCCCTCTAACCTATATCAAAATAGATATGTAATTTAATAACATATTTATTTGTTCATCGCGTGTAACATTTTCTGTGCGATATATTCAATGACATTGCTATAAAAATTTCAGGCCCTTAGTGGGTATAATGTCGGGTTCAAATTTAATATATATATATATATACACGTACATGGGTGATAAATAAATAAAACTCAAAAAGGGGCATATATGGTGGAAGAACAATATTCTTCTGAGCGAAAGATAAAAACAGGCTAATTTACACAATTAAAATGTTCAAAATTTCGCGTTTACCCCTTCATCAGGAGATTAAAAAATTAAAAACGCACGCAAAAAATGAAAACGCAGTTTATGTTCGACTGCACTGGTTAATACTGAACATCATTAGTGAGAGACTTTGCGTGTTTTTATCTGTTGTTCTTTCAAAAACGCACGCAGGCACGCACACAGTAATAGAATTAGACATTTCACGTATGAGTACACTAACAGAGATATAAAGCGCGACTTTCTAGTGTTTAGTATTTATTTATTTATTTATTTATTTATTTACTTCTCACGAAATCCCCCAAGGGATAATGAATAGTAGTCAAAAAACCATTGTTAAACTACAATATATATATATTATTAAAAATTACTTAATATTATAAAAAGAAATGCCAATTTACCAGCATTTTAAAGCACGGTTATCTTGTAGGCTAAAATTAGGCATCGAGAGACTAAATTAACGTCACCAGCTAGAGGTCACCTTTCAAATTTTATCAGGAAATGATTCCATATTGAGAAAATTTCTGCAATAGTTAAGATTGGCAGCAAGATCTCTACCTCAGCACAACATAAATTTTCGTTTTCCTTGCCTAAAAGAGAAGAGAGAAATAATATTACCGTCTGTATTGTTGAACGAAAACAACAATTACAAAACGTGTGCCCAAAGGAATATATCCTTCAAAATTAAGGAATGGACTTATATTGTGACAGATTTAAGAAATAACGAAAAAAAATCTATTCAGCGGGATGTATCAAAATTTGCAACTCTGAAAATCTTGCTACAATCTCCACAAACAATTATCCTTCTCGACTTTTTATACTGTAAAATCAAATAACGAAAAACTCTTGCAAAAATCCAAAATTTCATTGGTTGGTTGATATAGTTCCGCGACTTCCAAACTTTCCCAGCTAACATCCCTTTGAAAGTTCTTCACTCTCCAAGTCCCTAGTCTTTCGGTCTAATTGGCTCAAACACTAGTATCTATGACCAAAGTTCTGGGTTTGATTTCCGGGTCGGGACAATAGGTATTTAAGGTGCTTAAATACAATGGCTTCATCTCATTGAATTCACCGATGTGTACAGCCGGAATAAAACACAAACCCAACATAAATAGAAAACTATACTACAGGAGAACTAGAAGCTTTCACTCCACACCACCTTCAAAGCATGCCCCTTGGGCAGTATATGGATGGATGGATGGATGAATGAATGAATGCAGACTGTTGGGTCCCCTTAAGGGCAAATGCCTCCCTGTAGAGGGGTAAAGCTCTTTTACATATCTCTCAGGTGAGCTACTCCGTAAGAAGTAATTATGGGTCGAGAACATGTGTTTGTTACACTGGTATCTGTCTGTTACACTGACTGTTTTGTGTCTATATAATGCGCTGTTACACTGCCTGTTACACTGGCTGTTGTGTTGTTATGTAATGCACTGTTACACTGTCTGATAACTGTCTGTTGCACTGGCTGTTGTGTTGTTATGTAGTGCACTGTTACACTGTCTGATAACTGTCTGTTGCACTGGCTGTTGTGTTGTTATGTAGTGCACTGTTACACTGTCTGATAACTGTCTGTTGCACTGGCTGTTGTGTTGTTATGTAATGCACTATTACACTGTCCGATAACTGTCTGTTGCACTGGCTGTTGTATTGTTATGTAGTGCACTGCTACATTGTCTGATAACTGTCTGTTGCACTGGCTGTTGTGTTGTTATATAATGCGCTCTTACACTGTCTGATAACTGTTTGTTGCACTGGCTGTTGTGTTGTTATGTAATGCACTGTTACACTGTCTGATGACTGTCTGTTGCACTGGCTATTGCGTTGTTATGTAATGCACTGTTACACTGTCTGTTGCACTGGCTGTTGTGTTGTTATGTAATGCACTGTTACACTGTCTGATGACTGTCTGTTGCACTGGCTATTGCGTTGTTATGTAATGCACTGTTACACTGTCTGTTGCACTGGCTGTTGTGTTGTTATGTAATGCACTGTTACACTGTCTGATGACTGTCTGTTGCACTGGCTATTGCGTTGTTATGTAATGCACTGTTACACTGTCTGTTGCACTGGCTGCTGTGTTGTTATGTAATGCACTGTTACACTGTCTGATATAACTGGCGCAAAACTTCTGGAATCGTGACCTTGATTGCCACCCAGCTGCCGAGTCTATGAGTGGTTTATGTTTAGCTTAATCAACGAAAGCGATAAAATACCTTTGCTTACTCACAGTGCGTAACACATACAGTCTGCATAGAAAGTGTCCGCATCTTGTAATTTCAAAGAGAGCAGTACGTAAATAGTGCTTATTTTATATTTGTGATATTTATAACCATAGCTCCTACGTTTTCAAAGTTAAATGGTAAGGTATTACGTATTCAAAGCAGGGAAATAATTGCAAATGTCCTCGACTTCATGAAGCAAGAAACAGAGATGAAGGAAGAAAATATATGTTTACCCGAGTTCCACAAAAGCCTTAAGAGAGTGAAAGAAAGAGTAGCCAAAGCAACTGGTGTTTCACTGAGTTCCGTTTCCAGATTTCTCAAAGATAAGAAAAATCATATGGATGAAAGAGTACCATTTGACACACCTGTGAAGAAACATAAGGTCCCTAAACGTATTACAGAAATAGACGATTTCGACAAATGCGTCATTCGGCCACGATTCACAATTTCTATGTGGAAGAAAAAACTGTGCCAACAATAGGAAGATTACTCATCAATCTGAAAGATGTCATAAATTTCAAGGTGGTGCTACAAGTCTCAAATCCCGGCTATGGCACTGAATTCTGCAGTCTGATTCTAACTTTCCAAATGACTATAATTTTATATGTAGTTATATCAGCATAAATTTTCAAGATGCTGCTACAAATCTCAGAAAAATTATAAAAGATTTAGGGTTCAAGTGGAAGAAAACGAAACCAAATAGCAGAGTTCTAATAGAAAAGCACGACATACGATCTCAGCTGGAAGAGTAACTTACTCAGAGGTACAAATTAGAGGGTCAAACTATAGTGTATGAAGATGAGTCGTACATACACAGCAGTCATACATCTAAAAGTTGAAGTGACGATAGCGAATTAGGTTTTCAAGCACCTGTTGCCAAAGGGCAAATACTTATTATCGTTTATGCTGTTCGTTCCAAATGCCCTTCTTTTACAAGTCGCAACAAAAAACAGGAGATTTTCATCAACTAATGAATACAGAAAATTACATGAAGTGAATCAACACCATGTTGATACCTAATATGCCTGCTGGGTCTATTCTGGTTATCGACAATGCTTCACAATGTGGCAACACTCAAATTGACAAACAACCTACTTCAAATTCCTTGAAAGAAGAAATGAAAACCTGGTTACTTAGGCATAATATAGCTTTTGATGAAAGCATGAGTAAAACAAATATAACTTAGTTAAAGCCAAGTAATCCCTTCATAAGTCATAACTCATAATACCTGGCCAGATATTAATACAACATCGCCATAATGTACTTAGATTGCAACTGTATCACCCAGATCTAAACCCAATCGAATTAACCTGGGTGATGTCAAAAACTGGGTGGCCTGCAGAAATATCACTTTTAAACTAAAAGATGTGGAGCAGTTATGTCGCCAGCGATTTGCAGAAATCGGAAGGCCAGAATGGGAAAATGTATGTCGACATGTTGAATAAATTGAGAATCATTATTTCAAAAAATACGGAATTGCAGAAAATCAATTAGAAAAAAATCTCATCCAGGATAATGGTGCAGAAAGTAGCGACAGCAGTGATGGCGGCAATGATGCGAGTGATTCCGCAGAAGAGGAAGGGCTGTCAGGTGTGGAAGAACTGGAGGCAGATGGTTGACAGTGTTTTTATATTAAGGGCATTTTACAGCGGTGGATTTAAATATACTGTATACACTGTTTATCGTGTAGTGCAGTGCATAAACGGTGTGCGGATATTTGACAAAGACTGTCCCACGCACTCCTGCAGCATGCAGACGACCGGTCACCTCTTGATCTGGTATGTAACTCGCTTCATAGCTGTCATTAAGATTTTCACATGTCTAGAACTGTTGCGCCAGTTATAACTGTCTGTTGCACTGGCGGTTGTGTTGTTATGTAAGCACTGTTACACTGTCTGATAACTGTCTGTTGCACTGGCTGTTGTGTTGTTATGTAATGTACTGTTACACTGTCTGATATCTGTCTGTTACAATGTAGCGCACAGTTGACTCTCCATCTCTCTCCAAAACTTCCTGCATCTGGTGAATCTGGACCACTGTGCGCCTGCTTTTTCTTTGAAGAGGTTCCCTCGTCTGCATCTTGGTCTTCCGCGGTGTCGTGTGCCTGTGTATGGGTCCTACGTGGTTCGTTTTATCGTCCACCTGTCATCTGTTAGTCTTGCGATATGCCCCCCCTTCCATTGTTTCATGGTGGCTTGTTGTGCGGAGTCTGACATCTTTTGGAGAGTTGTGTTTGAAATTTTGTCCTTCAGAGTTATACCTAAGATTTTTCTCACCATTTTCCTTTGGCATACTTGGAGGGTATACTTTAGCTTGACGGTAAGAGTCCAAGTTTGGCAGCCGTATAAGAGAGCTGGTATATGGAACACACCCTCATTCAGGTTACCAAAACTAAGATGGCTGATTCTACACGTAAGAGCGGCCAACATTTTAACTTGAGTCATTAGATACATAACCAGAGAAATTACCAGACATCCTATTTACGAAAGAAGTAGAATTCCGGGTTTCAGTATTTCCCGTATAGGAGGGGTTCCGACCTCTTCAGCTGCCGCGGTGCGAGCGCTGCGGACCGCTGGTACTCGTGATACTTCTGACGTTACTGGAAGTACGTCGGGCCGAACATCTGAGCCCCTCCCGGAAGGGAGTTGTACAGATTGGGTTGCACTCGGCGGGTTAGTGGTTCCCGAAACCCATGGGAGATTGGGTTCGTCTATGCGGTGATGCCCAGGCGGGGTTAAGAGACACCTGAATGTCCTCCGGTACCAGCCCGGAGAGCTGGCAGACGGTGTGCTAAGTTCACTCTTGGCCCTACCGAGATTTCTCGGCAGTTTTCCCCTCTGTGGTTGACGCACGTAAGCGGCTTCCGTCCCCGTGAAAGCGGGAGAGGGACACGTTAGACTCAAGGTAAGGCCCTAAGGGAAAGCCCTACGGAGAGGTGTGTCTTAAGCCCCCTTCCTGCTACAAGAGGGAGCTTCAGCTCCATGTAGAACTCGCCTTCTTCTGTTGCTAGTATTATGAGACATTTCACATATTTCATGTCACTATATTTAAATTCTAACCATATAATTGTAATAGATTCTTTGATATATCTGTATAAACAATAAAAATCGCCTGATTGAGAAACCTGTATATGGAATGTCAGATGTAAACAAAACGCACTCTTGTACGGTACTAGTCACTGTCACTAGGTGTGTCTGTTGTTCAATGCCGCAGTTTTTAAGAAGCATAATGGGTGGTACGGTAATACGAAAGCTCGCTTTGTTCAGTACAAACGGTACTGTACGCGTATGTAATGGTTAGGTTTGTTTTTGTGTACCAGTACTCATTGGTAGAGTCAGTATGTACTCACTTGTGTGAGTTACATTTCATTTTGACTGGCAAATGAAGATGTTTCATGAAGACAGATGTCAATTATGCTCATACAGTGCTCCTGTTATACCGTGTCTGTGACCACAAGCTCCTAACCTTAAAATGCTTAGCTTCGTAGTGTGTGTTTCTGCTCTACAATTTTACGCACCCTGTATAATAACGCTAGCAACTGCTGGAGTCATAATTGTTGCCGGTGTGCCGGATGTTTTCCTCTCAGAAGGTCCTCTTCATGCTGAAATTAGGCTATCTACTGAAATGAGGTTATCGCATTTAAGCACCCTTAAGTGACATCGTCGTGGAACAGGTTCAAGCCCGGAACATTGGAGATAGTACGACAGAGCTCTACCAAGCGATGCACCACTCCGAATGACTTCAGGTGAAATCATAATAGGATTTGTTTACATTAATATTCTTATAGCTTATATCAAAGCGTGGATACCCTGTTAAGAAGTAATCCTAGAACAATAAAGGTTTTTTCCCCCTTCTCTGGTGACGCACTTCCGCTTAGCAGCTTCAGAAAATTAAATTATATAATACTCAGTAACTTTTAAAAGTGGCAAAGTATTCAAAATATAATAACACTGGATTTTGTAGTTATTTTTGCTTGCTTAGAGTAAATCATATTCTTAAGCAGTGTTTATATTTCATCAATGTTGTCCTTAGTTTTCTTTTTAAATTATGCAAATGCACATTCATTTATGCAGTAGCGAATACAATACATCAGGCATCTCGAACTGAGCACGAGATTGGACAAACTCACGTAGCCTGAGCTTAATCACCCAATAATAGATTTCTTATGTGTAAAAAAATCCTCGCAAAGGTTTAGCAACGCACTCACAACAGCAACTTTAGCGGATAATTATGTACCGGACTTTCCAAGCCCCAGAAGAAAAATAGAGAATTTATGTTAGTACTACAACAAATCGAGCGAGATGGCTCCACGTAATGTGTGAGGATCGCATTCGGGAGATCTCGGGTTCGATTCCCGTTGACCGTCCACTTGACTTTGAGTTTTTCGTGGTTTTCACTATTCAGTAGACGAATACTGAGGTTTTTTCTCATCTACTAAGACTTACTCGCCATCATTTCCTTTTAATTGAATTTCCTTCTCATCTTTCAGACGTACTTATAGGTTTCGTGACGTATGGTAGTGCCGTAGAGAGGACGTGGATGCTTGTTGAAAGATTACTCTATGTGAGGGCTGCTTGGTCGACGGCTCTTGAGCCTGGAACTGTTAGGAAGCTCCGCGCGTCTCTTAGATCTGTCTGTCTGTCTGCGAGTTAGAGCCTCCTGTGATTCCTTCACTTCATCCCCTCCTCCTGTGGGGTGGTAGCCACAATAGATATAGTATATAGGTCACAGTTCCCGAGATGTCTCCCTCCGTTGTATAATCTATAGCCACAGTACTACACCCAAGCGTCACCCTCCGTGGTGTAGTGGTTACCATGCTAGTCTCTAGTTCCCGAGGTTGCGGGCGTAAAAATCCTTAAAATGGCTTCCTTCGGAAGGGAAGTAAAGCCGGTGGTCCCGTGTCGTAGATTTACGGCACGTAAAAGAACCTCAAGCCTGATAAAGAGGCCTCTGAGCAAAATTACCGGTCTTTCTCGCCCAATATCGAATGGGACGTTAAGAACATCAGTTAAAGAGCGTCCATAAATAAAACTCAATTTAATTTAACACCCAAGATTTGCAGTCATGCTGATATGAAAATGATCGGTGCCAACTAAGTCTCCATGAAGACGGTCGTTAACAAACTTCTCCATAACTAAGGAGGGATAAAATCTGTTGGTGCAACGCACGAGTTTTAAAGACGCCTTTAAAATTTAAAGTCTTATTGGCGAATGCGACGTTAGCTGATATTTAAATAAGGTCGGCGTAACCGGCCCTAAGCTTTATAAGAGAAGTCGGAATTTATTTGAAAAAGAATATGGTAAAATATGAAATTACGATCGGCAGAATAAGAAAAACTAAAAATTTAAGCAAACCACACAAAATTGAATTTGCTTAGTAGAAGATTCTTACATACTAGAATTTTTCAGTTAAGAGACGATATTGTCTCCATATTTTAATGCATTATTCATGGCACGTATCTTGTCTCTCAGCTCTAAAGTTTTATACGATGAAAAGCAATTCTTTGTATTGCGTACCTTAATGTTTGCTGTAGCAGTTGTGGGATTGCTTTCAAACTCATTTCGTTGGGTTCTTTTCAATCATTGTGTGTTGTTTTTTTTCTTTCTTTTCCTTCAGGTTTTTCTCTCTTAAATATGAGGGAGTTATTCAGGTTCTGCAAATGTTCTGCATTCATTCATGACATGATCTTCGTTTCGTCACTGCTCATAAATCACCTTTGTTTGTTTTTATTGGCTTCCTGGAAAATAGTTTAGCAAGTGAGTGCTGTTATTTTTAATTGCTCGCAATAACTACCTGGTGATACTGCCCAACTCTAGCTGCTTGAACAAATCTAGATGGGTAAGAGGTATAGGAACTTCTCGCGCTAATGACCTTCAGAGATCTGTTGTTGCTCCCACACCCAGGAGGAAGGGATGAAGTGAAGGAACCACAGGAGTCTAAGGCCACAGAGGCGTCGCGAAAGTCTCTATCATTTCCAAGCTCGCAGACCGAGGTCGCGGGTTCAAACCCGGCGGAGGGCGATGGATTTTTTCGGTCGTAAAAGTCCTTAGCATGGCTTTCTTTGGAAGGGAAGTAAAGCCGGTGATCCCGTGTCGTAGATTTATGGCACGTAAAAGAACCTCAAACCTGATAAAGAGGCCTCTGAGCAAAATTGCTGGTCTTTCACGCCCAGTACAGAACTGGACGCTAAGGACCACAGCAGTTAAAGAGCGTCCATAAATATATCTGCTGCCCACGGGGAATACTCTTTCCATTGAGCATGCCACCGCGCCATCTGTCCGGTATCGCAATACACCACGCAGCCTAGAAGCACACCTGAAAAATGAAAACGGAATTGAAAGGAAATCGTGTTAGAAAAGAAAACACCCCAGTATGCACCTGCCGCACCCGGAAAAACCACGAAAAACCCATGGGTTAGAGTGGACGATCGCTGGGGATTGAATCTGGGACCTCCCGAATGCGAATCGTACACGTTACCGCGGCGCCAGCTCGCTCGGTAGCAAATATAGATGTTAGTATAAGGAAGAATGGTTAAGCTAGGTAACTTAAGGGGAGATTAATTGGTGAAAAATTCCAAACAATGACATTTATAGTTTTATTGTGCATTGCTATTAACGGGATTTTACAACTTTAATTTGATATCAATTTTATCATTGTAGGGGCAACAGTTACATTTTAAATATATTCTCAAAAGTTAAATCAGCAAGTCAGAGGTGAAGGCGTGGATAGCGCCGACTTAAACTCCCCACGCCAGAGTCGGGAAACGAACCCTCAGTATGAGAACCGGAAGCGAAACCGCTGCGCTACCCCGGTTAAGTTAAGTTTTAAACTGTGTATCCTATTCTTCAAATATAATTCTTGACAATCAAAGACTGTATTTGAAGTAGATAACACTAAAACTTCTCCTCAAACAATAAAGTATGTAACGTCTTTAATTCTCTAAATACCAATCATGTATTAAATTATTAAAACCTTAAAACTAAAACAATACCTCATATCTAGCAAAAGCGCTTTAGATCTCTTCATATACCTTAAAAGAAGATCCCCTAAAGATATTTGTTATTTTAACAACTGCAATTAAAGTTAAAAATAAATAACAGGCAATTAAAATTGTAATGTGAAGACCTAAAAGAAGCGAACAAAAATGAATCATGGGAAGCATTTTAAAGCAGCAAAAACATAACAAAATCAGAATACAAGAAAATCAAGTTTTAAAATTTCACTCACTGTTTGCACACACCTACGCAGTGTGTAGTGGTTACCATGCTATCCTCTAGTTCCCGAGGTCATGGGCTCAAACTCGACTGAAGGCGATGTATTTTTCGGTCTAAAAATCCTTAGCATGGCTTTCTTCGGAAGGGAAGTAAACCCGGTGGTCCCGTGTCGTGGATTTACGGCACGTAAAAGAACCTCAAGCCTGATAAAGAGACCGCTGAGCAAAATTACCGGTCTTTCACGCCCAATATAGAATGGGACGCTAAGGACCACAACAGTTGAAGAGCGTCTATAAATAAAACTCAATTTTGTCTTATTGGACATCATTTGAAGAAGTTATGTTCTTCAACTTTGTTACGTAATGAATTACGTAAACTTAAAGAAGGTTATGTTGTTCAACTGTTGTTTTATGTAGTTTGTATCACTCTTTGGGCGTCGGTTTGAATTTTATGCTTACGTAATATTACTGTTTGAATTTGCCTCGGCTGCGTCAGTTTTACTTTAGAGTCATGATTCTTATGCAGGGCGCGGTATGACAAAAATTGTAGACATTACAGAATTAAACTTTTATATTTCACTTCTTTTTATTTAATTTCTTGCACATATTTATACAGCACTACACTTTTTAAAGAACTGTGAGAAACGTTTATACATTCACTTAGTGCGTATATCTGTTTTTACTAATCACCCGTAGAGAACACATTTTTCCATCTACATACTACCAAGTCTTGTCAGGAACTGAATAACCTCAACGGTCAAAACCCATAGCTTCGGTATTGCAAGTCTCTGATTGGCTAATTCTAGTCCAATAGAATATCTGCATTTAACTTAAAACTTTTCTTTGCTGTTGATTGGCTAATTTTAAAACTCACTGAAACTACGTCATCGTCGCTCTAGTCATGAACAGTACATTTCAAAACTCTTAACGCATTATTGCCACAATTACCTCATTATTACTCATTGTTAGCAACCTAAAACTTATTATTCTCACAGTTCTTGCATTATTAGAGTATGTAATGTATTCACATAACATTAATAAAATATGTTTACAACAAAAATAAGCATCTGCAATGACTGTTACATACAACTTAAATAATTATTGCATATATATTGTCTCAAGGCGGGCTGCCATTGAATTTACTTTCATATAAAATACAACTGAAATCATTCAGGTATCAAAATACTGCCTCAAATTTAACACTATTAAGAGAACTTTTTTCATGAAATGTTTAAACTAACTTTTTGTAGAATTGACGAAAATTCAATATCAGAAGTTCTTAAAAGCTATTGGATGGGAATTTAGTACACTCTTTTGTGTAAAAGGTACTCCTTTTACGTAAAATTCCGGAAAAGAAAAGTACACTCCGCAAATTACAAATATTTAATTAATATTTGTTTTGCAGCGCGGTGGACAGAGATTGATATCGGCGTGTCGTAAACACTGTTCGTATTGTTGATGTGCATCTATGTAAACACACTAAGAAATTATGCGCAAAATATGGCTAAAAGGTAAATTACACATTTCACCAGTAGACACTCGGGAGATAAAATCTTGTTTGGCTTCTGCTTTTTTCCCATCGTCGAATGGATGAAGTATTTCTCGCCTCTACCTAGTCAGTTATGATCAGGCAAAGGAATTTCTAAACATCAAAGCCTGGATAGAAGGAAATTAGGTTGAACTGTTACTGGACTATAGGCAGTGACATAGCGGGTAACAAACCACCCCATCCCTCGTGCAGTCTTCTGACGTTTGCAGACAGCACTCAGACCGGATTTTACTTGCTTTCAGTGATCCTTGGCCGCTTTTGTTTACGTTCTTTGTAGTGGTATTGGTTTTGTTGGAATCAGAAGCTGATAAAGAAAGTATGGGTTCCCATTTTAAAAGAATCAAAAGCTGATTAATTTAACCTCAATAACCTCAACTAAATTAAGTAATACTTGGTTCCATTCTCCCCTTTCGAAGAAATTAAGTTTCACTAAATTCTTTTTTTACATGTTTTCCAAAGCAGGTAGCTGGAAAGCTTAAAAAAGGCTATACACTGCTGATTTCAAGATATTGGCTACAAGAGTTGACTCCTTGTTAAAACTTATTTTTAGTCTAAAATCAAAAAGAGCTTTGCTGCGGTCCAAGTTTCACAAAATAATAAAGCTCTGGTACGTCATAGGCTATAGGATATTTGGGACTCACCTAATTATTTTAGAAACCTAGAGGATTCTACATTCTAAAGATTTAGGACTATGGTAGATAATCACGAGGAACACAAGAACTATTTTTAATATTACATTTTCTTTCACCTTTTTTGTTTTTTGTCCTGTATAGGCATTTTAAGTGTAGTATTCATTATTTTTATTTTTTCTACAAGATGAACTAATGACGCTCATATATTACAGGTTAACAAACAACCATAAAATGCTATAAAAATTAACACCGTATTGCAAGGACCGGATTGAACCAAGGTCCACCACACGGCAAGTTTATCTTATCTCCAAATATACAGGACATTAAGGACAGAGTACAGTAATTAGGGTGGCATGTGGTGGACAGAGTACAGCAATTAGGGTGGCATGTGGTCGGCATGCCGCTCCCCTCCGACCGCTTTGATGCTGTTTGCTAAACCGGAGCCGACACTTTTCCATTAAGTAGCTTCTCAGTTTGTCCTCAAGGAACTCGCTAGGCTCAGTGCACCCATACTAGATCTCCCCGCAGGCAGCAACTCCACCACTCTACGGGGCAGTCCACATATAGTTTCTTTTGAATAACGCGACTGGCAGCCCGTCGCTTCCACGGCACTGCTATACGCATCGGTAATGTAGTTGCTGCGGACCGGCCCCACCATTTCTCGCCTAGTTTATGCTGACAAGATGAAACTATATGAATATGATACCATTACCTTTGGTTAATAAATGTATTCGAAATTATGCCCCTCTGCTTTTCTGCAAGCCTGGTAAGTATTAAACAGAATTTCTACACGCAATATGTTGGAAAGCATACGCCGATATTGTCTTCTAATTCGTCGAGTGGATGGTGATTTGTTGCACGAACTATCTTTAAGCATTCTCCAAGAATAATAACCATATGGATTTAAACCTGCAGAGCGAGCACGCCGGTATATTATTCTCTCATTAAAAATCCGCTTTAACGCGAGGTATGGCTTTTATTGGCCTTGTTTCTAGACAGCTCCAATGTTATCCAATTTTCCTTGGTTAGGGCAGTTGACTATCTATTTTTGTTGTTTTTTCTGTTTTTATCTAATACGGACCCAGTCGATTCACATTTTTCTAAAAATCTGTAAATTATGGATTTGTTAGGAATAATGATACCTATTTGTGTGTAAATTGAAACTAACTATGCGACACTGTTCGAGCTAAATTAACAAACACACGCCGAATAACAGCGTTATTCCCAATATACAACATGCGAAGCAAGGTTAGATTGAACTGCAAATGTCGTTACGTCCGTAGACGTATGATTTAGTCTGCCGCAGAGCGAAGCCATTCAACCCGATACTTGCTACGAGTAAGGAACGACGGCCGCTAGTCGCATCATTCAAGATAAGCCTGGTATGCCGTTATGATTTGAAAGCATATTTATAATATTTAATAAATTATTTTTGGTGTATTCTTGATATTTGTCATAAGATTACTTTGTATGTTTAATTTTTATTAAGGTTATGTGATCGAAGTTAATCATCAAATGCAGTGCTAACAGCTCAGTTACATACACACTTGCTGACACGACCCATGTACTAACACTTGCTCGTAAACTGCATAAGCATGTGTGTAAATTTCTTAATACGTTATAGGATTTAGGATGGTGTTTTTATTCACAGCTTATTTATGCCGCACCTAACGACCGATTCTTTCTAAGGAAATTCATATCATCCAAATAAAGAAGTAGACCTATTAGAAAACGTCAAGGCCTATAATCAGGCACAGGATGGCATAGAAGGATATTACGCCGTAAAACAATTAATATTGTAATTGTAAATACGTTTGCAAATGCAATAATAATGTATAGAACAAGCTTCGATCACATACGCGTGTATTACGAACCGATTTCAGAAACAATTGTTAAGATAACATTTTTAATGTTAATATTTAATTGTTATTAAAAGACATAAACGGTAGGTAAGATGTTATAGACATTGCTATTAAAACAATACAATATACTTAGAATATATTATACGTATTAAAATGATTAAAGGTTAAGGTCATCTGCGTGACAAATATTTTTTGCATATGCACTTCCAAGTAGCCTTGCATTTGGGCGAGTTCTCCACCTACCGTCTCATCAACGACATTTAACATGTGGAGTGGGATGGCTTATCTCTCAGGTAAACCTTTAGCTGCTGGGAAGGATACACAGTATGCTGAACTCGTGCCGTGCGTGGCGCTTAGTGTGGAAAACAGCAAACAGTCTTTCACTATTGCGCGTCTTTACCCTTCACTTGCCAAGTAAACACTTCCTCCTTCCAGTAGCTAAAGCTGCTTGGAAGGGCCCCCAATCCACTAGCTAAAGCAACGCTGAATAGACAGTAGGAAATACTATATTCTAGGTTTTCTTGCTTCAGTAGCATTTTATATCTTTTACGTTCATTTTTATAAACTACCTAGCTTGCTCGCTATTGGTAATGTAGCGTAGACGTAATTGGAATAAATTATGTAGATTGTAACCTTACCTTTCGTTTCCTTGAACTCATATTTGTATATTTGTACCAATAAGGACGAAATTTGCTATTATGTTTGTTCCGCTGGATTGTAGCTGCTGGTAAGCAGTCATTCATAGCATTACAAAATATTTCCATAAAAATATTGAAACTGTATGCTCCCCCATTCAACGGAATTTGGATCATTTATAAATCTTGTCATATTAGTTCCATTAAAATTGGGACACAAACTATTGTAAATCGAAGTATTGTTGTATATAGAAGCTTTCAGAGTCACATTTACCTATTGTGACCAGACAATGGAACCTGGTGAACTAGATAGTTCACTCTGGTAAACTCCATACGGAATGTTGGTTACAACAATGTCTAAGCACTAACTGTCCCTAGTCGGAGCTGAATTTACATAATAACAATTTGTTGTCCTGAATACGTTTGCGAACATGGTGCAGATATTATTATTATTATTATTATTATTATTATTATCAATTATTATTATTAGTATCATCTTCGACAAGCTTCCTTATCTAGACCCTCTCGGTTAGTTTGTGCTCTCGCCAGTAGGGTGAGCTCTGTGCCCCTCGTTGATGCACTTCAGAAATGAAGAGTTGCCACACCCGAGTGAAAAACACACTGTAAAGTGGCAGGGTTAGGTGACGACGCCTAGGTTAGTGTGTGTATGAACGGGATTAAAATAAACTGTTATCGCGAATTACGCTTGTACCACTGGCAGTTTATTCTGGTCATGCGCAGTAGTAACAAGATGCAGTCCTTTGTTAACATTACACACTGACTTTGCTATAAAATCTTATAAAGGGTGGAACGGTGTTCTCCAGGCTATCCAAGTATTCACAGCTTCTCCTAAACCTCTAATTTAGGTATTTTCATTGCACTCGTCTGTGCTTATTACAATTCGGGGGGGGGGGGTTGGATACAGCAGCTTAGCCATTATTATTATTATTATTATTATTATTATTATTATTATTATTATTATATCCACGTTGAAGTGACCACATAATATTGAACAATTGAACGCTAACATAAAAATAAACGTTTCTAAATAAAGTTAAACCAAAAAACATATTGATATAGCTACTACGTTATCTATACAATAAGACAATTAACTTAAAAGTCAGTAACATTGTAGCTACCACTTCTAAATGCTTTTCTGCACGAAATTTATCTACATGTATAACTTGATATAATATATCAGGTTTTACATATATGGCCACACCACCATAACTATACAATTTCCTGTAAAACGTATTAGCACATGCATAGCCTTCAATGTTC
Source organism: Deroplatys truncata (assembly GCA_030765065.1). Classification (NCBI taxonomy): domain Eukaryota; kingdom Metazoa; phylum Arthropoda; class Insecta; order Mantodea; family Mantidae; genus Deroplatys; species Deroplatys truncata. The sequence goes on along the minus strand of CM060990.1, from coordinate 107,261,158 downwards.
ACTAAATGGTGGGTGTTACCATTACACCTATGTTCACATAAACAGAGAATATCAAAATTTTTTCTACCAAAAATAATTTGAAGTTCATCTATTTTACTTAATAGTGACTAAATGTTCAGTACAAACACATGTTTAGTCCCTCAAGAAGGTATTCGTCTGCATTTTAAAAAATTCTAGCAGCCAAACTAATGGAGGGAAAAAACTAATTTTGTTTGGACATAAAGATCAAATGGTAATACAGTTTATGTGTTTCGGCAGTTTTTCAGATCGTTCATTTTATTAGTTATATACACTTTTGAAAAATATGACAAAATTGCAACTCTTTGAAAGTGTGTTTTCAAAATTATCTTTCATGCATTGGGTAGAACATTTTTTGTGCATACATCCACACACTCTCATTGACATGTGACTTAAACTGGTGGAGAAATAAATTTGAGATGTAAAAAGAGAGCCGAAAATGAGGAATTAAAGCAAAAACGTTAAAAATGTCTGACTTTTGGCATTTTATTCCTCCGTCAAATAAAATCCTATTTGCACCGCAAAACCAAGTAATACGCAAAAAACAAAAATACTCTACTCAATGCATGTAAGATAATTTGAAAACACCACTTACGAAAGAGTTGCAATTTGGGGATATTTTTAAAAAATGTATAAAAGTGATAAAATGAACGATTTGAAAAACTGCCAAAATACGTAAACTCTATTACCATTTGACCTTTATTTCCAAAGAAAGTTAGATTTTTCCCCTGCATTAATTTGGCTGCTAGAATTTTTTAAAGTGCATCATGCTTGCTTGAGTAACTGTATATTGATCTCAGCTTCCATTCTGAACGACTTGTATTAGTATATTCTCACTCAAAATTGCGAATATTGGAGTCTTTCAGGCATTCAACCATAATGGATTTTGAAACTTGTGAAAAAAGTGTTACAAAGACCATGATAACCTATCAATAGTTTATAGTAGATATTTTGTTACATATTACGGCAGTAGATTTCGGTTTCCGTGAGATCCTTTTTGTGCATCCTTTTGCCAAGTTGAAGCATCACTGTTGCACTCGAGATAATTCGTTATAATTCACTAACTTTGGTATATCAGATTTTTCACTGCAAGCATTAGCCTGTAGAGATTAATGTTTACCACTGGATACACTGCGGCCTGTTGAAGTTGTTGTTGATCGATGGACTGGTTACTCCCAGCAAGGTTAAAGGATGACAATTGTTTGCAGTCGTAGAGACTACGCTTGTCAAACTGTTCACTTGGCATGTTAGATCAGTAATTCATTCTTGATCTTTAACTTGTTTCTCCAGTTGATTAGTCAGCTTTAACATTAGCATAGAAGTAGGAGGAATATCACAAATATATTTATGGTAAGAAAAAAATTAATTTCGAATTGTGCAAACGAGATGAAATAAATATATCTGTTCTGTCAATCGGCTGGCTAATGGTAAAACCACAAAACAAGGTTCCACTTGACCAAAAATAACTAATGAAAACAATAGGTGAACCTCTGAACTTGAAACTTTTCCTGGTTGTAAAGGCGAGCCACATTATAGCAACTGGCACTGACCGGAAAGTACCATTTCTTGTTTATACAGGATGGACCATTTAAGTTGGGACTATACAATATCTCCAAAATTAAGTATTGTAGAAATAAATGCCTTGAATAAAAGTTTCTTGATATAATGGGGGAAAGTAAATGCATTAGTCGTTTTTTGTTTGGAGATCGTTATGATAGTAATTTTAGGGACAGTTTAATTTTTTTAAATGGGAACCTACAATTAGGGTCAAATTAAATTGACCCTAACATGACCATCACAACGTCCTGCAAATAAAGCACAACTAATGACATTTACTTTTCCCCGTATATCAAGCAACTCTTATTAAAGCCAGTTCTTTCTACAACGCTTAGTTATGGAGATATTGCACAGTCTCAACTTAAATGGTCCACCCTGTATACTGGTGCAAATAAACGTTTAACTCAGTCGTTTTGGTATCATTACAAAGTATTTACCTATATGTTCTTACGAAGAACGATTTTCTTCAGATACTTCCCTTAGGTTTAATTTCCTTAAAGGACACTGGGACATTTTTAGATGAAAATGACAAAATTTTAGATTATTTAATTATATCATATAAATATTCTATAAGCACCTGGAAATCACTAAAAGCTCAACGACATGCTCAAACCACCGTGCACTCCCTTTTAACCCCATAGGACCCTTTCTGTATGTGTTTTTTTTTCTGCTTTACATCTTTGCGTGTGGAATTTATTCCTTACATTTCAGTTTGCTCTGATTTGTTTGCAAATTTGCATTCATAATCTAAAATGTGCTATCTAAAGACTCAATCATGCATTTTATGATTTCTTTATTCATTGCCTCACAAAAATTATTTTATACTGATAAGCAAGGACAATTTTAACACCAACAACTTCATAAAAACAAAAATTTATTTCTCTACAACTAATAACTTCAACTTCAATCAAATCCTTGAATTTATTTTCAGCGTGCTAAAGTATTAGAAAATCTCATTATTGCATACTTCTCTGACAAATTTGAATGCGCAAGGCAGTTTTAGAAAATTTACATTACACACTTCGTTACAGATACGAGTGTAAATGGAATAGCGATAGTCAAACGCTTTAGAACTGGACACTAAATGCTGGCCTTAAAATTCCATTATCATTCCATAACTTTGCAAGAAAAAGCTGAAAATCATCAGGACCTTAAAAGAATGGCTAAGTATTAGACAATTCGAACCATTTATAACGGATAACTGAACGGAAAATGGCTGATTCCACAAATAAAGTTATTTTAAACAAATTGTGTGTTTTAAAGAGCTCTGCACTTTTTGTTAAGTACGTTTTCGTCTATCGCTTAAGGTTTAGCAGTTATATTAGTTTGCTTCATAAGTAATGTCGGTTTTTAAGTTAGGTATTTTATAAGATAAAATTATCTTTGGTTCGCCAACGCTATTTACAGGAATTGGAAGGAGTCAAACTGCTAACACACCCAGCATACAGCCCTGAACTTGTGCCTTCAGATTACCATCTGTTTCGATCCATGAGCCATTTCTTGCCTGGAAGAAATTTCGAAAACGTTCAAGCTGTGGAAGTGTGTATCACCGAATTCTTCGCATCAAAAACCAGAGACTGGTACCGTCGCGGGATAATAAACCTCGCGAAAGATGGCTAAAGACCATAGAATCTGATGATTTCTACTATTAAGAGTAGTTTAATTTCTTGTCAGAAAATGTTTCAAATAAAGTTTGGCTTAAAAACCGACATTACTTATGAGACACCATCTTTACAAGATTATACAAAATTCCTTCCGAATGAAGTGGACTGCACAGGTTATTCCAAGAAAATTCAAGATATACATTTTATTTGTAATGTGAATTTCTTTAATATATGATATTTTAATACAAACCGTAGAGCCATTTTTTAGAAAATAAAAAGTTTCTAAAGATGTTCCATGTAACGGGTAGTTTGGGGTGGGAGAATTTTCTTGACAATTTTTGTGTCCCATCTTTTGACGGTACTGAACCTAAATACTAAGTTCGGTAATTATCTGACTTTTGTTTTTGAGCTATGCTGTTCAGAGGCACATAGACACACACAGACCTCTTTCTAAAAATGTTCTTTTTTAATTATTATTCAAGGAGCCTCAAAACATGTGTTTCCGGTGAAATCTCGACATAGAATTTTTGGGTGGAATACAATACTTTCCCTTCTTACTATACGCGGTAGAGAAAGTAAAAGCTATACTCTATCTGCCAGTTTATACTGTGAATTCTATAACATTTCACAGACAAAATCATAACTCCTACCCACTTTGGAGTAGAGTGATAATCTTAAGCCCATCTTTATGGGGAAGGTTTGCTCTACAAATTGGTACTACTGTTAAGTAATCTTTTGTGTATTCAAGCCATGTGATTTCTTGCTTTGTAAATATACGTGAGTTTGCTTTCTGCAGTTTTTCTTTCAACGGGTTTTTCTGTGAATATTTTCTGGTATAAATGACACGTTTTCTCAGAAATTATTGAAGACAGCTAAATTAAATTTTAGGATGATAAAAACAATCCCTAAGGCTGTTGTGGATCTACTTTGGTGTAAATAATACGGTTGTTTACTTTTTTAAAAAATAATTGCTGATAAATTTTAAACTAAAAATGATGTAACTAAGAATATAATCCTATCTTCTTTAACAAACAAACCTGTTGGATTAAAGTAGATCAATGAACTTAGAAGGCATGCATAAGCATTTCAGTCTGATATCTTTAATAGTTTCTGAGGTAATGGGGCATGAGTTTAACATTGGCGGTATAGTGCCTTTAATCTCCCCTTAATGCTATTAGATATTTAGAAAATTCAAAGCATAAAGGACTTCACTTCCACAGCTAAAACACGCTAAGCCACTCCTGTGGCTGAAGCCCTCACACCAGAGCTACACCAAATAAACAAGCATGTTGGTTTGGAACGGACGGGAAGAAAAGTGACCTGCGTGTTCTCTTTTTACCGCTGAGGCCATGTCCTGTCTATTGCTTCGAGAACAGCAAGCCTAGCGTTATAAACAGGACCCGAGGTTTGATGATCTGAAATTGTTTGAAAAATCACCTATAAGATAGGATAGGACTAGAAGTAGAGGCGGACTTAGAACCTCGACCTACGCAGACCTTTTATATACATAGGTCCCTGACGGGGTACCCCGGGAAGGAGGAATAAGGTGAGAGGAAACAGAGGGCGCCCGGACCAGGATGCACGATACGCAGAGGGCAGGGTCCCTACCATTTACAGATTTGAACTCCCCGGATGGTGGCTGGTGCAGCCGGCTCCCCTCACCCCTTGTGAGCTTATACATCCACTGGGGGCCCGGGGCCCGGAGACCGCTCGCAATCCGGGAAGGAAGGTTTACTCAGAACATCCTTTTCCCCTGCCATGCACAAGCCGAGACCTCCCGCCGACACTTGCAACCCTGAAGGAAACCAACCAGATGAAAGGTGAAATGAGAATGGAGATGAAACGGAGTGACAGGAAATTCCGGGATTTAATGATCCTTCCCAGCATTCGCCTGGCGATTCGGGGAAACCCACGAAAAAACTCATGGGGCAGGAAGGTCGAAAACGGGAATCGAACCCACGACCTCCCGAATGCGGGCCACAGACGTTACCCCCTGAGCCATTCCACTCGGTAAAATAACCTATAATGTGGCTCCAAGTTTGAAAAAATTACGCAATAATTTCAAAAATTGGCGTAATACTACGATTTATTTGATTTATTAAAATGAGCGTACAGAAGGTTATAAATTAATTTATACAGAGATATAACTGCTATACAAGTAGTATAAATAGGTATAAGAATACTGATGAGATAATTTAGAAATTAATTACGTCGTATGACCAGGAGCGGAGGCAGACTGAGCACCTCGGCCTAAAGGGATGTTTTGTGCCTAGGTCCCTATCGGGGCGGAGGGATGAGGTGAGAGGAGACAGTGAGCGGCCGGATCACGAGGCACGACAGAGCAGAGGGCAGGGTTCCTACATTTTCCAGGTTGAAACTCCCCGGTGGAGGCTGGTACAACCGGCTCCCTTCCCCCTGTAGGCTTGCACATCCCACTGGGGGCCAGGGACGCGGAGACCGCCACCATTCAGGGGGACGAAGTGTTACAGAGAGTTTCCTTTTCCCCTGCCATGAAACGCCGAGAGTCCCACCGACACTTGCAAACCTGAAATAACCAAGCAGATTAAAGGGAAGTGAAATGAGGTGAAATGGAGGGACAAGAAATGCGGGTATGTGATGATCATTCCCAGCATTTGCCTAGCGACTCGCGGAAATCACCGAAAAAACCGATGGGTCAGGAAGGTCCGCCGGTATATATATCGACTATTCGCTCGGAACTATTCTACTCCTCTCTCTCTTTTACAGACACACATATCACACACACACACACACACGCACACGCACACACGCACACACATAGGACATCAAAAAGAGGACATCACTGCTTTCCCAGAAAATATAAGGTATACATTTTATTTATCATGTAAATATCTTAAATAATATAATGTATTTTAGTTAAAATCGTTACAGCCATTTTTGACAATATCAGAACTTTCGAATAACTTTCCATGTAAAGGATAGTTTAGGGTGGTGGGATGTTTTTATAGGTCATCGTGTCTCATCTTTGAAACAATCCAGTAGGATTACATTTCGTTTTTGAGTTATGCTGTTCACAGACATACACACACACACACACAAAACCACACACCTACACCCACAAATGGACTTTTTTCTAAAAATACTTTTTTTGTTCAGGGACCTCAAAACGTGTATTTCCGGTGAAATCTCAACATAAAATTTTGTGGAGAAATACAACACTTCCTCTGCTGTAAGTGCATAGTAAAATAGTAAAAAGGAGTGAAAATGAGAGACATGAAAACAACTTGGTATTAAACATATGGAAATTCCACGTGGATGTGCACATACATACACATCCCTGAAATGTTGAGGTATGAGGTATTTACCAGAGGGGGACACCTCGCCACTGCGACCAACTACATCTATTATGACTATACCCCCCGGGAGTCAGGAATGAAATGAAGGAGCTGCAGGAGGTCGCAGGACCGCAGGCAGACAGGTCCCTAATATTTCCAAGTTGAAACACCCGCCGTCATCAGCAGAGGCGATGAATCTCGCGAGAGGGTGAGGAAGTGACCCTTGCAAGCGGACCAATGCTATTGGCATATCCGTGAAATATTTAAATATCTGTTTTTGTTGTTATTTTTTGTAGTCATAATAAATAAGAACCGAGATTCACTGCAGGTTTAAACTGATGTGAGAATTTATTACATTAACGACTATATGAAACGGACCGAGCGAGGTGGCGCATCGGTAACATGTGCGACTCGCATTCGGGAGGTGCCGGGTTCGATCCCCGGAATCCGCCCGCTCTGACCAATGGATTTTTCGTGGTTTCCCTGGGTCGGCAGGCGAATGCTGCTTTGGTTCATCTTCTATCACAACTTTCCTGTCCTTCATTTCCTGTACACATAAACTTCCTTGTCATGGTGGGCCGGATCAGGTGACGGTGTTCGATGGGTTGCGGCTGGGCGGCGACTGTGCGTTTTGTATAGGTTTCTTCCTGAAGTCATTCCAGGGACAGCTCAGTTAGGACCCGCCTCCGGAAACTCTCGGGCAGATGTTCCTACGGGGGTACCCCGAAGTTTAGGGGTTTGTGGCTGGGTCCGGGCGGTGTCGGATGCGTTCAATCTGGAAACATTAGGGAACCCATCCACGCTTGCGCCGTCGTCATCTGAGTCTGGTCACCCTTCGGGTCTCTCCCCTCATCCCTCCCGGGTCACGATAGAAGCACACGGGGCCGGATGGCCTGCGTGCCGTACTCTGATCCGGCTTCGAGGGCCCTCTCCATGAGTCAGTACTTTTACCTTTTACTTGAAACGGGTCATGTTATGAATTGATCCCTATTTGTGCCCAGCAAACAATGCAAGTGATTATTTGAGAAGAGACACTACTATAGCACCAAAACATACACTGGTTAGTAAATAAAGTAAAAAATAAAGCATTGTAGAACCGGAATCGGGATGCTGTTTGAAGTAAAAGAACAGGAGAGTTCGATGACAGTACTTACACCTGCACATTTGGGAAGAAACCTCCTCCGTCAGTACAGTAGAGGAAGTCTGCAACTTACAAAGTTGAACATTGTGACGGTTTTATGTTTATTTGTGTTTACTTGTGTTTTACCCCACGTTGTGAAGCCAATTTGTGACGGTATAAAGTTTATTTAAGTTTGTTAGCTCCACGTTGCGGTAGCCAATTTGCGATGGTATTAGTGTTTGTTTGAAAGATGCTACTGTTTATTTGCCGCATGTATAAAAGACAATTTGTCGCGGTCACTTCGTGTTATCTTTTACTGAGCGCCTGTTATTTTATTTAATTTTGGGTTCACTGTCCTCCGGCTAGCTATGATCCTTTTGGTCGAGCACTTATCTTACACAGGTGTGTAAACGGAAAGGAGTCTTTTATCTAAAGATAACACTGATGAAGAATTTGTTTTACACTTTTATTGTCGTAACATATTATGCACTTTCACATATTAATCTTGACACTCGCCAAACTGAAACTGTTATAATAACTTATTTACTGCACATTATTAATTCGCGTACTTCAACTTTTTGTGTAATTAACTTTACAACACTTGAGATTTTTTTATAACTTTGCTACGCGTACACCGTAAATCGATAAACTATGCTATGTATTCACCATGACCTTTTCGTTGAACTCGACGACGTGTAATGTACAAATGTTTCCGATGGACTGAACGAATTCGACTCTGACCTAGCCCTTTTTATACTCCTACACCCCGATATGCCTAAAGATTATAACCGAGCTGCTATTGGTTAATAAAACGCGCCAACATTAGCGTCTATTTTTATATCCAATGAAAATTACGAAAACATATGCTCTAGGGAAAAATGTTCCCGCAAATTCCTAAGAAAAACGCGCCAATATTACGTCATTTGCTCGTCTCTAATAATGATAAACAGCTCACCCCCTCGCTACATTATTGCACGCTATTATTGTCAGTTTCAGTAAGGCCGTATAAACTTACTTCTCGACAATGCTTACAATCAACAAACATCACAAATCAATGCCACACAACACTGCATATTCACACTACAATCACTCTGACATTTACATAATTTTGTGATACAAATTACTGGGTCAACATCAATCAACTCCCTTGAAATACGAAATGGCAAGTATATACATGATAATATGTGATTGATAATATTCTTAATCTTCAAGTTTTACTCAAGCACTTCAGTTGATACGGATGAAAACCTCCATCTCAGTCATCCATGGACATACTGGAAGAGTTACTGCTGTGACGTTATTCTCTTTCATTAAACTATCCTTAATCTTCATTTTATAAAAGTAACATTCATTACCACAGAGAGGTCATGTCGGACTATGGATACTTGATGAAATGAATGCTCAAATAAGCCGTGAGCACAAGATCTTTCGGTTACCCGACTTTTGTCTTCGCACTATGGGGGAAATCGTATCCACATAACTTATAATCAGGCATGGAAATTCTTAAGCAGTTGGCTTCAAGTTTTATACACTCAAACCAAAGACTTCAAAACAATAGAGCCTAAGGGTCACTGATAGGTAGGTAAAAACCGGTCCGAGTACTGTCTGCAAACGCCAAAAGACTGTACGAGGGTTGGGATAGTTTGTTATCTGCGACCTCCCTGCCTATAGTCCAGTGAGCGAAGCTCCTCTTCTGACGAGCAGGGGAAGGCGTCAACAAGTGACTTCTACCCTACAGTGGCTTTTTCCATTAGGCCAAAATGTTATTTCTTAAACCGCTCCCCGCTTTCGCAAGGACGGAAGTGGATGGATACGCCACTTATGCTCGTCAACCCCAGAGGGGAAAACTACCGATAACCCTCGGTGGGGGCAACCGTGATCTAGGACACCGTTTACCAACTCCCCAGGTTGGTACCGGAGGACATTAAGGCATCTCACAACCCCGCCTGGGCTTCACCGCCCAGACATACCCAATCCCCCATGGGTATCGGGAACCATTACCCCGTTGAGTCCAACCCAATCCGAACAACTTCCTTACGGGAGGGGCTCAGATGTTCGACCCGACGCACTTTTACTAACGTCCGAAGTACCACGAATACTGAGGATCTCAGTGCCCGCACCACGTCAGCTGAATGGGTCATAACTCCCCCCCCCCTTTACGGAAGTTAAACTTTATTTCCTTCTCCCCTGGCTTTAATGCTTAGAAATTCCTACGTCTACTTATAATACAGCTGAAAAAAAACAACACGCGCCATTTGCCGTGGGTTTGAGAATGAACCTAACAGTAGCTGCAGCAATGTCGCCCAGCCCAAGGCCGCTGAGTTGTTGGTCAAATTTAACTCTAGAGTCAGTATAATACTTCAATACTAAATACTTTATCAGAATATGTTACATCAAAAGAGTGAAGGCCCTACGCAGAGAGTACAGCATTTTTCCAATTGTATACATTGAATTTCACTGAAAATCCAACCGTCCGTCTGATTATCCATATAGTTATTCTACAACAAATATAAGGAGTGAATATCCTATAGAGGTGTGAAAATTATTGGACTCAAGTACATATTATGGTAAAGTAATTGTAATTTCTGAGTTTGAAAATAATTTAAAAATATCTAAAATCTAATCAGAATCTTGTGTGAAACATTACAAGTATTTGTCACTGTGTATATGTATTTTTATACAATAACAACAGTGCATTAGTAAAACGAACCCAGGGCCTCAATGTACCCATCATAGATCAAATGTCTTATATTTAATTTCCAGATATAATCCTCAAAGTTCACAGATAGTACTTAGGTGATGAATTACTGAACTCGGTGACCTAAAATCTATTTTTGGCAAACTTATGTAATTGAAGAAAAAATATTCCCTTCCTTTCCAGTTCTACAAGACAAAAAGTTCATTCTACATTTTCATATAGGCAGTCGCTTAATTTCGTTTAGTGGAAAATTATATAAGCATTTTATCACACTATAGGTTCAATATCTTGGAGCGACAACATTGAGCATAAATACCAACAATTTGCTTTGAGTCTAATAATTTTCACACCTCTGTACCTGAACATGATCTATAAATCTGCAAGAACCTGGGGGTTAAAAATTTATTCATTTTTACATGCATAAACTCAAAAATGCAATATAAATTTTAAACCAAATTTTTAAAAACCTCAGAAGTGATAGGCAGCACCTTTTTTGTATCGCTGTCGGATTATGCTTCCGTGATTATAACACTTCTGTCAAAATACTTATTCTGCATCTGCAATGACAATTAATTTTTATTTTATAAGGGAATTCGAAAAATTAAATCCTGATGTATTTTTGGTTTGTAACTTACAAATTTTTATAGCACGTGTGAAATCAGTGATTGTTAGTTGAATATAAACAGAATTGGAAGCTATTTTTCAGATAACGCTAAGTATTTCGCATTTCACATGCTTTATTTTTAATATTGATACATTCTGTCCATGAAAAATTGTAGGGCTGGCCCCGTAGCTCAGACGGTAGAGCACCTGATTATTCCCTATCCTCCCAGAGTCTTGAGTGTGTGAAAATGTGTGTGATCTGATGATTAAAATCCAAAGTTTACTGGAAACCCCAAAACAAGCGAATACGAGTTAACACCATTGCCTTTAGGCATTAATATGTTCCAAAAGGAAAGGCCTCGGATTAGACCATTGTATTTAAAGGCGGAGTAAAAATGGAATTTAAAAAAAACCAAATTGTATTTACATTATGACTGTGGCGCCGTATTAATGTAACTATACCTTAATACTGCCGAAATGTAATTATGTGAAATGAAGATACTAGCAAATGAATAAAACTAAACAAAATTTAAGACGAGTGCAACAAGGCCCGTCGCATATGGACGGAGATTCCATTTCAAATCGTCCGAAATAGATGGAAAATCCACTCAGAGCTTTTTAAACAAACGAAACTTTTAGTATTTGGAGACAAGCCCGATGTAATGCTTTATGCAAACTCTTAAAATTCATCATATTTTGCAATTAAAATTGTTCAAATTTATCGTATCCTCCAAATATTCCCAACTTCAAGCTGTTATAACTCTCAAACCTTTAAATCCCATTATTTAAATCGAGCTTTATTTTGATTCCCTAAACTTTAATTTCTTATTGATAAGTAAACATGTTCTTATTTTTCTTTAAGTAAATCAATTTAGAATTTTTCAAGCGTGGGTGGTTTCGGATTAAGAAAAATAATTGTATTATATAGGTAAGATTTCGTAATTTAAACACAATCAAACTTATATTTTACTGCAATGGTTACTGATTAGGTTTCTTATAAAATAATTAAGGAAGTGAATTACTTTACGCGCTCATGGTCCTCTTGCATGTTTGTTTTGAACTGAAGATCAAAGAAGCCGCTGTGCCTAAGGTTAAACCATGAGAGCGCTTACTAAGCAGTATTATGCATATTACAGTGCTACCTTAGGACATACCATAACTTGATAAAAGCCTATTTAGTTTTAATTTTCCTACGTTGATGAAGAAGAACACAAGAACGTATCACTAACCAAAATATAATTAATAATCACCTGCGCTTAACTAACAGCACTTCTATTAAGCCTGCTAGCGCACGGAAGGACTGAAGCAAATTGAAATAAAGACGAAGTGCCAGAATTAGTTATTATCGTGCCAGGTTGCTGAACCACGTGCCTTTCTTGCATAAAATGTGTTATCCTGCTGCACAGCGCTTGGTGATCATCGTGTAACAACCACGTAAATCGCCTCTAGTTCCCGAGGTCGCGGGTTTAAATCCGGCGGAGGGCGATGGATTTTTTTCGGGCGTAAAAATCCTTAGCATGGCTTCCTTCAGAAGGGAAGTAAAGCTGGTGGTCCCGTGTCATAGATTTACAGCACGTAAAAGAACTTCAATCCTGATAAAGAGGCCTCTGAGCAAAACTACCGGTCTCACGCCCGATATAGAATGGGATGCTAAGGACCACAGCAGTTAAAGAGCGTCCATAAATAAAACTCAATTTAATGTTTACCATGTAAATCGCTGCGTTTATTCACTTATTGTGCTATAACCATGAACACCGTAACATAACCACTTTACCAACATTGTCGCTTTTCTTAATGACACTAAGTATTATTGTCAAACTAATATTTGTTTTATAAAAATCCGGAGAAGCTTAAAATAAGCAAAAAGTGTATACAGATATTTGTGAAGGTTATAAAAATAATTAGTATATGCTGTAATGAAATGCGGACTTTTATCTGCAAAATGAGATTTAGTACAATATTTTGAAATAGAGGGTTCCGGAGCTATGCGCACTTAAAATGCGACAAAATGAATTAATACGATACATTTATCGTAACGTGACAACCTATGGGTTTTGGATGCTAATATTTGGTAAGTATGCTTTCCTTAGCGTCCCTTATTTATAGGAAAAATTACAACCCAAACAAAAAATGCGACAAACAAAACATTTGTCATTCGATTTCACATGGAATGTCCCGTATGTGAAAATAGACAACAAATCAAAGAGTATGGAAAAAAGTTTTGTGTTTAGACAGGAGTAACCTTAGTCAGAGGAGGCTTAAGGTAGAGAAGAAAAGATGGGGCTTTTAATCTGCTATATACCCAAATGTTACGTGAGGGAGCCAACAATTTGACAACAGTTTCTTTGTTCTGTTGCATTAGGGGAAGAATTCTTCGGAACCTATGTCCAAGAGGGAAATGATCTTTTTCCAAGCTGAATCGATTTTAGCGATAAGCGTGACGTCAAGAGGAACCATATGAACTAGTTAATAGAAAAGTGACGCGAAATAATTTTCGAACCGCGGGAATTTCTAGCCAATGATAGCAAAATATGGTATATTACAGATTGGAAGTGGAAGTGTCGTCCTGCATAGAGAAAGGCAGTCTCCATGTCACTTTGTACCAATAAATGTGACAAAAAATTAAAAGTGCGTGAATGGAGTTTATTAGTCAGCAACGCGTTTCAGCACAGACAACTTAGATGCTCAAAGCATTCGATCTCTATGGTTATACCAAGAAACCATTAAAGCAATGGATGCTAATTAAACCTTTCAACACATTCATGAATATGGCTATTCTTATTTTACCTCCGATGAACATCAACAACTCCTCTGAAGCTATCATCCCTGTTCACAGCCATGCCTGAAGCAGCGAAACTATTACCATAACTAGGAAGTCCTTGCTCAACAACCATCACCGTCACTGAGCCGCCAAGAAACAGGCTTAAACGAGCTCGGAGTGTATTCGAAACGAACGTCGCATCGTGCCCAAGAGCTTCAAGACCATCCAATAGGTGTGCCGCCAGCAAAGGAGGAGGCAGCGGCAACCCACAAAAACCCTGAGCCACCATTTCAATAGAGGTGTCTCAACTGCGAGTACCTCCAAATCTGAACAATATTTCAACCAACTTATTAATAAACAGGAAGGATTTGCAAGATAGATTCATCGAACAGTGTTCTGTAAGTTTCTGTTCACAGATAAATTTGTGTGTATTATTCACTGAAGATGGAATAATGTTTCTAACAGTCACTAACAAAATGCCGGGACACACACACAGTGATATCTTTACCGGCAAACATTTGCATAACCTTTGTACATCTTGTAGCACCCTTAGCATGCATAGCACTGTCATCTTATGCCAATGGAAAAGCAATATTTTGTGACGGCATCAATAACTAAATGAATAATAACAGCAATACCTCCCAAACGTCAACCATGTGTTGCTGTTTAGGCCCCTCGAAACATGATATAGTGCACTTATTTTGACGTTCTGAAACGTTGATGATGCCGTAGCCCCATTCTCTGAAGCTCAATTTTGCCACCTAAACAACGACAGAGTTGTTTGCCGTATATGCTATATTAAACTGAATGTTACGACACTAGGTGTTTTACCATTATTAGTGATGTTATAGCGCCAGAACTGGAGAGGCAGTTAGCAAAATATTATGAAGAGAGGTTAGTGAATAATGGAGTTAGTAGTAGACAAACGGAGGGTTCTCCAGTAACTGGAGCACAGCGCCGCATACTGTGGGCCCTTTGTGCTTCCAACGTGACCCCTGGGAGGAAGGGAGGAAGGGGAGACCCGAAGGGCGACTAGATCCGGACGACGATGTGCGCTAGCAAGGACGAGGTCCCTAATAATTCCAACATGACATCAATCCTGACACCGACAAACCCTGCCCTGGCCACCCGCAAACTGGGAGTCCCGGGTGTAGACGAGACAGCTCCCAGGAAGGAAGGGGGTCCCAAAAGTCCCAGCAAGCGCCATGGAGAAACCTTTACAGAGCTCAGATTCCACAGTCCAGCCCCAAAACGCCAACAGTCGTCGCCTGGTCTTACAAACCTGAAACAGATTAAATAAGATGATGAGGATAGGAAATTCGTGGTAAAAGGGGAACCGGCCCGCATACGCCTACCGACACGAGGAAATCACGAAAAAATCCTACGGGAATCGGAGTAGGCACGACGGGAATCGAACCTGGGACCTCCCGAATGCGATCCTCACACGTTATCGCGGGGCCATCTCGCTAAGTCAAGAGGAAGATGGAGACTTTGGGGGTGAGGGGCCAGGTGAGCGCTTTTCCATTGTGTGAGATACAAAGGTCTTATCTTGGTATATCTAATCTTAGCCATCTTTTGAACTCCTAACATTTACAACGCAAGAGTTTTTATGTATTATTCCAATGTAAAAATATCTCGTAGATAAGCGGGATGGTTATCTATATAAATTCTGTGACGTTCTTGCTCCTAACAGATGAAGATACTGTTTAGAATTAATTCTTAGTTAGATATATAAAAGTGAGGTTTGTTTTGCTACATGGCAGAACAGAAACCTCTATTCTTATCGAATAAAAACTTAATTAACAATTTCCTATGAAGAACTAAGGTGTGTTAATTCAGACCTTCTTAAAATGTTTTAGAGATGTATGACGACACAAGGAAAATAATTTCCAGCATTCACAAAGGTTAGTGCATAATATAACTGTAATTTGCATGAAAAATCTTATTGATTGAATTAAAGGAGTTATGAAAATCCAACTCTGTGGGTAACCAGCATCTATCCAGCCACCATGGGCGTCATCTGCTTTTACGGATGTAAGTTCATTTGAATGCACTGTATACATGTTCTGGAAAAAAGAAACGGGGAGAAAAAAGAAATCCATGTATTATCCTTAATTAGAGTCTGTTATACTGTTATATTATGCTCAACTCGTAACAACCTTTTGAAGCTTACAAGGAACTCACATTTGAAAAAGTATCCACATTTTTACATTCCAACTACTCCAGTAAGCACTACTCTTAGCCGGGTTCCATGTTATCGCATACTTGACGCTGTATGGCAACCTTTCATCAGGAAAGAGCTTTCACCTCATGATTACTTAAAACAAAACAATGCCGTACGCACACCGCATAACGACTGGAATATCGCATGATAATATTTATGTACACAATCCCTATAGCTTGGGGAAATGGAAGAGAACATTTGGTTCATGGTCTCCAATATTTCGTCTGTGGAAATTTGTCGAATGTTCTATAATGAATTCCCAAGGTGTAAGACTTGACTAGAAGCAGTACATATCTTTGAATAACTTCTATAACTGAATATTAGCTTAATATATTTATAAATCTCCTTATATTACCATTACTCAAGGAAGAAATATATTATTCCTGGCCCATCTGCTTATATTCCCGATAACTTAAGGAATACCGCGGCGGTTACGGGTTGCCGGTTATGTCATATACAAATTGGTGTTATTTATGGCTGATTTTATTCATAAAAATAATAAAAAGTTGTACATAAATATGAGGTTATAACAAAATGAAATATAGTAGATCCAGAAAGTCTAGCTTCCGGCATTGCTTATAAATTCTTGCCGCTCATGTGGAGTTTTAAACCATGGCAACTATGGGCCACCACAATGAGTGGTGCTTTGTGTAAACACTCTGTGCTCTTCTCACGACAATGTTTCAACCAAGATGGTAAGATGAGAACTAAGGGCCTCCGGTTTTCGTTCAGTTACAATTAAAAACGTCAGCGTATGTTCCGAACATCCTCTACAAGAGCAAAAATGAGCCCTTATCGAATGGAATCATTTTACTGCATAAAATGTCGACGAGAATAGTACTCAGTTGAAAAATGTGTTTAATGCACAGCACAACATTACTGTGCATCAGTAGAACGCATTTAGCAGCCAAGGTATAAACAACGCGTGAGGGGCCAAATTTTATAATTAAAGTCGTATATTACGAATCGAGCGGGATGGCTCAGGCGGTTTCGTCTGTGACCCGCATTTGGGAGGTCTCGGGATCGATCCCCCGCGACCAACCACTCTGGACCATGGGTTTTTCGGATTTCCCCCTGTCGCCAGGGGAATGCTGGGTTCATTCATCTTCTACCACGACTCTCCTTCCTCTCATTTCCTGTACCCATCATCTTCCTTGCTATCTGTTTCAGGGTTGTAGGACCAGGCGACGGTGTTCGGTGCGTTGCGGCTGGGCGGTGGCTTGCGCTCTGTAAAGGTTTTTTCCCTGGCGTCGCTGCGGTACCTCTCAGTTAGGTCTCACCTCAATGTGGGGCTCCGCTCCGTGGACCCTGGAGGTTGGTGGCTTGTGGGGAGGCACCGTGCGGCGTTGGAAACGTTAGGGACCCCGTCTATGCTTGCGCTCTGTAAAGATTTCTTCCCTGGCATCGCTGCGGTGCCGCTCAGTTAGGACTCTCCATAATTTGGGGCTCCGCTCCGGGGGACCCTGGAGGTTGGTGGCTTGTGGGGAGGCACCGTGCGGCGTTGGAAACGTTAGGGACCCCGTCTATGCTTGCGCCCGTCGGCATCCGGATCTGGTCCCCCTTCGGGTCTCTCCCATTATCCCTCCCTCCCAGGAGTTACGTTGGAAGCACAATGGGCCGACTGGCCTGCTGCGGTGCTATGCTCCGGTTTCGGGGGCTCCTCCGTGATACGTACTTTTATCTTCACCTTAACCTAGATATATTACGAACTAATGTATCCTTTACTCAGATGTCCATGACTTGGCACTTTAGTATTCCTTGTATGACTCGAAGGCAAACATATAAGTCTTACAGCTCCCAAGTAGTCGAAGAGCTGATCCTTAGCTACACCGGGTGTTGGCTTCAAACAACAGATTGTCAAATGTCTAGCACGACAGTTTTCCGTCGTTCGTGCTCTCCAGTCGACTTACATTTTACAGATATGACTTTTCTAATGCGATACATAGAAGACTGCGGAATACCATTCCGTAAAAATAGCACACAAATTAATGTGCACTCTGTATGTGAAACTTACTGCATCAATATATTGGGTTGTCTCGTAAGTTCGATCGTTTTGCTCGCAAGTTCGATCGTTTTGCTCGCAAGTTCCATCTGCAGCGCCTGAAAACCCTGAATCCTCTGTACACTCAAGTTATCCTAGTTGCCTAACCACTCCTACGACTTAGAGAACAACAACCAGACTCACTATCGAATATGTCAGTGTGTATTTGTGACTGACGTTGGATAGAACGGCGTGAACTTGTGTTTACAAACTATGGAAAGCAAAAAGGAACGTTTCCGACATCTTATGCTATTTTACTATCGTAAGGGTAAAACCGCCTCACAATGCCGGCATAAAATTTGTGCTGTCTGCGGGGAAGATACAGTAACGAAGCGAGCGTGTCAAAAGCGGTCAGTCGATTTCAGGCTAGGAATTTCTTCCTAAAAGGCAAACCTCGGTCTGTACGGCCAATGGTTACGGACGTGGAAAGAATTCATGAAACGAGAATTAACAATCCATGAATTACAACTCGGGTGTTGGCATTGGAGTTCAATTTAGCTCGTGCTAATGTAGCCAGGAACTTGGCAATATATTGTCGACAATAATGGTGTATACTGCAGGAAATAAATAGTTTGTTTACAAAACCTAACTTCCGTAGTTATTTATCTTTTGAACGACCTTGTGTTTAAAGTTTGTAAACGGAAAGTTCGGCAACTACGCTGATGTAGCTATGCTACGGGTGAGGTGTGTTCCCAGGCGTTCTTAGTGATTGAAACGTAACGAAAAGCGAGCAAACTTATGAGACAACCCTATATTAGATATGCCGTAGTCCTCAAAATGAAAAAGGAATAAAACTTTGGATTTCATGCACAGTATCTATGTAATGTTATGTATGAGGAATTAGTTTTTGAAAAGCATTATTGTTATGTTGCACAAACTGTGAAATGATTTGGAAACTAGGTAAGCTCTAAATGGTGAAATATCTTGATTGCAAGTAGGAGGATATTTTTATTAAATGTTATGCATTGGTAGGGATTTTTACAAACGATGTGTTTATATGAATCATTAGTTATTTTAATCATTTAGTCATATAATTTGACAAAATCTAATTCCTTGTATCTTTATTGAAGAGGATGCTTCATTAGTGCTGACATGGTCCATAGTATGTAGTATCTCCATGACAAAACACTAACACAACATGGTCACACAAGCATCCATATTTTAAATAACTCAGCTGTAACCCTTTTTGGTAAATAAGGAGTTCCTCCATTCAATATTTTCCTCTTAGCAGTTAAAAACTAAGTTACTAATATAGTTAATATTAACGTTTGGTGCTATTTTTAAACAACTTGGATAATATGTATAATATTTTTAGCTAAAATGGCGTGCCCCTACAAAAGGATGCAGACTCACAATAAGAACTTCTGAATTTACTGTAATATTATTGCAGCAGTTGTAATATGCAACAAGCATCTAGGATTCTTTTCGCGTATTCCTCTGTTGGATCGACAGGCGTCTCGTATACATAATTTTCAGGGCTTTAGCATGACAAAGAAACTGTAAAATTTGAGAACGCATTAGATGCTTAGGTTCTTCCCCCTCTATTTGCTTTTGGAAGAGCTTAGGTCGGAGAACTAGGATACAGAATGTGCTAGAATACCATCACATTTATACCACACATCATAGAGGGCACAAAGCATGTATTCATAGACTAATCGATGGAAACCGTATTTTATTTCCTTAATTTAATGACGTGGCCATGGAAGTGGGCATCAAATTTTTTGAACTGTTAAATTTAAATACCTAAAACCCTCAAACCTCGTAACAGTATTAAATGAGGAAAGTATGACATTCCACAAAATAAAATGGCATGACCTCCCCCTCCCAGGATCACGCTGGAAGCACAAAGGGCCGACTGGCCTGTGTGCGCTGCTCTACCCTGGTTCCGGGGGCCCCTCTGTGATACGTACAAACAGCACCAAAGAAAATCTTCACCGGATTTTGTATCGTTTTCTGAGATCTTTTGAGGCGTGGCCTTCACCTTATCTATCACAGAGCGTGGTGGCTTGATAACACAGAAATAAGGAGGAAAAGAGGGGAGGTTGATGCCTTTGCTTTTTCTGGTTGTTATTGAAACCAAAACATGTTTATTGTCTCAGAAAAAGTCATGCCGTATACTATCGAAATTACTCGTGGACGTATCGTGGGTATGTGGGAGGCTGGTCGCACTGTTACAGCAATTGCAACGGTAGCACATAAAAGTGTTTTTATAATAAAATACTGGATAAAAATATTTCAGGAAAGTGGGGAAAACGGTCTACATACTCGTCAGAAAGTGGACATCCGTAGATGATATTCGTTTACTAAATGCAAATTACTCTTTTGTTACAATTGACTGACGTGTATAGAAACTAGAGATAAATGTGTATATGTATGGTTTACCGAAAATGACAAACATATTATGGCAATAAAATTGTGTTATGTTTTTGTCTATAATTCTGTTGTATTCCTATGATCAGCAATATGTTAGTAAAGGTGTATTAACCAATTGTAGTTTGAATTAGATGGAGAACATGCTGTTTTATTTATTTATTATTTCGTTATGTTTGCTTCTATGCAGCAACAAGCATTGATATCATTGTGGAAATACAGTTCTGTTTATTTTTTGTTATAAAGTATTGCTATGTATTTAATGAATACCATTCAAGCTTTAATTTGAAAATCTTCTCACACTGCACATTCTACATTTCGCTAACCTGGGTGCTCATCAAGTTTTCCCTTAGCTTTTAACCCTTTCAAAGACGTGTCCTGCAGTAGCCGATAAGGTATGGACTACTTATCACGATAAGAGGTCTGTATGACAAACTGAATGCACTCACTCTACCTCTTTCTCTTTTAGCCACTACAATCAGGAGCGTAAACATATATTTCGTTTCTACGCCAGTTTGTAACCTTTGTTGTGGTTACTGGTGCAACTATTTAGCAGAAGG
The DNA here is from genome assembly GCA_030765065.1 of Deroplatys truncata. Lineage (NCBI taxonomy): Eukaryota > Metazoa > Arthropoda > Insecta > Mantodea > Mantidae > Deroplatys > Deroplatys truncata. Next base: position 107,240,288 of record CM060990.1, on the reverse strand, counting down.
ACTGGCGCATCCTTGCACCGTGGCCTAAAACAACCAATGAAATGGCCATGGTTTCTCAAGGCCACGTACGACGATAAATAATGTGACGTAGACGCGAGTTGCAGTGAAATTTTCTTTGGCGCTCTTTGTACCTCTGAACTGCAAAGGGGACTCCATACCGACAGAGAGAAGACCGCTAAATGAAAGACCTTTGCTTGAAAACGAACACTTTAACTGCTATTACTGGTCCCAGAGCTCATTCAGTAGAGAAACTGCCTGCTATATGAGGTGTTCCGGGTTCGATTCCCGGCTGGGGTCCAGAAAGTTGTCTAAACAAAAACACTTCAAGGTATGCCCAGGATCTAATGTTTAAATGTGAGGGCACCTATGTGTGGGAAGGTGTTATCGGTTATTTAATAAGCAATTCTCTCATTAACAAAACATCAGGATTGCCGCTTGACGCAAAACTGAGCACACGTGTTAAGTCATTTAGTTCCATGACAGTTAATCTACAATCAGTACAACTACATGGCATCAATTGGTGCCGCAAAGATAACAAGATTAAACTAATTCTATTTTTATTATATTTATGTACTCTTAAAGGTGCGTTATAATTAAATTATTTTCTATTAGTACATCATTCATAATAAGCATGTGTGCAAAAACATGCTCGCCTTGGTGGACGAATTAATATAAGGTTCTCTCAGGCCCACGTTCTACCTGGAATGAGCCATCATTTCTTAATATTATTTCTGTATGTAAACAAACAAAAAAAGAAGAAAAAGCGCAGAAGACAGATACCACGTCTGAAAATGTTCAGAATACAGTCTTCGAGCCTCAGCTGCATTTTTGTCTAAATGGCCTGGCTCGAACTGCATACAGGTGACCACGCGACGCTTATCGGTATGAAGCTATGCCGTAAACACCTACAGATAGCAGCACTACCTCAGTGACCTTTCGCTTTGTACCTAAACTGTCCCTTTCAACATCAATGATGCGGCAACTTCCTTTGCACGCATGTATGCGGGAAACATAAAACAACAAAGGACGGCTTGTTTGGGCCATCTAGTATCTGAAGCGTTAATTGTAGTGAATCGAATAGGTTTTTAACGGGGAGGGCCAAGACCATCAATAATAATCCCTGTAGTGCTACAGGCTATATAAGGTCCCAGGTATGTCCAACTACGAAAATCAGCTTTCCACTAATTTTCTTGGGGGAGGTTTGAATTTGTAAACAGAACTATAAAAATAAATCCGTGGTTCAAATCCCGGCTATGGCATTGAATTTTTCAGTCATCTGATTCTACATTTCTAACCCTGTCCAACATACGGCTTGTGTGAAAGAACAATTAATTCCTATAAAAGTAATTGTTGATCGTGAGGATATACGATTATGGCGTAGAAATTACGGGCAGAAAAGGAGAAATCTGCGTTTCCTAGATGAGTCAAGCATGTACGAAAGCCGGGTAATTTCGCCCTTGTGTGATTCGCATTAGGTGTCATACTGAGCAAGGTGGCCGCAGTAACGCGTGCACTCATATTTGGAAGGTCCCGGGTTCGTTCTCCGGCGACCACCCAATCTGACCCATGGGTTTTTTGTGGTTTTCCCGGGATCGACAGACGAATGCTGGTGTGGTTTCTTCTTTACCACGATTTCCTTTCCATCATTTCCGTTTCATTCCGTTTCCTTCCCATCTTTCAGGTCTGCTTCTACGTTTCGTGGAGTATTGCGGTGTCGGGTAAATGGCGAGGATATACGCTCAATGGAAAGAGTACTGCTAGAGGGCTGGTTGATTGGTGGGCCGTTCTTCGCCTTCTCTCGCCGGCTCCAACAGTGGGAGGAGTCTATGAAACGTGGAAATGTTAGGGAGTTCCACACGTTTCTATGGTCTGCCTGTCTACGGCCTGTAGCCTCCTGTGATTCCTTCACCTCATCCCTTCCTCTTGGGTGGTGGTAGTCACAATAGATCTGTGCAGGTCGCAGCGTGAGAGGTGTCCCGCTCCGTTGAATCACCTCTACCTCTAGGAGTTATTAATTTCGTAGTTTGAATGCTAGTACTTAGTAAACCTCTTTAAGCAGTTTAACGACCGCATCTACCACTGTTTTGTTTGCGGGAACAGCGGAAATCGTCCTTTTAAATACCTTAGTAGTTCTGTAAAGAAATTATGCACTTAAAAAGATTTTACTTTGATGTACTTTTAGTCATTTTCAGCTTCCAGTACTTTCTCTGAAATACAAAAATTAAAAATCTTATTGTTACATTCACATGACCTTCTCTACCCTATACCTTTTATTAGTGGGCATGCAAATTATTCTCATTAAAGTTTATTTTTCTATCTACTTCATTTTACTCGAGATAAGGCTTTTCCGGAAATAGTTACATTGCACATTTTGTTATAGATACAAAGGGAATAGGGACAGTCAAATGTTTTAGAACTGGACACTATATGCTGGCCTTAAAATTCCATACTCTTTCCATAACATTGCGAGAAATCTAAAAATCGATAGGACTTGAAAAGATGGACAAAGTATTGAAGAATTTGAATCATTATTAATGGATATCTCGGAAATGGCCAATGCCACAAAAAAGTTATTCGAAATAAATTGTGTGTTTTAAAGGGGTTTACATTTTTGTGTAGTACGTTTTGGTCTATCACTTAACGTTTACCAGTTATACAAGATTATACAAAGTTCCATCCGAAAGAAAAGGACTTTAAAGGCAATTTACAGCAAATTCAAGATATACGCTTTATTTGTCATGCAAATAGCTTTAATACATGGAATTATAATCAAAATCATTAGAGCCATTTTTATATAATCAGACATTTCGAAAAATGTTCCATGTAAAGGGTAGTTTGGGCCGGGGAGGTTTTCTTGTAAATCTTCGTGTCGTACCTTTGGAAGGTACTAAACTAAATTACCAAGTTTGATGTTTATGCGACTTTTCGTTTTTGAGTTATGCTGTTCTCAGACACACATACACAGACCTGTTTCTAATTTTTTTCAGGAGCCTCAAAACATGTATATCTCGTGAAATCTCGGTATCAATTTTGGTGGAATGCAATACCTTCTCTACCTACTAGGTACAAAGAGCGCCAAAGAAAATCTCACTACACCTCGCGTCTACGTCACATTATTTATCGTTGTACGTGGCCTTGCGAAGCCATGGCCATTTCATTGGTTGTTTTAGGCCACGGTGCAAGGATGCGCCAGTCCTTCTGCTAAATACTTACATCAATAACCACAACAAAGGTTACAACATGGCGTAGAAATGAAATATATGTTTACGCTCTTGATCGTATTGGCTAAAAGAGAAAGAGGTAGAGTGAGTGCATTCAGTTTGTCATACAGACCTCCTATCGTGATTGGTAGTCCATACCTTGTCGGCTAGTGCAGGACACGCCTTTGAAAGGGTTAAAGCTAAGGGGAAAACTTGATGAGCGCCCAGGTTAGCGAAATGTAGAATGTGCAGTGTGAGAAGATTTTCAAATTAAAGCTTGAATGGTATTAATTAAATACATAGCAATACTTTATAACAAAAAATAAACAGAACTGTATTTTCACAGTGATATCAATGCTTATTGCTCCATAGAAGCAAACATAACTAAATTATAAATAAATAAAGCAGCATGTTTTCCCTCTAATTCAAACTATAATTGGTTAATATACCTTTACTAACATATTGCTGATCATAGGAATACAACAGGATTATAGACAAAAATATAACCCAATTTTATTGCCATAATATGTATGTCATATTCCGTAAAGCATATACACATTTATCTCTAGTTTCTATACACGTCAGTCAATTGTAACAAAAGAGTAATTTGCATTTAGTAAACAAATATCATCAGCTGCGGATGTTTACGGGGAGTGCCCACTTTCTGACAAGTATGTAGACCATCTTCCCCACTTTCCTGGAATATTATTATCCAGTAATTTACAATAAAACACCTTTATGCACTGCCGTTGCAATTGCTGTAACAGTGCGACCAGCCTCCCACATACCCACGATACATCCAGGAGTAATTTCGCTAGTATACGGTTATGAGACAATAAACGTGTTTTGGTTTCAATATCACCAGAAAAAACAAAGGCATCAACCTTCCCTCTTTTCCCCCTTATTGTTGTGTTATCAAGCCACCACGCTTTGCGATAGGTAAGGTGAAGGACACACCTCAAAAGACCCCAGAAAACGATACAAAATCCGCCGAAGATTTTCTTTGGTGCTGTTTGTACGTGGTAAAGAAAGTAAAAATAGGAATAAATATCTAGCGTTTATCCTAATAATGAGAGCGCATGAAGCAAGAGATACATCAGAAAGCGGCAAATCAGTATTGCTCCTTGGCAGGGCACACGTTAACAGGTACAAATGCACGGTATCCCCCTCATTCACAATTTCCTTTGGAGTAGTACTTTCTGCCACTTTGTTTGCATCGCCACATAATCTAGGGACGGAGAAGATGTACTGAAACTAACTTGAGAAAGTTATTGTTTTTGAAGTTAAAAGTTTTTGTTGGAGTTTGTACTACGCTTTGGGCGTTAATTTGAAGAAGATTGTTTGTTACGTAATATGCTGCTACGTATGGGAAGCCGATTTTTGAAGATGTATTTTTGTTGTTACGCTCCAAGTTTTTTTAAAAAAAACATTAACTTTGTTATTAAACTGTTCTATAGATAGTATTTATGTTTATGTTTGCCTCGGCTGCGTCTGTGTTGTTTTAGAGACAGGTTTCTATTAGACAGGGCGTGGTGCGACAAGAATGTAGGCTTACACAGATTTTAAGTTTAAATTCACTTCTTTTTATTAATCCTTGACACAAATTAAATAGTACTACACTGATATTAAGAGCTGTGAGATTCTTTTATTTAATACTTGCACTTAGTTAACGCGTATACTTAATTTACGATTCTCACGAATACGTAATATTTCTTTAGGGAAGGTCTGCAGGCAACTGAACATATTTCAACCGTCCAAACCCGCAAGATTCTGTATTTCAAGTCTCTGATTGGCTATTCTTAGTCCAATAGAATACCTGCATTTTACTAAAGCTTTTTCTGGCTGATTGGCCATTTTTAAACTGTCACAAAATTTACATTATCGCTGCCCTAATCATGACTAGTAGCATTCAAACTCTCCAACTCATTATTGCCTCAAGGTTACCTCATTGTTAGCAACTTTAAACGTATTATTCTCACAGCTCTTACATTATTAAATTACATAATGCATTCACATAACATTATTGAACATGTTTACAATAATATAAGCATTTGCAACGACATATTGCTTCAAGGTGAGCTGTTATTGAATTTACATATTATATAATTTAATTTAAATTATTCAAGTGTTAAAAATACTGCCTCAAACTGTTTTTCCCATAATTCTTGGCCCACTGATGGTCTTGGAACCATCTATGTAACAGACTATACTTACCGCTTGACTGTGCGTATTTCCTTGATCACATTCAAGTCTAAGCTTAAATGGCTTACCAAAGGATGGTATAGGAATAATCTGACCATTTCCAATGTCAAAGACAGGGTTTGTGAATAATTGAGTTATTCTGGAGTGACCCAATACTGAGGTAATCCCTGTTTCCATTTGGTTTCAGCCTGTAGGCTCTCAACCTTGCTCTTTCCTTACAAGTCTTGGAGAATTTCTTTTGCGGTTTTCGGGGTGCTTCCAACACACTCGATTATGCAGATATAGGGAGACCTTTGAACACTGCCGAGTTTCTTAACTGCCTATCTGCGAGTTACTTTAACTATCAAGGTGGAAGCCATAAATGATTTTGGGCTTTACTACTACTTTGAATAATCGGTGCATCATGCGTTGTTTAAATTCCCATGTTTTCCCAAATGTTCTTCTGGTGGGCATCAAGCACTTGCATGCTGAACTGTAATATGAAATATCCACTAATCTTCAGTATTTGACAAACGTTCAGGAATAAAAAAAAGTAAAGCATTAGAAGTGTAATATGAAATCCAACAAAATGTAATTTCCGGGCTTGTAGGCAGGATCGGATGAACCATGGGATGTTAAAGGCTTATGAATTTAGTTTAATACGTTATCCCGTGTTTCTCTACATTTTTCGATAAGCACTACATACATAGTCCATAACTTCTTCCAGAGTTGCCTTTATTAAAATGAATATAAATTAAAATACACTCAGAAGACCGTTTACTCGTAATCATCCTTACCTTGAGGCAACTGGGAATGCCAAAAAATGCAAAAGAGTCATATTTTATTTTTTGCTGATTATTTTTCTTTGAGGTTTTAGCTTTAAAACGATATATTACACTTACGATGAATAGTTCTACAATTTAGTTTAAAATATTTTAAAGTAGTGGTTTTATGAAAAAATAAAAAATACGAAAATGAATAGGTTTAATGTTTATCTAAGAGAAGGTACAACATTAGGATTTTTTGTGTTAAAAAGGCATTTGTTTTCCTCTTTCCACGTTATTATTTGAACCCATGCTGCCACTGCAGAAGTTTGCTTTCAGCCTGTAAATATACAGGTGTGTTTGATGAGCTATATTTTATGTACTGTATACTTTATATGTATTTGTCTCGAAACTAAGAATCTTTTTCTACAACTGAGCCAATTTTTTAGGAACTATTGAAGCTAGATCAATGAAATTTGGTACATAAGTTGCTTATAATTTTGTAACTTTTAATAGGAGATTATTTTCATAAGTTAATTAGAAGAAATTTTTTCACTGAAATTTTACATAAAATGATATTAAAATTAACAAACATTTAAAAAAATCATAGTATGAAACTCAACACAGTAAATTATCCCTGTGTCTGCTTCATTACTATGACTTCACGAATATGAGGCAAAAATTTCAATAAGATGTAACCAATAGACGCTGGGAAAATGGGACAATAATATTCTAATTTTAACATCGGTAAGATAGGGCTTTCCCAGTTCCCTTAAGATGAAAATACACTTAGATTTAGGAATATAGTAACTTTTATTTTCACCAAACATGTTTCTCTTTGCAAAATACACGCTTGAGCACATTTTTCTCTGATCCATTATTTTCATACATAAGTTTTATTCTTAGCAAAAATAACATTGACTAAAGCAATTATGTGTGCAATGTAGTGCTTTTAATCCGAAGACCTATCGATTTAGCATAGGTAAATGTCGTCACCAAAAATGGCAATTGGAGAAGCTGGGGAGGATTAGAACGTTACTTCCGAAAGTGAATGTGACGGGAACCTTAATCCCATTAGCATATTGTGCAGCATTTCTACCTAATTAATCCGGAACACTTTGTCCTCATTACTTTATTCATCGCATCTGTAGATCCGAGAAGAGCGTCAAATCACTGATAAAACCACTGTCTCGCAGAGTTTAATTCAGGCTTAAATAATCATCAAAGCACAAAGATGCTCTTCATTAGCTCCAGTAATTTTGAATATCTCCTATTACTTAAGCTTTCATGCCGATTTCTATTCAGTGAAATATAGTTTCTGAGCATAAGGGAGTCGTCCTCCGTGGTGTAGTGGTTACCATGCTAGCCGAGGTCGCGGGTTCAAACCCGGCGGAGGGCCATGGATTTTTTTCGAGTGTAAAAATCATTCCATCGGAAGGGAACTAAAGCCGGTGGTTTCGTGTCGTAGATTTACGGCACATAAAAGAACCTCAAGCCTGATAAAGAGGCGTCTGTGCAAAATTACCGTTCTTTCACGCCCAATTTAGAATCGGACGAGGTTGCATCAGCTACTCCATTGGGTATTTTCAGAGCGTTTACCTGCGCCGCTTTACTCCCTGTATACAGGATGAATCACCTAAAACTTGCACCGCAAATACTTCGGAAACGGAAAGTGCTATTGATGTGCAGCTTTCACAGCACTGATTGGTTGTCAGAGGCTCGTACATTTAGGCTATAAAATGATTTTAATAATACTGAGAAAGTGCACTTTTTGAGCAAACATACAACTTTTTAAATGGAACAATGCCTAGTTACATCAACAGAATAAAGGTAGGGTAAATTAGAATGTCAATGCTCCTTGTTACAAGATTCTAGTGCAAGCGGTTTATGAGAAATCGTATTTTGAAAGGTTTCCACCCCGACAATTGTTTATCCCATTCTACCTGCTTAGTTGCTAGGTACGGTGTTGTTATGTTTGTTTGCATTGTGTTTTCTGTTCATTGATTGCATTGCGACTTTCTGGTCAGTTAGTTTGTGACAGTTCAAGCGGTAAGTCATGAGTGAAAGATGGGGTTTACTAATGCAGAAAAAGCCGACATGCTCATGGTGTATGGAGAGTGTAGGAAGAATGCAGTTCGTACCTGTACGGTGTATGCGGAAACATATCCCAATAGACGTCAACCATCTCGGCAATTATTTATGAACCTCTTGAACCAATTACGTTAAAGTGGTATTGTAACACCTAGAAAACGTAACATAAACAAACAGTGATTGGAGAAGAGACAGCAATTAATGTTTTGGCTGCCGTTGCAGTAGATCCGCAAATTAGTTCCCGCAGAATCGCACGTGGAAGTGGCATAAGTCAGGCAAGTGTACTGTGCATTCTCCATCGACATAGGTTCCATCCCTATCACATCTCTCTCCATCAAGAGCTGCATGGAAACGATTTTGAGAATCGTGTTTACTTTTGTACATGGGCATTAAGACATGATACTCCAGATTATCATGTATCTTGTTTAGTGATGAGGCAGCATTTACTAATCATGGCCAAGTAAACCGCAGAAACATGCACTATTGGTCTGTTGACAATCCCCATTGGCTTCGTCAGGTGGAACGTCAGCGTCCATGTAGTTTAAACGTGTGGTGTGGGATAGTGAACCATCAGGTCATAGGCCCTTTGTTCATAGAAGGAACAATAAACTCGCATAAATATCGCAGCCTCCTGACAGACCATCTGCCACAGATGCTAGAAGACATTCCTTTGCAGACTAGGAGGAACCTGTGGTACCAACATGATGGCTGTCCAGCCCATAGTGTACGAAGTACTACAGCTTGTCTTAACGGATTGTTTCCAAATCGTTGAATTGGACGAAGAGGACCTGTACCTTGGCCGGCCCGTTCATTGGATCTGACTCCTTTAGTCTTTTTTCTGTGGGAAGGCTGAAAGACACTGTACAAGGATGTACCAACTACACCAGACGATATGAAACGACGTATTACTGCTGCCTGCTCTCAAATTTCCGCCGAAATGCTAGAACATGTGCAGCAGTATTTCCATAGCAGACTGGAAGCGTGTATTGAAGCTGCCGTATGTTTGCTCAAAAAATACACTTTCTCAGTATTATTAAAATCTGTTTATAGGCTAAATGTACGAGCCCCTGATTACCAATCAATGCTGTGAAAACTGCACATCAATAGCACTTTCCATTTCCGAAATATTTGGGTGCAAGTTTTAGGTGATTCACCCTGTATACGGTATAAGGTCCCCCTCTGACGCATTTGATTCGTTACCAACGTCCAATGATATTTCAGTTGGACCTTTATTTGCTGTTTTATTTTAGTCTATATGGGGCTGGGATCCATCTTGCTTCCTTACTGGTGAAAGTGCTTCTGTGTGTGTATAATTTTCTTGATTCATGATTGAAACGGGTATGATAATGGTTAGTGTTAAGCACTTAGGTATCTTGAAATATCGGATATCATAGACTTCTTACAAAGCATGATCTGCTACCACAGGGTTCTTTTTTGTCCTAGTGTGCAATTACGTTTATTTTTATTTTGGTGTTAATTCTACCAAACTGCTAGTGTTCTTTTTTGGTGAGAGTAAAATCTCCGAGCCTCTACATATTGAGCACGTATTCAAAACACACAAGCAGAGGAGAATACATTTTGGCACCGTCTTGCAAAGAGTACGCGACGATATATTTAGAAATAAACTTTACAATATTCCAAATGTATAAGCACTTTCTCATCCCGTGTTTAGGATGATTAGAAGCAAACTCATCTCTGAGTTTACATTTGCGTTCAGTTTAATAAGAGTAACTCTGGAAAATTATGAGCTATGTAGTGCTTATGCAAAAAAAAAAAAGTATAGAGACAAAAGTGGGTATTCAATTAAGCTCAAAAGGCTTTATCACTTCATGAAAATGCAAACTGAACTTTGAAATGAAATTTAAATACTATTAATAGCTGTAATTCTAGATTTTCTCACTGTAATGCACATCCATAAACTCAGGAATTACGATTTTCCAGTCCTTCAACCACATTTTCTCATTGCCTTTGTTATTGACTTCAGATGTTTGCCAATTCGTACATTCATAAAACTGTTATTTCTATATTATTTCCGTACTTAACTTAAATTTAAATTTCTTCATTTTTGCCCTCCTTTACATGAGTGACTGTTGACAATAGGATATTCCCTGAATACTATTGCAAGTCATATTGGTGGAGCATGGTACATCATCAATTTACATGTGGCAAAACAAAGAGAATGTGTGTATTCCCTCAACGTGAAACCATGGTCAAAGAGCCTAGATGATATGCATATACAATAAAGTGGGTTGCTTTGGAGATAAGTAGATATGCGAATGAGGTAGCATATCTTTGTTGTTATATAAACGAGTGTGGTCTCATTCAGTTGAGTATACACTTGGATCATACTCTTAACTATGTGTATGAACTCCAAGAAGGTAAATACATTTAGTTTCCCTTCAATAAACATAACAATTACTACATTGTGCGGGATGCATTGGCCTTAACAATTGCCCAGCAACGAAAGCGAACTTAATTTCTAGGAGAAGACACTAACGAGATTTGAAATATCTTAATGTTACGAAATCCAGTAAAGGATGAAAACATTATTTTGGGCAGAAAACATTTCAAAAATGCATAAAATATTAACATCGAATATACAAATAAGTTGGCACAACTGTGTGTTAATCATTTTTATAGAACAGGGTGTATACAATTACCAAGATTTATTAAAGTATGTCTCATAAATGCAAACGGTATTTGCATTATATGTCACATCCAAATATCATATTTGTACAAACAGTAGAAATTCTTACGCACTGAAAATTAGCTCTATCGCTGGAAATCCCTTAAGATTGGAAAAAGAAATCTAATTTCAAACTCTGGTAATTAAATCTTCTAGACGCAACTAAATTGGAGGTTCAGCAGTAATGAGATTGTCGCAGAAAACAAAATAACAACAGGTGTCTGGAGAAACTGCCGATCTGACGGAATCTAACGTTGTTAATCAATGGGATTGAAGAATTGGTGCTTTATAGGATCGGAGAAAAGGAAAATTTGAAAATGCTTATATAACCTATTATCAGAAAGTTTCAAATGCCTCCTGTAAAAGATAACTCGATAAAATGAAGACGTAAGAACAAGCAATTTATGCATATATTGTTATCCTCTTCATCGTTGACTTCCTAAGATTCCAATGAACCTTTTTTCATCTCCACTTGTGTTTGCAAGTGCCTACTTAAGGTGCTGCTGTTCTTTGCCAAGTTGTAAATATTCTCAAAGGATCAAAATAATTAATGAAGTCTTATAAAAGAAACCGTCGCCCTTCACCCAATGTCCGGGATATCAAATGTAATAAAACGTTGACAAGCCAACTTTAGATCTATGAGAGATGTGGCGAATGTGGCGAGTTATTTGTTTACGTACTTTGTTGAATATAAACAGAGTGCACAATGAAATACATACTTTTGATGTTTTCTAATCTATGGTGACCGTCAGGCAGGTGGAGACACGCGGCAGTTACTCCTTTGAAAACATTCCATGCAAGTTATAGTGTCTGCTTTATTGCGTCTTGTTTTTAGGAAATGTCGCAGAAGTATTTGTTAGGTCCCATTCACAATGAAGACGTAACGCTAACACAACGCAACATAAGGACAGGTGTGCGGTAAGACCATTCACAATGAAGCTGTAGGCGTAACGAAATACTGTAGGCCCATATGACGAGAAAACGTTTGCGGGATGTTCTGCTCTCCGGAGGAGTGAGGGGGGACAGTACCACGTGGCAGCTCACAATGATGTCATAAACAGATCTACTATTTACATTAAAAACATCGCGCAACCTTGGTATTCCAGCGTGTTTCACTTGGAGCAATAGGTGTTTTCTATTTATTAAGTCGTTTACAATAACCAGTAAGGAAGGAATAACTCTACACAGTCATGCCCCAGAAACAATTATATCTGCTCAATACATAGTAATCTCTGTTCATTCTTCGCCTTATGAATCTTCAATTGTATTCAGCATTGCTAGAGCAAGAGCGTATGCTTTTCTAAGTGGCCTTAAGCCTTGTTGGTATGTTGCAAGCACAGCCGTATAGCAAGTTTTAAACTGAATAACATAATCAATAATATCCAGTACGAAAATGCATCTAATCTTTATAAACAAATAGAACTTAAAAATGTTCTGAACCAAGCTAGAGCAGCGCCTGGCTTGGCACGGGCTAAATGGAAGAGCACCATGATTGTACAGTAGATGGCGTAAAGTCTCTCTTCACGATCATGTGCTGTTCTGAATCTGGCAATGCATGGAGAATGAAATTCCAAATCCTTCCTCTAGTTCACAATGGAAGCAAAACGTTTGGAGTTTGCAAGCTCTTGGGCTCATGCGAATGATTCCATTAAATAACAAGGGTGCAAACGTTTGCGTTTATGATGTGTGTGTGTTTACTTTTCACTTGTACAACGTGAAATGTGTGTATCATAACTGTGCTTCCTCTTCATCTTCCCCACCCAGTAGCCTGTTCCCACCTTCCAGAGCAAAATGGCAGATAAACGGTTCCCTGCATGGCAATGCGGTGAGGGAATGCATTGCTGGTAAAAGTGAGTGTAGGAAGATAAATCCTGTTAAAAATAAAACAAAGACATAAAACAACGAAAAAGAAAAATAATTTGTTATTGCACAATGTTATTCAGTATTTCTCTCATTTACTAATTCAAAAAACAAGAAAGCTTTAAGGGGTCAGCCCACAGTAGCTGCCCAGCCAGAGGTGAGCGCTTTACTAGGAGGAAACAGAGACAGACGAGAAAGTTGATGTCATCTGACACGGGGATTCAAAGTGCTGAACAAAGCGTATGGCAAAGCATAAAATATATTTAAGCAGTGTGATACTGAACACTTATAAAACATGCGATGAAATGATAATTGAGAAAGGGAATTTGGGAAAGAAACGTTCAGGCTAACCTTAGTGTGCCTCCCCGGCATTTATCAATTATAAAGACTGAGGAAACCACAAAAAACTCATTAGAGAGGACGGTACTAGCGGGATTTGAGCTGCAGTCCTCCAGTTTACTCCGTGCCTTAACGACCTCGGCCACTTGGATCGGTAGAGCTTCAGTGATTATTGACATTACCCTCGCTAGAAAATACCAATGCGGATAATACCAGTAAAAAGTGTTCAATGTCATAATTATTCGGCTTTTAGAAATGGCTATAGGATATTATAATATTTATTAGCGAAAAGGAACAGCAGTATATCCCATTGGTATTATTTCCTTTCTATCCAAATTGGGGAACCTGTTCAATTATTTTGTTCAGGTGACGACTATTTCGTTGTCTTCCACCCATATTATGAATAACAATCATCTCAGATCACAGCTAAGGCTTGATTTTAACCGTTAAAAACTCTCCATTATATATTGAAATTAGTGCACGCGCGCACGCGTGAGAGAAACACTTCATTTTTATTCTTTAAGTTTACACTAATATTAAATTGAAGCTTTTTTTCAAATATTATGCATATAAAATATTTAGGTTATTTATACTTCTATCCTCATTGGACCACTTTAAAATTTATATGCATTCCTATTTCACTCGTTATAATTAGAGAAACAATTATGAAAAATAGTGTTTATTGTACACTCCAATTAGTAGTTGTAGACCGTTGTTTTCAACTTGCACAATGGATAGGTGGCTTATTTTACCCCAGCATAGAAGCTCGCACATGCTTCTAAAGTTACATAATGTATATTATGTATTTTCATGGGGTACAATTTATTCCTCTTGATTTTCTTCTATCACGACTAATAAGTACGATAATAAATATGTTCAGTCCTTTAATAGGAGTTAGGAGTTGTTAGACAAGGGACTTCCAGTAACTGGAGCACAGCACCGCACGTAGGTCATTGTGAGGCCTTAGTGCTTCCAACGTGACCCCTGAGAAGAAGGAATGAAGACCCGAAGGTGGACCAGATCCAACGGCAATGTGTGCTAGCAAGGATGGGGTCCCTAACAATTCCAATACATCAATCGTGATGCCAGCTAGCATTGCCTGAGCCAACCGCAACGTGGGGCTCCCGGGAATAGACGAGACACTCCCAGGAAGGAAGAAGGTCCCAGAAGTTCCACCAAGCGCCAGGGAGAAATCCTTCCAGAGCGCAAATTCCACCGTCCTACCGCAATGCGCCAACCGACGTCGCCTGGTCCTACAACCCTAAAACAGAAGAGGTGAAACGGATGAAAGGAAATGATGGGGACAGGAAATGGACAGGAACTTCATGATAGACGGTTCCCACCCCGGCATTAGGCTACCGGTCTGGGGAAACCAAGAGCCAGAGTGGCTGGCCCGACAGTAATCGAACCCGGTAGCCCGAAAGCGAGCCGCATACGTTATCACGGAGACATCTCGCCCGGTAATCCTTTAGGAAATTTCCATTCACGTCTACAGAGAGTAGACGACTGACACGCTCAACTTTACGTCAGCTGCATGCGTCAGCCGCTTCAGAGGATTTTCACTTTATGCGACATACCTATAAAGCACTCAAGACGTGACATGTAAAGCATCGCACTGTGAATACAATAGGAGATTAGCATTATCATAAGATACATTTTTGTTTACCAACTGAAGATGTAAGCAATGTGGAGTTTTCTGCAGCGATATGACTTTACCATCCTATTACAGCGAAATTAACAGGCTTTGTGTCATGGAAGAGTAGTCCATTGAGGTACAATAGCTGTTTTGTCCCGTCACGCATTCATGGAAGTCATATCAATGTTATAGCTCCAATCAGGCTGATGAGTAAATGTAAATAAGAAAAGTGGATAGATAGATAAGGTATCTTTATTGGTTTCAAAGCATTGAAGTTATTACACAAGTATTAAGTGCATAGGTCATTGACCGTATATGCATATTTAAGATACAAGTAGGGTGTCAAAATAAACAACAGAAAAATAAACAAAACAAAAAGGAACAAGAAAAAGGAAAATAGAGATAATTTACCTTTGTCTAACTGAACAAATTTGACCTAGCTTCGCGCATTTTAGCCAAAAAAATTGCCCATGTTTTGCCAGTTCCTCTGGTTAGCCAGGAGATCCCAACATGACAATCTCTTAAGAATTTTTCTTTAAGTTTAATCGTTTTCTGGTTCTCCCACTCTGCACATTCCGCCAAAATATGTACCCAGTCCTCTTCCAAATCACAGAATGGGCAGATTCTCCTGCCAGAATCGTCAGTCATTTTCTGTGCCCTCCAGCCCCCCAGTCTAAACCATGCCATTCCTGATCTTTCCTTTCTTCCTAAATTAAGTATATATGCCTCTTTACCCCACTTCAATTTTATTTCAGTTGCTAGACTTATAGAAGGTTTAATTTTACAATCCGATTCTATTTCCTGTTGGTTGATGTCTCTTAGTCTTCTTTTGACATCTTTCCATATGTTTTTGTCATTTGTTTCAGCTCTTTGCCATACTGATCCCATTCCTATTCTCATCAAACCCCTTTCCAAATCAGCTGCCCAAAACTTAGGAGACAGGTTTTCTCGCTGGTATTTATAACATTTGGATCGTAGTGTGGAGTTATCCCCCTGCATCAGTCTCAGCCAGTACTTCACTGTTCTTATTTTGCAGTGTATTGTATCTTCATAACTTCCCACCTCGCACAATACCTCCGAATTTGATGTGCCTTGTGAAACTCCAAGAACTCTTCCAAAATGCTACCTGTGTTTTATTTAAATGCTCTGCTCTTTCCCATCCGCAGATTTCACTTCCGTATAACAAAATCGGCCTTATCATAGAGTTATACATATTTTCTAATGTATCTACAGGTACATCCGGTATCCGCGAGAGGTACGTAATAATTCATTTAACTACCCTCGTGCTTTATAATTAGTTACTGAGAGATGTTTGTTCCATTTTCCTCTCATCTTAAACATTACTCCTAAATAGGAGAAATGTTTAACGTTTTGTAGTTCTAGCCCCTTGTAATACCATTTTTCATCCCTGCCATACACATAGCCATTTTTGAACGCCATTGTTTTTGTTTTATTAATGTTTACCGCCAAACCCCATTATTTACAATATTCTTCCAACCTGTGAATACCTTTCTGTAAGCCTTCTATCGTCACTGACAAAATTGTCACGTCATCCGCGTATAAAAGTACAGGAATGCAGACATCGTCTACTTTTGGGCCATTCATTTCCTCTGCTATTAACACGTCTGCTATATCGTCTATGAATAAATTGAACAACAGGGGGCGATAAAATACATCCTTGACGAACTCCTCTGCTGGCCGATTTAGATTCAATTATTGTATTTTGGTCTATTTTGATGCTGAAATGCACACTGTTGTAAATTTGCATCAGAGCTTTCATCATTTTACCCGAGAGTCCTCTGTGGTGAATAAAGAGAAAGGAAGTCAATGTTAACTCTAAGAGTCTCTCGGGCTGCCAGCAGGTATATGCTTGATTTAAAGCCAACGTTTCAAAGGGTTCATGTTCGTCTTCAGGTGAGGCAGTATTTTTAACACTTGAATAATTTAAATTATATTATATAATATGTAAATTCAATAACAGCCCGCCTTGAAGCAATATGTGGATGTAATAATTTATAAAATGTATGTAACAGTCATTGCATATGCTTATATTATTGTAAACATGTTCAGTAATTATATGTGAATGCATTACGTAATTTAATAATGTAGGAGGTGTGAGAATAATAAGTTAAACGTTGCTAACAATGAGGTAACAATGAGGTAACTTTGAATTTTAAAGTTTATTTGCTACTAGTCATTATTAGAGCAGCAATGATGTAAATTTTGAGACAGTTTAAAAATAGCCAATCAACAACCAGAAAAAGCTTTAGTTAAATGCAGGTATTCTATTGGAGTAGGATTAGTCAACTAGAGACCTGAAATACAGAAATTTACAAGTTTAGACGGTTGAAATCAATTCAGTTGCCTCCGTTGCCTCTAAACAGTGCTCATAACCAAACGCGAGATGTGAGAAATTAAATACGTATTCGTGTGAGACAAAAATAGTTTACGTGTTAAAAAATGCAAGTATTAAATAAAAGAATCTCACAGCTCTCTATATCAATGAAGTGCTATTTAATTTGTGTCAAGGATTAATAAAAAGGAGTGAATTAAAACTTAAAATCTGTGTAAGCCTACATTCTTAGTCGTATCACAACCCTGCCTAAGAGAAACGTGTCTCTAACAAATACTGACGCAGCCGAGTCAAACATAAATATTAAATATCTAAAGATACAGTCAAATTACAAAGTTAATATTTTTTTAAACTTGAGGCAAAGGCCACCTGAAAGTACATTTGGTGCGAAGGCTACCGGAAACTGTTTACTATACGTGTGATTGCAACTACTACAAGTTCGGCTCCCCAACAGTTGAAATATAATACAACTCTTTCAATACATCCTACTTCAAATCGGCTTTTCATACGTGAAGCAACCAACATCTTCAAATTGGCGTCCATACGTGGTGCTAATAACAATTACAACAATAAAACCTTCTTCACAAGATAAAACTAATGGAAAGGCGGAATCAGACTGAAAAATTCAATGCCACGGATCTTTCAGATTCTGCCCGGTTGTTCTAACCAATTGGGCTACCATGGCAACAAACCGGCACGACATTAAATTCCCCATTGACTCGCAATTTCCTCAGTGCGAGTCAGTAATTTTTTTTTTCGGCTTACCACATTGCTTAATATATTGATCCATCTTGGATAATGCCGATAACACAGTTGTGTTGTTGCTGGTGGTGATATTGAAAGTTAGAGATCTACTCTCTGTTCCATTAGCAGGGTAATACAAGGATAGAGGATAAGCTAAAGCTTATAAACAGCAGAGGAAAACAGGATGAGGTTTTCAGTAATGGGATCCCTAGCCAATGACTGTCTAGCACTTTACTCAGCCTGTTGGTCGCAGGTCGTGTTTGTACAATCGCACGTCCCCGTGGCTGAGAGGGGGCTCCAAAATATCACAGCCACGCTAAAACTCGCGACAGTACAACCTTCAGGTTTACATACTTGCGTTTTCTGCTGTTCTGTGGTTATATACCTGAAAATAATATTGAACCGAGCTTTAATAAAGAAGATGTTTTTGGATATCAACTGGTAGAGCCGAATCGGCAGAAAGAAGAATTAGAATACGAGAAAAAGAAAGAAGAAGAGGGAGGGTATTAGAAGTAGTAGAAGAAAATGACGCAGAGTGATGGAGAATGAAGAAACAAAAAGAAAAATCTGATGTGTTACACTCACATGACTTTCTCTACTCTTGTACAAACTATTTTTACAAACGCTTATTCTCCATATTCTTCATCTTAATCAAGATATCGAGATCTTAATCTTATTGCTAATTTTCTTGTAGATGCAAGGGGAATTGGTAGGCTTTAAGCTATAGACAAATATTTTAAGAGATATGTGGAGTATTCCATTCTCTTTGCATTACCAGGACAAAATAAACGAATAACGAATTTGAGAAAAAGTATAAGTATGGGAAAATTTAAGGGAATAACAAGCAATATCTTGAAAATGGTTCACTCAACAAAAAAATGTATATGACATAAATTGTGTATTTTAACGCGATCTACATTTTTTGTATAGTAAAAGTTTGTCTATCTCTTACGGTTTACCAGTTATGCAAAAGTCGTTCACAATGAAAAATACTTTTGGAGACATTCCCAGAAAATTCAAGATATACATTTTATTTATCATGAATTTATCAATCGTTAGTCCTTTTTGAGAAAATTAAAATTTTCGAAAAATGTTCCATGTAAAGGGTAATCTGGGGTGGGGGGATTTTCTTGAAAACCTTTTTGTCGCATTTCTGGAAGATACTGAACCTAAATACCAAGTTTGGTGCTTATCCGACTGTTCGTTTCTGAGTTATGCTGTTCACAGACACACAGACACACACACGGACACGTTTCCAAAAATGCTTTTTTTGGATTCAGGGGGTCTCAAAACATGTATTTCCGGTGAAATCTCGGCATCGAATTTTTGGGTGGAATACAATACTTCCCCTACTTACTATACGTAGTAGAGAAAGTAAAAAGAGGCTTCTATTTATCCCGTTGCCGGCAACGTTTGGCTGCCAGGATTCCGGAAGAGGAAACCGAGAAGAAAAGCTTGGGGACGTTAGTGAGCATTTTATGTGAGTGGTTGTGAAAGTGTTTATGTGAATTTTTAGTTAAATTATCTGAGAAGAACTAATTTTGAACATTAATTAATTATAATCAAACAATAATTAATTGATTTATAAAGAAGAAGAGAATGTATTATAAAGTGAAATTTAATTAAGTATCGTTGTATAATGGTTAAAAAAAGTATTTTTAAATTTTAATTAAAATTAAATAATGTAAATTGATTTATATATAAGAAGAGAAGAATTATAGAGTGAAACTTAATTTTTAATTGTTAGAATGTAAGTTTCGATTAGAGTTTACTTTAAGAATACTTTTAATTTTCAGAAGTTTCTAATAGTAGAAGTAAGGTTTTACCGCTGGATTCCAGTGTTTTTTTAGAATGTTATTAATTCACCAAATTGTAATTGGTAGTCATTTTAGTTTAATTGTAGTTTTATATCTGCACAAAACAAAAGGAAAGATATATAATAATTGAAAAACCTGCGGATAATATGCTCTAATATACGTAACCAGGTTTCAGAATGATAGTATAGCAGATTGTATTTATTTATTTATTTATTTATTTATTCTTTGGTTATGAGATGAAATACTGCTTAAACTTTGGGTTTGACCCTTCTTAAAAGTTGATGTTTTAAGACTGTTGACCCAATTTGAATTCTCTAGGCTGAAAATTATTTCCTGATAATTTTGTTCTACGTATTCAATGGGACACAATTAATTTCACTCTTATAAGGTCATTTCGTGTGTAGCAGAGTTAGCAATATTCAATAAATAATACATCAGGACACTCTCCCGAAGCTCTGCACAAATTAAGTCACTTTACAAAAACATCTGATGTGTAACACGAAATTTTTGTATCCATTATCATTAACTTATTCACATGTCTTAACAATGTTCATATAAATGTTTTCCTATTTCCTAACATAACATGTGTTCACCAAAAATAGTTTCGCTATAAACTTAATAGCTAAACAGGCATACATAGGTGAATAGAACTCTCTTTCAGAAACAACGCAAGGCCAATTAAAATTTGAAGGTGTATTGATTAAAATGTATGTTGAAAATTGAACATCAGCAAATATATCATAACGGTTAATACTATTTTGATTGAAATACAATATGCGTTCAGGGTATTTACATAAGAACTCTACATATATCTTCAATTGTCTGGTTATTACCCATGAATTCCTCTTCATATGGAAGAAATTTTATATAGTTTTGTATAACTAGTAAAACCACAAGATAGACCAAACCTACTACACAAAGAAAGAGAGAGAGAGAGAGAGAGAGAGAGAAACGCATATCTCTTCAAAGCACATAGATTTATTATACAAATGTATTCTACTTTATTATACTATAGTTCATATACTTGTGAATGTTTTAATTTGCTGTCGTTATTCAATTGTTTCTCGCAATGTCGTGGAAAGAATATGGAAGCTTAGGCCAGCATATTAGAGAGACTATCTACTAAACTCTGTAGGATTAGGATGTGTTTATCGCAGGAGGGCTACACCCGCGAGAGGCAGGATGAGGTGAAAGAGTCGTAGGAGGTCCTAGGTCCGCAGGCAGACAGACCGACAGAGAGGCGCAGAAGCTCTTAACATTTCCAGTTCGAACATCCGCACACCAGTGGCGAGGAATCCTAGGAGGGTGACGCAGCTACCCTAACAGGCGAGACAGCTCACTCTGGTGTTCACGGGTCGTCCTCCGTAGTGTAGTGGTTACCATGCTAGACTCTAGTTCCCGAGGTCGCTGGTGCAAACCCGGCGGAGGGCGATGAATTTTTTCGGGCGTAAAAAATGCTTATCAAGGTTTCCTTCGGAAGAGAAGTAAAGCCGGTGGTCCCGTGTCGTGGATTTACGGCACGTAAAAGAACCTCAAACCTGATAAGGAGGCTCTGGGAAAAATTACCGGTCTTTCACGGCCTATACAGAATGGGATGCTATGGAGCACAACGGTTAAAGAACGTTCATAAATAAAACTCAATTTAATTTCTGGCGTTCACGGGGAGAAGTCTTTCCAACGCGCATGCATCTACGCCATCTGCCCGGCACCGCTAGCCCCGCGGACCTGAAAGCACACCTGAAACGTGAAACGGAGATGAAATGGAGATGCGGGAATGGAGAGATCGTGGTAGAATACACCATCTCAGCATTCGCCTTGACGACCAGGGGAAAACCACGAAAACCCCCATGGTCAAGTAGGCGGCCTCCGGGCATCGAACCCGGGACATCCCGAATGCGAGCCTCACGCAATACCGCGAAGTCATCTCGCTCGGTCTATCAAACTCTTATCAGTTGTTTCTATTCCCCTTTTTTACTTCAACGAAATGTGTAGTGAAACTGTTTTCTGCAACGGTTTATCTAGGTTAATACAAGCTTTTGTAAGCTTAATTAGTGGAAGCTATAGAAAAATAAATGATATTAGTTTGAGAAAGTTATGTGAATATAACACATCAGAAATTTTTTCACCAGCAAAAATGTTACTTTAGATCCCGCGCTTGACATGTTTTACCCTGCCATTTTGTAAATGTCTCTAGCCTTCCTCTTACTAAATATAACAGGAATTTATTCTGTACGTTACTCCATAAAGGTCGTGAATTTCCGCTTCATGTTTTTGTGTAGTATTTCACTTTTAATGCATATCCGTTGTTCTCTGAAATACAAGTCCCCTGGCTCCTCGCTAGATATTGCAAAGCTTTGAAACTCCAGAACTTCTACACCTTTGTCAACGGGTCAAAGCAAAAAGTAAAACCTATAACCGATTCAGCACTTATGCAAATGATGCTAGTTCTTAAGGCAATTTCTTCAGTATAATGTTATAAAAATGCGAAATTTTCCAATTTTTAGTTTTTTGCCTTTTCATTTTACTTATAACTTATACTTTTAAGCTATATAATTTTTTTTTAATATCAACGATTTTAAAGTCGCAAATAGATACTTAATTGTCCCCGTATCACTTATGACGTATCAAGTATGACCAGGACCGAAGGGGAACTTAGCACCTCAATCTAAGGAGATCTTTTATGCCTAGGCTCCAAATGGGGAGCACCGTGAGGGAGGAGTGAGGTGAGAGGAGACAGAGGGCAGCCGGATCGGGAGGCATGACAGAGCAGAGGGCAGGGTCTCTACATTTTCCAGGTTAAAACTACCCGGTGGCAGATGGAGACCGACACCATTCTGGGGGATGGAGTGTTACATAGAGCATCTTTTTTCCTTGCCATGCAACGCCAGACTCCCGCCTGCACTTGCAACCCTGAAACAACCTAGCAGATGAAAGGTGAAGTGAAATGAGAAAGGAGTTGAAATGGAGGGACAGGAAATTCGGGTGATGTAATTAACCTTCCCAAAATTCGCCTAGCGACCCGGGGAATGCCCGAAAAAGCCCATGGGTCAGGAAGGTCGGCCACGGGAATCAAACCCCGACCTCCCGAATGCTAGTCACACGCGTTACCGCCTGCGCCACCTCGTTTGGTCTGTATCATTTATGTAAAGCCTGCGTTGAACTTTAACACTTCTTTTTTTCCCAATTCCTCTTTTTCAGCATTTTTCACTGTTCAAAATGCTTGGACACAGTTTATAACATATGAGCTCGAAATTTTCAGGAGAGCTTCAGAAATTACAGATTTAAATTTTGTTTTGCACTTCAAAATATTAAATATTTCGGTTGAAATAAATTATTTTCCATAACTCAGTTGAAAAAGTTGAAAAATTCATTAACATGTGAAGCAAGAATTTCGATATTCCCAACGTATGCAAAGATGTCCAGGGAAAGCCATAAATTAAACATAAGCAAAACGCGCTTATATAAGCAAATAAAACATACAGAGGGAAAAAGAACGTCATAAAATAATGTAAAGCAACTTGTAGTAAAGTTTAGCAGAATAAAAAATATGAATACATTTGTAAATAAGTTAAAATATAATAAGTTTTCAATATTATAATGGCTAGTTGCCAACAAAGATTATTAATATTTTAAAACGCAGTAGAATGTCAACTGTCTAGCATAATTGCATTAATATCATTACGTGGTAGCTGAATTACCATGACGACTGCCTGCGTCACTACAATAGAGTAAAAAGTGTAGCCACAAAAACTATTATCTCTTGGTGAAGAAAGCTGCATGCGCTGTGCGCATCAGCGCAAGTAAATATTTAATTATCTGTCGTAATCCTACATCAGCTACACAGTTACATTAGTGATAGTGTTAAAAGACGCGGATATAGCAGACCAATATTATAAAGAATTATATGGTAAATATTTGTAAAAAAAAAAAAAGAAATATTGAGTGATTGGAATAAAGAAAAAAGTTCTTTCAGTGACCGTTACTTAAATATCTTATCATTTACGTAGAAACCTCAACCGAGTCTAACCCATCCGAGATCCCGAAAACGGTAGGAATTCATAAGGATTCAGCAACTGCCGACTGACGCTAAAAGTGAACCGGAGGAAACTCCACAGGCTGCAGAAGGCAAGTTATTCAGAACTCCAGCCAACAGATACAATACAAACACACGACAATTACTTCCCGACCATTTATGAGAATTTCCTTTAGTGTGTTACACATGTATATGAAACAAACTTTCTCTTAAACTAATTAAATTTAATAAAGGCTGCACAACAATAAAAAAATTGGAGCGATACAATTGATTGTAGGGTCTAAGGAGCATTTTATATACCCATATCAAGAAGTGATTAATCATGAATAAAAAATTAATATCTTAACAACGGTTAGATATAAATTAAAATTTTGAGCGCACTATGTGTTTTATGTTCTGAGTAGGTGCATGGTAAAATAGTCAAAGTAATCCGAAGAAAACTAGAATTTTGGATTTTCACAGATGCATTGCTTTTATAACGAGAATTTCAGGAATATTTTTATGCATTTATTTTATGGTTTTCAGTAGTAGGTAAATTCTTTGTAGCATGCATCAGACCTATTTGCCATTTTAAAACATTATCTATTACTATATAAGATGAAATAGGTATTAGTGAAGCTTTAAAACAAAATTGTTTAGCGCAAAGTAAACACGCCGTATACACTTGTTTTCTCTGATTTGAGCTTTAATCTCCATATGTGTGCATATTTTTTGTACTTTTTAAGCGTTTAAGAATACCGCATTGAGTTAAACTGTTCTTTATAAATTTTTCATAAAACTGAGCTTTGTGATTAAATTCTGAATTACGTTCCGTGATTAGCATGAAATTTAAATGCATAATTCCATACCTAAAATATAAGCGTAAATTAAAACTGCTGAAGGTTAACACTATCCTTTTGTCAACCAAAGCAAAGATCTAAATTATGTGGATTACTAGGCCGGTATCAGAATGATAAATATTGCTTTATCTGGTAAAATATTAATAATGGATACACTTAAGAAGTTTATTTCAGTAAGGCTAGGGAGTTTGGACATTGTGTGCCTAAGCGACCGGTATTCAATGTCAACAAACACTCCTACCAACACAGAGGTACTGTCATGGAATACTACTAGTCGGTCACGACGTGAATGCGCGTGGTGTGAAGAGAAACTAAACGGTTACGAAACAAATGGGCGGGGCATCGGAAGCACAGTTAGGTAAACAAAACATCCGCAGCTCCGAGTTGCATTTACAAGCGAGGCTGAGGCCTGCACATGTAGTATTGTTTTCATTGTGCGACTGTATATTTCCTTGTCCCTCACTCTCCTCTGATCCCTAGCCTTGACAGTCAACATAACACAATGGCGCGCTCCACCAAGCGCATTTATATCGTGGACGAATAGTACATGTGTTAGCTTTGTTTACATTATACCTGTAGCTTCAGTTTGCTGCAGGGCACACCGGGTTCCAAGTTCCGAGCCTTAGTTATTAGCTATCAAGTTGAACAACCTTCTCCATCACACTTTATATGCAGATTGTGCATAAATTTGCCACTAATTTTCCAGGATCCTTTTCTACGGACAAATTGAAGACAAAAAGTTTATGCCATGTATGTTACAACTGTAACAGTTCTCAAGTTATAGTCGTTAAAAGTTAACCAACAAAATGACACTATGTTGCATAACAATTTAACATTACATAAATGCTAGCAAAAAGCTGATAACACCCACGTAATCTGGCCCGGTTACCTGTCTAAAGGACAACTTTTGGCTGCTGCTCCTTCCCTTCCAGTCCGACACTGTCCTCAAATAACTGCAGCGCAGCCAGGTACCCCGGTAGAATTTTTATCCCTTAGCTACCATTCACTACAATGAAAACAGCTCGTTGGTATCAGTAATAGTAGAAACGAGACTTAAGGTGAACCTTAAAAGGTATATGAATTCACGAATCTCCTGTAATTGACGTGCAAAATGAAAGTAAATATAAATACATTGAGTACGATTACAATTCTTTAAAGTATTGGAAATTATGTTCTGCGTTTAAGGATTTCACCATGTGAGCGTATTATTAAACGCTTGGTGACATTCCAGTAGAGAAATTGGAGAATACATGCCGTAGATTTTCTTTTGTTTCCTCGCAAAAGGAGATGTTTTAGTGCACCTTATATTTTAGCATTCTACGCGAACAATCATTAAATATCCAGAGTGATCCGTTTGAGATGTGAGAAAAGTAAAACGTTATATATAAGAGGTTAATGGGCACATCTCTGAGAAGTTTGCTGTAATATAAGCGGAAAGGATGGAAGTAAACAATGAGTGATGTTTCAGACTTCATCCGCGTGGCATGACATCACTATCGTGTATAGGAGACAAAATGGTGGTCACGCCACAATAGCGCATTCAAGTGTGTCGTATGGTATGCCTAATGTGTCATATGAGATGTGTGGGATCTCAGTTCTCCAAATAATGCAGTTATACTTGTTGACTCAGCCACTCTCATGAAATGTGGCTTTGTCCATGAACATCCATCGATTTAACCATTGATCATCCGCTTCCTCCCTCTTCCTTCCTGTGCGAGGCAGTTTGAGAACATTCGTCTAGAAAATGTACCAGTTAACAATGTCTCAATGTGATGGGGCATACTGACAGTTGCACTGAAGTCTGAAAACTCGCTGGGTCCGTATTACTCTTTAGAAGTTCGCATACCATATGACACAGTGAGCGCGCAGTTGTGGCATGACCGCCATTTTGTCTCCTATGCACAATAGCGCGCCATACCATGCAGGTGAAGTCTGAAACATCACTCATTTTTAACTTCCATCCTTTTCGCTTATGTTACAGAAAATTGCTCAGAGATGTGTACATTAACCTTTTATGCATAGCATTTTACTTTTCTGACATCTCAAACGGATCACCCTGTATTTAGGCTTGAGCACCGAGCATGCAAATCAATCATTCTGCTATCCAAATCGCTTTTTATTACTGCCATGGACTGATTTGTAGTATAAACAATTGTATTAGCGTTGCACATATACTTTGTGTAAGTGAAGGGTTGAAAATAAAACTATTTTATTTTCTCTACCACGTAGCAAGTAGGCAGAGAAAGTATTACATTCCAGCCAATCATTGATGTGGAGATTTCACCGGAAATACATTTTTTGAGACCCTAAATCCAGAAAAAGACTTTTAGAAAAGGGTTCGCGCGCGTCTGTAAACAGCATAACTTCAAAACAAATCTTAAATAGATACCACACTTGATATTTTAGTTCAGTATCTTCTGTGATGAACGTTTTGTTGCTGCTACGTATGGAAAGCCAGTTTGAGAAGATGTATTATATTACGACTGTTGGGGAGCCGAACTTGAAATAGTTGCAACCGCACGTATGGTAAAAAGTTTCTGGTAGCCTTCGCCCCAAATGTACTTTCCGGTGGCCTTTGCCCCAAGTTTGAAAATATTAATTTTGTAATCTGACTGATTCTTTAAATATTATATATTTATGTTTGCCTCAGCGCGTCAGTATTTATTTCTAGAGACATGAATGTCTTAGTAGGGAGTGATGCGACTGAAGAATGTAGGCTTACACAGGTTATAATTTTACTTCACTCCTTTTATTAATGCTTGACACGATTTAAATAACACTTCACTGATATAGAGAGCTGTGAGATTTGTTTTTTTATTAAATACTTGCACTTTTTAACACATAAAACTATTTTCGTCTTACACGAATACGTACTAAATTTCTCGAGGACGCATCTCGCGTCCGGTTAGGAACACTGTCTACAACCAACTAACTTCTGAATTTGTAAATTTTGCTCCATTTTAGTTTCTAATTGGCTATTTCTAGTCCAATAGAATACCTTCATTTAACAACAGCGTTTTCTGGCTGTAGATTGGATATTTTATAAACTGTCACAAAAATTACATTATTGCTTCCAAGAATTACAAGTACATTTGTTAAACTTTCAAATTCATTATTGCCTCAAGGTTACCTCATTGTTACCTCTTTTTTTAGCAACTTTTGACCTATTATTCTCACAGCTCCTACATTATTAAATTACGTAATACATTCACATAACATTATTAAACATGTATACAATAATATAAACATATACAATGACTGTAATATACACTTTTTATATTGTTACATACACATACTGCTTTAAGGCGGGCTGTTATTGAATTTATATATTATATAATTAGACTGAAATCATTTAAATGTTAAAAATACTGCCTTACTTCCAAAGGTGCGACACCAAGATTTTCAAGAAAATGTCCTCTAACAATCCCTTACATGGAGAAATTTTGAATATATATATATATTTTTTATTTTCTCAAAAGTACCTCTAAACATGTTTATTAAGGTACCATATATTTAAGATATTCATATTACAAATAAAATGTACATCTCAAATTTTATAGAAACAGTCTGTAAAGCTCTCTTCATTCTGAAGAAATTTTCTACATAAAGCGTAAATGAAAAGAGATAAACAAATACTGGGAAAAACTAGTTCTGTTTAAAACACAAAATTTATTTCAAATATTTTCTTTTATGGCAGCAACCATTTCCGATACTTCCGTTATTATTGTTGTTTTGAGTTTTGTCAATACCTCATCATCTTTTAATATGCTGTCGCTATTCAGTTGTTTCCTACTATGTCTTGGAAACATTATGGAATTTCAAAGCCATGCATATAACCACTCGTGTTTAAATATCTTCTTGTTTTCCACTTGTACGAGGCGTGTGTTTAAAAGTAAGTAGCAATAATTTTTTACAAAGTAACAAAACATTATTTTCCAAATACTTTTATCATTCATTACTTTACACCTTACACTACTTCTCCGCATAGTCACCGCCTTTATTCAGGCATTTGTCGTAAAGGGAAGCCCGTTTTTGTATGCCTTCGTCAAAGAATGATGCCGCCTGCGATGAAAAGCAAGTCTGCATTTCTTGTTTCACAACGCCATCGTCGTTGAAATGTTTTCCACCAAGAAATTTCTTCAGATGAAGAAACAGATGAAAATCGCTTGGTGTCAAATCCGGACTGTAGGAAGGGTGGTCGAAGTGCTCCCAACCAAACGATACGATCAGATATTGTTTGCCTGTGTGTGGCCGGGCATTGTCGCTCATTATTGTCTCCTCATAAACTCACACAATTGGCGTTGAATGTTTGCTGGCGTAATTTCTCCCATTCAAAAACGAATCACTGATCTGGCTTCACAGTCGTGCGGGACGTTCTATTGTTATGAACATTTCGAACGCTCTAACAACAGGAAAACACAAAGTGAGGATCGCTCACAGCTGCATCTGGCTTCATAAAGAATGGAGGAAGTGAGCGCGCATGTTCAAAATCGCGACTACAGCGCTGCAGCGGCAAAATGTTATAAATATTCTTTATAATATTAAATATAAAATACTTTAAAAACACGCCTCGTACTTTCAACGAAATGTGTATCGAAACTAATTCCTCAAACGTATATTTCCATCAACATGAGGTAGATAGAACATTAGATTGTGTAATATTAGTATGTAGAAGCTATGTAAAAAATAAGCGATAGTGGGTAGAGAAAGTCATGCGAATGTAACAGAATATTTTTTTAAAGAATGAGTGAAGTATCTTTTTACTGAGAACTAAAAGTTAAGAATTCCAACTTTTATTTATATTGGTATATTGTGCAGATCTGAACGTAAGACTTGGAAAGTATGATTATAGATAGCTTGTAAGGTAGCCCATAATTTTCGTCGATACTTACAGAGTAACTGCATAAACCTGTGTCCCGATTGGCAAGCGGTGGAGTTTTAAATACAACGGGTTGAACATAAGATTAAGGTTAGTTTTTAAAAAGTTAATGGTACTATAGGATTAAAAATAAAATTTTGTGTAGTTTTAGGAGAATATAATGCAAAATATGATCTTTGACAGTTTCTTTTGATTAATTGTACAATATTTTATCCAAATAGGTTAAATGATACAGATTTCTATATAAGCAATTCTATGTAAATATAGGTAAAGGTAACTTTTTGTTTCAGGCTAAACAGGGTAGCACACTTTTGAAGTCCCGGGTATGGACGACCCTGCCCCCATGTGACTCCTCTTGAGGACCGGACCCACTGGGCCGATGGGTAGTACCCAGCGTCATATGGCGGGCAAACTTGGCTCATTAGACAGGTTAGGGCAAACTGTGTGTGGGGAAGGTATTCCGATTTCAAACTCGGCCACTCAGGGAGGGAGTAGGTTGATAACCCGCCTGTGTAAGAATTATTTTACTCGAAAGTCTCAATTGAATAGCCGGATTGGAGATTATAACCCTAAACAACACCGCATGAGGCGACACCGATTTCCCCACATGGCCTGCAGACGCCTCCGGTAACAAAGGAGCAATTCCACCAGCAGCTAAAGTTCTTATAAAATCCTTCCAAAAGATGCTTGGATTAAAAAATACAATAGCAACCCAATAATAACACTTTTTTAAACTCCATAACATCAGCGATGCAGAAGGGCCGTTGCGCCCTGACTAACAGCCGTCGGAAGAGCAATTTTGCGTCCTGTAATTCTCATCCCATCTAACAAGCAGATAAACCCATCGCAGGTAGCTAGTGTTGGACCACTAGAAGAAGGCAAGAGGGGCCTGAGGTGCACGAAGGAGGCTTGAACTGTTTAGCTGCTCACGTAATCGATTTGTTTACTACGAAATTTGTGTATGTGTGTTAGTGAATTACCTGTGCTGCCAGATCTAATACACGAATGTAAGTGCCGTGATAGGTATTACGCATTCTTTGGCTACGTTTATTCTTTATATATTGCTGCAGTTCGAAAGAAGCATAATTCGGACGATTTAAATGTGTAATTTCACCAAATAATTTACGCGTGGCTAAATATTGTGGGATATTAGAACGGACTGCATCAAGAATAAGGACAAAATGTGTTTCAGCTGGGAAAATTCACTGCATACTCCGGGAAAAAAGAAACCACGTGCTGAGGAATGTAAATTGTGATGACTTTAATAGAACGGTGACTAGAAATTTAATTTGAGACTTTTATTTGGTTAAAAAGTGCCCACTTTTATCAAGCTACTTTTAGCAATTAGGGAAATTATACATTTTCCATGGGGAAGAGGCACTCTATGGAAGCTATTGCGCCATATGGGCTTCAAATGGAAACGGGGTGAAAGCAAGATAAAATTATTTATTATACATCCAGACATACTTAAATGGAGAGCAAGATATCCAAGAACTATAAATGGATACGGAAATGCTGAGAGAAATGTAAGTAATCTACAGCAAGTGTGTGGAAGTGCAGTGAACACAACAGTTGATTTGGAGGGTTAATCAGACACGTTAAGAAACTACAGGATGAGTTCAGGCAAAAGGATGGACTGGTGGGAGGTGCAATTGACAATTTTGTTGTATTAGTTGGAGGCCTGGTGTAATGAAGATTCGGAGAACGGCAGCAGGAAATTGAGGGCTTCTCAGACTCGTATCTTGCACGACCACTGCCTTCTAGCCATGGGTGGGTTATCTGACAACACTCTGCATTTTTATATGATACTAGCGTGCATAAAAATAATGGGAATGGTAGAAAATGTTACGTAGCACATTCATCTCGCTCGTCTTCTTCTGGTGGCCCGACAGTGGGGACGCTTATTAGCACTCAATCAGGCTGCCCTCACGTTGCCAATAACCGGACTGGACTGGAATAGCCGGCCGGACTGGTGCCCAAAATTGAATTGGCAGCAAACTTTTGAGCCCCAAACCGGCATGGATGCCTAAATCTTAAAGAAGACATGTGTAGTCTTCCTCGAATCCTATAGCTTAAGTGTACAGAATTTTCTCCATATGCTTAAAAATTGAAAAATCTATAAATAATGCATTGAAAATAAGGATGAGGTAGTTTTTAAAATTCGTAAGTAATCTTGACATTTTTGCTGGAACCTTAAACATCAGTGTCCAAATTTTGGTCCAGATTTATAAAATGGTACAGGGGTTGAACATATTCAGTAAGAGTAGCTTTTAAATTTATAGGCTAGTCTGTAATTTTCGCCGAGTTTTACATGTCAAGTGCACAAATTTGTGTCTCAGCAAGTAGTGTAGTGTCATTATATAAAGAGTTAGAAATAAGACGTAAGGATAACTCTTACAAATTTCAAAATACTATATGAGTTAAAATAAGGGTTGGGTAGATTTATAAAATTTTAAGGTAATCTTTAATGTGTACCAGTCCTATAGTAAAGTTGTATAATATTTTGACCAA
This sequence comes from Deroplatys truncata, assembly GCA_030765065.1. Lineage (NCBI taxonomy): Eukaryota > Metazoa > Arthropoda > Insecta > Mantodea > Mantidae > Deroplatys > Deroplatys truncata. Next base: position 107,208,355 of record CM060990.1, on the reverse strand, counting down.
ATAGCTTAAATAGTGCACATTTCTACATCAGGGGTTTAAAAATATGGTTCTGGTAGATTCTGAAAGTTTGAAGGTAGCCTATAATTTTCTTTGGATCCAAATAGGTTTCATTTGTACGAAAGGAGGTGAAAATAAGGGTGGCGAAAGTTTTTGAAAATTGTAACACAGTTAGCTTATCATTTTTGCCGGATTCTAAAACCCAAATGTACCACGATTTGTTTTTTTTAAATTATAGCCAAAAAATATTCCTTGATGACAATGTTCAACGAAATTAGAAGGAAACTGGCCGGTATGAACACCATAAGCAACCGGCTCTCCCCTACAGGAACCCAATTTTAAAAATCTTAAACTTTCACTTTTATCCCTTTAGGCTGAAAGTCATTAAAAATCCGCCACATCCGCATTAAACCAGACAGGATTAAAATTGGCTGAGATGAGTATAAAAATCTCTCTAAATCCGCCATTTTAAATTTCCTGTAACTAACATAGCCTATGTCTGTGTGGAAGAATAGAGCTTTTCAATGATACAAAATTATCAAAATTGGCTGCATATATGTATAGATTTCCCAATGTTCCCCTTACCGTAAAAGCACGAGTCCTGCGGATGGCACAGTGGGTTGAAGTGCGATGCTCCAATTCCCGACCACGGAAATGCGCTAAGGTTCGAGCCCACTCGTGGGAGTATAGACTTCTCGACCCATACATTAGGGCTTTGTCCACTCAGTATCGTGGGGAATATGAGAAGCCACGATTGTTAGCGAACTGTGGGTCAGAAAACCTAACATTGCGGCTGAGGGATGCGTGGTGCTGACCACATCACTTCCCCGTACCGATTGGATGATCACTCACGTGTGCTATAAGCGTGAGGCCGTCAGTTGGAGTAGTAGCACCGGCCCTTTATCAGCTGTTGTGACATTATTATTATTGCTATATTAAAACGATGAATGTTGGGTAGGTATGAGCTGCATTGACTCTTGGTTTCATAAGAATACTCAGCGATAAATGTCTGCTAGAAATAGTTGCAATACACGCTTTGTAGTAGGAACACAAGAAAATGAAGAAGGCTGAGACAGCAGGCAAAAGCAGGTTGATGAAGTTTAAACTTCATTAGGTATATAAACTTATAAGAAACACGAATGTCCACTTTAGGTTTAAAGGTATGATACTTTAAATACTGCAAATGTAAAAAATAATTTCTAATATTTTGGGAATGTTTAGCCTGACGTGTGAAGTCCTAAACTAGAAACCTTGTTAGGTTGGGAAATGAAACTACTTTAGACGAATTACTCTTTCTTTAATTTCCTCATTGTTTTATTAAACAATAAGCGTACAACTGCATTGTTATTAAACAGTAACAGTAACTGCACCTGACTGTACTTTTTCCTTTTCTTTAGAAAGAATGTGGCTGATTCCACAAATATTCCCTGCAAGCAGTTATAATCTTCGGGACAGTTAGGGTAGTATGAAATGAATCTAGATTCATTATCCTCATGACAGACTGCGCATGTCTGTAGGCTAACGATCTGCTTGCGTTGTTGCAAGGTAAAATCAGCGGTTTATATACTGTACCGTTGACTGCTTGACTTATCGGATCCCAGATTACAACCCCCTCTATTTCCATCCATTTGTGAAACTCCATGTGACTATTACCTCTGACAAGATAACATCTACATCAAAGTCCACATATGTACCTTAGAGCAGGCATTTGGAACCGCTTATCACATGGATGAAACTAGGGTCCTTAGGGTTCGTTGTTCTCTTCTATAAAAGAGGATAATTGATTTTGGTGAAATCTGTATTTGGGCTAGTTTCGTCCCTTTAGCAGGCAGTCACCTAATCCAGCATTACAAGTTAAGAAAAATAATTTCCCTCAAGGGACTAATGAATGCTTCAGATATTAATGTTATCAATCAGGAAAATGAACACACATGCTTCCAGCTTCTTTACGTTCAAAGTAATGCAGGATGAGCCAAAAAACTATGATGGATAGTTTCCTAAACAGGTGCCAAAAATGTATGGACAACGACGGTGCCAGTTTCAGCATTTCCTTTCATAAAGTTGGTAAGTAAAGCCGTTAAAAGTAGTTTTAAAAATGTTGTATGGTTTCATCAGCGCCTTTCTACGATAGCGGCAGACGGCAACGAGCGCCGAGGTCGCGGACAGGAAAAACATTGCATAGGCGGTTCGTAGTTTTTTGGCTCATCCTGTAAATAGGCCTATAGGAGGTATGGCCATCCGGGGTGTAAGGCTGTAGCTGAATGAAACGTAGTTCTCCAGATGTTAACAGTTGCTATTGGACTGTTTCGAAGACATCAACAGCATCATTGAAGAAGCCAGACACAGCTTCTAGCGAAATGTCTGGAAGATTAAGTATGGCCTATAAGATCACGGACTTATAGACCGGAAGATGTAACTTCCACATAATTGCAGGTTGGAAAGACTTACGGCATACAAGACAGATGTATTGTTTGTGTGCAAACTAGAACCAAACACACAACGCATATAAAGACTATCCATGTAGATAATATATAATACTTCAGACGCTGAAAGTGATTTGGGCGGTAGTAGTACTTCCACTCTTTTAATCAGAATCCGAAACGTACCTTCCATACCTAATATAAGTGAGAAAACAGAATTTGTTAATTATTTCTAGTACTTCATTGTCTTTTCTCCTGGCTAGTTCATTGTGAATCCATACTAACCGTTAACAATACAAGTGTTTTGTTTTTTGCTTATTTAAATTTAAAACAATCATATTTTAATATCTCTATGTATAAATTTCTTACGCGTCCTGCAAAAGAAGTTCGAATTACTAGTCAACTAAATTAAGGAAGCTATGAAAGTAATAAACATAGGACGAAAACTGAAGATTTTGTTTTTCATCCCAAAGCTCGTCTAATCACCGTGGACTTAATTTTAAAAGGCTGCATTTAATACGACGACAAACAGTTGATCTGATGGCACTTTTTAATAATACAGTAAATTTCGTTTAACATTTCCGTACAAACGAAGTTTTTATACTTTAATGTCCTCAGTATAAAATAACTCACTATTGGATATAATGGCATGGAATCTATAGGACATTCAATATATATTAATGAATAATAATTCAAGAGGGAGTTTAGATATTTACATAAGGTTACAAAATACGCCTTTAAATATATATATATATATATATATATATATATATGTAGATTAATTTCTGAAACTGATATTCTTCTTCTTTCTCTATTTAACCTCCTCTTATGTAGGACTTACACCCTCCAGGACTTACAGGCGGGTGCCTGGGTTCAGAGGCCCGTCAAGGAGCAGACACTCATGGATCAGACAGAATATCCTGAATGGGTGATCAGCCTGATGCCTGGTATGGGAGGAAGGAAGTATATGAAACGAAATGATGGTGAAATGGATGAAAGGAAAGGTGATGATGGAGCAATTGGTGGAATGAATAGCGGGGGAAACCGGAGAACCCGGAGAAAACCCGCCCAGACGCCGCTTTGTCCACCACAAATCCCACTGCGGGTCCCTGGGATTGAACCCGGGCCGCCTCGGTGAGAGGCGAGCGGTCTAACCACTCGGCCACGACGCAGAAAACTGATACTACAATTTTTAAAAAATTAGAGAAATATGGTTTTAAACTTTCTTCCAGCAAATTTCTAGAGTGATATAGTTTCTATTTAAGTTCAAGGATACTTAACTTATTTCACTTTGCTTCTGCGTCTGAATTTCTAAATGTGAGTAATGAACAAATGTGCCTGAAATCAATGTATTAGTACTGATTTGAGAGTTATTTGAATGTGTCGTGTGTTGCAGTAACTTCTACCTAGCAAAAAGGAAATAAATAGGACTTTCATACTGTCTCCCCCGTTACATTGAACTGAGGTAATAACAAATTCAAACTATTTTGTGGAGAAGAAATAGTTTACAAGGCTAGCAGTAGAAAACACTGTTTCCTGGTTGAAAAAAAACTAAATATTGGACAAAGTGGAACTTAGAAATGTTTATTATTATAATACGGCATTTAGGACTTCTCACACATTAGTGCTCTTTCTGATTTCTGTTTATATTACTATCCAGGTTTTTCGTATATGGCATCTATAAAAATAATATCAATACATTATCTTTATTATGTTTGACTGTGATATTGTATTCAGGATGCTTCTGCGCAGTGGAGCGGGAGAGAAGGGTACTCTACCATAGTGAATGAATAACTGAATGAATAAACAACATTTACAAAAGCACTTACACGATTGATGCAACAATTATCAGGCAGAACAGACTACACTTTTCCAACAGTGCTGTTCAGTAAACGTGCTCTGCAAATCCGTGTTTTAAAGCAGATGTTTCGAAGTAACGGCCGCCGTAACCATGACAAACTGTAGAGCAACGCGGCATTGATTGTCGCACGCACTCTGGCTTCACAGAAGAGCAGCGTGCATATTCAGCGACTGCGACATCTCAACTAGGTCTTTGGGGCTGTTTGATTTGAGCCTCGTAAACTGGAATCTTCAAGAGACTCGAGAAGAAAAGCTCAGTCGACATTATATCTAGTGACGAACTGGTTGTGGAACACGATCACTATCACCTTCCAACCCTGGCCAAACTAGCTGGCCCCTAACAACAAAACGCAAGTCTGCGGTCACCGCGTCATACTGAAGCCACATAGTCTGTGAATTATCAGCGACACAACATTCAGCACCTGTGGAGGGACATGTTAAAGGTAGGAAAGAGCTTTAAAATTCCTCAGTATTGCCCCGCCAAATCCGTGGGGCTCCTTCTATATCAAAACACTCAGCAATTAGCCTGAACCACTTTGAACGTTTATCGGTCGAGCTCATATCTGCCCCGTGTAAATAGTTTACGTTCAAATTGGTATGCCACATTTAGGTCGTTTGTCTTGTTTATAGAGCAGACTAAACCACTGCATCAGTGCTCAGCTTGCATAACTGGTCACCTGTATAAGCTTTGGAGTCCCCATGAACTTCATACTGCGGGCACATTTCATAGAAAGCTACTTTACCAATACTACCCTCTCCATTTAAACTTGACAATCATCTATACGTACACTGTAGTGCATAAAAAGTGACCCATTCCCCTAGATGGCAATAATGTAACCTCTGTAAGGTTTTCAGCTTCAGCTAACAGTCTTTGACTCCACCCAGCCCGTATCCATTCTCTATGTGACTGGCTCGAAAAAGAATTCAGGGACATATAAAAGAATCAATGAACGATGCTATAATCACGTGAAATGAAGAGATGGTTCGATACCGCCTCTATGAAAGAGTTTCACTACGATTAGTGCACAAAGAAAGCCTTAACCAATTTAATAGAACTTCGACTCTAGCTAATAATAGATCATCGACCTCCTAGACTGCATTCACTCTTAGGTTGATCCGCGCCAAAACAAACGCACATGACCAGTGCACCGTGGTACAACACTGTAGCAATGCGTGCAGGAAAATAGTCCCATGTTAATAATCTAAATTTTAGAATGAATGTGTCCTTAAATGATATAATATTCTATACAAATTCCTAAAAGTCTAATTAACGCTAATTTGTACCTTTAAACAGAGCTACAAGTCCCAACATGCAATTCATATAGGTACTTGACATCCGGGTGTGCTCAGAATATTGTGCTCAGCAGTTTAAGCGGACAAACCATTGACTAGTGGTGAAAAAGCAATACAGTTGGAAGTTTATTGTTTGTTATGTCAGAAATATCTAACACTTCCCGTGAAAGAAGTGGTGAAATTAACTTCTGAGTTCACCAGTGTTTCGAGTACAAGTATAAAGAGTGCTCGTTTAAGAAAAATCTGAAACGGGAAAGTGGTCACACGCGGGAAAAACAGAAAGCTTTAGAAATAAGCGAAGCAAGAATGAGTCAAGAATGTTATTCACGTAACAATATACAATTTCTTTTTTAAAAATGAGCCGCTGACAGTTGATAAAAGTGCCGCTTCCAGAGAGCGAATAAATTAAGATATCGCATACCTGTTACTTTCTTTTTAGGTCATTTCTTTTAGAATTAACTATTATTATATGTGCAAACATTTATTTTGTTGCAACTATGAATCTTATCACCTTCAACCGTAACAGAGTATGCTAGTCATCGTTTAAGTTGTCGGACAATGTTCTCTTTACCTGTACTCTGTCACATGGTCGTGAAAATATGACAGTATTTCTGCCGCGAATGGTGGAAGGATACATTACATCGGTGCACTGGTCACCTGGGTTTAGTTTTGGTGCGGATTAACCTAAGAGTGAATGCAGAGCAGAGGAGTGGACGAAAAATTATTTGCATGTTTCTTAAACTGAATGACATAGCGACATATTTATGACAGCTTCCATCAGCGTAATAATTTCTAGGTTTTTGTTGTACATTATTTCTGCTGCAAAGTTTAATGAAGCATTGTCTTAACGGTATTCCGCTAGTGAGAATACAAAAACTAGCTTCTGATGTTACTCTCCGGCAGTTGGGTCACATTTTGCGGGAGGTAAAGTACCCTGCTAATCCAATAGCTAGAATTATACTCAAGAATCAGAGGTTAAATTAAATTGAGTTTTATTTATGGACGCTCTTTAACTGCTGTGGCCCTTAGCGTCCCATTCTATATTGGGCGTGAAAGACTAGTAATTTTGCTCAGAGACACCTTTATCATGCTTGAGGTTCTTTTACGTGCCGCAAATCTACGGCACGGGACCACTGGCTTTACTTCCCTTCCGAAGGAAGCCATGTTAAGCTAGCATGGTAACCACTATACCACGGAGGTCGACAGAAGAAGAATCAGAGGTGGTCACGCTGACACAGTGTGGGGTTAGATTTGTCAATACCAACACAAACAGCTGCGTTCAATTATGGACCACGATTTATGCATGTAGTATAATTGGAATGTCGACCACGGCAACCACTTTTTTCCAACATTATTATCCTTTACAGTTCTTTCCATATAAATGTTCTTAACTGTTTGCTATAATTTTATTATAAGTAGCTAAATTTAAATTTGACTCGAATGAATATAAAGCATATTATCGCTAGAAGGAAAAACTGAACACTGCTTGGGAAAAAGTTGCCTGCTAAAATATCAAATAGCGAAATACATATACAAAGAAAACTACGAAAACTATACAAAACAGATACACTGTAACTAAAGCATACAGAAAGCAGTTCCAATAACACAAACTAGATACCTGCATCACGTAACAGAACAAAACGATGTTAAATGTTCTGGTGGACATGACAAGGGAACCCTTGAACCCGAAGCCACGTAATTCACTCAGATATCATTTGAAATATTTTGTTCTCTAGTATTGAAAACCGCTTTTATCACTAAATAAAAAACGGATAGAATGTTACAGACGGTTTCTCAATTCTCTACACCAAATCAAAGACCATGGCTAATTCTAAGCATTATGAAAAACAGAGAACCACTCGCCTTTTGAAGTGTCAAACGTTTGGGAATGTTGCAATTGTCCTAACAATTAAAAGTTTTCTGGATATACATTTAGAATTGGTAGTACTTTTAAAAAGCAAGCAGAAAGGTAACAGAAGTATGTGCCCGAAAGTGAGTTATTCCGAGGTATGACCTATTTGAAGTATAAATATTTGAACGCTACCATCTCGTCAAATTCGAATCTTTTGTAGTTAGCTTTTGGGTGTGTGATATCTTTAACGCACTAAAGAAGAGAGTGACAAGGTGTGAAGTTATTTTTTCTTTGTAATAAGTGGAATTAAAATATCAGAAGAAACCGAGGTTTCTGTTTTAATACGAATACATACAATGATTATATGGCAGTGATTTCTTACGCTGTAACAACCTTTATGAATTTGTCAACAAAAAAAGAAAAAATACAAAGAGTTAAAACTTGAGAAAATCTTTATAAAAATACAAACCTTTAAAGTTTAGTATCTCAGCAGATATTAATGTTATGTATTATATTTATTGAACTGTTTTGGTGTGTAATATCACATTTGGAAGACACCTATTCTCTTTAATGGTCCTGCACATTTTTAGTCGCATCAAGATTATTTATAATATTTCAATGTATTTGAATTTCAAATACATATGCTGAAGTTGTACGACTTTATAAAATCCCGCCTAGCTTTTATATCTTCTATGGATGACGTCAGTATTCACTTGCACAATGCTTAGATGGAAAAGAAACTGTTGTGTTTGTCTTATACTATGCATATGTCCATTCGAGGTCTCGCATTGTCGCCGGATAGTTTTCTTGTTGCAGCATTGGTGAGTCTTGGGGCAGTAACTCTGTTATTCTGTGCAGTCTGGAGATTCATTTCTCTGTGTGTCTGATTCTTGAATCAGGTGCAGTGATTAAATACAGAAAAACGAACTATTATTTGTATAACATTAATAAAAAATTCGACATTTTACATAGCTTTCTCTACCCATTATCCTTTACTACTTTCCCTACCACGTATGTAGTAGGTAGAGATGGTAGGTATTGCATTCCACCCAAAAACTCCATTTTGACATTTCACCAGAAATACACGTTTTGAGGCCCCCGAATAAAAAGCATTTTTATTGCAACAATGTCCATGTGTGTGTGTGTGTGTGTGTGTGTGTGTGTGTGTGTGAATAGCATAACGCAAAAAGAAAGGCTGGGTAAATACCAAACTTCGTATTTATTTTCAGTATCTTTGAAAGACGCGACACAAAGGTTTTCGAGAAAATTCCCCCACCCCAACTCTCCTTTACATGGAACATTTTTCGAAATCTTTTATTTTCTGAAAAATCTATATGTTGAAGATATTTATATGACAAATAAAACGCGTATCTTAAGTTTTCTGGGAATAGCCTGTGAAGTCCTCTTCATTGAAAAAAATTTATAAGAATTAACTTGTAAAACCGGTACATTCAGCGATACACGGAAACGTACACACAAAAAATGCAGATCTCCATAAAACTCGCAATTTATTTCAAATAACTTTTTGTGTCATAAGTCATTTCCGAGATATCCGTTATTAATGGTCCACCTTGTTCATTACTTGTCATTCTTTTAAAGTCCTGTCGGCATTCAGTTATTTTTCAGGATTCATGCAAAAAGTATGGAACTTTAGGGCCAGCATATGGCGTTCTGTTCTTAAACGTTTCAGTACGCTGTTTCCTTTGTATCTATAACGAAATGTGTAATATAGCTATTTCTGCAAGGGCTTATTTCCATTAAAATGAAGTAGATAGAAAGTAAACGTTCGTAAGAATAACTTCTATACCTATTAATAAATAATGGAGGGTAGAGAAAGTCATGTGAATGTTACACACCAGATTTTTTTTTGCTTTTACTTTCTTTACCAGCTATATAGTAGGTACTGAAGGTATTATATTCCACCCAAAAATTCAATTCCAAGATTTCACCGGAAATTAATGCATCCTGACTTCAAAAAAGCGTTTTTAGAAAAAAGGTCCGTGTGTATGTCTCTCCGTGTGTCCGTGAACAGCATAACTCAAAAAGGAAAAGTCGGATAGATCTTGGTATATAAGATCATTAGGTACCTTCTAAAGATACAATTCAACGCTTTTTAAGAAATCCCTCCACCCTTGCTACCCTTTATATAGAACATTTTTCTAAATCTGTAATTTTCTAAAACCATGCTCTAACGATTTTGTTTGAAATACCATATATTAAAATATTTACATGACAAATAGTATGTAAATATTGAGTTTTCTGGGAATAGCTTGTGAAATCCTCTTCATTTGGAGAGGAAAACCATACGATCCTGCATAATTTATAAACGTTAAGCAATCGACAAAACATATAGATCTCTTTAAAACACACAATTTATTGCAAATACATTTTTGTGGCATTAACAATTTCCGAGATATGGTTATTAATGGTTCGATTGTTTAGTACTTAGTCATTCTTTTATCAGCTGTTTCTCGCGATTGCACAGAAACAGTATGGAATTTTAAAACCAGTATTAGAGTCCAGTTCTAAAACACTTGACTATAGCTGTGTCTATAACGGAATGAGTAATGTAGCTATTTCAACAAAGGTTTATTTCGGTTCTAATAAAGTAGATGAATGAATGAATAAACTTTATTTGTACATTTTTTAAGCAATACTTTTTACAATATTCCTCTTGTAAACTAACAACCTATGCACAAATTTTCTTGCCGGCTATGTTCTACCTCAAGGGGGGCCAAAACAGCTTTCAGCTCCGAGTCATACTGGAAACGCAACCCGCAAAGCAATCGCAACGGCTGCACAGTTTGCGCGTAACACAGACAGCAAGAGGTGTCCTACGAGTTCAGAGTGGACGCATATGACTGTTCGAAATGAATGTAGTCATTCAGAGAACTGTATTATTTGTAGAGTTATACAGTAGCAGTGTTTAATTACAAAGAAAGACTTGTAATTAACACATACAATGTTATGTTTCACAAATGTCATGTATCTGCTAGCAGCTAATGTACTGCAGTGTACACTTAGAAATATTTATTTAATACAGAAGGGGCTTCTTGGTGTAGAATGCAATGCAAGGTACAAACACTTACCACACCCTTTTCCTTAAGAAAGGCCTTGAGCCTACCAACTAACGCTTTCTTATCTCCAATCGTCGAGCCAGCTCCATCCGTTGCAATTGGCGCATCTTGGACCACTCTAAATTGTGTTTATTTACACACATACAAAAGCATTGAATATGTCTTCTACTTTAGTAGTGTCTTCCAAAGGAAATAATTCTAGCACATACTCTCCGACATTCAATTCTTCATCAACTCCTCTTACAAATATTGCCAACTGAGCTGTGTCAATCAAATCTGTGCTTTCATCAAGAGCTAGAAGAAGTACACAAATTTACGGATTTTCACATTCACTTGTCTACTTGTATCAGTGGACATCGACTCAATTCTTCGGGAGGTACTTTGTCGAAAAAATGCAAGTTTTTAAAATTAGTCAATTCCTGGGGGCACACAATTTTTACCACGTCCATCATACATGATTTAACAAACGCCACAACGTAACTAGCCAGTAGCTGTTTTTCTGTCATATTTTATTTAGTAGCAGGAACAGTGTGCTTCTTCTTTAGCTCAGTTAGTTTCTTGGCTCGTTCCAATCCTGAAATAATGAATCAATAAACGCCATGCAAGTAGTCTGTAATCCAATCGTAATAATAATAATAATAATAATAATAATAATAATAATAATAATAATAATAATAATAATAATAATAGTAATAATAAGCATAATAATAGACCTACTATTGCAATAAGGATGAACGTGGCATATAATAATAATGACAACAACAACAATAATAATAATAATAATAATAATAATAATACCTTTTAATTCTGCATATTCAACAATTCACTATTCTGCAATAGTGCCCATGTATATTCCTTCGTAGTATGCCATGTACAATTTTCGTACATATGAGACACTTAATGTTTTCTTATATTCAGAAGAAAAAAAAGGTATTTCCATTCCGTTTGGAAATTGCTCTTCTTTGATGTTGAAGAAGTTGACAATGCTATTGTTCGTAGCACACCACTGTTCACTCTGTGTGTGTACGAGTATATGCCCCTCTCAAGGCTATCGATAGACTGACCTCGGTAGTATGTGATCAAGTAAGCTGCTTGGTTCCGCACAAAGGAAGGAAAGACACTGGTGATTACCAGCGATTACGGGGATGTAATCGCGACGCACGATGTAACCGCGAGTCCTATTTTGGACGCCTTTGTTCTACCTCATACTCCTCATTTTGCCTGGCACCCTCGCCTTATGGCACAGCTGAGCAGCCCTTGCTACCCTTAATCAACTATGATCCATCCTCTACCTCCTGCGTTTGACCTTCTACCTTTCTTATCTCTCTTACTTTTATGATCCATTTCTCCTTTACTTTCCTTAAGAACTCCCCCATATTCTTATTTTTCTTTTCTTCTTTTCTTGTTAACATTTTAATTCCTACTATTTTTCCATCCGGGGCGGCGCCGTGGTCGAGTGGTTAGACCACTCGCCTCCCACCGAGGCGACCCGGGTTCAATCCCAGGGATTGCATGTGGGATTTGTGGTGGACGAAGCGGCGTCTGGGCGGGTTTTCTCCGGGTTCTCCGGTTTCCCCCGCCATTCATTCCACCAACTGCTCCATCATCACCTTTCCTTTCGTCCATTTCACCAAACATTTCGTTTCATCTACTTCCTTCATCCCATACCAGGCATCGGGCTGATCACCCATCTTGGATGCTCTGTCTGATCCATGAGTGTCTGCTCCTCGACGGGCCTGTGACCCCAGGCACCCGCTTGTAAGTCCTGGGGGGTGTAAGTCCTAAATAAGAGGAGGGTAAACAGATAATGAATGAATGAATGAATATTTTTCCATCCATTTTTTCCCATTTTTCCTCCCATACTTTTTCTCTCCATTCTGCTAATTCTTTGCACTCTGTCATATAATGTTCTGTGCTTTCACTACCTCCGCATAATTCACAAATTCCGCTTTTTCTGCTTCTTAGCCCTCTCAGGTAAATTGATCCTGTTCTCATCCACTCATCCATGCAAATGCTTCTTTTTCAGCTCTATTACAATACCCTACATACAATTCTCTTCCCCATTTCCTTTTTACTAATCTATAGAACCCTAGTGACTTTTTATTCTCTAAGCTTCCCCAAATCTCTTGTCTATCTATGTCCTCCACTCTGTTGCTTACTGCTATCCAGAAGCCGTTGCTATTTCTTTCTCCTGCTCTCCAAATATCTCCCATTCCTATCTTCTCCATAATTTTTTCTACCCCTGTCCACCAGCTATTTTTATTTTTTGTATTCTTTTGTTGTTCCATACATATCTTTAAAATTTCCCCATCATCTTTTTTCAGGCATCTAAACCAAAATTCCAATATCCTTTCTAGTATCACTCCCTTTCTTCTTGTTCTTCCTAATTCCATTAACACTACCTCCCCTGGTGCTGATCTTGGTAACCCCAATAGCTCTTTACAGAACATTCTGTAGCTCTGGTCTATTTTTCTGTTTAATTCAGATCCCCCCCCCAAATTTCAACTGCATTCTTGCTTCTACCAATGCCTCATACATTATTTCTATCATTTAATCGGCATTTCTAATTTGTATTTGCACATCCTTACTACTGTCATTGCCGCCTTTCCTTTATCCATAACCTTCCTGCTATGTGCCGCCCATTAACCATTGCTACTCATTCTCACCCCCAAATAATCCAACTCCTTGACAGCTTCTAACTTTAAACCTCCCATCTGCCATTTTTCTTCTTTTTTAGTTTATTTCCTCTTTTAAATATCATCACTTTTGATTTGTTTATATTTACTTTAATTCCCCATTCTTCGCAGAATTCATGTATTCCGTTGATTGCTTTCTGCAGCCCAATTACCGTTACAGCCCCAACCATAAGATCATCCGCGTATAGTAAACCTGGTATCTCTCTATTTGCTATTATGGGACAGTGCACATTTTTTTCTTTCACTCTTTCTAATATGTCATCTATGAATATATTAAATAATATAGGACTCAATTTGCACCCTTGTCTTAATCCTATTTTTGCTCAGTAATTTCTGTAATTCCATTATTTTTACATCTTATACAAAATTTTATATTTTATAAATCTTCTTAATTTATTTTATAAAATTTTCGCTTACCCCTTTCTTGCTTAATTTATAAGCTAATGCTTCTCTATTTATTGTATCAAATGTTTTTTCAAAATCTGCAAAAAACATGTATGTCATTCCTCTTTTCCTGCTCAGATACTTATCCATTATAGTATTTATTATAAATACATTATATATTGTTTGTTTACCTTTCCTAAACCCTGACAGTTTTCCTTCCTCTTCCAACCATTTTATTAATCTGTCGGCCAATATACCTGTGTATAATGAAGTAGATAGAAAAATAAGCTTTCGTGAGAATAGTTTGCATCTCATTAATAAACGATAGAGGTAGAGAAAGTCAGCGAACGTAACACATCAGAATTTCTCTGCTGTGAACCTACAGTAAGAATCCTGGAGGTTTTGTATTCCATCAAAAAATTCGATGTCGACTTTTCACCAGAAATACATTTTTTGAGGCTTCTTAAACAAAAAAGGTATAAAAAGTCCGTGTGTGTATATCTTTGAACAACATAACTCAAAAACGAAGTGCCGGATAAATACCAAACTTGGTATTTATGTCCAGTATATTCCAAAGATGCGACACGAAGACCTACAAAAAATCCCTACATAAAAAACACACAATTTATTTCAAATAACCTTTGTGTAGCATCAACCATTTCAGAGACATCCTTGATTAATGTTTCTTTAATACTTTGTCATTCTTTGAAACTCCGTCGCTTTTTAGTTGTGTTTCGCGATTGCATATAAGGAAACATGTACCTAATTTAGATATTTCTGCAAGGTTTTATCTCGATTAAAATGAAGTAGATATTAAAATAAAGTTTCATAAGATTAATTTGCATACGCACTAATAAAGGACAGAAGAAAGAGAAAGTCGTGTGTATGTAACATATCAGAATTGTTTTTTCCGCTTTTAAGCCGTCTTATGGCAACTGGCTAGCTGACCAGTGATATCATAGCTACCGCTGCACATTCTCAGTTGTGACATTGAAATCTTGTCAGTTTAACTTTAGCTGTTGTCCAATGGGTTTGAACAGTCACTATACCATCTATAAAGTATTATATCAAGTGGCACAACCGCGCCTATTTGACGTGTGCAGATAACACCGTGCGTTAAAAGAGTTTCGGAACTCAACGGGGCAATTCCAAGTAAACACAGGTCAGTGGGGAACTGGTGCATTAGTGCCCTAAAGGCTCACCACCACCGCCACACCAGCGGTTCTCAGAAACGTCCATATGGATACACAGAGACGGTTGGAACATCGTATCAATTAACAAGGGCAAAATTTCGAACACATATTCAATGAGCGAAGTCAGCATAACAGTGCGTTAGGTGATGATGAGGATAATAATAATAATAATAATAATAATAATAATAATAATAATAATAATTATAATAATAGCATGCGAGAAAGTGGCAGTTAAACCCTGGTGCTCTCACGTTTGCTGCTTATAGTCCGTAATGTTAGACAAAAACAGCGTAAACACAGTTTAACAAATAGCTATGGGCGGATACGAATAGGTCAAATAAAAACATTTTAATTATCTGTCAGTCTAAAAAGTGAGTTTATTCCCTCGAAAATAAAGTCTGTGTAACATTCTAAGGTCTTTTCCGTCTATTTTTGTTTATCATCACAGACTGTACACTCTATTGCAACCTGGGAAGTGCCTCTCAATTTTATCGCAAAATTTAGTCAAATTTAGGATCTTTTCTGGATAGAATGAAACGAATGAGAATACAGTGCTTACTGCAGAGAAATAACACGGAGTTGAAGAAGCGTCTCCATAGACCCGAAGAATTGAAAAATAGTATCAAATGAGAAATTATTTTTCTTCTGAAAATTGGACAGCACTTGGCACAGTGAGGGTGTTGTACCTATGCCACCACAAGAGGGCGCCCCCTGAAGGGAGGAGGTGAGGGGAGATACCGGGCAGCCGGAACTAAGAGTGACGGCACAGCAGTGACAGGGTCTCTACAGTTTACAGATTGAGACGCCCCGACATTCAGTAATTGACTTAATGTCCAAATATGCAGAAAATCTAAATTATATATCTCTGAAAATATGCCAGAAACATGTGAATGCGGAAGGACAACGCTTCTAAAATATCCTATCACAAGTTACGTGAATATTTTCACTGTAGTTACGACAAACTGAATCATTTCCTTGAGTATTACATCTCATACCACCCTTAACTGCTAATCTGTGAGCCGATGCAAATTAATGTATAGGTTTTAGCGTAATAAACGTATTACAGGAGAATATAAACACAATGTATAATTAATTCATGAAGTACTCTAATTCATAATTATGTTTCTTTTACGGTATCCTAAACCTTTTTCCTGAATGAGACATTTGAATTTGTTCCAGCTCTGGATGTATTCTCAACTTCTTCTTTAACGGATTACCCTCCTCTTTGAAGGACTTATAGCCCCAAGGACTTACTGCCCCAGCCTTAGGTCAGTGACCTGTCGCGGAGAAAGCAAACTCTAGTCTAGATCATAGCATATACAGGCTGATCAGCCCAATATCTGGTAGTGCGATGAGGAAGAAGGAAATGAAATGTAGTGATGTAAACGATGCTAGGAAACTTCGCGGATCAAATTATCTAACCCAGCATCGCCTAGCGACCGTGGAAAACCGCGAAAAAAACCTTCCATTAGATTAGTTCGGCTCTAGGAGTTTGAAGCCGGAACCTCCCGAATATGGGCCACAAACTTTACAGTCTAATCCATCCCGCTCGGTACATTCTTAACGAAGTGTGGAAAGCTTAGAAAGTTTCACAAATCCTTTGTAGTTGTTTTGGTTTATTGGTTTCACATCCAGTTTCAATCATCAGCCCTTACAAGTCCTGAAAAATAACTGAAAGCGACTAAGCATTTGCAAAAGTGCTAAATAGATTGTCTCTTCGGTATAGCTGTTTTGGTTTAAAAGGTCTTATTTATGTGGTAAGTTTAATATTACTTTTGCTTTTTATGTTTACTTATATTTCTATTTTTACTTGGCTGCCGACTTCACATCACTTAGTTGTATATTCTCTTGTCTTCTATGTTTCCTGTATTCGTGTTTTCGTTCTGCAGATTTTATTGCATTCGTGTAATTGATACCTTGTATGTTATAAAGGACTCCGCAGTCTTTTGTTACGCTCAAGTATGTCTTTTATGGTTGAGGACAGTCACAAGAATCCACAAGTTAGTGTTGTAGCACATTTAGTTCAAGTGCTCTACATACGCGTTTAACATTACAACAATTCTTAGGTTTTGAAGTGTTTTGGGAAATAGTGAAATTAGGGTGCACTTAACCCTGCATTATACTGAACACTATATTGCAAAGTATGAAAGATATATTACAAAAATATGGTGCAAAGATCTTTATTATGTCGCAAATCCAACTTTCAAATCCTGGGGCCATTAGTTAGAATAATATTCATCCTAAATATTTGAAATACCAACCACTTCTTTTAAAATTCCATTATCTGCCTTTGAAAATTTAACTATTTATGCCTGCATATTTCTGCAAACCTACAGGAAGAGATTTTAATTTAATTCACAGACTTAAATGTTCAATACCGAGCGCAATGGTTCAGGCAGTAACGTCTGTGGCCCTCATTTGGGAGGTCATGGTTTTGATTCCCGTGGCCGACCTTCCTGAACCATGGGTTTTGTCGGGGGTTTCCCCGGGTCGCCAGGTGAATGCTGGGAAGGATCATTATACATCCCCGAATTTTCTGTCCCTGCATTTCATCTGCATTCTCATTTCACTTCACCTTTCATCTGTTTGGTTTCTTTCAGGATTTCAGGTGTCGCCTGGAGTTCTCGGCGTGTGCATGGCAGGGGAATAGGATGCTCTAAGGAAACCTTCGTTCCACGGACTGCGAGCGGTTTCCGGGTCCCGAGTCCTCCAGGGATGTGTAAGTCCACGGAGGCAGGGATATCATGCTAGCCTCTAGTTCCCGAGGTCACGGGTTGAAACCGGCGGAGGGCGATGTATATTTTCGGGCTTTAAAATCCTTAACGGGGTTTCCTTTGGAAGGGAAGTAAAGCCAGTGGTCCCGTGTCGTAGATTTACGATACGTAAGAGAACCTCAAGCCTGTTAAAGAGGCCTCTGAGCAAAATTACTGGCCTTTCACGCCCAATATAGAATGGAATGCTAAGGACCACAGCAGCTAAACAGCGCCCATAAATAAATAAAATAGGGGGAGGGGAGCCTGCTGCACCAGCCACCATCCGGGGAGTTCAAATCTTTAATGGTAGGGACCCACCCCCTGCGTGTCGTGCCTCTTGGTCCGGCCGCCCTCTGACTCCTCTGACCTCATCCCTTCCTCCCGGGCGCCCCGTCAGGAGCCTAGGCACAAAAAATCTGCGTAGATCGAGGTGCTATGTCCCTCACCGCTTCTAGTTCTATCCTATCCTATCCTAAATGTTCAATAGTTCAGTATTATGAAAAATTAAAAAGTAACTAATTATAAAATGCAGAAGTAAATAAGCTTCTTTGCTGTTTCTGACATGCTCTGAGCTCCAGTAAGACAAATTCTGGTATTTCTTAGTCAATCAGAGATACTGCATGCACTGCTAGGAAACACTCTAGTGCGTCTGAGACGTATACATGAACTGAATAAGTGGATAAGTAACCTGGATAAAAACTTATGAAAGTCACTTAAATTTGAGGGTTATAGATGTACCACAGAAATATGGTCTTAATGACAAGCGGTATTTATTCTGCATCGTCCTAATTCTTGTTACAAATACTAAACCTTAGAGTAACATGGCTCTAAAAAGGCTGCTTATATTGTCAACATTGATTAATTCTTTCTATACATAAAATAAAGCACATGGGTACATTCAGTACATAGGTAGGCATCAGCATATCTAGAGGAGTTCAGTAATCGATTAGACTAATCAGGTGATGCATGCATACCCCAACCCGAGAATTCTCCCATTCTGAAATGGTGAACGTAGGTATTGTTTGATCGGGGATGTGTTGCTAATTTATTTCAGTAATCGATCAGAAGATTTATAGGTAGTTGTAGGCATAGGACATCAAAGGATTTCAAAATTTAATACAGCAAATGCATGTATAAAACACTAACTCATGCATGTTATAAGGAATACTACCGAAGCTGCAGTAGTGCAATGTGGATATGTCAAGTTAGTGCAAATTTTGGAATCTGTGTACATTTCTTCAAACAGCTGAATAGCCTGAATTTACCTTCAATCCAAATTTTTATGAATAAATCTTCAAGTCATTTTGCGTTTAATTTTTTACTTTGTAATTTTTATATTACATTTATTATACTTAATTATTTTCCGCAATTGAATCCCAAATTCTGTAGCCCAAATGCTGGAGACTATATACCAGAAAGTCTCTCTTAGGGCCGGTTCTACAATCTGCGGATAAGTTTTCGATAAAGCTATTTACCGGATTCATTAGCGAAAGATGTTCTAAAATCTCTGGATAGCACTACTCGGAAGAATCTTTGACGATAGGTTTCCGGCTAGTTGGAGTAGCCGATACTCGGACAAGTAACAAGTTTTCACGTTCAGGGCTGACATAGTTCTTATCACTAGCAATAGTAGCCATGGTACAAAGTGAGCCAAAAGACTCCGAACCGCCTGCGCGGTGTTTTTCCTGTCCACGTCCTCGGCACTCGTTGCCGTCTGCCGCTATCATAGAAAGGCGCGGATGAAACCATACAACAATTTTAAAACTACTTTAAAGGCTTTACTTACTAACTTTACGAAAGGAGATGCTGAAACTGGCCACCGTCGGCCATACATTTTTGGCACCTCTTTAGGAAACTATCCATCACTCGCCGTAGTTCACGTTGAGAAATTTCCTGGCGGATATTTTGTTTTAATTCTTCCAGGGTGTGTGGGTTTGTCTTGTACACTTTATGTTTTATGCTACCCCGGAGGGGTATTTTATGAACAATATTACCGGCTGCACAGTGTTTTTCCACTGGGCGTGTGGAAATATGATAAAAAATGATAACTCACTGCTTCTATAAACAAAGTCGCGCTGTTGTGGTTTTGCTGTGCATGAGAAGTGCAGTTTTGAGTTGACAGTGATGTGATTTGTTGTAGTTCAGTTATTACGAGTTATTTATTATTTTGTCCTGTACTAGTCACAAAGTATATTATGGCTCAGTATATGTTTTCTACTGCACAGCGTGTATTTATTAATGATTCGTATGTGTTAACTCGGTCAGCTCGCCAAGTGAAAGTACGATTTACAGAAAGATTTCCAGATGCAAAAGTTCCAGGCCGTACAACAATCCATGAACTTTACAGTAAATTTCAAGCCACAGGAAGTGTTCAGGCCAAGAAATTTAAAAGACGGGTTCGGTTCTTACCGAAGAAACATTAGACGACATCAGTCATTGTTTGGAAAATTCCCCCCAAAAATTCCACGATGGATGGTTTCCTAAAGAGCTGCCAAAATTTATGGACAACGACGGTGGCCGGTTTCAGCATTTCTTTTCATAAAGTTGGTAAGTAAAGCCTTTAAAAGTAGTTTTAAAAATGTTGTTTGGTTTCATACGCGCCTTTCTATGATAGCAGCAGACAGCAACGAGCGTCGAGGACGCGGACAGGAAATACGCTGCGCAGGCGGTTCGGAGTCTTTCGGCCTACCCTGTAGAATTATATTTAAAGACGACGACGAGGAAATAAAGCAGCTTCTGCATAACAGGAGAAAGCCTAAGGTCATTAGAGACAAAATTATTTCCAAACATTGGACGAAGACGAAATTTATAACTTACTTTTATAAGACACCAGCTGGCTTACACGATAGCTTTATAAAATCGAATGACGTTTTAATTAATTTTATGTAAGTGCCTCTCGCCATTCTTTATGAAATCTTTTACAATAATCCAGAGGATTTTATGGTTAATCCTTCCCTTTACCCCTTATACTTGTAATTTCGTACAGCTCCGGCTGTTCCTAAAAATGGATGGAAAATCCTGATATTCACGCAAGCGGAATGTCCGACTTCCTTAACCTCTCCCTCGACAATGTTCACAAGTATGGTCTTTTATAACTTCGATGTGTTCGTATTCTAATAGACAGGTTTTGAAAACCCTTATTAGTACATGAGTAATTTATGAATTATGAATATTTCATAGTCCATATCCGTCTCAAAGTCTTGGACTTTTCAATGGTGCAATCATTATCAAAATCGGTTGACAGGGAGATGAACAGGAGGCACATACCCTTACCTGCCCGCACTGAAACCTTAGGTTTATTTTGCGGATTTCTGCCTGTTTTTCCAATCATCACCTCCCTAAACTCTAATAAGTCACGGGAGTCCACAGATTAGGTTTGCATTAGATACTATCTCATTTGGATCAACAGTTCCAAATTGATTTTATCTATTCACTTCCAGTGTTTCACAGTGGAATATTAAGTGCGAGATGGTTTCCTCTTCAACACCACACATCCTGCATCTTGGGTCTTCTGAAAGCCCCGTTATCTGCAGGTGTTTTTTAAAATTCCCATGACCAGTCATCAAACCCACCACGAGCCTCATCTACTTCCTACTTAATTTAAGGACTGCAGTACTCTTCCAAGACATGGCTGTTGCATCATTATCCTTCCATGTCTTTGTTCCTGGATATATTTCTAGTATTCTATATGCTGTCTTTGAATCCAGTCTAATAGATATGTCCTTACCATTAATTTGGTAATACCCAACACCGGTTCTGACCCTATAAATTGGGCCTGCGCTCCCATTTTGGCCAGCCTAACTGCATTTCCATTTCCAATTACCCCAGTGTGGCCAGGGATCTACGCTAAAGTGGTTAGTATAATAGGGATTTCGACTTAGCAGAAGGAGCATACGGGAATGAGAAATACATCAGCGAATAGCCGCTAACACAGAGGTAAGGTTATGAGAATTCTGACACGATTGTCTCCCAGTACTTTCCCCCCTCAGGTTGCCGCATCAGACTTTTTCTTCTCGTGCAATCTATATGCTTCTACCAGGTTTAACAGTCTTTCGTAGTCGTCATGAGTGAGCTATTGAGCCCTTTTTCGCTTCGTCACCTCTAATTTATTCTAAAACGATGGCAAAAGAAACCACGTAGTAAAAACTAACTTTTATTTTGTTTGTTACTGTCGGCTTCCCAAGGCAATTCTTGTTTGTTTGTTTTCTAGTTTACGAATTACACAATGGAGGCAGTTCTCTCGAATTCAGAATGGCAAACTTAACACATCACAGGTTATCCTACAGGACTGCTATCTAGATGAAGGCGTGTGATTGTAGAACGAGAGCGTTGCTTATAGGCTAGAAAATTTTATTTGGAAAGTAACTATAGGGAAGCTTATCGGGACATTGAAGAACCGGTCCTTAATTCGTGATATATATGATTGCTGTTTGGTCTTTGAACTTTTCCCAGTGAAAGTGATTACACGGATTTTACAGGTCAAAGGATTAAACACTTTAACCAAGGATTTATGCAATTGTATGAACTTAATGGGGTCTCAGTAAGAAAGCTAGCCTCCTTTATAATGCATGCAGGCATTCTGAGAGACTAGGAAATAAAGGAATGCACAGTGGATCAGCAATAGTCTATAGCTTAGGGCTTCGATAGTTCACACCTTCTAAACGTAACCTATTACATGGATTTCTTTAAGAGAAGCAAGTAGGCCATTGAATTCTTGGATAGTTAAAACAGGTTGCAAAGATGCGGTAGATTGCTTTGTGGTAGCCGAAGTTACGTTGTTTGGCATTAGGTAAACATAGACAGGATGAATAACAGCTCTCTGAAGAAAGAAAGTAGTACCGGCTATACACGCCGAGTGAGCCAGCAGGTGAAGCCTGGAATCCCGGCAAGTATAGTGGAGTTATTCCGTATTTTAAGTGTTGCATCACATGCGGTACATTCCGTATTTTATTAAAATATGTCATTATTTTCAACATACTTTCTTTAAATAAGATTTTTCAAACTCTACCTAAGAGAATATGTATTTACATTGCATTTGACACAATTTTGTTCAAATAACCGGTAACCCGATTTCTAACGCCGATTTGAACTACCTACTACTTTATTCCTTAGCATTTTTTTGCGTTTACAGTTTGTCTTGGATGAAAATAGGACAATTCTGAGGAATATATTTGAAACATAGGTGAAGAACTTCTCGCTTACCCTTGTATCTATGATGCTAATATTCGGTGAGCAGCGACTTCCGCCGTCTAGGTAGTGTAATGCAGATTCCATATAATGCATTTTTTACTCCATTTATGTTGCTAAACTCTGAAATGGATGCCTCGTCTATGCATTCAGATCGTCGCGTTCCATAGCAGGAGTCTCTTCCAGTCATTCACATCTGCTCGATCATGATATAGAGAAAGCCGATTGAGAGATATAACCTGCAATGAGAGGAAACATAAATTAGATTGAGTGTTCCTTACGAAAGTAGATAATTAAATTATTTATTGTTAAGAACCACTCATAATTTCTTATACTGTATTATTAAATTGCTTCTTGCTGATTTTATGGTTAGTCCATGTTATAGCCAAATTAAAACTGATGTATCTGAAGAATAAGGCTTACTACCTTAATTCAACTTCGTCTTTTAATAAGATTAAAGTTTATGAAATCCATGTATTTCTGATTATCTATTGAATAAAGGCTATAATTGGCTCATGCAAGCTGAGATTGAAGTGAAGGAAGATTGCTCTTTCCATCATTCTATGGACAACGTTTAAATCGTAACACATTAGCACAACTAAATTAAGGTTATAGCTTCAGTATCTCCCAGTTTAATGGTGGATTAAAATTAACTCCCGCCTGGTTATGTTGCATCGTTTAACTCGCGATTCGTTTACTCCTAGTAACCAGTGTCGGCTGAAGCACGAGTGCAGTGGTAGTGCCAGCAATACCTCCCCGAAATTCTTATACGATGCAGTAAATATATCACCACGCCATTTTTGTATGGTTACCCCCAAATTAGTATTGTAACCGCTATCCGAGGTGGTGGTTAGTTCGTCGCTAAGAATAACTCCCGGTTAGCTGTTAACTGGAGGTCAAAAAACGAAAATTTTCCTTGATTCAACAGTTAATATCTAACTGGAACCTTAACCAGAGATCGTAATACAGGTCCTCAATGGTAGATGCACGATTATAGAGCGCAACTACACACAATAATGAAATTAAGCCAAACACTACTGTTCCCGTTCAAATCGCGCACAAACTCACAGCTGCCAGGTGCAGGAAGTTGACTGTAAATTCTTTACTTTTCTTTCGATCGTTTGCTAGACTACTGGCAGTGCAGGCAGCATTGATTAACTTAACTTAAGTATAAACAATGGAAACTTAATTACCAATATTATATAATAAAGTATGATTTTCTGCTAACTTTTACACTGCAAGTGATTGGTACCTTATTTCTTACTTCTCAGTATAGCACACTTTGCCGTAGGTGTATGATAAAGTTGGTACTTATGATTCGCATGTGCTGCCAAGCTAAGCCGTGACAGGTACTAACTGGTACGAATATGGGTTATTCTCTTCTCCCTCCAATCCCCGTTAGAGTCTAGGCTGAAAGCCCAGAGTGCTATGAATCTGTGCCAGGACAGAAGTGGCACGGATCCATATAATAATAATAATAATAATAATAATAATAATAATAATAATAATAATAATAATAATAAGACTGAAATCTCGCAATCTGCAGTCGCTTCCTTCAGCTTCTACGATTTTCTATTGTCAATACAAGCCATTTCATTGTGCATTTAAGAATAAGCATGATCGCACTACTGATGTAATCGTGGAATACACAAATAATTTCAAATACGTAATTCTTCCTTTTATTAAGGTAGTGCCAGGTCACGGGGCCACTACCCCCGTGGCCACTCCTGCTAATAACTCTTGTTGGTGTTGCTTTATTGCTAAACTTAACAGGGGAGTAGCACTGCGAGCCTACGCATGCACAGCTGCAACGTTTTGCATAATTTTAGAGATGTTCTGTGCTCTAGTTTGAACCTGCCCTATTCACTGTATATGAATAGAAACGTTTAAACCACAATTAGAGCATGTCTGATAATAATTGCGCTTTTCACATTGTTCGTACAGGTTAAGGATGGAGCTTTTAATTTCTCAAATGGGTTAAACTTTCGAGCAGTCTAACCTAAACCAGAGCGGAGATAAAAGAAACTATCAACACGAAATGTATAAAAATAGGCATTAAAGAGATACACACACACCCCACATCCCCCCCCCACACACACACACACACACATACATCAGTTAACACCTGAGTGAGAACAGAGGTGTAGGTTACAGGCCCGCAAGCCCCGCAGAGTGCCGTGGGTGTCAATTTGGGACCTGTGAAATCTCAAAACAAAAATATAAATTTTAAAGAAGTTTAGGATATCGCGTTTAAAGAAAGTGCTTCGTGGAAGCAACTGGTTGGTGTATTGCTGTCTGGTTTTTTGACATATACTAATATAACAAAGGGACAAAATGTGTGTGTGTTTGTGTTTGCAATCTCAAAAAACACCCAACTGATTTTGATAATTCTCACCATTGAAAAACTCTATAATTCTAGACGGTCATGATCTATATAATGCTTAAAAAAAGTTTAAAACTGTAGGAGTTTATCAGAGGCTATTTTTGGCAACTTTTTGCAAATATAGCAGAGCCCAAAGGATAAATTAGTAGGTTTTAGATATTCTCAAATTGAGTTATTGAAGGGGGAAGTTGTATATCGTGTTCATAATATCATCTTTCCCTCTGATTTTGCTGAACTTTGTATCAAGGAGTGTTTTTGGAATGATTTTGACAAAATTTGTTATATTTGAGGTTTAGAATCTGGCAAAGTGATAAGCTAATCTACAGTTTTCAAATACTTCGCTAGCCATACATCAAACACCTATTTTCAACCCATAACATACAAATTAACATTGCTTGGCTATTCTAGACGAAATTTTGTAACTTATACTGTACCCAATGAACATTATAAGCTACTTTACAACTCTCAAAAGCTATCCCTATCATTTATTCAACTCATTACGTAGAAGTCTGTGCTGTTTAAACATTCTGGTCAAAATATTTCACAATTATACAATAGGAGTTGGCAAAAATCATAGATAATCCAACCTCCAAAAATTACCGAATCGTTATTTTCAGTTATATAGGGTGGACCATTTAACTTTACACTGTACAATATCTCCAAGACTAAGTGCTGTAGAAAGAAATGCCTTGGATAAAAGTTGCTTGATATTATGGGGGAAAGTAAATGCCATTAGTCGTGTTTTATTTGGCGGACGCTGTGATGGTCATTTTAGGGTCAATTTAAAAAAATTAAATTGACTCTAAAATTACCATAATAAGGTCCTACAAACAAAAATACGACTAATGACATTTAATTTCTCCCATAATGTCAATTATGTCTTTATTATAAAGACTTTCTTTTTACAACGCTTAGTTTTGGAGATATTGCACAGTCTCAACTTAAATATTCCACCCTGTATAGCACACCGAAGTTTTTAAAAGCCACACTTACTTTATTTGAAGCCCCTTATATGCAAAACTATAGTGCTTGATCAATCAAAGCAAAATTTATGCACTGGAACCATAGAATTTGGCGCAAATTATGGGATACCATGAAAATTACTTTCAAAAACCACCCATATCATTATTTTCCACCCCTTACTTACAGAATGTAATTTACAATATCGAGTAAGATAGCTAGTACATTTATATTTTGCTAACTTATAACTTCAGAATGATAGTAGCAAACAGCTATTCAGAGTGCAAACATTTCCCGTGCCACTTATCTAGGCAACACTATGTGCTATAGCAGCGGAACGGGCTATAATGTAGTATTTTGCTATGCTTACAGTGCGGTTTGAGGAATTAATGCAGAATTAAAACGGTAGGAGCAAAAGTGCAGCGTTCAGCTGTTATACTTTAGGCATTAAAATTACTGCAAATTTTATTTTATATGTTCATGGGATTATAACACGTAATAAACAATGAAAATTTGCCGTACACTCTCATATTAAGAGTTTTACCTTCCAGTGCAGCATATAGTTAAAAGCGGCTACAATGTATCACTATTACAGGATTTTTTATGCCTCTAGTGCAGGAAACTGACTGTTATGGAAGCATTAAATTACTGCAACTGTTATACAGGATGGACCATTTAAGTAGAGACTGTACAATATCTACAAAACTAAGCGTTGTATAAAGAAATGTCTTTAATAAAAGTTGCTTGGCTATATCCAGAGTTCAAAATACAAAGTTTTTAGGCATTCATATAGACGATAATCTTTCATGTCAAAACCATATTACTGTAATTCATTCTAAACTTAATAAGACCATATTTTTGCTACATCAATTCATCAACATGTTACCTCTACAAATGGTTCGTACAGTGTACTTTGCATTATTTCACTCACATTTAGAATACGGGGCAATGTTATGTGGATCTTTATCAAAAACAACTTCATGCAGACCTTTCTACTACAGAAAAGAGCAGTAAGAGTTCTAGCCAGAATAAATAGTTATGAATCTTGTAGACCGTACTTTAAACAGTTTAAAATTCTACCACTATTTTGTATACATATAAATTATGTCATTATGTATGCTAAAATCTCTAGTAAAACCCCTAAATTAAACAAAGATGTGCACAGACATCTTACTCGAATTCAAAATTCCTTTTTTATGAATTCATACAGGGGTACTTTTGGAAATAAGAATATGATCCCTGCAGGTCCTAAATTCTTTAACTCACTGCCAACGGATTTACAGAGAATATATGATATAAATCATTTTAAAAAGGCACTCAAAAAGCATTTATTAACGCACTGCTTTTATAACTCGCAAGAGTTTTTAAATCACAGCACAAATATTCTTTAATATGCTAACTTGGTAGCATCTATATCCTATAGCTCTTGTTATTCTTATGTGTTAATAATTTTAAATTGTATAAGTAATAAGTATTCTGTGTATATAATTTATTTTTACCATTGGCATTGTATTAGTTATGATGGCTACTATTAGCTTGTATATATTATTATTATTATTTATTATTTTATTACTATTGTAATTAACACTTCGACGTGATCTAGAATAACACTGTTTAAATTTGTGTATTGTATAATTGAAAATAAATAAAAAAGGGGGAAAGTAAATTCCATTAGTCGGTTTTGTTTGGAGGACTTTATGATGGTCATTTTAGGGTCAATTTGATTTTTTTAAATGGGGACGTATATTCTGCATGACCCTAAAATGACCATATAGAGATACAGTACATGGTGTCCAGTTCTTAAACATTTGACTGTCGCTATTCCCTTTATATTTATAACGAAATGTGTAATGCAGCTATACCCGGAAAGTTTTATTTCGATGAAAATGAAGGGGATAAGAAAATTAACTTTCGAAAGATGATTTGTATATCCACTAATAAGCGATAGAGGATATAGAAACTCATGTGAATGTAACACATCAGAATTATTTTATATTTCTTGACAAAAGGAAATTTCTTCGGGAATGATTTTCTTAAAAAACAATTAGCATTGGTTTCAGACATTAAGAAGAGTCGGCACTAATTAATTGAATTCTTTAATGAAAATATAATCAATAACTTATGCATTAAAAAGGTAATACAACATTTCCTTTAACATTGGCTGCCGTAGGTATTTAAGGTTAATTTTATTTTATAGAAGGCTCATCAATTGTTTGTTACATGAAATTGCTTAATATGGTCTAAAAACTATCCTTATAAACATGTGTTTTAACTGAAAGGTACATCACTGCAAATACTTTACTGCAGAAAGCATTTTCCGTTATGTTTTTAACAATTTATAAGGGAATATTTTCACTGGGCGATATTCACGATGAAATATTTGCTACGGTTATGGCTTCGAAACTAAAATGCTATTGGTTGCATGTCTCTCGATCGTTTATCGATATTTGTTGCAGTCATATGAAAATATCTGGCAGAAATGTGGTAGCGTCACAAAAAAGGATCGCAAAGGAGTATGTTTAGTTTACCAGAAAAAACAAGCTTTATTTCATATCCTTCTGCAAGTCAAATAATGTGAAACTACCTAGAGAGAACTAGAGAAGCGCTAATATGAATTGAAATGAAGCTATAAAGATAATCTTGACATTAGTACAGCGCATCTCATAGTACCACACTCCTCTTGTTTGGTTGCTGGCAAACATTCTATCAGTTCCTGGCTATTTTAGCACAAGTCGAGACTCCATTCAGCCTTTGAGTTGCGCCCTTGTATTCTTTGCAGATTTACCATTTGTGCGCTTATGTACTTTAGGTAATAAGTTTGCCTTGCTGGCCTGACGTTTTCTATTGTATGTACTTTCACGTATCTCTAAAGAGAAAGTTTTGAAGTTAACGATAATGGTTTTACTTAATTGAATATTATATCTTCGCCTCATTTCTTTAAAGTTTGCAACTGGGTGCTATTATTCTTTATTTTGTTATCGCTTGGGTAATTTATTCCTTAAAATAACAAGCCTGGTATAAAGTTTAAATCAATAGCTCACACCTTTTAGAGCGATTATGGGTAAACAATCTGATATGTTGCACTCACATGGCATTCTCTACTCCTGTACAAACTATTTTTACAAACGCTTATTCTCCATCTGCTTCATGTTAATGGAGATAAACATTTGCAGAAACTAATTTTCTTGTAGGTGCAAGGGGAATATGGTAGGATTTAAGCTATAGTCAAATCTTTTAGGAACTGGTTGCTAAGTGGGGCATTCCATTCTCTTTGCTTGTTCAGCACAAAAAAACAATAACGGATTCCCATTTGAGAAAAAGTGTAAGTAGTGGAAAATGCAAATAAATAACAAGTAATATCTCGGAAATGGTTTACTCCACACAAAAAAATGTATGTGGTATGTGACAAATTGTGTGTTTCAACGAGGTCTACATTTTTTTGTAGTAAAAAGTTGTCTTACGGCTTACCAGTTATGCAGAAGTTACTTAGAATGAAGAGGACTTTTGGGGAAATTCCCAGAAAATTCAAGATATGTGTTTAATTTGTCGTGAAAATATCTGAAATATATGATATTTTAATAAACATCGTTAGAGCCATTTTTAAGAAAATCAAAGTTTAGGGTAGTTTAGGGTGGGGAATTTTCTTAAAAAGCTTTGTGTTGCATTTTGAAAGATACTGAACTTAAATACCAACTTTGGTATTTATCCGACTTTTCGTTTTTGAGTTATGCTGTTCACAGGCACACACACGGACCTTTTTCTAAAAATATTTTTTGAATTCAGGGGGGCTCAAAACATGTATTTCCGGTGAAATCTCGGTATCGAATTTTTGTGTGGAATGCAATACTTCCCCTACTTACTATAGGTAGTGGAGAAAGTAAAAATGACTGTCATTGTGTCCTACTGAATAGTATAGTGAGGAAAGAGCGAAGTGATATAGTATAACCCAGCCTACATCTATGTACACCAGTACTTTTTCTTCGTTTTGCATCGACATTCCTTTCTATCCATGAATCATCAAGGCATAAACAAATAGAATCTATGCGGACCTAACACTACGTAGTGTAGATACTGGATGTTGAGGAATATTTTTGAGTAGCTTTAGGCTACCATTGCAATCCGTATAACTATCGGGGTTGATTATACACATCTCGAAATAAGAAACACACTTGAGGTATACAAAAGCGAGAGGCAGTCCCAAGCACGTGGCTGCACTGAATGCTCTCATTGGCCTTGACCGCAACACTCCACCTAAGAGTAGAAAATAGATCCCATCTTTTCTTTATGTTATTTCTTTTAAAATGTGCTAATGGATACATCAATGGTTTCATTGCAGTATGCTAAATTTTACCTGTTATTTTGGAAAGGGAAAGAAATAAGCTTACTGAACCTGAGCAGCTTTCGTGACTGTGAACGAAAACAACAGAATGTTAATTAGTAGTCGGCCACGATATGAGTACGTGCGGTGGGAATAGGAACTAAAAAGTTACGAAACAATTGGGCGGGGCACCTGAAGGCTAGACAAGTAAAGAAAACATCTGCAGTTCCGAGTTCATTTACTAGCGAGGCTGTGGCCTGCAAATGTAGTAGTACTGTTTTCATTGTGCAACCATATATTACCCTATCGCCTTGCTCTTCACTCCCCTCAGATCATGTCTGCATAGATTCTATTTGTTTATGCCTTGATGATTCATGGATAGACAGGAATGTCGATGCAAAACGAAGAAAAAGTACTGGTGTACATTAGGCTTGTCAACAAAAACAGTAGCGCCCTTCTCCAAGCGCATTCATATCGTGGCCACGTATAGGAATATGGCGACAAGCTTGTAGGTGATGTGAATACGGCAGTGGCTACAATGAGCGTTCAAGGTTACAAAAAGTACTGTAAAGGTTAGCTATTGAAAAGTGGCGAGAAACTAATTATAATTATTTTAAATGTGTTTCACAACTTAAAGTACAATCCGGGCATTCCACTGAACACTTGGTGAACTTAACTACAGAATATACCGGTGTTTCAGAAGCCAGTGTCGTGCATGTGCGAAAAGAATTCAAAGAGATTGGTGGTGTTAAAACACTGTGCAAAAAGCGGAGGAAGCCTAAGGCAGTTTTGGAAAGGTAGACGATGTTGCCGAGTGTACGATTCGCTAACAAATGCAGAACTGTTTTTTCTGACAATGAACCACCAACAATAAAGTGTTAAGCGCTGCCAACAGTGACCCGATTTACGGGACTTTAAGCAAACGAGCTTCTATTTATTGTTTGTTATTAGAAGTGGGGCTTTTCTTTTAGGAAAAGAAATAATGTCAATGACATTGTGTATAGGCAGGATATTGCGTCGTGGAGTAACATTCTCCATTTGAGGCAGTATTTTTAACACTTAAATGATTTCAGTCAAATTATATAGTATATAAATTCAATAACAGCCCACCTTAAAGAAATGTGTTTATTAACAATATATAAAAAGTGTATATTACAGTCATTATATATGTTTATATTATTGTATACATGTGTAATAATGTTATGCGAATGTATTACATAATTTAATAATGTAAGAGCTTTGAGAAATAGGTCAAAAGCTGCTAACACCGAGGTAACCTTGAGACAACAATGAATTTGAAAGTTTAATAATGCTACTTGTGATTCTTGGAAGCAATAATGTAATTTTTGTGACAGTTTATAAAATAGGCAATCAACAACCAGAAAAAACTTTAGTTAAATGAAGGTATTCTATTGGACTAGGATTAGCCAATCAGCAACTAAAATGGAGCAAAAATTTACAAATTCAGAAGTCAGTTACTTGTAGACAGCGTTCCTAACTGGACGCTAGATGCGTCCTCGAGAAATTTAATATATATTTTGTGTGAGACAAAAATAGTTTACGTGTTAAAAAATGCAAATAATTAACAAAATAATCTTACAGCTCTCTATATCAGTGAGGTGTTATTTAAATCGTGTCAAGCATTAATAAATGAAGTGAAAAAAAACCTTAAAATCTGTGTAAGCCTACATTCTTCAGTCGCACCACTCCCTGCTAAGGCATTCATGTCTCTAAATATATATATATATACTGACGCAGCCAAGGCAAACATAAATATATAATATTTAAAGAAACAGTCAAAATTTCAAAATTTCAAACTTGGGGCACAGGCCACCGGAAAGAACATTTGGGGCGAAGGCTACCGGAAAATTTTTACCATACGTGCGGTTGCAACTACTTCAAGTTCGGCTCCCCAACAGTCGAAATATAATACACATTCTTCAAACTGGCTTTCCATACGTAGCAGCAACAAACCTTCAAAATTGGCTCCCAAAGCGTGGGGCAAATAACAATACAACAACCATCTTCTTCACATTACAGATGGAAAACATAAATATTACCTGGATGAGACCTGGGTTAATGAAGGCCATTGTACATCAAAACCATGGGTTGACAGTTCATATCAACTCAGATTCTGACTTGGGAGTTCTGCCCTAAGTGCCAATGATGACAATGGTGAACCTGATTAATGTAAGTAGGTTAGGTTATACAACGGAGGGGGACACCTCCGCACAACGAACTACATAGTCCTATTGTGGCTACCACCCCATCCCGGGAGCAAGGGATGAGGTGAAGAAACCACAGGAGGCCATAGCCACAGAGACGTGCGAAAGTTCCTAACAATTCCAGGCTCGAAGACCCGTCCCACTGCGGAGCTGCCTAGAGAGGGCGATGAACTACTCGTTGACCAAGTAGCCCTCTAGTGCCCACGGGGAGCACTCCTTCCTTTGAGCCAACATCCGTGCCATCTGTCCGGCACGGCCATACACCGCGAAACCTATGAGCACACCTGAAAAATGAGGAGACGGAATGAAACGGAAATAATGGAAAGGAAATTTTGGTAGATGAGAAATCACCTCTGCATTTGCCTACCGATCATGGAAATCCAAGAAGAACCCATGGTCATAGCGGCGGTCGACGGAAATCGAACCCCGGACATCCCAAATGCGAGCCTCACACGTTACCGTGGAGGTATCTCGTACGGTAATGTAAGTAAACAAGTTTCCTTAAATTCGTGTGTTCGTTTGAATGCATATGTTTTAAGCTGTTCTTTATGTACCTTCTCAGCGTTAATTTCAATATGTGAACATAACTTATTGAGACGAAAGCTAAAGCTGCTCTTAAGCATGAAATTATCCTTAATGGTGTTTCAAAACTCAGGTAAGACATGAACAAAGGCAATATTCTCTCTTTACTGTCAGTCACTAGATCGCCTAAGTTGCGCGCAGTAGTACAAAAATGTGTTTCTTAGAGGGGATAGTGTAGTTTACAGCTTCCACTGCTGCTATAGGAATGAAGACGTCCCGGTCTCTTGAAAATATTTCAAATTTATAACGCTCACTCAACATACTAAGATCACTTAAAGGGTGAAGAAAAGACAAAGTCCAATGTTTGCATATCTCAAAGTTCGGAAATATAGAGGCTTCGGTAATTTGTTTCCCAAATGTGCACTGGGCTGGTAGTCGGAAGAGCGCAGCTATGCACAACCCGCCTGTGTGTTTACTTTCTTCAAAGAGGACGCTGAAGGTGTTCTTTGTTTGCGATGAGGAAGGCGCAGGAACATTTTCTTGGCTCGGTGTGGAACTAAGGAGGTTTCGGAAGTAACTTATTTTAATAATTCTTCCCTGATTGGTTAGAAATAGCTAGCAACTTAACCCTGTAGCACCGAGTGGGATTGCTCAGGCGTTAACCCCTGTGGCCCGCATTCAGGAGGCCCCTGGTTTGATCCCCGGTGACCGTCTACTGTGACCCATGGATTTTTTCAGGGTTTTCCCGGGTCGTCAGGCTGGAGCTGTTTCTTTCACCCTCCGGTCGCCCTCCGTGGTTTAGAGGTACTGAGGTTCCCGAGGTCGCGGTTTCAAGCGAAGAGCGATGAATTTTTTTCGGCGTAAAAATCTTTAGCATGGGAAGTAAAGCCGGTGTTCCCGTGTTGCAGATATACGGCATGTAAAAGAACCTCAAGCCTGATAAAGAGGCCTTTGGGCAAACTTTCCGGTCATTCACGTCTAATATAGAATGGGACGCAAAGAACCATAGCAGTTAAAGAGTGTCCATAAACTAAAACTCAATTTTTTCACCCACCCCCCAGATTTTCCGTCCTTCCATTTCGTTCCATTAATCACTTCATTCATCCTTCACCCCGTTTGGTCTATTTTAGAGATGGAGTGTCGGCGATGGAATTTCGGTACAGCGTGGCAGGGAAAAAGGATGCTCTCTGTGAACTTTCTCTGTCTCTGGGCCTTCGGCTGGTTGCCAAAGTATAAGAACCGCCCCCGGGGGGTTGGGCCCTATGTGGGCGGGGTCCTCGGTCTGCCTGTCCGACTGCCGGGCGTCTGTATCTGGAGACCGTAGGGATGCTGTCATTGCTGTGCTGTCACTCCTGGTTGCGGCCGCCGGGTGTCTCCCTTCACCTTATTCCTTCCTACCGAGAGCGCCCCCTCGTGGGACGTCGGAACAATATCCTCATTCCTGATCGGTGCCGAATCCCCTCCGTTTCCCAATCCAACCCTGATGATAGGTAGATGAGAAATCAGTCAACTACAGGCTGTATTAGTGTAGAGTAGCAAAAATATTCATATCCAACGATTATTTTGAAGTAGATGGAAATTATTTCCAAAATCGAATTACTCCTGCGAAGAGGATATTATATGATAATACTTTTTAATTTTCAATAATTACTTTGATCCACTACCACCACCATGCTAGCCTCTAGTTTCGATGTTGGGTTCAAACCCATTGGAGGGCGATGAATTTTTTCGGGCGTAAAAATCCTTAGCATGACTTCCTTCGGAAGGGAAGTAAAGCCCACACACGTAAAGGAGCCTCAAGCCTGATAAAGAGGCCTCTGAACAAAATTTCGGTCTTTCACGTTAAATATAGAATGCGACGCTGCTAAGAACCATAGTAGTTAAAGAGCGTCCATAAACAAAATTCGATTTTTTAACCACCACCTCTACACTTATTATCATTCTTATCATCATTATTTAATCAACAAGAACTAGACCGTCTGTCCTGTTCCGAAGTCAAGATATCAAAACTGGTCCTGCGATTTGGATAAGAATTTTCCTCTGAGCCCATACCCTTTTGGATAGTAGGAAAATAGTACATCTGATTTTTATGACTATTACTAATTGAATATGACACTGATGTGACCATAGTAGTAAACATGTCGTTAAATAAATGTTCTGGATCCCACACACAGACTTCATCAATTCATCAAAAAGACTTGCATTAATCAATGGAGACAAACATGGAAAGCCACATCTAGAAGCAAGTTACACGATGTCTACATTTCCGAGTTCAAACTTCAACACTATAATTTCAACCGCAAAGACCAAGTTGTATTAACTCGACTAAGTATTGGGCATACTTCTATAACGCATAAACAGCTCCTCAACCGTGACCCTCCTCCTATGTGCGACCTCTGCAGATCCAACCTCACAGTTCATCATTTCGTTACAGCCTAAATATGGCATTCCCAACAGCCTACCAAACCTCCCATATTCAGAACAACAAAGAGCTTTAAATTGTTTAACAATGTATAGTACACCCATCTAGAGAATTTAATGTTGTATGTACTATTACTGTTTAAAATATTGTATTTCCATTGTGATCATGTTTTGTATTCTAAAGTAATCGCGATATGACCTTAAAGTTGAAGCGACAATAAAGAATATATACATATATACATAAGAACATAGACAGCTCATTGACAGTGCTACGCTCCCCATCTTTTGGGCTGACGTCAGTAACCTGT
This sequence comes from Deroplatys truncata, assembly GCA_030765065.1. Classification (NCBI taxonomy): domain Eukaryota; kingdom Metazoa; phylum Arthropoda; class Insecta; order Mantodea; family Mantidae; genus Deroplatys; species Deroplatys truncata. The sequence goes on along the minus strand of CM060990.1, from coordinate 107,172,506 downwards.
ACAAAGAGCCCCAAAGAAATTCTCACTGCACCTCGCGTCTACGTTACACTATTTACGTGGGCTTGCGAAGCCATGGCCACTTCATTGGTTGCTTTAGGCCACGGTGCAAGGATGCGCCAGTCCTTCTGCTAAACAGTTTGCACCAATAACCACAACAAAGGTTACAAAATGGCATAGAAATGCTCTTGGTCGTATTGGCTAAAAGAGAAAGAGGTGGATTGAGTGCAGTCAGTTTGCTATACAGATTGGTAGCCCATACCTTATCGGCTAGTGCGGAACACGCCTTTGAAAGGGGTGAAAGCTAAGGGGAAAACTTGATGAGTACCCAGGTTAGCGAAATGTAGAATGTGCAGTGTGAGAAAAGCTTGAATGGTATGCATTAAATACATAGCCATACATTATGAAAAAAAATAAAAAGAACTGTATTCTCACAATGGTATCAACGCTTGTTGCTGCATAGAAGCAAACATAACTAAATAATAAATAAATAAAGCAGCATGTTTTCCCTCCAATTCAAACTACAATTGGTTAATATAGCTTCACTAACATATTGCTGATCATAGGAATACAACAGGATTTTAGACAAAAATATAACCCAATTTTATTGCCATAATATGTATGTAGTATTCGGTAAACCATATACATATACATATTTATCTCTAGTTTCTAAACAAGATCAATCAATCATAATAAAAGGGTAATTTGCATTTAGTAAACGAATCTCATCACCTGAGGATGTTTTACTGGGAGTGCCCACTTTCTGACGAGTATGTAGACCGTCTTCCCCACTTTCTGGAATATTTTTATCCAGTAATTTACTATAAAAACACTTTTACGCACTGCCGTTGCAATTGCTGTAACAGTGCGATCAGCCTACCACATACCCACGATACGTCCACGAGTCATTTCGCTAGTATGCGGCATGACTGGTTCTGAGACAATAAACATGTTTTGGTTTCAATAACATCAGAAAAAGCAAAGGCATCAACCTCCCCTCTTTTCCCTCTTATTGCTGTGTTATCAAGCCACCACGCTCTGCGATAGGTGAGGTGAAGGACACGCCTCAAAAGACCCCAGAAAACGATACAAAATCCGCCAAAGATTTTCTTTGGTGCTGTTTGTACCATCAGGTGGCTAGAATTATGCAAGAGAGAAGGTAGAAATTTGAGGCTTGGAGAGGGCGAAACTACACATTTTAGTACCAATTTGAATTCCTTCGTTCCTACATGGGCCACATTTTCTGCTTCCAACTGTATATGTGCAACTCAACATATGACTGTGTTTCATAAAAGGCGAAAGCAGATTTAACTGCAGTGACTGATTTGAATAATGGCGAATTGTGTATATCAACTTAACTCTTATTATTGAGGACATTACACCGCGCATTGTAACATCCCAAATAGGTTACACATAATTTTGATGTACCTCTCCTAGGTAGACACACTAGTTGCATCTATGAAGCAATATCATCACCCAAAATGATGAGCTACAGGAACGTTTTAATTAAAGCATTATTTGAAAAACGATTATTGACATGCATTCTGGAAGTGGGTTACTAGACTCATTTTTCCTTTTTTCTGCATGTATTTCGGCATTTAATTTGTTGAACACAAACACAAAATGCTGTGTACATATACAAACACATTCCCAATGTACACAGTGTTATTGCGTCAGTGCTGTTGTTCATATTTGTTCAGATGCTCAAATAGTAAAAGTGGTTTTTTATTTACAGAATACATCTGCTTTTATGTTTATGTTTTAACAAGAATTGTTAACATATACTTCCCTTTTACTTTGTAAGCACTTTTGTTTTCTACCTTGGATTCTCATCACATGTTGGATCCAAATATTTTTAGCGTGTTTAAAGTGGTATTTAGCACAACAGAAAACCTTTGTGTTTATCCATATTTTAAGTTATTTTCTGTATCCATAGTAACTTACTTAGCAGCTTTTGGTTTAATTTTTTTCTGTTTTTTATTTATTGGCACTCTTTAACAGCTTTGGTCCTATTCTATATTGGGCGTAAAAGACCGGAAAGTTTGCTCAGAGGCCTTTTAACAGGCTTGAGGTTTTTTTACGTGCCGTAAATCTACGACATGGACCACCGGTTTTACTTCCCTTCCGAAGGAGGCCATGTTAAGGATTTTTACACCTGAGGCAGTATTTTTAACACTTAAATGATTTCAGTCTAATTGTACAATATAAAAAAATAACTGCCCGCCTTAAAGCAATATGTGTATAATATAATATATAAAATGTATGTAACAGTCATTGTATTATGTTTATATTATTATGTACATATTTAATAATGTTATGTGAATGTATTATGTAATTTAACAATGGAGCTGTGAGAATAGAAGCCGAAAGATGCTAACAATGAGGTAACCTTGAGGCAATAATGTATTAGAAAGTTTAATAATGCTACTAATAATTCTTGGAACAATAATGTAATATTTAAAACAGTTTATAAATAGCCAATCAAAAAATAGAAAAGCTGAAAGTTAAATAAAGGCATTCTATTGGAGTAGGATTAGCCAATCAGAGACTTGAGATAGAGAAATTTATAATTTTAAGCGGTAGACGGCAGATGCTAGAAGGCAACGTTCCTGAGAGTTCGCTCGGTAAGTATTCAGTGTGAGACATATAAAATTCAATACGGCGTGAATAATGTAAAGTTTATGTGTTAAAAAGTACAATTAACAAAAACTCTCACAGCTCTACAGTTGGATATAACAGTGAAGTGTTATTTAATCGTGTGAAAGATTAATGAAACGAAGTTAAATACCATTATAAGTTGTGTAAGCCTTCATTCTTTAGCCGTTCCAGCCCTGCTAAGAGATACGTGTTTCTACAAATTACTACTGACGCAGCCAAGGCAAACATAAATATGTAATATTTAAATAAACATTCAAATTACAAAGTTGATTTTTAAACGTGGGGGCGAAGGTCACCGGAAAAGTGAACTTGGGGCGAAGACCACCGGAAAGTTAGTAACGTGCGTGGTCTAAACAACTTCAAGTTTGGCTCTCCAACAGCAGCAATACATCTACTTCAAGTTTGTACCGTACGTGGGGCGAACACTTCAAGAAACATATCTCTCGCAATACGTGGGGCATAAATCTTCACACCCGAAAAAAGCCATTGCCTTCCGCCAGGTTTGGACCCGCACCTCGGGCTAGCATGGTAACCACTACACCACGGAGGACGACTTTGGTTTAAGAGAGGTATAGATTATATAAATGAATGGGAACACCTCGCGCACTGCGACCTTCATGGATCTATTGTTGCTAACAGCCCCCCCCCAGGAGAATGTGATGAAGTGAAGGAACCACAGTAGGCCACAAGCTGCAGACGAACATGCCACAAAGACATGTAGACATGTGGAAGTTCCTAAGAGTTCCAGCCCGTTCCACTGCTCCAGCTGCCTAAAGAGCGCGATGAATGACCCATCGACCAAGCAGCCCTCTAGTGACCGCGGTGGGTACGCATTCCCTTGAGCAAGCATCCGCGCCATCTGTCCGGCATGGCCATACTCTACAAAGCCTAAAGTACACCTAAAAGTTGAGAAGACGGAATGAAAGGGAAATGATGAAATAAAATCGTGGTAGATGAGAAACCACTTCAGCATTCACCTACCAACCAGGGAAAACCACGAAAATCGCAAGATCAGAGTGGGCGGTAAGTGGTATTTGAACCTGGGACCTCCCGAATGCGAGCCTCACACATTACCGCGGAGCCATCGGTTAAGGGGATACCTGCGAAATGATGACTAAAATGCTAAATCACTTGTTTCCTGATATTTTTATGTTGGAACCATAGTTTTCATATTCCACGCTTAAGTTTTTGTCTGGACGTTTGAATTTTGTAATGTGATAGTTCAAATAATCCAATAAATGCACATTTTAATACATTTTTAAATGTCATTCTCTCAAATTTAATTATTTTCACACTTTTCAGCATATAAATTGTACTGCTCTGTGAATTTTGCTGTCAAATATTTTGACAATTTTACTAACGCTAACGCTATCATGCAAACGGTTTTGTACATAAATTCGACAGAAAATTATGATGCGACTCAAAACAGCTTCAATATTGCAGTTGGATAGAAAACAGAAACGTATTTCTCAGAAACGTTGTCTCTAGGAGAAAAAAAAATTAACAGTAATTACAAAATAAGAAATGCTTAGCAGTTGTTGACGATTATGAGGATTACTTTAACTTTTTCATTGTATAAAGTATTTTGTAAAGAAGCAATATCTCCGATCAATAAAAAGTTCATTGCTCTCACAATTTTACTTCGAACACTTTGGAATTATGAACTTTTTACGTCCGAAAAAATCCATCGCCCTCCGCTGGATTTGAATCCGCGACCTCGGGAACTAGAGGCCAGCATGGTAACCACTACACCACGGAGGACGACTTAATACTATAAACAATGGGGTTTGGTGGTAAACATTAACAAAACGAAAATAATGGTTTTCAAAAATGGATATGTGTACGTCAGGGATGAAAATGGTATTGCGAGGGGCTAGAAATACAAAATGTTAAACATTTATCCTATTTAGCAGTAATGTTTAATATGAGAGGAAAATGGAACAAACATCTCTCAGTAACTATCAAACACGAGGGCAGTTAAATGAACTATTACGTACTCTCAGCCGTATACTTGATATGCCGGCGGATAGATTAGAAAATACGTATAACTCTATGATTAAGGTCAATTTTGTTATGCGAAAGTGAAATTTGGGGATGGGAAAGAGGACAGCATTTAAATAAAACGCAGATACCATTTTGGGAAGAGTTCTTGGAGTTTCACAAAGTACATCAAATTCTGGAGTAATGAGGGAGACACAGTACACGTAAAATAAGAGCAGTGAAGTACTGGCTGTCTGATGCAGGGCGATAATACTATACTACGGTCCAAATGTTATAAATACCAGCGAGAAAACATGTATCCTAAGTTTTGGGCAGTTGATTTGGAAATATATTTGAGGAGAATAGGCACGGGTTCAGTATCGCCTTTCCCATCCCCAAATTTCACTTTCGCATAACAAAATTGACCAGTATCGCAAACAGGTGAAATAAATGAAAAAAGTATATGGTAGGGTGCCAAAGAAGACTAATAAGCCTCGGCCAAAAGGAAATAGAGATAGTGTGGGGTGGAGGGAACAAAAAGTTACTTCTGGCAGGATAATCTGCCCATTCTGTGGTTTGGATGAAGACTGGGTACAAATTTTATGTGGGATGCGCAGTGGGAAAACCAGCGAACAATTAAAATTCTTAAGTTCTGCTAGAAAGAGATTGGCATGTTGGGATCTAACGGCCGGCCAGAGGAACTGGCAAAGCATGGGCAATTTCCCGGCTAAAGTGCGCGAAGCCATGCCAAATTTGTTCAGTTTGTCAGAGGCCTTCTTCTTTCTTCTTTTTGTTTTTGTTTATTTTTTCTTTGTTTTCTTTGCCATCTTACTTTGTGTCTTAAATCTGCATGTACGGTCAATGACCCATGCATTAAGATTTGTGTAATAACTTTAATAATTTTAAACAAATAAAGATACCTTGTCTGTCTGTCAAGAAAGTAAATGCACACATTTTGTGGACGAGTAATTTTCAGGCTTACTTCTTTGAAGGGCATATAATTTAAAGCAATCGGGATAGAAACCAATGTAGCAGATTCCCCACTTCGAAGATTTCTGCGCCAATGTTACCTCTTTTATGTCCAAGTATGGACGAATTTATAGTCGATCTGTAGTATAACTTCTGACTACTTAATTTAGGCGAATACTGAATTAAACAGAGCGTATGTGGTGGCGTTTTAACTTCATTGAAACGAAGTGGTTGCTGTTTAAGAAGTTAACACTAGACTGACAGGTTAGCTAAATGTTTAACAACACCGCTCTCGTGTTTAAATAGTCTAGATATTTGGGGTTCCTTTACCAATATACTCTTTTTATTTCAGTCGATATTGTCCTATATTCTATACGTGTATAAAACGTAATTATTCCTGTTATTTACCCTGACAGTCGTTCAAAAATATCAACTTCGTTGTTGCGTGGTAACTGGTAGCACTCAGCGGTGTGAAATAGTAGGTGACCTTTATTGAAACTATTAATTATGCAGAATGAAGTGTTTTTTTATTTCTCTATCTTACACTTCATTACATTTTGTAACACAGTATATTTACAATTGAAAATTAATTTTAGAGTTTTTTTTCTCATGAAATGGGAGTATAATTTCAAGACCTGGCATTTGTAAATTGAAGAAAACATATGTGTTCGTTTGCTGTTTTAGTGACAGAAGTTCTGAATTTAAGCTCTTTATATGTTAACAAGTGTTTTAATGAACACTCTTTGACTATTTTCTTAGAAATGACTAGAATGCCGTAATACTTAGGTCCCTAATGATCCATTTATAAGATCGCTGTTAAAATATTTATAGGTGGAAGTGGATGAAATTTCTATTTTTATAGTACTGGAGCTAGAAACTTAACTTTTAGCACACAAAGTTTCTTGAACACACCATTAAACTATTAAAGTTTCATATTGCTGGTATTAATAAACTTTTGTGGTATTAAACCTTTATCTTAACAACATACGCTTTTTCAAAATCTATCTCCTATATATTTTACCAAAATGCTTTTAAAAATCCTACAGTACCATTCACTAGTGTATAAAGCTTTAAATTATTCATACTTTTAAAAGTTGGCCCCCGAGATCGATAAAAAACAATGAATGTACTAAACATTAAAATAGTGAACTTTTCGAGAATTGTACAGGATATATTTTTTTTATTTTAAGAACCATATAGGATATCAAAACCCCAATACTTAGCCTCACTAATTTCCTTTGTAGGACATGCAGTAAAAATTATAAGTCCATTCTATGCAATTTGTAGCAGAAGACTCGCGCCATTGGGGTATGTTATTGCAAAATGAAATGCAGCACGCCCTGTGGTTTACCGGGGAAAAAGATGAACCAGTTGGGGTATTGAACATCCTACCGGCATCTTGCCATGGTAGCTCAGTTGGTTTGAGCAGCGGCACGGTAATCCGAAGATATGGGGTTCAAATATCGACTATGGCATTGAATTTTTCTACCTTTCGAGTAAGGGAGATATTTCGACTGTTTGGCTTCCTGCCCTACTTGAGCCCTCTTTTTATCGAAAGTATTGTAGCTACCATATAGCCTGTTCCGAAATATGGGGGACCTAACATAAGTTATATAACAGGTTTCATAACAATCCTTAGAACCATTCCTGAAACTAAGGGCCATATGCATATACATACCTACATATAGGGTAGTTAAATTATATTCGGATCCACTCGCGGCCTATCTGTACTGCACGAGACAGCCGACAGTCGCCGGGAAAATTACGCCGGCAGAGGCGGACTAAACTTCTTACCTTATAATAGATGCTGGAAATGTTAACCTTCTGCTCTCAAACAGGCAGCATATCTTGTGTAAATATTCTCGCTCACTCTCCGAAGCTCAGCACCAGGAATTCTTGTGATTTCTTGCACAATGTTTTCTCTAAATTCCTGTAGTGCGCGAGGTTTGGAACAATACACTTTGTCTTTTAAAGAACCCCATAAATAAAAATCAAACTCGTTAGGTCAGGAGAACGAGGGAGCCACAAATCAACACTAATTATTCTGTCATCAAACACCTCTCTTATTGCATGTAATGATTTGGCAGCCGTACGTGCTGTTGCAGAATCTTACTGGAACCAACCATACAATTTCTCTTCTTCTGTCAAGCGATTGCAAAATGGCCTCAGAATTAACCTCTGATATCGCTCTGCATTTATTGTTTCATCATAGAATATGGGCCCTATTATTATTCTAGCACTTATCGCACACCACACTCCAATTTTCTGATCATAATGAGGCGTTTCATCACAAGAATTCCTGCTGCTGAGCTTCGGAGAGTGAGTGAGAATATTTACACGAGATATGCTGCCTATTTGAGAGCAGAAGATCAACATTTCCAGCATCTATTATAAGGTACGGAATTTAGTCCGCCTTTGCCGGCGTAATTTCCCCGGCGACTGCCGGCTGTCTCGCGCAGTAGAGAGAGGCCGTGAGTGGGTCCGAATATAATTTAACTACCTTATATATTCGTATATTGAAAATAAATATGGAAGTTTTGGCTTAGATTAATATATTTTATATACATATAATATATAAATATATATGCCCTATGACCTTCGGAGGTAACCTCATTCCACCAAGCGATGACTGGACCCATTTCTAAATGGAGGACCCAGAGGGCGGAGTTCGTTACCTCCGATGGCGGTGGAATGAAAGGACCTACAGCTTTTACTGTGGACTCCGAACCACGTTGTGCCTTGGGTATACTCCACATGAGCAAGTCAGGGGTGAAGGCCTGGATAGGATCGATTTAAAATCGTGACCCCAGAGCCGGAAATCGAATCCCGAACCCTCAGATGGAGAGCCAGAAACGAAACCATTATGCTATTAACGTAGGGCATTTATCTAGTTAAAATTGCGCAAAACTTTTCCTTTAGTTTTGTTTAAGTATAGACCTGACACAAAATGTTAAAGCTCAGAGCTAATTTATTTCATAATGAAAATTAAAGAAGGTTTCATTGGCAAATACTATTTGAAACGTGGAGCTCTTCTCTCTTTAGACACCAAGCTGAAGCCTTTGCACCTTTTGCTCTCAGCGTAAGTTGTAATTTTGTAAGGGAACAAGTGGGGATCTGGAAGGAGAATTGCAGAGATCAACATGAGATTTCAAATTCAGTAGAAGCTTTCCTTGTTGATTTTCTGAAGTTTCGAATCAAAATTGCTCGCACCGCTTCGATGTTTACAAAGGAGCAGTCGCTTTCTCACCAAGGAATCATTAATTTTAAACTTTTGGTTGGTTTCTGAACCACTAAGTACCCAAGCAGGCACAAAATCCCTTCGAAGGTCGTTTATACCCTTTGATATAGCTGATACATTATACAAACCATTCAGTCGCCTTTGATATGCCACATGACGACGTCACTCTACCCGATTCTATCAATTATGTTTTCAAATACACTGCCCAACAAACAATAGTTTTTGGATTGCTTCAGCTACAAAGTAATCACAAAATGAAGAAACCTATAATTCGTCTTAAACTGGTGAGAGAGTCGCAGTATTGTGCACCACTGAGGAATTCCTATTATTTCATAGTGGCATTAAGGTAATGTATCTGTGAAATTTAGGAAATACAGAGCATTTAATATATCTTATTGAAATTTAGCATTTATAACACACAATAACCGTAATGTTTTTGCCATTTTTCACAATTCTATCTTGCATGGTTATTTAAATATTAGTTTTTATTATGTAAACCCGTTGTTACAATAAAAAGGCTTCATACGATGCATTTTTTAAAATATTCATATTAAAATATCCATCATATCATACATTTTATATTAGCCCCTAATTATTGTACTATGCACTATGTAGGTGCGAGGACGGCGGAAAATGTGAGAATTATACAACTTTTTGTAAACCGGCAAAACTTAGAAATTATATTAATGTATGCAAAAAATAAGATGCAGAGTTGGATGGGCAGCAAGACTTTATGAAAGTCGTCTTCCGTGGTGTAGTGGTTATCATGCTAGCCTCTAGTTTCCGAGGTCGCGGGTTCAAACCCGGCGGAGGGCGATGAATTTTTTTCGGGCGTAAAAATCCTTAGCATGGCTTCCTTCGGAAGGGCAGTAAAGCCGGTGGTCCCTGTGTCGTAGATTTACGGCACGTAAAAGAACCTCAAGCCCAATAAAGAGGCCTCTGAGCAAAATTACCGGTATTTCACGCCCAATACAGAATGGAACGCTAAGGACCGCAGCAGTTAACGAGCGTCCGTAAATAAAACTCAATTTCAATTTAGAGTTTATGAAGAGATGTCGTTTCTAACGCTCCCCATATGACCTATGACCTTCGAGGGATACCTCATTCCACCAAGTGATGACTGGACCCATTTCTGCGGTGAAGGCACCCAGAGGTGGAATCCGCTTCCTCCGATAGTGATGATGAGGATGGCGGTGGAATGAGAGGACCTACAGCTTTTACCGTGGACTTTGAACCTTGAATATACTTCATATTTGCAATTCAGAGGTGGAGGCGTGGATAGGCCGATTAAAAATCGCCACATCAGAGCCGTCAATCAAACCCCGGACTCTTATTGCGTGATTCGGAAGCGAAACCAATGCGCTACCCCGCCGCCCATTAAGTTAAATGTTTTAGCAGAAAGCTTCGTCGTGTTTTACACATACGTATGTTTTTTTTTTAATTGTAAAGAGTGGACCGCTTACATCATCTAGATATTCTTGAGTCGTCCTCCGTGGTGTGGTGGTTACCATGCTAGCCTCTAGTTCCCGAGATCGCGGGTTCAAACCCGGCGAAGGGCGATGAATTTTTTAGTACGTAAAAATCCTTAGCATGGCTTCCTTCGGAAGGGAAGTAAAGCCAGTGGGTCGTAGATTTACGGCACGTAAAAGAACCTCAAGACTGATAAAGAGGCATCTGAGCAAAATTTCCGGTCTTTCACGTGAATGGGACGCTAAGGACCACAGCAGTTAAAGACCGTCCATAATTAAAACTCAATTTATTTAGATATTTTTGGGAGGGTAGAGAGCTGGGGAGTAAGATTTAGAAATTTATGGACAAATGCTTCCTACGAAATTGTTTTATAGATATATCATAAATGAATGCAAACGACCTCAAAATTACGGACATATACAGTATTAAAATGATAGGAATTTGAAACTAACAGGATTTCTTAAGGCCTAACGCTTCGGGACCTAGAAGTCACATATCGAGTATTAGTGGCAGATGAAGAGTATTTTTAGAATGTGATGGCATCGATTTTTCACAGCAATTTTACTTGGGCAGATCAGAGTACGCATACCTAAAGGAAAGGACATTTTAAAGAATGATCTGCCAATAGTATGTAAGTGCTTCGTTTCAGTTACCCGCGTGAAGTCCTCGTTAGTAGGATGTAGGATGTGTTTATTGGAAGGGGACACCTCGCCACTACGACCAGCTTGATCTATTGTGGCTATACCCGCTGTGAGGCAGAGATGAATGAAGGAGCCGTAGGAGGTCGCAGGTCCGCAAGTAGACAGGCCCACAGAGACGCGCAGAAGTCCCTAGTTTGCCCAGTTTGATCACCCACGCACCAGGAGTGGCAAAGAATCCCAAGAGAGGGCGACGAAGCGACCCTAATGGGCAGCACAACGCACCCTGGCGTTCACAGAACTTACCAACGCGCAAGCAACTACGCCATCTGCCCGACATCGCCAATACCGCAGAACCCAAAGACACACCTGAAGCATGAAAAGGAGGGATGAAATGGGAGGAAATGGGGGAAAGGAGAAATTGTTGTGGAATACACCACTCTGGCATTCGCTAGGTGACCAGGGGAAAACCACGAAAAACCCCATGGTCAGAGCGGGCGGTCACCGGAAATCGATCGAGTCGTCCTCCGTGGTGTAGTGGTTACCATGCTAGACTCTAGTTTCCGAGGTCACGGGTTCAAACCCGGCGGAGGGCGATGGATTTTTTCGGGCGTAAAAATCCTTAGCTTGGCTTCCTTCGGAAGGGAAGTAAAGTCGGTGGTCCCGTGGAGTAGGTTTACGGCACGTAAAAGAACCTCAAGCCTGATAAAGAGGCCTCTGAGCAAAATTACCGGTATTTCAGGCCGAATATAGAATGGGACGCTAAGGACCACAGCAGTTAAAGAGCGTCCATAAATAAAACTCAATTTCAATTACCGGAAATCGAATCCGGCACCTCCCGAATTGAAGTGGTTTACTTCTGTTATATTTAATTTGTTGAGCCCCACGTTTGGGAGCCAATTTGCGACGGTATTACTTATAATGTTTGGGTATGTGTGTTTACTCCACGTGTTGAAGCCATTTTGTGACGTGATTCTTTGTTAAGTTTGTAGCTCCATCTGGTGTTAGCAATTTGCGGTAGTATTAGTGTTTGTTTGAAAGAATGCTACTGTTATTTTATTTAATTTTGGTTTACTGTCCTCCGGCTAGCTATGATCTTTTTGGTCGAGCACATCTCTTTATACAGATTGTGTAAACGGAAAGGAATCTTTTATCCAAAGACAGCACTGATGAAAGAATTTCCCTTACACTTTTATTGTCGAACACTTTCACTATCACATTTACACATTGATCTAGACACTCGCCAAACTGAAACTGTTATAATAACTTCATTACTGATCATTCTTAATTCGCGTACTTCAACTTTTTGTATAATTAACTTTACAATACTTGAGATTTTTCATAACTCTGATACGCGTAACTTGCGAATCGATAGCCGACGTGTAATATTTCTGCTGGACTGAAGGCGACATGTAGCATACAAATATTTTCGACGAACTGACGGACTGAAGGCGACGTGTAGCATACAAATATTTTCGGTGAACTGACGCGGTCTATCTCTAACCTAGCCCTTTTTATACTCCTACACCCCGATATGCCTAAAGATTATAACTGAGCTGCAATTGGCTAATAAAACGCGCCAACATTAGCGTCTATTTTTATATCCAATGAAAATTATGAATACATATGCTCTAGGTATAATCTTCCAGCAAATTATAAAGAAAAACGCGTAACTTCCTCGTCTCTAATAATGATAAACAGCTCACCCCCTCGCTGCATTATTGCACGCTATTATTGTCAGTTTCAGTAAGGCAGTATAAACTTACTTCCCAACAATAATTACAATCAACAAACATCTCAAATCAATGTCACATAATAATGCATATTCATACTATAATCACTCTTTACATTTAAATAATTTGTGATACAAATTACTGCATCAGAATGCAGGCCAGAGACGCTGCCCCTGAGCCATCCCGCTCAGTGAAGTCTTCGTTAGTATCAAACTTGAGCGTTTATATTACCGATAGCTACGTTACATTTCCTGGAAAATTTGTTACCCATTAGAAGTACTGCACAATAACAGGGAAAACATATTTGTTTTGTGTTGGTTTGTTTTCTTATGTATCTTGTAAGATTTCCACAATAGCAAGCCTGAGTGTTCTTTTTTGTCTCACACAAAGATGTTTTTCTTGTAATTATTTCATAATGTATTCGTTATAAAATTCTAGTGGAACGTACCTTAAAATCCATTACAAAGTAATGCGAGGCCATGCTTCTGCTTGTTACCCACTGAACACCTTTGCACGCAAACCTTCCTCCTGTCATACCGGGAGAAATGTTTGGCACACTGCCAGCGTTTACCCAAAAATGAAGCTGATTACCTCGTAACTGACTTATGATACCCTGTCATTCTTTGTAGGGGCGCAGCGTGTGCCTATGACGCTCAGTGTTGCCAGATGTTGCATTGAGAAATGCTTAGATATGGACTAAAGGTTACATTAGATTTTTTGTACCTTACGGCGAGTTCGGTTCTTGTTTAAAGGTAAAAATGTATGGTATAGTTATGCAGTTGTCGGTTTCGATATTACTTGTGTCTGTAGAAAATCGTAAAAAACAGTGGTAATTGGAAACAATAAGAGAAAGAACACTAAATTAAATAAAATCTAATATTGTCTTTTCTTTCTGAAATACAATGTCGTGATGTTGGCACTGCTACGCACAGTGGGTACACGCACAAATTCTCTAAACGGAAGTTCATATGATGATAACGGTCAATAATAATAAAAGCTTCTCTCTACTCGTACGAGGTAGTAGCTGTATAATGAAAATAGCTTATATAAAGTTTATTGTAGTCTAGCTAAGATAGTGTTACATAACAACATATTCCTAATCTCACAAAATATATAACGTTCTCAATTGTTGCTTTAAACGAGTTTAATTTTTGCCTCCGAACTTTGCGACGAGTGTCTGGTGTTCGATTAATTGTTTGTGTATTTTACCTATCGATTTTTGAGACTCAGACATCTTCAGCTTACTAAATTGACGGGTCCTATTTCGATTTTGGTTTGGCATGTTCGAACATGTCTATCTTTCATATAAACAAAACACATTATCTATCAGACAGTCGTTCTATGCTGAAATATTTGTAGAAACATCACTTATTCCCTTGCAGTGCATTACGCCACAGCAAGCGAAATGCAGGTTTAGTTCATAGCACCCTGACGGAATCGGGTTATGGTTACCAGGAAGCGTAGGAGGATTTCAGCACAGTCGTTTATTGTGCTTTTGGAAACCACCACTAGGAAGGGGTGAAGCGAAGGACACAGAGGATGACGAATCCGGGACGGCAAGCTCTGACACAGGTGGGGTCCCTAACATCTCCAGATAGCACATCCTGACGCCCCTATGAGGGCCCGTCCCACAAAACAAACTCCACCGCCTCGCCCGATTCAGCGACCGTGAAACAGAGAAGGAAACGAAACAGCAAGAAATTAGGAAGAGGAAAATTTGCGAAATTATATAAACCACCCCACGGTTCGCCCACGAACCAGGGAAAAAGGCGAAGAAAACCAACGTTAGAGCGGCCGTCTTAACGGCAATCGAACCCAGGACCTCTCGAGTGGCAGTCTCAGACGTTACCGCGAAGCCAGCTCGCTTGGTGAGGGTAGCGGCTAGTAAGATGTGAAGGCATATTATGACCCACCTTATTAAGATTATGCTGCCTATTTCTGTACTTTGTTGCAATACAAGGGATGGAATAGATTACAAAAATGTTTGTTTTTATTCTTTGAAAACACGTGTGTTTTTATTCTTTGAAAACACGTGAGAAGAGAAGAGAAATGGAGAGGAGAAGAGAATAGAATAGAAGAGGAGGAGAGGAGAGGAGAAGAGAAGGCGAGAAGAGAAGAGAACTGAAAAGAAGAGAGGAGAAGAAAGAGAAGAGAAAGGAAGAGAAAAGGAGAGGAGAAGAGAAGGAGAGAAAATAAGAGAAGCGGAGGGGAGAAAAGAACAGAATGGAAAAGGAATAGAGGAGAGCAGAAGAGAAGAGGAGAGGGATCGAGAACAGAACAGAAGAGAAAAGGAGGAGAGAGGAGAAGAGAGAGGAAGGGAAGGGAAGCGAAGTGTAGAAAGAGAGGAGAGGAGAAGGGAAGAGACGAGAAAAGAAGAGAAAGGAAGAGAAGAGAAGAGAAGAGAAGCGGAGAGGAGAGAAGAGAAGAAGAGCGGAGAGGATAATAGAATAGAAGAAGAATAGAGGAGAGGAGTGGGGAAGAGAAGAGAACAGAAGAGAAGGGGAGGAGAGAAGAGAAGAGGAGGAGAGAGGAGAAGAGAGAGGAAGGAAGAGGAGAGGAGAAGGGAAGGGAAGAGACGAGAAGAGAAGAGACGAGAAGAGAAGGGAGGAGATGTGAAGCGAAAGGAAAGGAAGAGAGGAGGAGAGGAGAGAAGAAGCGAATACAAAAGGGGAGGAGAAGAGAAATGGAGAGGAGAGGAGAAGAGAACAGAACAGAAGAGGAGAAGAGAGGAGAAGAGATGAGAAAGGAAAGGAAGAGAAGAGGAGAAGGGAAGGGAAGAGACGAGGAGAGAAGAGAAGAAACTTCTCGCTGTTCGATTAAATGTATTGCAAATAGGTTTCAAACGGAAAATGAAAGAAAATTTGACTAGAGCTGCCCTCCAGCGAGTGGACGTAGCCTCTTATGAAACATTCACAAAATTAATGAGGAAATACACGAGCAGAGATTTTCTACTTGTCATTTTACTAGAACGTGAAGTCTCGCAAGCATTTGTTATAATTTGTGTGCCATTTTACATGAAGAATAGGTATCTGGTACTTAGCTTAATTGGAGCCAGTGCATCGAGTTTTATTTTTTCCGAGAATGGAAACTATTATAACAAATCGTCCGCTAATTATATTAAGGTTGTGTGTATCAAATTATGATTAAGTACGAAAATAGATCAAGAACGCTACATGCTCTAACTTCAGACATTTATATATTGCCTCTAAGTGGTCGTACGACAAGCCACGCCGACTTTAATTCCTTCTCGGAAATCGTTGCTACACTTAACAGTGTACTGCCAAAGAGTTGCCTCATCATCGATTGAATTTGGAGCACGACTGCTTTTGTAACCAGTAGCACACGCTTGTTGTAAAGTGACAGTTCAGTTTCAAATCCAGGTGGAGCAAGCATCGGGCACGATGTCTCAGACGGTAGCGTTTGTCTCGCATTCGGGAGGTCCCGGGATTGAGTCTGGTTATTACGGCCACCCTGATCTTGGGCTTTTTCGTAGTTTTCATAGTTCGGTTGCCGAATGTGGGGTGCCTAAATTTTTCTGTCCCTCATTCTATTATCTTTCAGGGTTTCTGGGCTTGGCACAATGGGCAGTGGTGTGTGGCGCAAGCGGTGAATAGGCTTTAAGGAGAGTACTGTTTCTTCTCTGAAACGGACTTTCTGCCGAAAGTTTGTTAGTATTTGAAGGTTCTATCTCCCTGACCTTGATTGAGTATCCTGCTCTGTAGACAAGAAATTAACAAGGAATTTAGTACCTCATTTTACACAAACTTGAACTACTTAAGCACGGGTGACGAAAACATTTTATACCGAACGTATGCTGCAAGCCGAAATATGCTTTCAGATTTATTTTAACCAACACTTTGCGTAAGAAAATGAAATTTACCATGGAAAGATGCAGTTTTCATTATTTTAAGGGTAGTTACTTTTAGGCATATTTAATCTCATCTGCCCTTATAAGATTTTGGTGAAAACTGAAAACATCGCGTTTTCCAAAGCATGGCTCATCTGGCATTACTGTCTGAAAGAAAGTCCTAGATTCGCAATAGTCGAAAATCTCTTTCATTAGGATATCATAATAGAACGGGATGCCTCAGGCGGCAACGTCTGTGGCCCGCATTCGGTAGGTCATGGGTTCGATTGCCGCGGCCGACCTTCCCGAACCATCGGTTTTCTCGGGGTTTCCCCGGGGCGCTAGGTGAATGCTGGGAAGGTTAATTACATCCCCCGAATTTCCTGTCCCTCTATTTCACCTCCATTCTCATTTCACTTCACCTTCCAACTGCTCGGTTGTTACAGGATTGCAAGTGTCGGCGGGAGTCTCGACGTTGTATGACAGGAGAAAAGTATGCTATGCCACACTTCGTTCCCTGGAATGGGTGCGGTCTCCAAGCCCCGGGTCCCCAGTGGGATGTGCAAGCTTACAGGGAGGATGCAGTTGTAGTACCAGCTGCCATCTGGGAAGTTTCAATCTGGTTAAATGTAGCGGACCTGCCCTGCCATGCCTCCTGATCCGGCCGCCCTGTCTCCTCTCAATTCACCGCTCCCTCAAGGGGCTATCCCATCAGGGGCTTAGACTCAAAATATCTTCATAGGTCGAGATATTAAGTCCCACACCGCTCCTAGTCTTGGTCCTAGGACCACTCAGGCTATTTTCCCATGTTGGTTATCAGACCTCACTCTCTCAGCTGCTGCTGCTTTGTCGTCGTCCTCCATGGTCTAGCCTCTAGTTCCCGATGTCGCGGGTTCATACCCGGCGGAGGGCGATACATTTTTTCGGGCGTAAAAATCCTTAGCATGGGTTCCTTCGGGAGGGAAGTAAAGCCGGTGGTCCCGTGTCGTAGATTTACGGCATGTAAAAAAACCCCTAAGCCTGAAAAGGGGCCTCGGAGCAAAATTTCTTGCCTTTCGCGCCCAATAATGGGATGCTAAGAACCACAGTAATTATGGAGCGTCCATAAATAAAAACTTAATTTTTTTAATTTTCTCTCAGCTGCAAAATACATTCCACTGTATAAGGATGTACAATCGATGCTTACGGTCCTATCACCTTATAACGAATCACACTTCCCGTGTCTCCGTTGAACGTGGAGAGAATTTACCATCATCTAGAGACCTGCTAGAAGAAATGCATCGTATTTGTACATTACAGTGAGTTCTAAGTACTGCCTATTTGTGAAATGCGTCATAGTTCACATTTCTCCTCGGCGTTGTTCTCCTCGGTGCATTTAGTATTATTTGCTGGAACCTCCAACATCTGCTACGGACCAAACCGTGTTATTAAGGCCATAGTCCCTGTCTCGACTGACAGCGTTTTCGAATGTAGTAAATCACATGATTCCTTGAGAGCTTCAATAGTGAATTATGGCGAACCTGTTGAATTAAAAGAAATTGTAGCGGAAAAATCTATTCATTTTTTTTAACTATAAGCAGTCTTAATAGTACAAATTATCATAAATTAATGAAGTGATATTTTTTTCAAATAAACAATGATTATGGCGAACTTAGTGTTAAGAAAAAAAGGCTGCCGTAATGTTTACTTCACTGTATCATATTTAATCATCATTTATCCCAATTATCTGTATTTTTCACTAATTATATACATCCCAAGCTGTGCATTGTGTGACCTAAAATGACTAACAGCTTGTGGAAGGAATTTAAGAGCTGCAATTTCAAGCGACAAGCCAGTTTTACTTTCTCTATCATGTACATAATAGCTAGAGAAGGTACCGATTGCATTTCACCCAAAAATTCGTTATATAATTCCACCGGAAATACATGTTTTGAGGCCCCCGAATCAACAAAAGCATTATAGAAGAAGGTCCGCGCGCGCGTGTGTGGTTGTCTCGCTGTGTGTCTGTGAACAGCATGGCTCAAGAACGAAAAGTCAGATAAATATCAAATTGGTAATTAAGTTTACTATCTTCCATGGAGGTGACACGAAGATTTTCAAGGAAATCTCCCAACTCCAACTACCTTTTAAATGGAAGATTTTTCAAACTTTTTTATTTTCTCAAAAAACGCACTAACGATTTTAAGTAAAATACCATATACGATAAGATATTTACATGAAAAATAAAATGTATATTTTTTAATTTTCTGGGAGTAGCCTATGTAGTCCTTGTGATTCGGAAATAATTTTGTATACTTTTGTATAACTGGAAACGTTAAGCGATAGACAAAACCGTACCTCCTATACAAACAAATTTAGATCTCTTTAAAAACACGACTTACTACAATAAAATTTTTGGTTGCATAGGCCATTTCCGAGATGTCCATTTAAAATGGTTTGAATTGTTCAATACTTTGTCATTCTTTTCAAGTCCTGTCGATTTTAAGTCTCGCGATATCATGGAAAGAGTATGGAATTTTAAGGCCAGCGGATAGCGTTCAGTTCTTAAACATTTTACTATCGCTATTCACTTTGTATCTATAAAGGAATGTGTAATGTAGCTATTTTTGCAAAGGTTCATCTCGATTATAAAGAAGCAAGTACAAAAATAAGCTTTCGTACGAATAGTTTACATACCCACTAAAACCGATAGAGGGTAGAGAAAGTCCTGTGAATGTAACCAAATTTTTTATTCTTGCAAAGAGGTCTAAGAATTGGCGTTTTCTTCATTATTTAATTTACATAAAATGCCTCTTATGTGACCCTTATGTATGGTATGTGCATGCATTGCAGTATTACCCAAACGACCAAGAGTTGTCCTGACAAATTTAAAAATATCAGTTGTTCCATTACTGTGTATTACATACCAACATTGTCTACTGCCGTTGATCTAGGTGGTGGCTAAGTAGTGGCCTAGCTGACTGGAATTTGGAATCGTTATTACACTAAAATGCGTTTGTGTAGGGCAAGTTTGGGGGAGATGGTATAGTTCTTAAAACGTTGTAGTATTATACGAAGAATTTTGAAACAAACATATGTTTAAATAACTAACTGGATTCATTGAAGATTAATAATAGTAAATGCAATAGTAAGTGCTCATAATCACACACATTCATTTTGGATGAAAAAGTCCCGAACTTTAAACATCTATGCATCAGCCATCTCTCCCTATGAGTTGGGGGGGGGGAGATGGCTATATTGTACAGGGGTAGATGGCCACACATTGCTGTACACCAAGAGCATGATTTAGTGAAGTAACAATAATTATGTAATACATGTTTTACACTTTTGTTTATCAGTTAGCAGCCAAGTACTTGTAAGTAATGGTCCCTGCTGAAAAAGGTTTGGACAAAACTATAAAATAAACGCGATTTTAATTTTTCTCTGTAATAGTATTTCAAGCCAAGTTCTTCGGCAAAATTGTATGCTAGAGTGTGAATATCACTCTTGTTAGAGAAAAATCATGCTTCTGCATTTTCTTAATTCTGTCGCACCGGCTGCCCAATCAACCACTTGGTCCCATTGGTCCTTTTGAGACATTGCTATTTTTCAGCCTTCGTTCCCGAGTCTTTCTTTGTATATTGGATGTTATAGATATATATAATCGAAATACCGCGAACACTGCCTGGCTTGCTTTTGTAATTTGTCGGCATCTGAAAAGCATAAACAATGAAGAAGGTGTGCCCCGCGTATGGGCGCCAACTTGAAGAAGTATTGTTCTTCAACTGTTGTAGTTTATTGTTGTTGAAGTTTTACTGTTGTTGTTAGCCACACGCTTGGGAAGCCAACTTGAAGTAGTTATTGTCTTGGAGTTTATTTATTTAATCAGCTCCATGTATGAACGTCAATTTTGAAGTGGATTATTTGTTACGTAATATGCTAATACGTATGAGAAGCTGATTTTTGAAGATGTATTTTTATTGTTACGCTCCAAGTTTAAAAAAATATATTTTAACTTTGATATTAAACTGCTTCTATAGATAGTATTTATGTTTATGTTTGCCTCAGCTGCGTCAATATTGTTTTAGAGTTACGTATCTCTTAGACAGGGCGTGGTGCGACAAGAATGTAGGCTTACACAGATTTTAAGTTTTAAATCACTTCTTTTTATTAATCCTTGACACAAATTAAATACCATTACACTGATATTAAGAGCTGTGAGATACTTTTATTTAATATTTGCACTCAGTTAACGCGTATATTTAATTTACGATTCACACGAATACGTAATATTTCTTTAGAGAACACATCTTCCATCCGGTCACTACCAAGGTCTGAGGCAACTGAAAATATTTCAACCGTCCAAACCCATAAACGTTTGTATTTCAAGTCTCTGATTGGCTAATCCTATTCCAATAGAATACCTGCATTTAATTAAAGGTTTTCTGGCTGTTGATTGGCTAATTTTAAACTGTCACAAAATTTACATTATCGTTGCTCTAATCATGATTAGTAGCATTTAAACTCTCAAACTCATTATTGCCTCAAGGTTACCTCATTGTTACCTCATTGTTAGCAACTTTAAACTTATTATTCTCACAGCTCTTACATTATTGAATTACATAATGCATTCACATAACATATTTGAACATGTTTACAATAATATAAGCATTTGCAATGACTGTTACATACATTTTTATAAATTATTACATATATATTGCTTCAATGCGGACTGTTATTGAATTTACATATTATATCATTTAATTAAAATTATTCAAGTATTAAAAATACTGCCTCAACAAGACGTTCAAATATGAAAGCCATTTAAATTATCTGCTTTACTACAACTTGATTATAACGCCACTGATAAAAATTAGTAATAATGACGAAGCGGTGTATCAGAAAAAACTAATAAAATGGGGAATATGTACTTAAAAATACAATGAACATATGTCCCCGGAAAGGTTAGCGATCTCTTTCGGAAGATTGTAGGCCACCTCTCCCATTTGTAGAGGTGAGACGGCCACAGGCCACAACAAAACTACTAGTAGGAGAGCATTATAATAATGTAAGCAATGTCAGCAAAATACACAGTAAACACTTCGTGTTTACAAAGTTTCCAATTGCTGTCATGAAGGGACGTAATCAATAATCGTTAACAAGGACTGAAAGCTTGTCGCCAGCCAAATTTAAAAAATTTCACACCACAGCTGCAACAATGAGAGCCATTGGCCATGTCACCCCTATGGACGTCTCCCCCGGAATTATCCTAGTTACACTTTTGCATCCCTTCAGTTCAAAAGTAGGAAGCAGCATAATACCGACGTTCAGTGAGGAAGTATAAGGTAATATTTTTAATCCATCAAGAGAGCTTATAGCAAAGAGGTGCATGCCAAGATGATCCTTACATAATGACACATCTAAAATCATGCATTATTCCTCCCCAGATGGAGCTTAATATTTTATGTTCCAAACGCTTCCAGTGTTGGTGGAATTAGATTTGCTAGAAACCACAACCGGGATTTGCTAACGTGTCGAACATCAACCTGGGTGTTTTTGCTCCCCATCAAAGGAAATCCCTTACCTTAGGAATGAATTCCACCTCGTCGTTCGGGAGTTGAGAACAACGTTCGGAATCTGCTACACGTAATTAGTTTAAGTTTTGCGGCTCCTATCCAACATTCTATTACGAATTCTTCGAGAGACTTGGTGTGTATGGCTGTGGAGTTTGGAATCAGCGTTCACAATAAATAAGAGCCTCATCAGCCAAACATGCATTAAAAGATAACCAAATCTGCCACTGTGTGGCGAATGCTGAGAGACATAAGTTTGGTTCTTTTAACTTTACGATATTTTTACGTGCTCGTCATTTTCTTGCATTTGAGTGTTTTAGTCGTTGTGTGTATACATAAACAAGGAAAGCATCTTACAGAACTGGGGAAAAGATCACCAGCTCTCATTAGATGATTATGAGAATTCGACTAAAAACGGATGCTAGATTAAAACAACATATACTTCCTTATCCAGAGAAGTAATTAATATTGTACTGATTTGTTCTCACTGTGTGAAGGTAGTTATCGAAAAGGGGGTTGTGACTGGAGGACGTAGGATTCAGGATCAGAAGGTAGAGCAATATCATAAAGTTGTGTTTAACTGCGACTAACGTACTGAGCAGTATTTTAATGACTTCAAGTGCCTAGTGTTTGGTTTACATGACAAGGCTCCTAAACTGAATCTTTACAATGACACTAGGATGAAGATTAAGACAAGTGATTAGCCATCAAGCCTTACTTTAGGGGAAGTGTCGAAAGTATGTCATCGGCGAGCCTACGGACGGGTCCAGAGCGCCGTAGAGTGTCTATCTTGAGACTTGGAGATCAGACAACAAAAAGCCCCCGAGAGGACTCCCGAACTCACTTAAATAACAAATTAATATCCTGTGGAATGACGTTAAATTGTCATGGCGACTTTACCATATATGGTGTGCCGGTCCCCAGGATTTACGTGGGTTGGTAGGAAAATTCCTACCGGACGCACTACATGGCAAGTTGCAGATGTAACATTGTTCCACAGCTTTCCATCAGGAAACATCCGTGAGTTCTACCATAGGAAGTGGTAGCTACTTACATCCCGTCATGTAAGCAGTGTAACAAAGCTTCTATATGTTAAGAAGATATAAAAATTAAGTTTCGACTAAATTCTGAATACCTTAAAATCAATGAGGTATCATCAAAATAATATAAGTTAAATGCTTTCGCTGATGACATACGTGACAACTGTACATCCCAGAAGTAACTATAGTGGAGCAGGAGACGGTTATGACTGTATTGTTCATCGTTATTTTTATATTTAGCTGCAAAGGGATTTAAACATGTTGATATAACCTTACCCTAATATACCAGGTGGTCGACACAAACCGTACTTAGTTGAAGTTAGTTTATACCGGATAGCGCCGATGCTGAAACGTTTGCCTTAGCAGAACTGCAAAGGGGACTCCATACCGTCAAAGAGGAGACCGCTAAATGAAAGACCAATCGTTGAAAATGAACACTTTAATGCTATTACTGGTCCCAAAGTCATTTGGTAGAGAAACTACCTTCTATATGAGGTGTTCCGGGTTCAATTCCCGGCTGGGCTCTAGAAAGTTGTCTTTGGATAAAAACATTTCACGGCATACCTAGAGTCTGATGTTTGAATGTGAGAGTATCTATGTGTGTGTGTGTGGGGGGGGTAGGTTATTTAACAAGCAATTCGCTCATGAATAAGAATTCAGGATTGACGCTTGACGCAAACCTGAGCACTTGTATTAAGTCATTTAGTTCCATGATATTTAATCTAGAATTAGTACAAGTATATGGCACAAATTGGTGCCGCAAGGTTAAAAGGATTAAACAAAATTCTATTTTTATTGTGTTTATTGGCCCTTAAAGTTGCATTAGAATTAAAGTATTTTCTATTAATGCATCATTCATAATAGGCATACGTGCAAAAGCATGCCCGCCTTGGTGGGCGAATAATTGATGTAAGGGCCTGTCAGGCCCACGTTCTACCTGGAATGATCCATGATTTCTTAAGTTATTTCAGTACGTCAAAAAAAAGATAAATAAATAAACGTGCGCAGAAGACAGATGCCACGTCTGAAAATGTTCAGAGCACAGCCTTCGAGCTTCAGCTGCATTTTGGCGCGTCTCCGCACAGATTGTAACCATATCTGTGTGTTCATTATTGGTGAGCGTTGCTGTTTTGTCTGGATGACCTGGCTCGAACTGCATACAGGCGGCCACGCTACGCTTATAATTACGAAACTACCACGTAAACACACACAGACACCAGCACAGCCTCAGTGATCTTTCGCTTAATGCCTGCACTGCCCCTTTTAACAGCAGTGATGCGGCAACTTATTTTGCACTTATGTTTGCGGGAAACATAAATCTGCAAAGGATGGCTTGTTTGGGCTACCTGGTTTAACTGTCAACTAAAACCCATATGATTATGTAGAGCTGGTATGCGAAGTATTTTTCAGGTCGTGCAAAGTGAATTTACTTCACCTTTCACCACAACCGGTTTAATGGTATACCATCTATAGAAATACGCCTGAACCATAAAATCAAAAAATCTCAGCTATTTATTTTCTTCAAGGAGAACACAGACAAACAATGGAATTACAGCAAAAGAATGAGGCTGTGTACCCTCGTAACGAGGATGGAACCCTTTTTGTGTTCTCCAGGTTTCTAGTACTACGAAGCGTTTCCTCTTGAGATTTTCACACATTTGGATGTAAAATGTGACCTATGTAGGAACGCTTCAATTTAAGTTGGTATTAAAATGCGTAACTCCACCGTCTCCAAGCGTCATCTTTCTACCTTTCCTCTTGCGCACTTCAGTCAATTGATTGACAATATCTTACGTCATTCCAAAGGATTTGCGGAGGTTAATACTGTCAATAGGCGGCGCCGTGGCCAATGCAAGAAACTTGTTCCTGATACACAGCAAGGTTAATCAATCCGAACCTTTTCTGCTAGTGATTATAGATCAGGGTTCCAAGATAGAAAACTGTTAGAGGACAGGTAATTTTAAAGACTTGTAGCCCAACGCATTTGTCGCTTATCGCCAGAACAATCTGTCATTGACTCAGCAGTCGCGTGGAACATGGTGGCGAAGGGCTACACATATGTTTTCAGTTTCAAGAAAGCTTTCATGTTACGCACACAAGTACTGTGATACTGGTGTTCCTGTAGACTTGTGGCATGAATATATAATAGATGCGTATACTTTAAAGAGGCGCAGTTATAAGCCAGCTGGTGGTAGAGAACGCAGTTTATGAATGAGAAAATTGAATTGCATTTTAAGAAAATGGAGTTAGCAAGGAAGGTAAAGAAGGAGCCGAAGCTATTGAAATTCTTCAAAGTGTAGCGTATGATGTAAACGAACACATCGAAGGTCCTCTAAGAAAGCCGGTCACTTACAATCATTTCTGTGTCTCGTATTCGCTGTGCAATCTAGCAGCTGCGCGCTTCTTTTAAAATGAACTGTTTTTTAAGCCTGAAACGAAATTAGGTATATTCACTTATCTAATGTTGGCAGAATCTTACTTGATGCCTAAGCATGCTGTTTCGTGGCCAAGGTTTTTTAATTTTAAATATTAATTAATGAAAATGCCAGTCCTAAGTGAAAAATAAAAGCTGAAGACTAAGAAAAACTTCAACGCGAGCATTTGAATGGCATTGCAGTGTAAAGACTCCTCTGTGTACTAACACGTGACATTTTACGACGTGAAAATCTATACCAAAACAGTAATTTATGATCCTTTTTTGTCGAGGTAATAAAGCAGCAACACTGTAATCTATTTCCAAAGTAAAATTATATTGTTTATGTTTTCTACAGTATAAATAAACATTGTTTTATTCTTCTAAACTATTCTTCGTTTCCAAATTTGAAAGCCTTGACGAAGATCAGGCCATTAACTGCCACACGATTTAAATCAAACGAGATCGAGTCCATCGTTCAAGAATCAGTGTGGTCAGTTATCGACTGTTGCGAACATTTGTTAAGGAGCCACATTAAGGAGTAAAAATAGTGCAATTGAGGAACAGCTTTACAGTAAAATTGGCAACAGCTAGAAATTTTTACCCCAAAGGTCACCGTCATTCTGCAATTGTGGGTTAAAGTAAGGTAAGAACATTATTATTATTTATTATTATTATTATTACTAATACGAAGGCTGATCAACAAAGACTGAGACTGTGTTTTCACAGATGTTTATTAATCCATTTCAATGTTTACACGATCTTTTTCAAAGTAATCCCCTCCTACTTCAAGGCACCCTTTATAGCGTCTCTGTCAGTCCTCGAACACATGGTGCAGGCCATTCTTTGTGAGACCCTTGAGAATTGCCTCACTTTTCTTGAGCATTGCTTCAGAGTTCTCAAATCGAATACCCCGGAGGTTTGGCTTTAATGACTGGAATAAAAAGAAATCACAGGGTACAAGATTGGGGCTATAAGGCAGATGCGGTACACGGGTAATCTTCCATTTATTCAAAAATGCATGACTTGGTTTACGACGTGAGGCCGCGCGTTGTCATGATGAAGTCGCCACCCAGTTCGATGAAGTTCTGGTCGTTTCCTTGCAATGTGCTTCCTCAGTTTAGCCAATTCTAACGTGTAGTATACTGCTGTAACAGTAGTGTGAAGGGGAACTGCATCCTGGTAAATCATTCCATTACAGTCAGTGTGGTATACGAAATGCAAGCAGGACCAGCAAAACAGAGCATTACTACCAATTACCGATACGAGAGTGCTGCCGTCTGTGGACATTATGCATTAAGCCCCGCGCTTTTCAAATGTTCATGGTTCAGACAGGAAACTATCAAGGAAGCCACAGCAAAAAATCAGTCTCAATCTTTGTAAATCAGTCCTCGTATTATTATACGGCGCCGGCAACCAAACCGAGATGTGATTATTCTGCATGACAATGCAAAGCCACACACCGTTGTCTTAACACGGGAAAGAATGGAGGAAATGCATTGGACACTTCTGAAGCATCTCGGTTTGGTTGCCGGCGCCGTTTGTTGCGATATGCAGATTTTGTCTCGACCAAAAATGGCAGATGGTCTGCATTCACTGCCCTACGCACACGATATTGGCCTTCACTGGCTCACCTTCACCTCGTCTCCGCCACTTCATGCTTACTAGTTTTGACTCTGTAATGATGAACTCAAGTTTCATCGGAAGTCACACTTTGTCTTAAAAATCATCCCCTTCCTCCTCGTAGCGATTCAGATGTCTCTGACAAATTTCCTGGTGCAAACTGTTTTGTTCCTGGCGAGGAGACGAACCCACCTGGCAGACAATTTCCGCAAGTTGAGTTCATCAGCGATGATGGCTTGTACACTTCCAAAGCGTATTGCAGCGAGTGAAGCAATTTCAGAAATATTTATGCGCCGATCTTCTTCAATAAGGCCACCTACAGCACGAATGTTGTGTGCAGTGTGGCTTGTCCGAGGTCGTCTTTGATGGCTCATTTTCCACTGCTTCCCGTCCTGCCACACAATTTTTGTGCCATTCATATACCTGAGTATTTGAAAGTGTTGCTTCCTCAAAATGTACATGAAGCCTCCTCAAAATGCCCGAAGCTTTGGTGCCTTCCTTCGTCAGAAACTTGATTATGATGCGTTGCGCAACGGAGGCATGTACCTCTTACTCGCTCATGGCGTACTGAAGCGAGCGGCCGCTCTGGTGTGTGGTGCAAACAATGCCACTGTTCCAGACATTCCCACCAATATCCTCTCAAAGCCCCACCCATTTCTGTTCGCTGCCAGAGGCGCTAATTTATAATTCTGGTTTATATTTGATTCACCCTCGTACTATGGTCCTTAGCGTCCCGTTCTATATGGGAGTGAAAGACCGGAAATTTTGCTCAGAGACTTCTTTATCAGAATTCAGGTTCTTTTACGTGCCGTAAAAATACGACATGGGACCACCAGCTTTACTTCCCTTCAGAAGGAAGCCATGCTAAGGATTTTTACGCCCGAAAAATTCAACGCCCTCCGCCGGGTTTGAACCCGCGACCTCGGGAACTAGAGGCTAGCATGATAGCCCTAGACCACGGAGGGCGACAAAGAGTTTGCTTAGTGGAGCTGCCTGTCCTGACGTTCGGCGAGGGCGGGACTCAAAAGACCTCTCGTGGAGAGACGCAGGACTGTGGGGGGGGGGGGGGCCGCCCGCTTCAAGATGTGATATCTGGAAACGCTTGGGGCCCGGTGTGTTTCCGAGCCTGCCGCCCTGGATCTGGTCGCCTTGTCCTTCACTTCGCCCCTTCTACCTGGTGGTTTCCAGAAGCACAATAGGCGACTGTGTGCCTAAGTGCCGAAAACCTCCTCCGTTTTCTGATAAACATAACCATTCCTCTAGTCGGCTGTGAACATACTTCCTGGCTTACGTTCATTGACACCACGCGTATATGTTCAGCATTTATCATCAAAATCGACATATTTGACTGTAAATTCCAATGGAGTTTCTATCTTTGCACACTGCAGGTATAGCATGAAAGGAATCAGGTATTGGTTCATCATTTTCCATTTAAGAATTCCATAATTTCATTTTCAATACTCTGAATTTTCTCAACTCCCTTTAAGTCCTAATATTTGTTTTCAAATGTTTTTTTTTCTTTCTTGTTTATTTGTAAATATCTCGCTAATCCATTAGCATTAATCATCTCACTGCTGTCATCGTGTGTTAAATTTGCACACATTTCAGTAGTTTAAACAACATATACATGTCTCAAATTATTTATCTAGATTTCTTAAATGATATAGCAAGCAATTTATTCGATCAAATCCAAACTAATACCTTCACAATCGAAAACAGTCCCAAATTAAGACCAAATATAATTTAATCCTGAAGCAATGAAACTATAAATGTACTAGAAAAATCGTTTATGCCTTTTTAACTCGTCTCACACACAAAGAGCTGTCACGATGGGAAGGGGCGAGTGTAGGGCCATTCAAAAAGTGATATTATCTAATTTTGCTGTGATACATAAAATATTAATGTTAGCTTCCTTTATGCTGAAGAATGAAAGTTAAAGTACAGGAAATTAAGCAAATTACTAGTGAATACACTCTTATTTGTTAAGCGATTATAGCACAAAACAAAACGTTGTCTTACTTGCTTTAATGCTTTGATAGAAAAGTTTGTAACTTCCAGTACTTTCAACTTGTCAAAGGAAACAAATCAGCAAAATTAAGACGAAAAATGTGTAGAAATACTGTTAAATAACTTTCAATTAACTCCGTTTTCGAAAACCTTTCCTTTGTTTGCGTTACTTTGTGACCTTTGTAAGACACTTAAGTTTAATTCCTACAAAGTGCTTTGTTTTATACATTGGTAGGAATGAGCCTTCACGGTAAGATAAGGTTATTTATTAATTGATTTCACTCGCCTTAGGAGTCGTGAGTAAATAGTTACATCAGAATTCACAAATTATTGTTCATCATACGAAACATTAACAGGTTTAAGACTACTTAAGGAAATAGGGCGTAACACATTATTTCCTGATGTCCCTAACGCAAATTCCTTTTATCGTTTTATAATGTTAGCTTTACAAAACCTACAGATTAAAATTTATAAGCAATTAATTTGATAGTACCAAAACATATGTACGAGTGTAAAATATTGAAGCATACAGAATAATTTAGTCATCAAATATGCATCAATAAAGTGTCACTAACATTCAAAACATTTTTGGGGGGAAGTATATATTTTTTTATATAAAAATTCCACAAAAGATTCATAAAAAATTAGAGAATCTGAATGTAACCGTGCTCAGCATTAAGGTTGCATCAGTAATTATTTTTGCTAAAAATAACATCCAAAAATTATACAAAGTGTATGTGATATTACTCATGAGGTTGGCGAAAAATTCCTGTATGATTGTTATTTGTTTGTTACGCCTGTATGCGTGCCAGATGTTTAGTTGTTGTGGTATTGCTAACCATCAGCTTAGAAAACCTTGTTTTTTCAACAACCCCTAATAAAAAGCACGCGCGTTATAGACATCTTAGACGCAGTACGCTCCAAAAACCTCTGACTGCGTCCACGTGCTCTATTCAGGCGTTCCAACAAACTTCTGATCCCTTCAGAGTCCGCCAGCAAAAGTACACAGCAAATGACACGTGACGGCAACCGATGCCAAACCAATATGTGCGCATTAGCAATAGCACTTGTACATAAACTGAAGTTAGTTCCCACACACGCGTTAAGCCCAATTTGTCAAACACAAACACAATTTGGCGACTTCTCCCCTCCAGTAACTAAATGTAGCTGGTGAGCTTTTGATATCAGTGTTTTGGAGTATATTTTTCTCCATATAGAGTTTGTCCATTAAAAATATAAACATTTAAGTCACACTCAGAAAAAACGCTACATTTCTGTGTGTATTATTTATTGAATGTACATTTAATGGAACTTTCGAAATATTATATATATCGCAATAATAATAATAATTATAGTAATAATTCTGTTTATAATAATCAGGAAAAACTAGTAGTAGTAGTAGTAATAGTAGTAGTAGTAGTAGTGGTGGTAGTGGTGGTGGTGGTGGTGGTGATCGTGGTGATCGTGGTGGTCGTAGTGGTCGTGGTCGTGGTGGTGGTAGTAGTAGTAGTAGTAGTAGTAGTAGTAGTAGTAGTAGTAGTAGTAGTAGTAGTAGTAGTAGTAGTAGTAGTAGTAAGACTTTTATTGTCGAACAGCTTGAGTCTACACTTAGAAAATACACAATCGCATGGGCCACATGGCCGTACCATGCTTTTCTAGTCCTTGGAATCTGAACAGTAATAGTACTATAAACAGTTGGTCTGTTTTAACATACTACAGCTTTAACATTAGCTAGATGACCTACAATACATAATTTATGAGTTTTAATATACTTATGACTCACTTTCCCTCCCAGAAGATACCTACAGCTTTAATACATCGTACATGTTACATGTAACCATTCTGTCCGTTGAATGCAATCACATCTTGAAGAAGCTTTCGCAGCACTCGACGACAATAGTTTGGATCTTCTCGATTTTTGTCGTTTGATCCAGCACTGTGTACAGACAATTTATTACTCCCTTTTTGTAGTTTTCTTTTCTGTTCATAGTTGTTAAGAGTTTTAGCTCCGAAGAATATATATTAATATTTCTGGTTTTCGAGATGAGAATTTCTTGAAGGCTGTTTAAAAGTTTCCACTGAGTTAAGTAGTACAGGAACGGGACCTGCATAGAAGATTTGTGATTGAGTTGAATTTCCTAGAATGTGAATGAAGACATTCACTACATTGACGTTCATTATCTTAGTTGTAATTTGCTTTTATTACAATATCGAAGTGCGGAAAATGGTATATACGAGGAAGTCTATACGCCCTTATCGCTCACACGAAGTTCTGCTTCTTGGCCGCTGAACATACCACAGCCAGCCGCGCCTGTACATTGACTTCCCTGCTTAAAAGTGTGTTTGCCTTACAGCAAATACTAGAAATGTTGTCCTTCAAGCTACTTTACAAGTAAAAACCGCAGAGACCTGCTTGCCTACCTACGTGCTTCGATTTGGTGTGTGATCAGCGCAAGAATGCGTGATCGGTCCAATTTTGTAGGAGCAGACAGTAAATGGAAAGAGGTTGAAGATGGAGTGATTAGTGCTTGTGCATGGTCCTCTCGCTTCTCAGAGCTAAGAATGTGTTATCTTTGTTTCTTGGGACAAGAAACCCAAAGGATAACATTTCTAGTATTTGAAATAAGGCATTACTTAAACATAACGTGAACCTAAATGTGGTAAAGTCTTCATTCACATTCTAGCAAAGTATTACAATTGGTCATCACAATGCCTCGTTATAAGATTTACCATTGTGTGTTTTGTTCTTATTTAAGCTGATATTCTTGGCTATTATTATATTAGCTTATCATTGCAGTGGTGTTTTATTGTGGAAAATTTTATGCCTTTCTTTACTATGTAAAATAATTGCGCACCCTGAGTGAGGCATCACAGAGGCCTGAGAGTGGGTACTAAGCAGAGATAATGGAAGCATAAACGAAGTATCAAAATAGATGACCACACCAAGCATTTATTGCAGAGTAACACACCCTTGCACATAATATAGTGCTGAACCAGTTAGTGATACTGTATGCCAGACTTCGATGTACCTGCACGATTCTTCCGTGATGCGCATTCTTGTTCTTCTTTTGCAAATGAATGTAGCATATGTGGGCTCCTTGGTTATTCCAACTGAGGCAGCCGGCCTTTATATATAGTATATGATACTAAGAGTCTTACTATGTTCAAAGTACTCAAGAGCGTTTCCCTTTAATTAAATCCTCAGTGCAGGTTGCGCTCTAGAACAGGAATAAGCACTGACGCACCATTACGACTGCTTGTGACTTATCTGGATTAATCTCTACATCAAATTTATCTGCCCAACTTGAAATCGAAACCAAGCATTCCTCTAAGTTTTTTATCGTATCGTTCGTCTCATCAGATTGAAATTGTGCTTGAATTTTAACTCATGTATACATATGAAATCGGAAGTGTTTTACTGTGGCATCGCGTAAGTAATACATACCGTAAAAATCTCGGCCCAAGAATCGATCCTTGGGGAAATATTAAACATCACGACACGTCAATCTGAAACAAATACCTATTATGTATATGCCTATACATAATGTTAGCAGGCATGTCCTTAGGAGCTAAACCAAGAAACTGAGACACTTTGCTAAAATTAAGTGTTTCAACAAAGCATTCTTTTTGGTCAGATGCTTCGCGTATATGTTCACTTATATTCAAGAGAGTTGTAGTTTTACAATATTCACTTCTAAAACCTGACTGAAAATCGTCACCAGTAAAATAGTTCATCAGTTGGTTAGGTAGAGTTTCTTCCAGGGCTTTTAACGCAGCGAGTAAGGATACTTAAAGGTGTATAGGGATTTGAATAGGGAATAACTTTTTCCAGAGGTTACGATAAGAATAACTAATAAGTAAGACTTTAAAGATGTGAGACAGTGTTGGTAAATTTACGTCCTCTATCTTTGAAGTATCTGTATTCCTGTATTATAAACTCCTTCAGTTTAAAAGTGGTAATGGTTTTCAGTGACGCTTTGTCCCCATGTAATGGAGTATTTTGTACATCGTCAATAAGCTGTTGTTTCTCTGTTTTATCTAAGTTCTCATTTGTCCTGTTGAAAAGTGCTCGTTTAGTTTCCCAAGAGAGATTGGAATTAAGGCTGTTTGCTGTATATATTTTTGAAACTGGACACTGAATAGCACTCAAGTGTCTTTACTTCAACAATGCGGCATCACTGGTACACACTTGAATTTATTATCCTGTCTAGATGTCACAAATTAAAAATAGGAAACCATATCGCCTTAAAATGTTATACTAAACCTTACAGAGTATGTTTTATATTGTAAAATAGAAAAATATATTAGGAAGAAAATAATCAGGAATTTGTACTTTTCTATAAAGATAATCTTTGTTACAGAATAATTCCATCGTTATTTTTTATAAAAACATTCACACGTTATTTTAGATTGATTAAAATTTTGTTTTTATGTCAATGAAACGTAAAAATATGGCTTATGTTTGCGATCCAACGGTTGACGTAACTAGCTGAGGTAAAAAGAAACCAGAAACTTGATTTCCTTATGCTTGAAAACAATATTTATACTAAAACCAGTAAATTGCCCAATTTAAGACAGAAAAGGCGCAACTTAGCATAGCTAGCAAAATAAGCATCTACATTAAAATAAGAGATTAAGCTAAATTTAGTCATTATTCATAAATTTCACCATCATACAACCTTGATTTCACGTATCTTACGTTACATTACCAAATACAGCCAATTTAATTTCCTCTAAGTCAGAATGAGAAATCTGACGTAGTAATACAAAATAATCCTAATGCGACATCTTCAAGCCTGCACCACTTCTTTTAACTTTACCCTCCAGTAAGGTGTACTGAGTTATCGTATTTACTCGTATTAGAAATAATAAATCAAACTTTCGAGGTACACAGATCTGTTTAAACGATATTTTATCTCTTATTTTATAATTTCTTCCTCGGGATTTTGTAACAGGCATATTTTTAAGTCTGAGAAATGTTTTGAAACTTGAATTAGCCTAAATACTGAATCTGGAGTAAAGTTGAATTTTAAACGCGTGACCTTACAAACGGAAGGATAATGAGATACCCAAAGTACCTACATCCGGAATGTAAGATAGAATTTAAAAATTTAAACTAAATCACAGTAAAGCAGAATACGCTGAGAAATTTGAATATAAAGGGTAAAACTATTTTCGAGAAGCGTGAATCACAGGGAGCAACGAAAGCAGGAAAGTCAGAATTTCTGTTTGTTCTCAATTATCGCTAACAGTCTCCCGAATAGAATAGACAATGGTAACAAGGTTGAGGGAGAACGGAGAAACGCTAATATTAGATAAGAAAATACGGAACATTGTTAAAAGTGTTTCCATAAACAGACAGAAAATAATAATTGATGTACACTCATTTCTAACCAGGTGTTTAAACAAATAATAGACCAATAAATAAGCAAGCATGTTGAAATGTTCCTACATAAAGTTAAAGAGAAGTTTAAATGTACGAAGAATTCAAATATATTATTAAAATATTGTGTATCTCTTCCTTATAATTCTTGAGAAATGCCCTGAGGTTGACATTAGTCTGCTTGCCCAATTATGCAAGCAACCCAAATCCAATTTTCTGTTTAAACGTAAACAGATATTTTCAGTGGTATCTACGTAGATTCCAAAGCGTAATATTATTTCTTACTTTTGTAATGTATGTGACTTTAAAATGATAACATTTTCTATAACCCACAAGGACAAAACGTTAAATCAAAATTTAAATCATGAAGGAGTGTAAAATACATTTTAAGTGCAGAGTTGGGGAGAAAACACTTGCCTTCCAAGCGAGAGTTAAACATATTATATCTATAGCTGGGTGATAATCGCGACCGAGTAAATGAGCATAAATGTTTTAAGTTCTATGACTCGTATTACGTTTCCTTCCATGCATCACATAGATGTAGGATAAAAATAGCTAATTACAGCAGGTTACATCAGGCATGATGTATACTTTGTGGAGTGTTTTGTACAAAACTTTTGTAGTTTTCTGCATATATGTTCACATCCTAAACAACGTTCTGCTATGATCGACATTTTTTCACTGTGCGAATACGTTGATAAAAAACACAGACCCATAAGAAAAAGAACACTGAGGTGATGTAAAATAAATCCACAAGGATGCCCAGAGATCACACTTCCTTTTACAGATCCTGGGGCTTTTGGTGGATTTATTTCAAAACAAAAAGAAAGCAACACAGGCATAATGCATCTGAAGAGAGTTCGAAACTACATTGATGCGCTTTGACCTAGGAGCCAATACTACACGCTTTTAGCCAACTTTATCTCTGTGTAGTTTGAAAAATATTGCGCGTTACAGTTCCCATTGCCTCGGCTAATTTCGTTCGAACACAAAAAATACCTAATCGCTTTTGTAATAGATTTAAAAGTTCGTTAATTTTCTGCCGTTATAGGTAAAACATGTCAAAAATTAACTATGTATTCTAGAGCATATTGTTTTAATCCTGGATGGGAACTGAGACTGCATAAAATCAAATTATAAGAGATTGGTGGACTACCCGGTTTATGTTGCAGAACGCAAGACCTTGCTTCAGGAAAGGCAGAACTCTCAGCCAGAAAACAGAAAGCAAGTTGTTACAAACTTGTAGGAAACTTATAAGGGAAGCAGCCACCACTTGGGGAAGAAAGATACTGTAACCAAAACAAAGACGCAGAGTAAAACGTTATCTGACACAGAACTTGTGAGGTCCTCTCATTCTGAAAGCTGTTCACAGAATCACCAACTACAGAAACGTGCCAGTTTAGAAGACAGCTGCTTTAACTTAAATGAAAAATTCCGAAGTGGAACTGAAAAGACTTCTTGCCGTGATACAAATAATGAAAAACATTTGTAAAGAACAAGGAGATGCAAGCACAATGCTTGTGTATGTAGAAAGACAACTCGGGAAAAGTCATTAAGTAAAAACATCTCTGATTTCACGAAGGATGAACGTTGTTTCTTGAAACACAAGAGATTCAAGCTACAAAACTTGAAGAGGTTGCAAGGAATAGCCTGAAACATATGCTATGATTTTTCTATAGACAACCAGTCAACCTGTCACTAACTCAGCATTGATCCTAAATGAGGAAACATTTATTTACAGTTCTAACGATCAATTCTACAAACCAACAAAATGAGTTCTTGTTAACACTCTGACTTCCACAGAGCCAAACCATGGCAATGTTAAACATTTCTAGTATTGTTTTAACACAGCTCACTCAAATTCATTTATGGAATTAGACCGTAAACTGCCTTTGAGCTTTATTAAATTAGGGAAATCAGGTTCTCCCAGGAACACGTGCTTCTGTTTTTAAATTTAAAAAATCTCCTCAAGAGGGCAGGATAAAATAAAACTACTCCAAGTTCTCAAAATATTTATTTTTACTGTTTGCAGAGAGCAACATTAGTAGTCAATGCAACGTAATTTCAGAAATTAATAATCCTCCCTTCTCCCGTTTAAATAATGTGAATTTTAAATGCCCATTCATTGTGTGAATGTCACGCTTCAAGCAGTTGTTTTGTACATTTGTATTAGTGCTGCTTCTTTAAATGGTAATGTGCTACAACAGGACATAAAGGGTCAAGGTCTATCAACCCGACTACCAGCCTTATGCTCGTATTTCACGGTAGATTTGAGCGATCATCCAGCAGGGGAAACTATGTGGTCAGCACCATGCGTCCCCCTGTTGATCAGTAGATTTTCGTAACCCACAGATCACTACTGATCGTTGCTCCTCATAATCCTCACGTTGCTGAGTGGCACCAGTATTATACAAGGGCCGATACATAATTTTCCTTATAATTATGAGGGGCAAAGAAATGAGAATGACTCAAACGCCCGAAAGTGACATTCAACATCTGTTACTTAAAAGTAAACTTAAGTGTGAGTATATCCTCCCTCTCTCACATACAGGATCTGCATGCTATGAGTTGTCGCTTCACGTCCGCGAGCAAGGGAATATACAGTAAATAGGATACACTACATTTTGCCTGCCAGGAGATAAGACAACTATTATTTTTATAGAGGCTTTTAGGTTAGCAATGGATTCATAATCTTACCCAGTCACGTAAGACCTCTTCGTTTCTAGCCAACATCAGGAAAGGCTCCTCTTCGTAAATATGGGCTTTATGAAGAATGTTAATATGCTTTCTGGCCAAAACCTGCAGTCACCGATAAGCATTTGTACCTTGTAGTCTAAGTGGAAGACATGACTTCTCCGAAAATTTTCCTTGGCTTTGAATTAATCCCTTTGCGCTTGCGATTTTACCATTGTTGGCCACATGAAAAGTGGCACTTTGTAACATCTGTTTGATACGGACTGGGTAAGCTGATTTGGGATTCGCTAAAGTGGTAGGCTGATTAACACATAAAAGTCTCTGCAACAATGAAACTGACCGTCCTATCTGTCAATGGGATAAATAATACTTTAGTAGTTATGGGTACAAAGTTTAACAACATATTGTGGCGCCTAAACGGCTTTAATTTACTCACTCATACACCTTTAGTTATGCTTATTATAATTCCTTTAAAATATTAAGTGTGTGATATATTAAGTTTTGAAGATTTTTCTAATAAAGATTAATATTGTATGTACAATGACGTATATAAGAAATTGCCCATTCCCCTAAATTGCAATATTGCTTTTCCTCCAAAATTTTTACTTTCAGGTAACCAACATTTCACTCACCCAGCTCCTTTATGACTGGTCTGAAAAACAATTCAGATATACAAAAACGAACCAATTAAACGTGTTATAATTGACGAGAAATGAAAGGGTGGTTCGGATACCGGCTTTATGAAAGAGCTTCATAACAATGGTACAAGTAAAGGCTAAGCTAATGCAACATAATTCGGCCTTCTAGAGGAAAGGATGGAAAATTTATTAAATGTCGTTATACTGGACGACAGCTACGACATTTATATGAGAGCTTTCATCAGCGACATGGAGACGAGGGTTAAAGTAACTGTCGCTATCGAACGGTAATAAGAAAACCGATATTACGGTAGCGTATAGCATGCAAATACAAGGCTTACGCATATTAAAAGAACAAAAAAGAAAAAGTTCTTAACTTTCGTCTTTATTTCTACGTTTTTATTACATCACACTTTATTTTTGCGCCAAAGTCTAACGAAACATTGCCTTAAGGGCTTTCCGCTAGTGAGAACATGAGAACTAACTTGTGAAGTTGCCTTTCGGCAGTTCACCATATTTTGGGGGAGGTAAAGTACCCTGTCAATCCAATGGCTGGAATAATTATGCTCGAGGAATAGAGGAGGCCACGTTGGCAGAGGTTGTCAACACCAACATTAACAGCTACGTTCCGCTATGGGTCACATTTTACGCACGTTATTATAGAAGTTTACCTCTAATAAAGCGAAATAAATACATACTAGTAAACATAATTATTTAGTCTCTTCTTGTGGTAAAACTACAAAGCAATGCAATGTTCCAGTGAAAAAGGTTAATATGGTGTCTATCATAACGAAGTCGTTACGTGTCGAACGGCCCGGAGACATTCATCGTTTTCCTAGACATGTGTATATTTTCTGGATTTCCCAATCCCATTTAAATCTACATTGTAATATCGTTGCATGTGTCTTCGCATTGTTACATGCATTAATAAGAATTGTCACTTGGAGAATCGATTCCGTATTTGCCAATGCAAATAAAAGAACGCAGTCGTATTTGATTCAATATAAAGAGTATTTTTTCGACTTACTCAAACCGCTGGATGCGGCCAGTTAAAAATATATCTTTATATACACTTAATATTTTCGGAGGGGAAATATTCTGTTTATGAACTGGATATAAAAAGATCATTATTATTTAGAAACCTAACTGGTGATCAAGGTATCTTATTTTTATGTCACTGAAATTAATTTAGAAATAACTTATAGCATTAAGAGATGTCTGTAGGTATAGGAATAGGTTATACAACGAGGGGGATATCTCGCGCACTGCGACCTAAATAGAACCATTGTGAATAACACACCCCAGGAGGAAGGGATGAAGTGAAGGAACCACAAGAGGCTACAAGACTCAGGGAGACAGACCATAGAGACGCGCAGAAGCCCCTAACAGTTCCAGGCTTGAAGACCCATCCCACTGACTAGAGAGGGCGTTGAACGACCCGTCAAACAAGCAGCTCCCTAGTGTACACGAGGAGTACTCTTTCCTTTGAGCAAGCATCTGGGCTATCTATCTGCCACTGTCATACGTCAGAAACCTTAAAACACGCCTGAAAGATGAGAAAGAAACGGAATGAAGGAGAAATGATGATAGTTGAGAAAGTACTCTAGCATTCGCCTACCAGCCAGGAAAAACCACGAAAAATTCAAGGTTAGAGTGGGCGATCGACGGGAATAGGACCCGCGGTCTCCCGAATGCGAGCCTCATACGTTACCGCGGAGCTATTTGGCTCGGTAAGAGAGTCTATCGAGTTATTTGTGTTTTGAAATTAATTCAAATCCCTAAATATATGCACACAAAAGAACTAAAAAGCAGCCAGCAACAGCTTTCGTGGTCAACATTATTTACCCAGAGTCTGGTAAAGCTAGCCACAGAAAACCTTCACGCTTGGCTAAATATTTGTCGCTTATTCCAAATATCCTCGTTCAGACAGGTTTCGATCAAGCTTTCTTCTGCATAAATCAGATTTATATGTGAGGTAACTCCTATATATTTCTTCTTTATGTTTAAAACAGTGCTACCTGTGAAGTTACGCTATCACTGAGTACAGATGCCTCACTTTGTGTGGTGGTTAAAATCGTAATTTACATGCAGCATTCGTGGGCGAGCAGTGCTACGTAATTTTGACGTTTTAATTTACAGAAATTATATCAGAATGTAGGAACCGCCATGCCTGGTGACCTGCTTACCTCTAATACCTCCTTAATCTGGGTTAATTCGAGGCAAGCAGTGTTGGCCAACCCTCCCTTTACATTAAGTTGGAGATCAGGAGCTTACATTTGTGCAGATGTGTGTTCCTTCCGGCCTCTAAATGAAATGGAAGTCTGTCACGTGCTTTTGTCATCTCTAGGAGAGAGATTACGTGCAGAAGTCTAACGATGACAGCAGATTTCTAATTAAGGTAGCCCAGGCGTACAGATAACGATGTCACGGGAACAGAATCAAAATAGACCAAGAAAAATCTGACAAGTATCACTTCCACATTCACAAAGCACGGAACACGTCATAAGGAGTTTCTTTTAAAACGTGAGCTTTTCCAAACTAAAATAATAATTGCACAGTGATTATCTTATTTTAAGCATACATCTAAATCATACTGCTTGATTCTCCACTTCACTACACGATTATGATTGCTGATAAAGTAAATGTCCTCATATAAGCGAATCATCTCAAATAAAATATTTAGGAAACAAAATAGAACAACACAATAAATAATATGCCAGGTGGCCCTACCGCTCCGTATTTCAAGTGTGCAGATGTCCCTTCGTGCGTTAAAAGAGCTGCAGAACTCAACGGGGCAATTCCAAGTAAACACAGGTCAGTGGGGAACTGGGAATTAGCCTGAGCGAGGCTTTTTGTTTTTTTTAAAGTTCTATCTATACCCTGCCTTTGACTAAAATGGTATTATTTGGGGCCTTTACTTTGGAACATGTTACCTCCTATAGGCAATGATGTCAACTCGTATTAGCTTGTCATTGGGTTTCTAGCAAACTTTAGGCTTTAATCATTAGATCACCTACACACACACACACACACACACACACACATACAAACACACGCACACTTTGATACTCATTCATACTTCCAGTCTCTGGGGAGGACAGGGAATAATCTTGGCTAGTGAAAAATTTCCATTCCCCAGCCGAGAATCAAACTGGCTTATCAGCAAGACGATGAGCAGATCGCACTCATTGTGAGGCACTTACCAGGCTTGCAATAGAGTGTAAAATCCGATACAGCGATGATAGACAAAAACAGACCCTTGCACTACAGTGTACTGTCCGTGATTTTAGACAAAAATAATATACCGAAAAGGTCTTGAACATTTTCCACTCCAGTTACACAGACTTTATTTTTGAGGGACTAAACTCACATTTTAGGCTAGCAAATTTGACCTATCCGTATCCACTCATAGCTATTTTTTAAATTGAGTCTACGCTGTTCTTGTTTAACATTGTGGATTATAAACAACAAACATGAAAGCATGCAGTGTTTCACTGAATTTTTTCCGCTTACTATTATAAATTCTTTGTTCCTATTATGCTGTCTGTTATGCTGTCTGCTCATTGAATAAGGTGTTCGAAATTTTACCCCTGTTGATTGATATGGTGTTCCAACCGTCTCCGTTTATTCATATGGACGTTTCTGAGAACCGCTGTAGTAGTAGCAGTAGTAGTAGAATAGTAGTAGCAGTAGTAGTAGTAGCAGTAGTTGCAATAGTAGTAGTAGCAGTAGTAGTAATAGTATAATAGTAGTAGTAGAATAGTAGTAGTAATAGTAGTAGAATAGTAATAGTTGCAATGATAATAGTAATAGTAGTCGAATAGTAGTAGTAGTAGTTGTTGTAATAGTAGTAGTAGTTGCAATAGTAGTAGTACTTGCAATAGTAGTAGTAGAATAGTAGTAGTAGTTGCAGTAGCAGTAGTCTTAATAGTAGCAGTAGTGGGTTTTTAATATGCGTCAGCTCTCCACTGACCTGTGTTTGCTTGGAATTGCCCCGTTGATTTCTACAACTCCTTAACGCACAAAAGGTAATTTGCATATGTCAAATAGGGCGCGGTGGTCCACCTGGTTGGTATATGAGCAAATATTTAGTCAAATAATCCTCTTATTTATAATATTGCGGGCATATGTGACCATTGATATTTTGCATTTGATAGTTTACACTTAGCTCAATCCGTATTCAGTGTGGTATTATAGGATGGAGCAGTTCCTTTATCACTCGAATTATGCATTTAATATTGTGACACAGCGGCTATGGCCCAAGGTTATCGGAAGGACGGCGCCGGGCAGTCGTAGATAAACAACGATAAGTAGCGCTCGCCAGCGTAAACACGGAAGCGATATCGCAAGATAACCAGAAACATCTGGATGTTTCTCCTTTTTGAATGTTCGAGAATCCTGTGGGAATTTCCATTGGTCATATAAACGAGCGTTCTCGCGAGAGGAGTCAGTCAGTGAGTGTCAGTCAGTCAGCCAGGGAGCGAGGAGTTGGCGGGTGCGTTTCCAGTGTGACGGGGGTGCCGTTCTCCGATCGAGTTTGAGGCGACTGCTCTGGTGTGCAGCGGTGCTGCTGCGGAGCGAGGGATCGTGGAGGTCTTGTGTTCGACACCTCAGCGAGTGAACTGCACGGAAGAAGAGGCTACGTGACGAAGGAAGTTAAGTGACGGAGAAATGAGCTTGTTCATCTTAATGAAGTGACGGTGTCAACTAAGTGAAGTCTCAGTGAAAGTTGAGCTGGATAAACATAGTGAAGTGACATTGAGAACTTCGAGGAGTGACAGTTGAAGAACTGGACAAAGTCACAATACTATTACAAACAAGATTATTTAAAATACATCTTGGCCCAAGATTATACAATGTAATAACAAAATATCGAGATTTGCTGCACTATAGTGCTTTTAAGGTAAACAGAATTATAGGTGTTATAAGGAAATAATTTGTATACGGAAAATTACTTTTACTTCCTTTAAATTAATTCATCAGCGTTATTTATTTATTTTATAAGTATCACTGAGGCAAAATATTATTTTTCTTCTCTTAAATTTGATTGGATTAGACTCTGAAGCAGAGGGGATTAGCACCGATCCAGGAATGTACCTACGCCCACGAGGTGGCGCCCCTGGGAGGGATGGATGAGGTGAAGAGAGACACCAGGGAGCCGGAACCAGGGGTGATAGCACAGCAATGACAGGGTGTCTACAGTTTCCAAATATAGGCACCCCGGCAGTCGGACAAGCAAATTGGAGACCCCACCCCACATAGGGTCCAACGTGCCCCCTGGTCATACTCCAGTAACCAGCCGAAAGTCGAGGGACGGAAAAGTTCACAGAGAGCATCCTTTTTCCTGCCACGCTGCACCGAAGCACTATCGCCGAACTTCCAACCCTAAAATAGACCAAACGGGGTGAAGGATGAATGAAATAATTCATGGAACTAAATAAAGGGACAGGAATTTCGGGGGATGAAAGTAACCACTCCAGCATTCACCTGACGACCCGGGAGAATCTCCGAAAAAAGCAACATGGGTCTGCGTGGGCCGTCGCCGGGGATTGAACCCGGGATCTCCCGAATACGGGCCACTGACAATACCGTCTGAACCATCCCACTCGGTTCTCTTAAACTTTATTAAAGCGTTTGCATAACAACATTTAGTTTTTATTTAAAATTAATGTTATGCGTTATTGTTTTATAATCACAAATACTAATTTAACTATTTTGGTAATTTTACCCATCATCAATACTTGCACACAATACATGTACGTGTATTTATGAGGAACCCTCCCTAAACACAAGATTTTCTCATTCAGGGGTGATATTAGAAATAAGCCATGATTATCTGTATTTTATGTAATACTTTTCTAGCAATGGATTCATTTACAATAAAATTTAATTGATTAATTATCAACCCTCGCGTTAATAACTTAAATTTAATTGAATTTAAAAAGCTATAAAGTCTTTTGGGGGAAAATAAACGAAGATATACAGGTTCAAGCACATCGTTCATATTTAATTTCATTTGCACCGAATTATGAACTATGGTATTGCAGTATTAATAATGATACTAAAGATACCTAGGTAGTGAAGCATTTTTATAGTTGTCTGGAATATGTTTTAAAACTTTCTGCCAAATAATTGTATTGTTTACCAGCAAATATTGTTTTGGGAGATCAAAATTTACGGTGATGTAACCATAATTGATGCAATTCAAAGGTACCAATAGATTCTTGAGTTTATCCTCTTGAGTTTATCATTTGAATAATCCTCAAATGAACCCGCAGTTAATAACCTGCCATTTTGTTGCCACGATAACGAAAATCACCTTATACAGGTATGGATATGGGTTATGAACGGAGGAGTATTTCGACACTGTGGCCATGGCACGAAGAGCGGCCAGATCTGATGGAGTTAGGCATATCGCAGCTAGGCCCTTAATGTTTTCAGATTGAGCATACCCGGCAGAGTGTCTCCCTGCCATCCCTATTCATATGGACAGGTAGAGATCGGAGGTATCAATGCCAAAGAAGAAATTGTTCTCTCCTCTAATCACATGCACCGCACACACCGCATGACACCGTTCACCGCGCCTGGTCCTGCTTCTTTGAAAGATGAAATTAAGTAAGAAGAAATTAGGGACAGAAAAATTAGTGGTAGGATATATTCCACACCAGTATTCGCTTAACCGACATGGGAAAACCACTGTAAAACCCAGTCAGGGCGGCTGGTCCAACAGGAATCCAACTCCGAATCTGCCGAATGCGAGTCTAAGACG
This sequence comes from Deroplatys truncata, assembly GCA_030765065.1. NCBI lineage: Eukaryota > Metazoa > Arthropoda > Insecta > Mantodea > Mantidae > Deroplatys > Deroplatys truncata. The sequence continues at coordinate 107,127,857 of CM060990.1, read as the reverse complement.
CTACCGTGAGTTATCCCTCTCAGACCTTATCCAGGTAAGTCACCCTAACCGAAACTTGAACTCAGGCCGACAAGGCATACTACCTCTGCAGTGAACTTATGATCTCAGGAACTTTTTGCAGTCTGAGGTGAATTTACATGCTATAAGCTCGTTAATAACATGTTCAGATACCTTGTTTACTCTCCGCACTACTTTAAGAATATAGGTCTAAAATAGGTCCAGGGAAAATGTAGATTATTGGATGTTGGCTAACTCAATGTTCTGCGTACTGACTCGCATATTTTGTGGCTGTTTAAACTTTTCTTGAAGCGACATAAATGGATAGGATGATGTTGATTTTGATGATGATAATAATAACAGTAATAATAATAATAATAATAATAATAATAATAATAATAATAATAATAAAGCAAATAAATAAGCATTAGGAAATGACGCGATTACTAACATTTCTAAATAAAAATAAATATATTGTGTTCCCCTTTTGCGGCGATCACCTCCTCATCCGTTGCTGTAGCTTACCTTGATGCTTCTCCCGTTGCTTCCAGAAGTTCTCAGCGTGTTGGTTCTTCAATTTATCCTCGGCTAGCTGCAGTAATTTTCCTTAAATTATATGGGAGCATGGACTTATCCTCGGTAAAGGAAAACGTAGATCTCGGGTGGTGATATAGGAAGACATAGACTTGCTTTGTTTATGAAAAGATGACACTGCCGTTTCTTTTTATTTAATTTAACACTCGTAGTATACAAAACTGGTATTGCCGCTGTAAAATACTGTCCACCGCTGTTAGACTATGGCGTGGATATGTCACGAAATATAACTATTCTTATTGTCGCTTTCAGAGTAGCGGATCTTAGGTGTGTTGCTAAAACTATTTTGATTCCCTGTTTTGGCGCGATATCTCACACATCCTGCAGCATCTCTCCCTGACCACACATTACGAAAACTCTCGAATAAAATGCAATACTAAGCTGACATGACAAATTTGACCTGATTCCCTTTTTGGCGCGATATCTCACACATCCTGCAGCATCTCTCCCTGACCACACATGACATAAACTGCCGCGAATTTTCTCCAAACAGATCCATTTATAGTCTCAGGCTCCTGAGGCTGCTTCCTTTCCTATTGGTCCATTTTTAGCGCGACTCGACGCGTCTAACTATTTCGAATAAACTTTCAGGGATCTCATTGGTCCAAGTTTAATATAAATCGCGGCTTTTCCTACATTTACCGTTAAGGTTGTCTTTCTCACTCACTTGGTCACGGCGAATTATCAAATAATGGGACAAAGGCTCTACACCCTCGCTGTGGGAATAATAGCACAGCGACCGGAGAGAGGTAATAAAACTAGGTTTTCTGCCTTCGAAAGCACTATTCCTGTAGCTAAAACTTTCCCTCGTGGACAGTATTTTAACATAGCGCTTAAATTATTTACATTAAACCATTTATAACTCTACTAATATTAATAACCTAGATAGATACATAATGTTAAATCACCCTTCTTAAAATATACAAGCAGTATGAGAAAAAGATATTTACATAATACGATTTAACATCACTAAAAGTTAATTAATAAGTTATCTGTAATTATTGTTCTTGGGCTCGGCCTAGAGTTGCCGTTTCAAATTGCCCTGTTCTGGAAAAGAATAAATTTTTCAACACTTGATACAATTTTCTTTTACAGAATAATTCCTCTGATTATGGCCTTTGTTCGTTTGTTTTGTTGACAGAGACCCTTCGCTATACCTGCTCCTTCACAAGGGCTCTGACAAACCGGTGATGTTTATATTTGGGTCATTCACTCTACACTCTCCCTTTAAAAACAGGTTTCCGAGAGACATTCTTATACACAATACATTTCCCGCACACGAATAACTTGTGACGCATACAAATACTCTAATACCCAATTTAAGTTCTAAAATTAAATCTATTTACATACATATTGGTACATAATTATTATGCCTTTATTTATTTCTTTACATCCTTATTTATCGGGTGTATTACCTTTACTATTTGTTCACAGGGGTGTTACCTCATTTCGAGTAAAACTAACCTGATTCTTTTCATTATATTCTTCACCCTTCTCATTCTCTAAACATTTGTACGGTTTGAGCAACTGTTTATGGTATCTCCCTACGATCTTGGAATTCTTTATTTCTTGTAACTCAAATGTATCCGAGCCAAAAATGTTAATCACCCGGTATGGACCTTTAAATAAATTTTCCATTCTATGATACCTTTTGTTCAGAATGCTAGACTTTTTCTTGTCCCGTACCAATACTAAGTCTCCCAATTTGATCAACCAGTGTTTTCGTTTCTTCTTCTTAAACTTTTCTTTTCTTTTCTGCGCCTTATTGGCCATTCTTTCAAAAGCTTTCTTAAACATCTCTTCTTCCGTTAGTGCTTTCGGATCTTTAGCTTCTAGTGTCTGTGGTAATTCCCCTTCGAGTGTTTCCATTAATTTCCCCTTCATCAGCTCGATGGGCTTATAACCGGTAGTAGGGCTCACACTTTCATTTAAAATACTTTCGATGCGCTGATAGTGATTTGCCCAATCACTGTGTTTTTTATTGGCCAAAATTCTCAAATAAACCGAAATGTCCCGTATTATTCTTTCGCAGGGATTGCTTTGTGGGTGGTATTTTGAGCAATGATACAACGTGATTTCGTTTTCTTTTAAGGTGTCTACAAATTTTCTGCTGGTAAATATTGAAGCATTATCACATAAAATTGCCTTCATCTTTCCAAATTGTGGAACATACGACTTCATTATCTTCCTTAGGCATGTTTCACTTGTAATCTTCCGGACTGGGTAAATTTTCACAAATTTTGAAAATACATCTATTAACACTATTATATACCTAAATCCAAATTTACTACGGGGCATCTCACCATGACAGTCCAAGGTCACTAACATTCCTGGTTTTTCTCTTAGTATTGAGTTTGTCTCGTATTCGTATTGTATATTCAGTGGCTTTGCTTTTTGACATTGTAAGCATGTCGAAATTATTATCCTTACTTTATGGTGTAATTTTGGAATATACAGGTTTTCTTGGATCATTAAAGCGGTGCGTTCTGAGCCAGAATGTGCTAGAGCTTGATGGAACGTGCTTATGAGTTCATTCTCCATGTTCTTAGGTATATATGTCTTCCATTTCTGTATTTCACTGCCATGTAGTTTATATAACACGCCCCCTTTTAACCCTATGTTTCCCTTGATATTTTCATCTATTTCTGGGGCCTTTTTTATTAATTTATTTAACTTCTCATCTCGTCGCTGCTGGTCCCCTATTCCTTTTAATTCTTTTATCAATCCTTTACTCAAGGGTATTTCAATACTCATTAATGTTACTTCATTTTTAGGGCGTTCTATTCTCTCCGGTATTTCACTGTTGTTATGTAACCTAGACAGCAAATCGCTAAAAACATTTGTTTTTCCTGGAATGTGTTTCACCTCAACATCATACGAAAGAATCTCATGGATGTACCTAGATAATTTAGTACTCGTAAGCCGACAACGTTTCATAAATGAAAGACTCACATGATCTGTGTATATAATAACCTTCTGTAGATATATATATGATCTAAATTTCTGTAGTGCGTAATACACAGCACAGATCTCTAATTCGGTGACCGAAGCATTTTTCTCTATTTGACTTAAACCTCTTGAAGCGGTACTTATCACGTGCAGTTGATTTTCCTCATCTGATTGGGCTAGGACACACCCATATCCGTGACCTGAAGCATCCACGTAAATTACATATGGTAGGTTGTCCTTGGGTCTCTCTAGTAGAATTGATTTTGCAAATAGTTCTTTTATCTTTTCAAAAGCTTTCTGGTGTACCTCGTCCCATTTCCATCGCACTTTCTTTTTAAGTAATTCGCGCAAAGGCGCTATTTCTGCGGCGTACCTCAGGATAAATTTGCTTTGATAATTTAGCACTCCAAGAAAGGACCTAACCTGCTTAACACTCTTGGGCGCTGGTATTCTTCTCACAGCCGCTACTCTTTCTTCGTTTGGCTTCATTCCTCTATCATTAATTACATAGCCTAGAAATTCCACCTCACGGATGCAAAATTTGGATTTATTAATGTTCACCGTCATACCGTTTTCTCTCAGCTTTCTAAGCACATAATTCACATGTTTAATATGCTCATCAAAATTTTCATCAACTATTAGAAAATCGTCGATATATTGGATCAAAAATTCGTCGGCTGAGTCGCCAAATATTTTATCGATGGCTCTTAATAGTCCACTACATGACGTAAGCATACCAAAAGGCATTCTCAAAAATTCGAACTGTTTCCCAAAAAATAAAAAAGAAGTATACTTTCTAACATCCTCGTGAAGCTCAATCTGCCAGTATGACGCCGTTAAATCAATAGTGGAGAAATACTTGCCTTTGGTTATTTTTGACAGCAATTTTTCTACACTTTCGCTCCGAAATCTGTCTGGTTGTGTATATTTATTTATCCTTCGAGCATCTATTGTCATCCTAAGTTCGCCATTGCGTTTCGTCACCCAACATAATGGACTGCTGTACGGAGAATTTGACGTTTGTATTATTCGGTCTCTCAACATCTTATCGATCACCTGTTTGGCTCTCTCCCTTAATGCAATCGGAATATCCCGATACTTGTGTGTGAAGGGTGCAATATCTTGTACCTTAAAACTGTGTTTGTATGCTTTGCACTTGCCTGGGACGTCCGAAAATACCGCTTTGTTTTCTTGTAACATTCGCCTTAATAGATGCCTTTGTGTCTCTGTGAGGTTCTCGGCAAGGGTCACTTTCTCCTCTACTGCTTCTACCTGGCTGCCGGTATCTTGGAATTCTTTATTTCGGGCGTAACCATAATCTTTCTCATTGTGCTCCGTATACCCGTTGTAAAACCTGTCAGCGAACGCATGCATCTCATCGGTTTCTTCCCCTTGTACTATAGCAATTAATTTCTCACTCCTACCTGTTTGTAATAATTGTACGAAAAATCTTTCTTCGGCTATATCTTCTTCTCCTTGGGTTTTGTTATAAGTATCCTGCTTCATACCCTCTACAAAAGGGATTTCTAATGTTTTTCTGTTCTTCTCTATTTTCAAAACTTTATCAGCAAAATCAACCCTAGCTCTTAATTCAAACAAAACGTCACACCCAATCAAAATGTCACAAATCAAATTATTGATTACCAGAAAAATAAACTCAAAATTTTCTTCTCCTATTTTCATGTTCAACATTACTTGCATTTTTATTCGGGTAACCTCTTTGTTAACTGCTACCCGGCATACCGTGTTCCTTATGGGTAATGTCATTAGCTTAATTCCTTTATTTACCAGGTTCTGATATAACCTCAGGCTGCATACACTCACATTGGCTCCAGAGTCTATTAAAGCGTTATATTCTTCATCCAATAATACTACCTTTATGCTAGGGGAATCTGTCAGATCCTTTTCCGAGTGATTTTGAATAGTAGTTATCAGTTCTCCCAGTATAAATTCATTTTTGAGCCCTGTTTCACATTTTCTGTTTATTTGAGAATTTTGCGCGCTTAGAATCCGCTCCGAGCTCTTGAATGGATCCTGTCTTAGTTTTCCGGGTTATCGACACTATTTGGTGCTCCGCTAGTCTCTTCCACATTTCCCTCTCTCTGCATTTGCCTATAGTTTCCTCTGCTTCCTCTAAAATGTCCCCGGGAATGTCTCTCTCTCCTTTCGTTTCTTTCTGGATAATTTTCGTCATACCTTTCTCCTACATCACTTTCCCCTCGGTCAGAAAAATAATGTTCTCTGGATCTGTTTTCATTGTTTCTGCCTCTCCTATAATTAAAACGGCCACTATATCTTGGTCTGGTTTGTATAGCATTTATGTGATATTGGTTATCACCTTCCCTCCTGAAACGGTTATTTTGACAGTTTCTGTTCCCGGATTGAGGTACGTCGTTCCAGTATCTCTCTCTGGGGTTATAGTTCCCTCTCGCGTTTCCTCTCCAATTCGCATTCCTTGAATTATCCGGTAATGTTCGAACTGTATAGTTTTGTACGTGGTTCCTACTACTTGTCTCGAATGATGATACCAACTCAATCAATTCGGGAATAGAATTTGGCTTCGCAATGAGTAGGTAATGGTGTATACGTTCTGGATAATGTGGTACAATCATATTAATGAAATCCCTCTCGCTTATGGGTGGCTCGATTAGTCTACTACTCTGTGCTTTAGTTAGCAAATAATCTACCATGCTTAGGTTTCCGCGTTCATCGTACTTGCCATTAACTAGGATAGATCTCACCTGGTTCTGAGTATTAGTACTCCAGTACTTATTCAAAAATGCCCTTCTGAAATATTCAAAATTATTATTCTCCCCCAAAGTCAATCTTACCCATTGGAGAACCCTTTGACGTAAACCTTTACGAACGATTAACATCTTTAGCTCGTCCGGAATCTGCTTCAAACGGAAATACTCCTCAAGGTCATTTAGGTATTGTTTAGGATTATCAGCCGAATTTTCCTCGAAAGTAGGTACCCCTATCTCATTTAATAAATGGTAGTTTGCATTACTTGCATGGTTAGATGTACATTGGTGCCCTGAATTAAAATTATATGGGTCGGCAGCTGGACTTTGGCCTCCATTTACCTCCCTAAAAGTGGTGCTAGTTTCACTGGGTGAGCTATCATCACTCTGTCTCACACTTATCCCTAGTCTACCAATAGAGCGTTTTAACTCCTTTACACAATTTTCATGCTCTTCCACCCTCTTCACAATTTCATGATGATTTGAGAGCTGTTCAGTCATTTTTGACGAAAGTTCATTCATCTTTCCCTGATCCTTTTCTAACACTATTCTAAATTCTTTGAACTCCCTTTGAATGTTAGATTCTAAGGTACTTTGTTTTTTTTCTAAAGAAACATTTACAGCTCTTAAGTCATCATCCAATTGTTCCTTTATGGCTAAGCTGGTAACACTTAATTCTGTTTCTACATCCTTCCTTAGTTTTTCTACATCGTTTCTTAGACATAGTTGTCCTGCCTGAATTTCTTGCACTACCTTCCCTTGCTGACTGAATTTGGAGTCCAATTGACTTTGTAATCGGGTGACCTGTTCACCTAAATATTCCCTCATCTCCTGAGCTAATTCCCCTCTCATCTTCCTGTTTTCCTCTCTGACATATTCACCTATCTGTATACTCTGCTCATTTAATTTCCCTTCCAAATTTTTATTTTGTTCACTCCAATTTCTTTTTGACTCCTTACTCTGCTCATCTATCTTTGTGCTCAAATGTTGAAGCAATATTAGCAGCTGGTTTTGACCTGCGTCAATGACCTGCTCAATCGGTGATTGCCTTTCCCTAACTTCTACTTCAGCTGCACCCATATTTTCTCCATCTGTTGTTATGCTGACAATAGCCTCCCCATTCAGTTCTTCCAAATCTTCCCTTGACCTACTCATGGTTCCGTTAGCAAGTTCTACCTCCCTAGTAATGACTTTACCCCCTCTCAATAACATGTGTTCACAAAACTGAGTCACTACTCTGCATGCCTTTTTGTTTGTTTTTGAATAAAAGTTCTAACCTGTATTTTTTTTCAATGTTAATTGATGCGTTCCGGGTTCGAATCCTGGTGAAGTTCTAGAAGCGATGTTCTCAGCTGTTTTGTTGTCCCACGTAGGTAGACTAGAAGTTCGCGTTGTAATTTTTGTTCTGCTGTGCCCCTTTCCTCTGAAGATTCTTCGTCTGTTCGTTGTTTCCTAGTCCTCCGTTCGTGTCGTTCTTCCCTTCGAGCTCCACGTTATGGCGCCAGTTTGCGGCGATCACCTCCTCATCCGTTGCTGTAGCTTACCTTGATGCTTCTCCCGTTGCTTCCAGAAGTTCTCAGCGTGTTGGTTCTTCAATTTATCCTCGGCTAGCTGCAGTAATTTTCCTTAAATTATATGGGAGCATGGACTTATCCTCGGTAAAGGAAAACGTAGATCTCGGGTGGTGATATAGGAAGACATAGACTTGCTTTGTTTATGAAAAGATGACACTGCCGTTTCTTTTTATTTAATTTAACACTCGTAGTATACAAAACTGGTATTGCCGCTGTAAAATACTGTCCACCGCTGTTAGACTATGGCGTGGATATGTCACGAAATATAACTATTCTTATTGTCGCTTTCAGAGTAGCGGATCTTAGGTGTGTTGCTAAAACTATTTTGATTCCCTGTTTTGGCGCGATATCTCACACATCCTGCAGCATCTCTCCCTGACCACACATTACGAAAACTCTCGAATAAAATGCAATACTAAGCTGACATGACAAATTTGACCTGATTCCCTTTTTGGCGCGATATCTCACACATCCTGCAGCATCTCTCCCTGACCACACATGACATAAACTGCCGCGAATTTTCTCCAAACAGATCCATTTATAGTCTCAGGCTCCTGAGGCTGCTTCCTTTCCTATTGGTCCATTTTTAGCGCGACTCGACGCGTCTAACTATTTCGAATAAACTTTCAGGGATCTCATTGGTCCAAGTTTAATATAAATCGCGGCTTTTCCTACATTTACCGTTAAGGTTGTCTTTCTCACTCACTTGGTCACGGCGAATTATCAAATAATGGGACAAAGGCTCTACACCCTCGCTGTGGGAATAATAGCACAGCGACCGGAGAGAGGTAATAAAACTAGGTTTTCTGCCTTCGAAAGCACTATTCCTGTAGCTAAAACTTTCCCTCGTGGACAGTATTTTAACATAGCGCTTAAATTATTTACATTAAACCATTTATAACTCTACTAATATTAATAACCTAGATAGATACATAATGTTAAATCACCCTTCTTAAAATATACAAGCAGTATGAGAAAAAGATATTTACATAATACGATTTAACATCACTAAAAGTTAATTAATAAGTTATCTGTAATTATTGTTCTTGGGCTCGGCCTAGAGTTGCCGTTTCACTTTCCATTAGCTTCCTCTACAAGCAAACGCCCAATTTGGAATAATTTTACTTTTCGGTCTAAGAACAGTTATTTTGGGTGACTTCGACAGCTAATAGACTACATTTTGACAGCACTTTCCCTAAATACCTCATGAAATCATTTACCTGAAAACTTGAAATAAAACAAAAGGAATATTTTAGGATCGTACCTCGGTGCAACAAACGCCTCCAGGTCGATGAGTCAGAGCAAGTCAAGAAAGGACAAATAACGTTAGACTGGGTTTACTTTATAGCTCTTTTCTTGCCCTGAAAAGACAAACTTCACGTCTTTTGCGACAAAGGACTCGGGACTTGTTTGTGTCGACGTTAATTAATTTTATCATCGTGCGGAAAGCCTTTGTAGTCAGGAGTTTTAATTAAAAGTGCATGAAATAAAGGGAAGAACGGGATAGTAAGACATGTGTTTATTATAGTGCGACACTTCTCACACATAAAATCTTAATAGTACCTTGCAATAAGCTCTATATATCCATGCGAATACACAAATGTCTTATCATAAGAAAATCTGGCGTAATAAGTTGGAAAATTTTAATTTATTTTGCTCTGAGCTTACTGCCGTATGTTACCGGTTTAATTAGCTCACTAAATGAGATGATTTGAGATAAACCCATAATTACCATTACAGGAGACTTATTTTCAGTTGTAGGAGTTAGGAGTAGCAGTAGTAGTGGTGTAGTGGTTGTTATGCTAGCCTATAGCTCCCGAGGTCGCGGGATGGATTTTTTCGGGCGTAAAAATACTTAGCATGCCTTCCTTCGGAAGGGAAGTAAAGCCAGTGGGTCGTAGATTTACGACACGTAAAAGAACCTCAAGCCTGATAAAGAGGTCTCTGAGCAAAATTTCCGATCTTTCACGCCCAATATAAAATGAAACGCTAAGGACCACAGCAGTTAAAGAGCGTCCATAAATAAAACTCAATCTAATCTGGGAAGGATTTCCATTATAGGGAACGCAAGCTATTGGAATTCACCAAAAGTCAATTGGGGCATACATCACCATTATAGTGCCCTTTTGTTACTTTTGGTGACATTCTGCTTGTTCAGTTGACATCAATAGCAGTAACTTCTCCTAAAATATACGCATAGTCAAGATATGATCGTAGTTTATGTTAATTGCAGGTGTTACGTTGGTAGTACAGGTATTATCTTGCAGGACTTCAATTGTTGAATTCAAAGTAATTCTTGGTTGTGTAGAGGCCATTATGTTTCAAGTGTGCGTTTATTTGGATTTTTTTAATGCTTACATAAATGTTCCACACTTTTCAATTGCTTTTACACACAATTTTCCGTTAAATCATTACGATGCAATGTTTAGCGCTGGGAAGCAATTTAATCAACTTGTGCTAAATCAAACCAAGATTTTGTTTATTGACTGTCTTGAAACTAGTAATTCCCACTAAGGTTGGCAGGACTTCAGTTTAGTGTCAAGTTAGCCACTTAGAATTCTTTAAATTGTTTCCCCTCCAATTGGAGCACAGATATGACATAGGCCATAATGAATCCTTTGTGCTTCCAACATTACCCCTGAGAGGAAGGGATGAAAAGGATACCCGAAGGGCACCAGATGCGGACGACGAATTGTACTAGTAAGGACGAGGTCCCTAGCAATTTCAACATGACTCCAATCCTTAACCACCCTCAACATGGGGGTTCCGAGTGTAGACGAGACATTCCCGTGAAGGGAGGGGGCCCCAACAGTCCTGCTGCACTAGGGAGAAATCTTTCCAGAGGGCATATTCCACCGTCCTGCCGCAACACACAAACCGCCGTCCTACAACCCTGAAACAATGAGATGAAACAGATATGAGGAAATGATGGACAGGCAATTCGTGGTAGAAGGAGAACCATCACTGCTTTCGCCTATCGACTCGAGGAAACCAGAAAAACACCATGGTCAGATTAGCCAGCCCGACGAGAATCGAACCCGGGACCTCACACATTACCGCGGAGCCATCTGTCTCCGTTATTATCTTAACTACCAACCAGCATGTGTAATCTTCCCTCCGCCCAAACCCCCCCCCATCACAGAGATTGCAACTCTTGCTTACTCTCCTGATATTTTCCATAATTTTTAAGGTGTACTATAAATCATATGCATATGCAAAGTCTTCATTCAACAACACAGTCGAACATAATATAACATAGCATAACAAGCATAATTAACTATTGACATAAACTATTTGACTTTCAGTTAACCCGCAATTTCCGATAAACTGCGGAGAAGTTTTTTCTGACGAAGGCAATTAGGTTTGTTTATTGTTTTTCTCGAGCTAAATCTTTCATATAACTTCTCCTGGAAGACAGTGTTAAGCTTTCTATTAATTCTTATTGTGGAGCATTTCTAAAATGAGATTTGCGATAGAACTAAACCGTGTCATTAGTATGTAGAACAAAAACTGTCCAAATACTGTATAAGAAATCGAGCGGAATGCCTCAGACGGCAACGTCTGTTGCCTGCATTCGGAAGGTGCCGGGTTTGATTCCCGGCGACCGCTCACTCTGACCATGGGATTCCTCGTGGCTTTCCCCTGGCCGCTTAGGCGAATGCCGGGGTGGTGTATTCTACCACGATTTCTCCTTTTCCTCATTCCCTCTCATTTCATTCTCCATTTCGCGTTTCAGGGTGTCTTCGGGTTCTGCGGTGCTGGCAATGTCGGGCGGATGGCGTAGTTTCTTGCGCATTGGAAAGTTTATCCCGTGAACGCTAGGGTGCCTAGTCCCTCCGTTAGGTCGCTTCGTCGCCCTCTCTCGGAATACTTCGCCTCAACTGGTGCGCGGGTCTTCAAACTGGAAATATTAGGGACCATTGCGCGTCTCGTTTGGACTGTCTACCTGCGGACCTGCGACCTCCTACACCTTATCCTTGTAGCTGCAAAGGTTCAAGTTGGTCACAGTGGCGAGATGTCCCCCTCTGATAAACACATCCTACTGTATAAAAAACATCCATTTTGAAGTGTATTTCTCATATTGTTGAACAAACTTGGAACCAAAGATATTTCACTGACAAGACGTCGAGATCAAAACCCAAACATTCTGTAAGCCAACAATCTACGTGATTTGGAGGAGGTGAAACAAAATATCTGGGAGGCAGTTTACAGTGTTTGAGAGGATGGGTCGGAGTGATGGTCCCTGAACCTTTCCAAAAGGATTGAGAACTGTCCAACTGAGGAGGGCACTGATTTTCGTAGAACAGTTGAGCTAACAATACTACCTACACTAGTTTTAAATTGTGCTACGGTAGAGCAAATAGCTCGTGCTTGGCCCACCACATTGTCCAAATAAAGTTACGTGCGTATAAAGGGAAACAGTGAAGCCGTAGCCAGTAGGAGGGTTCGTAGCATGAGTACAGATGGTCTCGGAACAAAGTGCAACACCCTCTATTCCTCAAGTTGTTTATAGTTTCATGCGCTCACAAGTGCAGCTGCCGAGAGTAAATTAGCTCCTTGTAGAGTATACAATACTAATGAACATGTCCAAAGGCTAAAGGTTCACTGCAGCAGAAACCAGTAAATGATTTTAGTAACGAATAGCTTATTAAAAATAGACAAAAGTATAATTTCGAATAAAGTGCGGATTACGGGCTTCAAAGTAATACACAAGAATCACCTTAGGGCATCTTCAGATAAATGTACGTAGACCGCTGATTCTCGCAAGAGAACACTATACTTTGCTGAGTTTGTTAGAAAGGTATAAGGACAGATAAAAATCGATCTGTAAATGCAGTAGAATAGCCAAAAATACAAACAACATATCAGATCATTCAAAGAGAGACCTCAACATCAAAACAAGTTACAGGAAATAAAAAATAAAATGTATTTCAAAAGATGCAAACTATCGTTATGAAGTACGTTTCATGCTTGTCTACTATTTTAGAATGATAAAAGCGATACAGGCCCTGCGCCCTGGTGCTAAGTGCTGGAGCATGTTTCTCTGGTTCCCGGCCACGGAATGCGACTGGGTTCGATCCCACCCATCGGGATGTGGATTTTACATCTCGGGTATAGGACCGGTGCCCACTCAGCATCGTGAAGAAAGTGAGGAGCTGCAATAGGCAGCGATCCCCGGCCTCGAGGGCCAACATTCCGGCTGGGAGATGCGTGATGCTGGCCACATCTCCTCTCTGTATCGGTTGGATGATCGCCCACCTCTGTATGCGTTCGTGAGCGTGAGGCAGGCAGGCCAAGGCCCTGCATGGGGTTTAAAAGGTAATATAGTAAGTTGTAAACGATGAAAAATGTTGTAATGTAAATTTCTTTTTTTCGCAATTGATTGTAGTGCATTATGACATAGATACAAAACTATTTTAACTTACAATAAAAGCACGATTTTGTTTCAATAATAGCAAAATTACTGCACTACATTGCAATGCATTTTGGCAAAACATATTTTATGGCCACATTTTGCTTGTAAAACAGAAAATTGTGTTATTTTAAAATAAAACAGTTTGTATGCTTTAATCTAAAATTGTGATAAAATTCTAGGGTGAATCAAATACCTCATTCTTCTACATAGTCTCCCGAACTTGATACACATTTTTGCCATCGAATTGGCAACTTTTTGATACCGTCCTCGAAGAAAGAAGAGGAACGTCTGTACAGCCAGCTGTGCATGTATTCCTATACCGCTGTATCGTCCTCCGTGGACTAGCGGTACCGTGCTAGCCTCTAGTTCCCAAGGTCGCGGATTCAAACCCGGCGGAGGGCGATGGATTTTTTTCGAGCGTAAAAATCCTTAGCATGGCTTCCTTCGGAAGGGAAGTAAAGCCGGTGGTCCCGTGTCGTAGATTTACGGCACGTAAAAGAACCTCAAGCCTGATAAAGAGACCTCTGAGCAAAATTACCGGTCTTTCACGCCCAATATAGGATGGGACGCTAAGAACCATAGTAGTTAAAGAGCGTCCATAAATAAAACTGAATTTAAATTTTATCGTCATCAAATCACTCGCCTCACAGTTCTTTCAGCGACCCAATCAAATGGTAGTCGAAGGGTGACAACTCTGGACTGTAAGGAGGATGCTCCAGAGGTGTCCAATGAATTTCCTTCATCCTTTCCCGTGTTAAGACGGCAGTGGGTGGCTTTGCATGGTCATGCAGAACAATCACATCTTGGATTGGTTGCCGGCATCGTTTGTTGCGATGTGCAGTCTTTGTCTCGACCAAAAGACGGCACTAATAGTCTTGTTTCACTGTCCTTTGTCCAGAAGAAAATCTACCAGCAAAATGCCCGCAGAGTCCCAAAAAAACAGTTGTAAGCACCCTTCCAGAAGAAAGACGTGTTTGGAGTCTTTGTTGGGGTTCAATTTCCATTGCTTCCCGTCCTGACAAAAAACTTTTGTGCCATTCATACACCTGGGTATTTGCAAGGGTTGCTTCCCCAAACTGTGCATGAAGCCTTCTCAAATTTTCCGAAGATTTGGTGTCTTCTTTCGGCAGAAACTTGATTATGATGCGTTGCGCAACGGAGGTGTGTAGCTCTTGCTCGCTCATAGCGTACTGAAGCAGTACTGAAGCTAGCGGCCGCTCTGGTGCGGGGTGCAACATGCCACTATTCCAGACACCCCCACCAACATCCTCTCAAAGACCCACCCATTTCTGTTCGCTGCCAGACGTGCTAATTTAAAATTCCTGTTTATATTTGATTCACCCACATAAGCAATCTTCTGTAATCGCTAGTGAGTTATAATGCCTGTGAAGGTTGAGGCAATATTTTATATCACAACACTGTGAATGCCAGAGTGATTGTAGTGTAAATGAATATTATTGTATGCACAGGATTTTAGATGTTTGTTAGCCATAAGTATTGTTAGGAAATAAGTTTACACGGCCTCACTGAAACTGACAATAGAAGTGGGTAACAATAAACCGAGGGGGTGAGTTGTTTATCGCTAAGAGAAAATCAAATGACGTCAGGGTAGCGTGCCTTTTTTAGAAATGGAGGGAATATCTTCCCTAGAGTATATATGTTAGTAGTAGTGATTGGCTGACAAAAACAGACGCTAAAGTGAGCGCGATTTGGTAACAAATAGCAGCTATATTATAATGTTTAGGCAATTCGGGGAGAAGGAGTATGTATTCTCGAGCCATAAGCAAGTATCGCGCAGTTTGGAAGAATCTCTCATGAGGTGCACGTCGCATAGTAACAAAAATGTAAAGTACGCGAAGTAACTGGTGCACGACACACAGTTTGGAAGAATCTCTCATGAGGTGAACGTCACGCAGTCTTGAAGAGTCTTTCACGAGGTGCACGTCACGTAGTCCTGAAGAATCTATCGCGAGGTACACGTCGCAAAGTTAGTTACAAAATGTGAAGTACGCGAAGTAATTGGTACGCGGCAACTAAAACGACTGTAGTTACATTCGGAAATATAACAGTTTCAGTCAGGCGTGTATAAAGATTAAATATGTGAATTATTAATTAAGTGTGACGGCAATAAAAGTGTAGAAACAAATTATTTTATCAGTTTTATGCTTTTAGCAACAACTCCTTTCCGTTTACACGCCCTGCTTAGAGACACTTGCTCGACTGGGCTGTAATAGCTAGCCGGAGGACAAAGAACCCAAATTTAAAATAATAAAACAAGAAGGTCTCAACAAATAAGATAACACGAGCCATGAGAACTACGACAAGGTACATATGCATTTGTCCCGATGTACTTGAGCGGTAATGAAAGAACGCCCTTCCTTCTCTTGTTTTTTGTGTATCCATGCATAAGCCTTGCTAATGTGAAGAGAAAACTGATATGATATTTTGAAGGAATGTCAAGATAGCAATTCAATCAAGAGTTAAAGTGATTCCTTCTCCGCCAATCATGAGTCACAATTATTTCAAGTGCGTATATCAGTTCAGAATTACGTGAAATGGCAATTTCAATGCGTTTAGAATTAGTGTACAATGAGGAATATTTTGGATTCTTTCCGACTTAGTCACACCAGAATAAGGAATGTATGAGCTAAAGTGAATTATCTGTCATCGGTAATTTATAAATGCTTAATTTAACATTGGCTGTCAATAAAATAACACAAAATCAGATATAATACTATGTACGCAATTAAAGGAAACCATCACTTCTTGTTTATCCTCTTAACTTTAAACATTTAATCTCCCTTGTAACAAATATAAGGAGACAATGAACAATATAACTGAGAGTTCAAAATAGCCCTAGAGCTAAGAGTTACCCAGAATTTTTTGTGCCCAGAATAAAGGAAAACTCTGGAAGAACCTTATCCAAACAACTCACCTTAACTGTGATATGAATCTACCAGAACGCTATCTACTCTCAAGAAAACTTTGTATTCCTCATTGCACCAAGTCTCTAATCCGAAGTTAGTGACCGATTTTGTTTATGCTTCAAATACGACATAGACTGATTAATTAATCAGGTTGATTAAATTTCAGAATTGGTTTGTATGGATGTATTACTAGTCAACGTGGACTTTATGCGATACTTCGGTAACCCAGTTTTGCTGAGGATCATCGAGTAGGTCTTTAGAGAGGGGAGCATCGTGTTGCATAGATCAGCATGTTTTTGTAAATATATGTACCGTAACTAAAAAGCAATATCGGTTTGTGGGTAGTTCGCTTTCAATACTGTTGAAAACAAGCAAGTCTGTCATTTCTGAGAGAATTATGACCGTAACTGAGGAGTGAAATTTGGCTACGACGTAAAGTTGCAGCCTGAGCAGATGATTTTTTAATTTTCCGATTGTATAAGCTGCGGCCCATGATGAAATGCATGCTATCCGCGACTTACCGAGCGGGATGGCTCAGGCGGTAACGTCTGTGACCCGCATTCGAAAGGCCATGGGTTCTATTTCCGTGGCCGTCCTTCCTGACCCATGGGTTTTTTCGGGGTTTCCCCGGGTCGCGAGGCGTATGCTGGGAAGAATGATTACATCCCACGAAGTTCATGTCCCTCCATTTCATCTCAATTCTCATTTCGCTTTACGTTTCATCTGCTTGGTTTCTTTCAGGGTTGTAAACGTCGGCAGAAGGTCACGGCGTGTGCATGGCAAGGGAAAAGGATGCTCTGAGAAAACCTTCGTCCCCCAGACTGCGAGCGGTCTCAGGGCTCCGTGCCCCCCAGGGATTGTGTAAGCCCACAGGGAGGAAAGGGAGCCGGCTGCACCAGCTAGCACCCGGGGAGTTCAAATCTGTAAATGGTAGGGATCCTACCATCTACCTGTCGTGTCTCCTGATCCGGCCGCCCTCTGTCTCCTCTCACATTCATCCCTTCCTCCCGGGAGCGCCCCGTCAGCGGCCTAAGTACCAAAGATCTACGTAGGTCGAGGTGCTAAGTCCCCCTCCGCTTCAAGTCCTATCCTATCAGTGACCTGATAATTTATTAAGTTGCAAATTTAAAAGTTGGCACATTCAAAATTCTTCCAAAATGATTTCATCAGCCTTTTGGGATTCATGGCGTGATTAATATTTCTTACGTTTAACTAGTTGGTAAGTCTTCATCAATCAACAATGAAGCATTAAGAAGGGTGCTTTCACGGTCGGTGCCAAAGGTAAAACATTTACCGGGATGCAAGGCAGGTCCAGTGGGTTTCTTCCCTGTCGTTAGGTCTACGATTGCGGCAAACATCTTCAGTGATGTGTTTGACGTGACCTCCTTGGTAATACGGTAGCGACTGACTCTTTCAGTGATGTTTTCAACTTCAGAACTATTTGACAACGGCGCTTTTCGTTGCAGGTGGGTGGAAAAAATCACCTGGCTGTTATGTCACGCATACCACAGAATACAATGCACGTTCTTCTTCCGATGTCGTTGCGAATTTGTTGCTTCATTATGGGAAGACTGTTAACTTTTCTATTTGTGTTTCATTACCAAGAAGATGGTGCATTTTCAGCGAAACTGTTAGTGTTCAGTGACATTTATTAAAACCAAAACACTGGTTTTAAATTATAATGGAGAAATAAAGGAAAATAAATTGTTTAATTTAAATGTTAACTTACTAAACCATTAATACAAAAGCATTAGCTACAGTATTTTATGAATATTAGATACAAAAGATTTCGGTGATTATCGAAGCATTCAGCCAGAAAAAATGCATTATAATGGGCATTCTTACTAAATAGTTCAAGGCATCAACAAAATTACATTGTTTCTATTTAATCATTCAATAAAAAGTAAGAAAAAACCGACGTACAATCTTGGTAACGCTCTTCCTTCCGTATGAACGTCTGATAGCAAACGGACAAGAGATAGCACAGTCGTGTGAAGAGAGAGGGAGAGAGTGTGTGGGGGGGGGTTTAATTCAGCCGCTGTGATGACGTCGTAACTTGAGAGGAAATTACGATTTTTGTAAAACAAAAATAGTAAATTGTGGCAAAACGAGGCTCTTAAGGAAGAAAACGAAGATAAAAAAATGTAGATTTGTTCCTGCTCTATCTTTTATTTCAAGAAGACCTATCTTAATCCTTCCGTATATGAATTATAATATAAATTAATTTTTCAGCTAATATAAACGTTCACAGACTAAAATGGTATTATAATTTTTCATTCGTCTTTGTACACAAAGTCAACTTCTAAAGGGTTTATATCTTTTCTTCTTCCACCTGGTATATTTACCTGTTTTCTAGGTAGTAAAAGGCTTTTACCATGAAAAACATGTTAGGATCATCTCAGAGATGCATTGCAAGGAATATCTGTTAATTGTTCTTTCATACTGGCCATGTGTATCGCTTGAAGAATTAAAAAATTCAATTCCACAGCAAGACTCAAATAACAGATATTCAGGTTTCCATGACGACGCATTACCACCGTGCTAGTGGTGGGATTCTAAAGCCGAGTTGAAAATTGTGAATGGCAAAATCGAAAATCAATAAATAGTATGCTGTGGTCTAGCGTACCCAAAATGACTTTCTAGGTTATGATATTTACCGTAGATTTGAATGCTTCGGATATTATCTCTACCTTTAATAAAGGAAATTCATATGTTAAGCCTTGCAGCAATGGCCTAAGTTCCTAATGTAAATGTTCGGAAAAATTAAAGCAAACAAACAACCAACCAACCAAAGCTCGCTATGAGCGTGTAATAAACGGCAGAATCAAACCAGATAACAAAAGCGAGGAAAGCAGGGTGATCCGAAGAATTCAGAAGAGGTCCAGAAGCCACCAATTATTTGTGGTTTTCTGTAATTTCAATTTCCAGCATATACATCTGCATTTTTTCAGAAACTACTCAACTGAAATAAGTGAAAATCTTTCCACGCATTTTATCATTATCTGCTAGACTGCAAAAGACTTTTGGATAAAGTAAGAAATCATATCAGTTATACATTCTTACTTACTAAAAAGTACATTAATTGCCCCAATAGAAAAACTGGGGAAGAGATGTAATTTTACTATGACCTCATACAAGTACTACACTAAAATTGTAAATATTCAAAGTTCCTGATAGTTTTGATGGTTTCTGAGAGAAATGTACCTGAATTTAGTAAAATTAACATGCCAATAATTCATAATTAATTTATGTATACCATTTACGTAAATATAGATGATGTTTCATAAGTAATGTCGGTTTTTAAGTAAAACATTATTTAAAATGTGTCGTTACAGAAAATGATTCTAATCTTCAAAGTAAAGACCATTAGATTCTATAGTCCTGAGCCACCTTTCAGTGAGCTTTGCTATCCCGCAACGGCAACAGTTTCTGGTTTTTGATGCAAAGAATTCGTTGATACCCATTTCAACTGCTTCAAAGTTTTCACAATTTCTTCCACGTAGGAAATGGGTCATGGATCTAAACAGACGGTAATCTAATGGCGCAAAATCAGGGCTATATGTGGATGTGGTAGCAGTTCGATCCCTTCCAATTCCTAAATTTAGTCCATTGTTCTTTGAGCTGTATGAGGTCCCGCATTGTCCTGCTGCAAGAGAACTGTGTTTCTATTAACTAATGCCGGGTACTTCTGCCACAAAACTTGATGAACTCCATTTGTTGAGAATAAAGATCCGCATCGACTTCACGTCATTTGGGACAAATTTCCAGTGAGTCACACCTTCAGAGTTCCACAAGACACATATCATTCTGATTTTTTTTAACGGGAACGTCAGTGGCTGACGGGTATCGAGCCACTGTTTCGAGGTTTCAGGTTTGCGGTAATACACCCACTGTTTATCACCTGTGACAATTCTCCTGATAAATCTATCATCACTAGGATTAGCGATAAGTCGACGACAGATATCCACTCTACGTTGAGCTTGATCAGGTGTCATTTCATGTGATACAAATTTACAGCTTCTGAACGATTTTTAAGTGTCTTAATATGGCGATGTATGGTATCTTTTGAAGCACCAAGTTCTTCTGACAACCTCCGAGTACCCGTTTGTGGAGTTCCTTTCAAAATGCTGCGTGTATTCTCAATATTCCATAACTTGGGTCTCCAGAACGTCGTAAATCTTTAATGTTTTGGTGTCCATTATTGAAACGCTGGAACCATCGTTGTGCTATTCGCTCACTAACGGCACCTTCGACTTCACATATTCTTAGAGCCGCGGCAGCAGCTTTATAATCTTGTTTCCAGTAGTGCTTCAGAAGGACTCTAACCTCAAACTCTGTTGCCTCCATTTTAATAATACGGAACATAGCACCCTATAAATAGTATTGAAAAAAAATAAAAACATATATACGTACGATATACACCCAACTAAAAAACCGACATTACTTATGAGACAACCTAACATAATTCGTGGTATCGTGATAATCATATTAAAATCACGCATCATATACTCATTTCATAAAACTCGTCAACTTTATAAAGTGGGTTAAAATTTAAAGCTTCTCGGATCCTTCTCCTAAATGCTAGAAGAGGAATCTTCCGAATATAGATTGGTAGACATTAAATAGTACTAGATGTTAGAAAACTATTTTATTTTGCACTATATTTACATTTGTTTATCTAGGTATATACAATTCAGTGATTATGCGTGTAGGATGCGCATGAACAAATTGCAAATGTATCCATATTACTTCTAACCTAAAGGAGATAAGCCAGAACAAACTCAACATTATGGAATGTAGAGGTTCAAACTTCCCCTTGCAGCGTTTATTGGCCGGAGTCAATTTCATTGAGGTTTCTTTATTCTATGCAGGAAACAAACTTCAAGCTCATCTGACTTATAAATGGTTACGGAATCCACCTGAGATTTTGTATCGATAACTTCAATACAATGTGGAACGAATGAATTTTATATTTATATATTTTCACCACCGTTGACGGTACCGTTTTAGAACAATTTAATTATTTAGGCTGCTACTTAACATATTAAAGACCAATAGATGCAGAAAACAAACTCTTAAGATTCATACAGCTAATTGGAACAGTTAAAATGAGACTAATAAAAAAATTACGGAAAGAAAGAGTACTACATTTCTATAAAAATATGGCCATACCAACATTAACATGCGGATCAGAAAATAGGACTCCGTTAATAACCAAAGAAAAAAATAGGGGTAGCTGAAATGAAATGATTAAAACCATTGCCAGGATATGGCTACGAGATCAAAAACAAACACGGATATACGCTCAGATATAAAAGCTAAAAGTTTAATTGGAATTATAGATTTATATAGACAATAATGGTACGGGCATCTTTTAAGAATGGAGAATAATGGAATTCTTCTGAAGGTCTTTAACTATAAGCCAAATGGAAGAAGATATTTTGAACGCCCATGGAAACACTGTAAGAAGCAGATTTGAATTCTGGAGAAGGAACGGGCCAGATAGTCTAATCCTGAACGTTTATTATTATATTTTCACGTAGAAAGAATATGAGACGTATTAAAGGGGAATGGACACTTTCGATACCAGATTAGAGCAAAATTTACGTAAAGAGTAAAGTTTGGGTTGAACTCCTCTTGGTCATTAAAAGCTTATGAGGCTACATTTATTTGAATGATTTTAGTGTACGTTCTGCAACACGTGCTGGCATTGGGGGGGGGGAGGTGAAAGTTCTGTCGGCGATGAATCAATAAACGTGGGCAAGAGCATTTAACATGCCAGCTCCTTGTGCATCAAAGACAGAAGCTGTGTATTGATTTTTAAATTTATTTACCATTAACACCAGGTGCCGAGTTCCCAGATCTTTACGATGGTTAGGAATTGCGAAGAATTTTATTCTGCAGCCCGGGAATCTGAAGCACTCCAAGCTAACCCCAGAGAGAAAGCTCATCCAGGCAGTTTGAAAACTGCAGTCTCAGCTGTTTAATATCTTTTCCCCTGCTAACTTTATTCTGGTAGAGCATATGCACCAGATTATTAGCTCTTACTGGAGTATCTCAAGCAACTTCTTGCAATATCAGCACACAAAAGAGTACCGAACAGAAGATTTCACCATATTCTTATACAAACACGGCCTGTCATTTTTCACGGCAGCGAAGTTTCATGTTTTTTACTCTACGAATTCCACCAGGGAAATACCAAAAACGAAGCCTCGAATTTTAAACCAAATATTAATGTTCTCTGTAGTACTTAGGTACCAGATGCTGAGATATGTTGAATTTAATCCAATGGTTGGATATCGAAATTTCACTGAAAATACAAATTCATTGAATAAAAACTGTGTGTATGTGTCTGTGTAATTCAAAAATATAGTGGCATAAATACCACACTTCATACCTTAGTCGAACATCAATATTTTATTTGCTTTAATTCAGCTTTTCAGGACCTAAAACTGCTGTAGCCATCATTAATGACGCCTTGTATCTAAATTGATTCTCAAAAGGATGCTTTTCGAGGCTGTCCTCGAGATCATTAATTTAGTTGCTTTTGTGACAACAGTAAAACTCCTTATTTATACTCGTGCAGAGTTGTTAAAAAAACAGCAAATTTCAAATATTTTAGATCCAAGAAACTGTGAAAGACAGAAGCACATTACGGATGTCACTGGATAGAGAAAAGGTTTAAGTTTTATTATCATTGATACTATATGTATTTATATAGGGTAGTCTTTTTTGGGGTCCTAAAGTATTAGTTTCTAAACTTCAAACAATGCTAATGTGTATGCAAGAGGTTGAAAATAAGGAAGATAATGTTTTAAGGTTGTAGATTATCTATAATTTATACCAGGTTCTAACTGTCCAAAATCTGTGAAAAATAAGCCAAATGGTGAAATGTGTAGATGTTTTAAAATATGGGTAGGAGTAATTTTTGCAAATTGTAAAGTCACCCATAATACTCGGCAGATCCTGAAGTGTCGTCCTCCGTGGTGCAGTGGTTACCATAATAGCCTCTGGTTCCCGAGGTCGCAGGTTCCAATCCGGCGGAGGGTGGTGGATTTTTTCGGGCGTAAAAACCCTTAACATGGCTACTTCGGAAGGAAAGTAAAGCCGGTGGTCCCGTGTCGTAATTCTAAAAGAACCTCAAGGCTGATAAAGAGGCCTCTGAGCAAAATCCAGATCTTTCACGCCCAATATAGAATGGAACGCTAAGCACCATAGTAGTTATAGAGCGTTCATAAATAAAACTCAATTTAATTTAATTTTTGGATCCCGAAGTGTAGCTGTAAAAAAAAATCTATCATTGCAGGTCAAACAGTGAAAAAGCTTAAGTAAGGGGTTGAGAATGAGGATATGGGGTAGTTTTTGAAACAGGTTCGTCAAATGGTGCGTGTTTACAGGAAAGGGAATGAAAATAATATGTGGGAGCAACTTTTTAGCTATGTAAGGCTTTAACTTTTGTGTCGTCCTCCGTAGTGTAGTGGTTACCAGGCTATCCTCCGGTTCCCGAGGTCGCGGGTTCCAACCCGGCGATGGATTTTGGGGCGTAAAAATCCTTAGCATGGCTTCCTTCGGAAGGGAAGTAAAGCCGGTGGTCCCTTGTCGTAGATTTACGGCACGTAAAAGAACCTCAAGCGTGATAATGAGGCCTCTGAGCAAAACTACCGGTCTCACGCCCGATATAGAATGGGACGCTAAGGACCACAGCTGTTAAAGAACGTCCATAAATAAAGCTCAGTTTATTTCCTTTAACTTTAGCCTAGTTCTACTGCGTAAATGCACAGGATATGTCTTGATTGTTCAGACAGTGTAGTTTTGTATATGAACGATTGAAAATAAAAGTAAAGGCATTTTAAAACATTTAAAAGTACTACAGCACTACATATCCTTCTGGTATTCTTACAAATAGATGGGAACTTTAAAACAGAAATGTGTTTTCACAAAGGGGGATTATATAGAGCAGTTCGCATTTTCACCGCTAGTTAGCGCCAGAGGAACAGCGGAGTATTAAGCAAGACGGCTATGCCTGAATAATCTATATAATGCGTTACTATAATGCACGTTTTAAAATGCAGTTGAAAGTAGAATAAAGGTGTTTAGGTTAACAAACTAATATTAAATATTCTGCGGTTTGTAACTTTTCGGGTAGCATGAGGTTTCCAACTGGTAATCCCATGAATAATCAGTGATGAATGATAATGAATCAGTAATCTGTGTTGATTTTTAAAAGCTAAGATTTTAGGGATGCAAAATAAGTCAACAAATCAGAAGTGAAAATGATAAATGGCTTATGAGTGGAAAACTGAAAATTAACACGTTTTGCACTAAATTCAAGAATGGCCATTATAGTATTGAAAATTGAAAATGTTTGCAGCCAAAATGCTGTTTAGATATCTCCAATTACTTTCTTTAGCTAGATCCTTGGTGATCAGGACATTGTACACCACGAACTTATACGAAGTATCAATATTGATACAAAATAACTTCCAAGCCATATTTTGACTACTCATATATTTTTCGGATAGTTTCAAATTATACGGAGTTAAGTAGCGCAATAAATATCCTAATGATACTAAAATAATTAATTTTCTATAGAAATTTTGTTTTATTCATTTTATGTACTCTGGATGTTTATAGTCATCTGTACTGCCAGAAAAATGTTAAAAAAGAAAAAAACTGGTTCATTTCACAGGTAAACCAAATTTTAATATTTCGTGAACACTTTTAATGTCGCGAAATATACAGGATGTGAAAAAAGTATTCCATATTTTGAGAGGTGTTATTATGGACCAAAACAAGAAAAAAAGGCCAGTAAACATGGGCTCTAAAATGCATACCTTAAGAGCTATGAGCATTTGTGCATCTTCGCTACTGTGAAACATTTCTTCTACTCCAAGCTCTTTGCTGTTACGTATGACCTACATACAGAATGCAAAAAACAAATGAGGACACATTACTCTGTTACTGTGAAACAGCATAGCTTCTAATGTAATCTGCTTGCTATTACATACGACCTGAACCATCGCTAAAGGAGGTGCTGAATATGGTGCTCATTCATAGTAAGGGATGCCTTGTCCGACGTCTTAGGGAATCACGCACTCTCTGAAGGACTCCAGGTTGGCCACGAATGTTCTGGTAGATACTGATGACGCCTTACTGTAGTGTTTGTACATCATTACTGAGGTTGCATACACCAAACATTTCAAGATAAAACTACAGTGTAAAAGCATTTCACAAACTGATTCCGATAGAACTAATAAGAATATGCGTTGCGTTTATCCAGAATACGGTTTACAGTAACAACACTAACAGATATTTACTGCATTCATGGACAACAACAGAGTAGTGTGTCCTCATTTGTTTACTGCCTGCTGTAGGTCATACGTAATAGAAAAGAGCTTGCAGTAGAAAAGATGATGTTTCACAGTAGCGAAGATGAACAAGTGCTAATAGCTCTTAAGATATGCATTTTAGAATTCATGTTTACTGGTCATTTTTTTCTTGTTTTGGTCCACACTACCACCTCTCAAAATATGGTATACTTTTTTCAACACCTGGTACATTCATTACTTCGTAAAACTTGGGTATGATATGGAAGTCGTATTTCAATATTCTCAGTTTTACATTTGCCTCAATTTATTGTGAAATTTAGTTTTAGGTTGTTTATTGTCTTACACCAACTTGCGAGAAAACTGAACTGAGTCGCACACTTAGCCACATATATATATTAAACTGATTTGGATTTAATTATTATTATTAGGCAGAAATAGTGCACACTATAATGTAATTTAAAGCGAAAGCTGCCTTTTAAACTTTGAGTTACTCCTCTGGCCTCAGTCGATGCGAACAAACAACAGAACATTTTTAAAGTATGATCTTTAACAAGTGTTTTTTATCTAGTAGTTGAATATTTGAGACAATATAGGAAACCGCATTTTTCTAAAGGAGACACATTGTTTTGTATATGACATTATTTACACTAGGTTATTTAAAGCGAGCAGCATTAGGTTTCTGATACTTTCTATAGACCGTATTCAGGTGTGCCGCTTTCTAATGATCGACTTTAACGGATTTGTGTATCTAATTGCACCAAAGACTCCCAAAAGAAGTCATCTCATGTTACGGTGTTTGCATCTCCTCTTTGTTCACCCAGGTCCATAGGTGTTGGAGTCTTGGTGCTGAAACATTTGATCACATTTTGTAATAAATAGGAGTAAAAAAGTCCAGTGTAGCTAATACCTTAATTGTATACCACAGTTTTAATGGTTTAAGGAAGGTATCTCATCATATTTTCAATTTCTCTTCTCTAAGAAAATATCATCACAAAAATAATTATTTTTATCACACTTGTAGACTACTTTACTTCTGAACAAGTATCTTGAGATGTGTAATTAAAAAAAACAATTTTTTGGCATTTTTACGCTCAAGGAAGCCGTTTTTGCCCTTTATAATGAAAAAAAAAGACTTGTAAAATCTCCAATTATTTACGTATATAACAAAGGGAGAGCAAAAAAATTAATTTTGTGGGAAAAATAAAAAAAAAAAGATTTTCCGAAATATCAGCCTGAAGTACTCAAAAATCCGTTTTAACACTATACAGGTTGTTTTTCATGCATGCATTTATAACCTATAAAGAATCTTGCAGCTCCGGTCACCTTGAGTTGCATAAAATATAATGTAAATCAGGTTGCCGATTCCATGATTTGTGACGCATTGCAGTCGTGTGACGTAACACCGATTCTGAGATTCGTCGTCAAGAGGTGCTGATGGAAGGACAGGCTTTGTATCTTACAACCACATAGGTACAAATTACAACACTGTACATTCCCCTTACCGTGCTAGTCAATCGCTAATAGTAACTTCGCCTTTCCCTTTGTGTCAAATGCCCTACACTTTTCACTGAGTTCCTTTGGAGAGTCAAGATCAAGATGAGATTTACTCGTTGACATCACAAAGCAGCCAATTGGTAGACACTGCTGTAAAGGTTCAAAATATGCAACAAAGCAAATATTTATTTTTTAAAAGGTGCCGTCTCTTAAAACCCGTTGGGTGTATGTAGACTGAGAATGAAGTGACTATTAATGGTGATGTAAATCAGCTCAGGGTCTAAATAGTTGGGACTTACCGGACGTAGGTGTTTTCAGGAAAACGGAAATCCTGAGAAAAAAACATACTTTTAATTTTCCCCAACCGATATTAGAGCTCCGATCCTGAGGATTACTGGAAAGAGATGTCACCTGTTACATCAAGGATTCCATGCCGTCCTCTGATACAATTTACAATAGTATCTATCGTTGCGTTTAATAATATTACTTTTTCTGAAGTCTTTTCCCAAGTTTTTGTATATTTCAGGGTAATTATTAAGATCCGAATTTTTATGACCTAAAATGTTAGAAAATTGACATATAAAATGACTTTAAATTTTTAAAAAAGACATAATAATTACAAAAATATTACCTAAAAGTTGAGATTTATTTAACTTATAAAAATTATAAAGTAATTTGTACATGGTTATTACTGCTATACAAGCAGAAAATGCAGGTATAATAATGATGATGAGATAACTTATAAATTGTTTAAAAATGTATATTTGTCCCATGTTCTATTTTGAAGAAACTGGAAAGAAAAGCAGGTCAAAACTGTAGCATTACCTCTTTTAAGTTCTGCGTCTGTACCATATTCGTAGCGAATGAAGAGAACTTCACAGCCTATAGCACATATAAAGATATGGACAATAGCAACTTGAATGCGCAAACTCATTAACCAAAAAGGGAAAAGTGACTAGTTCGGAAATGAATTCATAACTGTAACGATACCTGTTCCCCTGATACAAGTCGCCCCTCCACCCACAAGCAACCCTTTCCAGATTAACATTTAAAAGGATTGTGGTTTTTCCCAAGAATGTGAGTGAAGAATCTACAAAGTACTCTCATTTCTCGATTGAATAGTGGAAATTCCGATGTTTGAAAAGCTATCCGAATCTAAAATGTCAATAATATGAAAACTTTATATATCTACTCAAAATAAATGCAAGAAAATTGCTAAATGAAGACACAAAGGACAAGATAATTACAAAATAATGACGTAAAATTGAAAAAATGCCCTAAATAGAAAGTGTCATAAAAGGATCTAATAATTATGTATTTTCATAATCTGGGAACCATGATAAGTATGTATGTACACTTTAGCAATGCCTAATGCAAAAATTAAAAGGTGACAGGTCATCAGAATACGGGGCCTGGTCACTATAATTAGCAGGCAGGCATAGGAATTCTAAGCAGTTGTCTTCAAGTTATTTACACTCAAACCTCTGTACTACAAAGAATGTAAACGGTGAAACCCAACTCGGTCCCATTTTCTACTTTCGGATCCTATCTCGGTCCCGTCTTCCAAAATGTAAACAACCTAACTCGGTCTCATTTTTCAAAATATTAACAACTTAAGTCGATCCTGCAGGAAATTAATCTTCATCTAGTTCATTTTAAAAGGCTTACGACTTTCAGCAGACCAATAGTGATTCCAAAACGATATTGCTGTTTCATGTTTCACTAAAACCAATTTTAACCGCAAAATCAAATTTACTCTAAAAAATTTGCTGAACTAAATGCATGTAAACATTTTGTAAACTCCACACACAAAATAGTTGAGAATTGGTGTGTTATTAAGAAAATTCTAATTCTAATTAGATGAAAAGTTTTTCAAAACGCCAAAATATGTAAAGTGTAATAACGTTTATTCTTTTGTGAAGAGCTACCAGTAATGTCGCGTTCACAACTGACTACTTGTGCTCAGAACCACTAGCAATTTATCGTAACAGGGATGACATGCCACTTTATACTTCACTATGCTCGAGTATTATTACGGTTTCAAACTATATGCTACGGGACTGAGTTGGTTTACTGACAGTGATGCTACGGGACTGAGTTGGGTTGTTGGCAGTATATACTACGGGACTGAGTTGGCTTACTGACAGTATATGCTACGGAACTGAGTTGGGTTGTTGACAGTGTATGCTACGGGACTGAGTTGGCTTGCTGACAGTATATGCTACGGGACTGAATTGGCTTACTGACAGTATATGCTACGGGACTGAATTGGTTTACTGACAGTGATGCTACGGGACTGAGTTGGCTTACTGGCAGTATATGCTACGGGACTGAGTTGGCTTGCTGACAGTGATGCTACGGGACTGAGTTGGTTTGTTGACAGTATATACTACGGGGCTGAATTGGCTTACTGACAGTATATGCTACGGGACTGAGTTGGGTTGTTGACAGTATATACTACGAGACTGAATTGGCTTACTGACAGTATATGCTACGGAACTGAGTTGGGTTGCTGACAGTATGCTACGGGAGTGAGTTAGGTGTTGACAGTATACGCTACGGGATTGAGTTAAGTGTTGACAGTATACGCTACGGGACGGAGTTGGCTTGCTGACAGTATACGCTACGGGACGGAGTTGGCTTGCTGACAGTATACGCTACGGGACGGAGTTGGCTTGCTGACAGTATACGCTACGGGACGGAGTTGGCTTGCTGACAGTATACGCTACGGGACGGAGTTGGCTTGCTGACAGTATACGCTACGGGACGGAGTTGGCTTGCTGACAGTATACGCTACGGGACGGAGTTGGGTTGTTGACAGTATCTGCTACGGGACTGAGTTGGCTTGTTGACATTTTACTCAAGAAGATAACGGGACCGAGTTAGGATGCATTCAATGCAAAACCAGAGAAGCCAAGGGTCACTAACAGGCAAGTATAAACCAGTTCCAGTGCTGTCTGCAAACGCCAAAAGAATGTTATTTGTTATCTACAACCTCCTTGCCTATGGCCCAGTGATAGTTCAACCTTATTTCCTTTCGTCCTGACTTTAGTGCTTAGCAATTCCTATATCTGATAATGAATGTTCTGCTCGAAAGCAGGTTTGACCCTTTAGGCTAGACAGAGAGGGGTAACCACATTCACACAAGGGCGTAATAGACAAGATGAAATCTGTAATGGCTTGCAGTTGCCTTCCGCAGAGTGGCAATGAAATGATATGCCACCTAATCTTTAAAGCAGAACAGAAGTTTTCCATCACTGAAAAGTTGTTGAATTTGAACTCAGGTCCCTTTGCATGTAGTCAGAAGCGCTGACCACTAAGTTATAGGAACAAACATATTTTAGAAAACAGCTCGAAATAGTAAGGCAATTACATTTCTCGGCCTATAAACGAAGAAAAAGGATACCGCGTCTCTTTCCTCAGATAAAAGTAATACACTTTGAACAGGAAGAAAAGCTTGCATTCCATTAAATGCTTTGAAGAAAGGCAAAGAAAGGTTTCTAGCTGATAAAAGAAATGTCTTTCTGCACAAAAGCAGAAGTCTGTATAGTCCTTAAATCCGGATACGGGATGTGTTGCTCGAGGGTTCAATCCATCATACCTGCTGGGAACTCGAGAAAAGTGACCAAGGAAAGAAATTGTGCAGCGCTAGAGCATAATCTATTGTGTAAACCTGCGGAAGATAGCACATACATCCGTGATAGATTAGGAAAATGTGGCGTCTGGCTTCGCTGAGGAAAGAAATATCTTAACCGTATGAAGACGGGCTAGCAAAGATATGAAGAATGTGTGTATAAGGGAAATGGAAAATAAAAAAGGTAGCACAATTCCATTGCGGTAGGGAGAGATGCTACACAAAAAAAAAAAGAAAAAAAACTTAGCTGTCATTTAAAATAATATTGTTCATAAGGAAAAAAATTACGAGGTGGTAGAAATAGAGGCACATACATTTTTATTTTCGCTACCGAAAAATAAATGCTTTATAATGTCTACTAAGACTTCCACTTACCGAGAGTGGTGGCGCTGTGGTAACGCTTGCGACTCGCATTTGGGAGGTCCCGGGTTCGATTCCCAGCAACCGTCCACTCTCACCCATGGGATTTTTGGGGGATTTTCCCGGGTCGTCAGGCGAATGCTGGACTGATTTCTTTCAACTCCGAATTTCCTCTCCCTCCATTTCGTTCTATTCATCATTTTATTTATCCTTCACACTGTTGGGTCTGTTTCAGCGTTTTAAGTGTCGGCGGTGCAGCATGGCAGGGATAAAGGGTACTCTCTGTAGAACTTTCTCCGTCCCTAGGCTTTCGATGGTTGCCGGGGTAAACAGACAGCACCTTCGGAGCGGGGTGTTGGACCCTCTGTGCTGGGTGGGAGTAACCGGTTTGCCTGTTCGACTGTCGGGGCGTTTCAATCTGGAAACTGTAAGGACCCTGTCATTTCTGTGCTGTCGCTCTTGGTTCCGGTCGCCCGGTGTCTCCTCTCACCTCCTCCTCCCTCCCGGGGGCGCCTCCTTGTGGGGCACAGGTACAATATTCTCACTGGAGCAGTGTCAAGTCCCCTCCAATCATCAGAAGAAAAGACTTACAGTTTGTATAACAAGACCCGAAAGAAATTTAGTTTTATTTATGAACGCTCTTTAACTGCTGTGGTCCTTAGCGTCCCATTCTATGTTGGGCGTGAAAGTCCGGTAATTTTGCTCCGAGGCCTCTTTATCAGGCTTGAGGTTCTTTTACGTGCCGTAAATCTACGACACGGGACCACCGGCATTACTTCTCTTCCTAAGGAAGCCATGTTAAGAATTTTTACGTCCGAAAAAATCAATCGCCCTCCGCCGGGTTTGAACCCGCGACTTCGGGAACTAGAGGTAACCACTACACCACGGAGGACAACTGCAAGATCGGAGGTGTTTACAAACACGGCTTAAGGGGACTCGGGAGTTCGGGGCTTGTGGACGGGCCTTAGCGTCGTCGGATGTGTACAATCTGGAAACGTTAGCGACCCCGCCCATACTTTAGCAAGTGGTCTCCCGTATCTGGTCGCCTTCCGATTTTCTCCCTCAAACCTCCCTCCCAGGGATCACTTTCGTAGCAAAAAGGGCCTCAATGGCCACGTGTGGTGCTCTGTCACGGTTTCGGGAGCCCCTCCATGATATGCGTCTTACTTTTACCTTTTTACTGGTATATCAGGAACAGAGTTGCCATTTTGAAAGTAATCATGGAACGTTTTACTCACCACCTAAATTAAATTAGTTTTATTTATGGACGCTCTTTAACTGCTGTGGTTCTTAGCGTCCCATTCTAGATTGGGCGTGAAAGACCGGTAAATTTGCTCAGAGCCTCTTCATCAGGCTTGAGGTTCTTTTACGGGCTGTAAATCTACGACACGGGACCACCGGCTTTACTTCCCTTCCAAAGGAAGCCATGCTAAAAAATTTTACGCCCGAAAAGATCCATCGCCCTCCGCCGAGTCAGAACCCACGACCTCGGAAACTAGAGGCTAGCATGGTAACCACTACACCACTGAGGACGACACCACCTAAATTAGATACACCTTACACTGTACATATAGAATTAGTTTATATTTAAGTGTTATAAACTTTTTGATATCGTTGTAATTTTTGTCCCCTAACACAGAAAATAATCGTCTATATTCTGATATATATGACTCTAGATTTTCTCGGGCTTCTAGCCAAGTATAATTTTGGTTTGTAACCAACGTTACGTAGGTGAACATCATTATCGTCTTCATACAAAGTGGTGGAGCGTAAAATTCGGATCTCCTTACTTATAGTACCATACATTCAGATTATAATTAGTCCTTCAAAACAGAGAAGATCAATAAGCAAGGTACCTCTAAGGCCCATGGTGGACGCTATTAGCAGTCCTAAACACCGTCTTGCACATATCCGCAGGAACCGATGGTGGACGAGGCGTACAGTACTTGAACTCCACACAGTCAGTTATGTACCTACATATCACGTTTGTGATCTGGACTCAGGTACTCCATTCTCTACCCGATTATTCTTGTACATTTAAATAGCATCCAATTCAAATACTTCAGTTCACCTTGGAAATGGAAAAGGAGGCTCCTTGTCTTCTTTGGACATCCTCATCTCCAGAAAATAGGGGACAGGCAGTATCTAACGGGGATGAGATGCGGGATTTCACTACATCACTCAGATTTCCTACCGCAATCCTTATTTACGAATGTTTTCCTTCTGGCGAGATAAGCCAATCATATTTTCCCTCCCAACTCTAATCATTTCACCCCTTTCTGAAGACGAAGATGGTGAATACTTTTGAAACAGCTGTTTCAAGTCAACTATACCAGGTGGCCCAACCGCGCCGTATTTCACGTGTGCATATATCCCTTCGTGCGTTAAAAAAATTGCAGTACTCCACGGAGCAATTCCAAGTAAACACACGTCAGTGCGGAAGTGGCGCATTAACGTGAGCGACCTTCGTTCAACTCCTCCTGCTTATCAACGAAGAAGATGAGCAGATCATGATCATTGAGAGGCAGTTCCCAGGATTGTCCCAGTCCATGATAATAGACAAGAACGGTGTAAACAGACCAAAACGTTTTCTGCTTCAGTTACAGAGACTTTATTCTTGAGGGAATAAAGTCACTGTTTATATTGAAAAATAATTGAAATGTCTTTATTTGACCAACCAATATAGGTCTATAACTATTTTAATCGTGTTTATGCAACTATACTGCTACTACTACTACTACTACTACTACTACTACTACTACTACTACTACTACTACTACTACTACTACTAATAATAATAATAATAATAATAGTCATAGCAAGCGAACAAATGGCAGTGAAACATTATGTGTTTGCTTGGACAAAGAATAGCTATGGGCGTATGCTCGTAGGTCAAATAAAATAATTTTAATTATTTGTCAATCTAGAAAGTGAATTTATTCCCTTGAAAATAAAGTCTCTATAACTGAAGTGGAAAGCATTCTAAGACCTTTTCAGTCTATTTACACTGTTCTTAACTAACATCACGGACCGGGACACGGCTGGAAAGTGTCTCTCAATGAGCACAATCCGCACATCGTCTTCGACGATAAGCAAGAGGAGTAGAACGAAGGTCGCTCACGCTAAAGCGCCAGTTCCTCACTTACCTGTGTTTACTTGGAATTGCCCCGTTGAGTTCTGCAACTCTTTTAACTTACGAAGGGAGATCTGCACATGTGAAATACGGCGCGGATAGGCCACCTGTATACTGACAGGAAGCCTGATAAAATCTAGATTTATGACGCCACCGTCAAGAAAACCTCGGATCTTACTTTAACATTGCATGTATTTAAGCAATAATATTACATTTGGTGTTTATAATATTTTATTGTGATCTATCCAGAATATAGCACCTCAGAACGACGTTCAATTGTCTGTTTTAGTGTAAGGTCGAAAGAGTGCCTGTAAGGATCATTGCGTGTAAAACAAGAGATGAAGGACCAAAATGTCATATCATCTCCAATTTTGGTTTTCATTAATCTGCAAAGTAAATGCTGAGAGTTAATTACTTTGCATTCTCTCACCAATAGTATGGGTATTATTTTGTGCAACTAACGGCTCTATAAAGCGTCAAGGCTTTCGAGCTTTCTAGAAACAACAACAAAAAATTCATGTTGTATCTGCAATAACCAAAAATGTGATGTAAGCTATTTCAGTTTTACATTTTAAATACTTTTCTAACACAAGCATATAACTACATTATGTTGCTGGTTAATTTGTAATATTGTTGTTCACCTATAAACTTCAACAGTAATGAAGAAAACATAACATGATAGAATATTAATTTGAACCTGTAAAGCTAAACTTTTTGTCCTTAACAAGTATTTTTGTGCATTTAATAGAAAAAGTATTTATTTGTAAATCTCTTCTGTTTTCAAATCAAATATAACTATTATACTCAAAGTCAGTTGTATAATAAAATCCGTGGCGTTTTCTGCAAAATGTTCGTTTTTGTATGTGTTTCTGTGGGTGTGCAATGTAATTTACCGTGGAACAACCCGCATGAGAGTTATTCCGGGAGCACACAATTATGTTGCCAAAAGTGTTAAACAATAATAACGAATTTTGGTTCCTTTGTCACTGGTAGAAAGCATTAAGGTGTGAACATAACCAAGACCAATTTGAACCAAACCTGAGAATAGGTTATACTGTAATCCGGCCCGGGACCGACTGTCTAATTTTGTTTTAAATAAAATTATTTTGCAGTTATTGGCTATTACTATTATTCAAAGAAACGCTTCTGCCTGGATGCGAAGGGACCCAAATTCGATTTCGGTACCGGCGTAGGAATTTTTTCCACTGCTGGAATGCGTGGTAGGGAATGCACTTAGGTCCTTGGGACCAGTTGAGGAGCAATTTTAGAGAAATGGTGGCGGCTGAGGTCCTGGAACCCCTATGTAGTAAGCGGCCTTATTGAGTACATGCCGCACTCTTCCCAGGATGTCCTGGGTGTGGGTGGACGGAGGGAGGCGGGGTTAGCAGGTATATACCGTGCTACTATAACGTTATTCGCAATTGGCCGAAGCGAACATTTATTTATTTATTATTATTATTATTATTATTATTATTATTATTATTATTATTATTATTATTATTATTATTATTATTATTATTATTATTATGTACTGCTATGGATGTGTGCATTCTGCGATACTTGTACTAGTGCGGCTTTTCAACATGGCCCAAAAAATGCGATAAATTAATTTTTACATGGAAAAATGTTTCATTGTTTTTTATTTTCTAAAAAAATTGCGATGATCTTGATTAAATATCATGTTTTATGTACTTACCTGACAAAGTATACAGAGTGAATCGCCTAAAGCTTGCACCGCAAATAATTCGGAAATGGAAAGTGATATTGATGTACAGTTTTCACGCATTGATTGCTAGTCAGGGGCTCGTATATTTAACCTATAAAGAGATTTTAATAATACTGAGAAAGCGTATTTTTTGAGCAGACATACAATTTTTTAAATGGAACAATGCCTAGTTACATCAACAGAATAAACGTAGGGTAAATTGTAATGTCAGTGGCGTTTGTTGCAAGATTCTAGTGCAAGTGGTTTACGAGAAATCTTATTTTGAAACTTTTGCGCACTGACACTTGTACAACCTGTAGTAGCACAAACTAAAGAAGAACAAAAGGGAATTACAATACTTCTGTGGATTCTTACAAGTAAAGAGAACATAGCCCTTCAATGGTTGTGTTCAAAATGACCACCGGCAGCTTCAATACACGCTTCCAGTCTGCTATGGAAAGACTGCTGCACACGTTCTAGCATTTCAGCGGAAATTTCAGAGCAGGCAGCAGTAATATGTCGTTTCATATCGTCTGGTGTAGTTGGTATATCCTTGTAGACAGTGTCTTTCAGCCTTCCCCACAGAAAGAAGTCTAAAGGGGTCAGATCCGGTGAACGGGCCAGACAAGGTACAGGTCCTCTTCGTCCAATCCAACGATTTGGAAACAATCCGTTAAGACAAGCTGTAGTGCTTCGTGCAGTATGGGCTGGACAGCCATCATGTTGGTACTACAAGTTCCTCCTGATCTGCAAAGGAACGTCTTCTAGCATCTGTGGCAGATGGTCTGTCAGGAGGCTGCGATACTTGTGCGAGTTCATAGTTCCTTCTTTGAACAAAGAACCTATGAGCTGATGGTTCACTATCCCACACCACACGTTTAAACTACATGGACGCTACGTTCCACCTGAAGAAACCAACGGAGATTGTCAACAGACCAATAGTGCATGCTTCTGTGATTTACTTGGCCATGATTAGTAAATGTTGCCTCATCACTAAACAAGATACATGATGAATCTGGAGTATCATGTCTTAATGCCCATGTACAAAAGTTAACACGATTCTCAAGATCGTTTCCATGCAGCTCTTGATGGAGAGAGATGTGATAGGGATGGAACCTATGTCGATGGAGAATGCGCAGTACACTTGCCTGATTTATGCCACTTCCACGTGCGATTGTGCGGCAACTAATTTGCGGATCTACTGCAACGGCAGCCAAAACATTAATTTCTGCCTCTTCTCCAGTCACTTGTTTGTTTCTGTTACTTTTTTAGGTGTTACAGTACCACTTTCACGTAATTGGTTGAAGAGGTTGATAAATAATTGCCGAGATGGTTGACGTCTATTGGAATACGTTTCCGCATATACCGTACAGGAACGAACTGCATTCTTCGTACACTCTCCATACACCATGTCGGCTTTTTCTGCATTAGTAAACCCCATCTTCCACTCACTACTTACTGCTTGAACTGTCACAAACTAACTGACCAGAACGTCGCAATGCAATCAATGAACAGAAAACACAATGCAAACAAACATAACAATATCGTACCTAGCAACTAAGCAGGCTGAATGGGACAAACAATTGTCGGGGTGGACACTTTTCAAAATACGATATCTTGTAAACCACTTGCACTAGAATCCTGCAAAAAAGACCATTGACATTCTTGTTTACTCTATCTTTATTCTGTTGATATAACTAGGGACTGTTCCATTTAAAAAATAGTATGTTTGCTTAAAAAGTACACTTTATCAGTATTATTTAAATCTATTTATAGACCAAATGTACGAACCCCTGACTACCAATCAATGCTGTGAAAACTGCACATCAATAGCACTTTCCAATTCCGAAATATTTGCGGTGAAAGGTTTAGGTGATTCACCCGTATATGTTGAATTTGATAACTTTTTTTCGCCTTTATTTTCAAATCCAAGCCCGACCCGAGCCCAAGAAAGTTTTTCAAATTAAGCCCGAACCCTGCCGCAGGTTTATTATTACACTGCCGTACATAAAAAGTGGTCCATTCCCTAGATCGCCGTAGTGTTTGCACATTTTCAGCAATGGTGACTAGTGTCGACTGTCGAACACCAATTTTATAAGGAATAATAAATGTTTAACGTCTGTTCTTACTAACACGGCTCTGCAGATGGTAGCATTCGTCATACATGAAATGAAATGCCGATTTTTAGGAAAGGAAATTTGGGAAGGAAGTGTTCCAAACCTAAGTTAAAATTCCTCCCCTGCATTTACCATTATGAGGTCTGAGGGAAACCTGAAGAAAAACCTGAGACAGAGAAGACGGTCCTGGTGTCATTTGAACAGCAGATCTCCCAATTATAACTCTTGTGTCTTAATGACTTCGGCTAATCGTGTGGTATTTTATAAAGTTTATTTCTTTTGTTTATAAAAATAACATAACCCTTTGTAATTCGATAAAATTTCTGTAATTTGGAGATAAATGACATGAGAGAAGTTAATATTTAGAAAGTTATATCTAACCTATCATGTATTTGGCTACCGAGAAAAACAAATTACGCTTCGTCTTCAAACCGAAGGGTCAAGAGTTCCAGCCGTGCTGATATTCTCAAGCCTGAATTAGTTAGTGTCTTCATGTCGAGCATTCGTTTTGTTTTCCTTCGAACGCACACTGGGTTGGAACCTGAAGTGCACATCGCAGCTACCCACACCCAGCCCGCTACGCCATAAGCTCTGAAAACTTTCTGAAATATTCCATTTAGTTGCACCAGGCATTATGAAGGTAAACGCATTTAGATTCGCACGTTGCAGCATTACTTCCGGAATTTTGGCTATTTCTACTCTGTGTTGTTTTGCAGTTGGTTCAAAGTACGGGGATTTGATTTATAGACAGCTTTAGAGAGCCTCATAAGCTGAAATCGCAGGGTATTTAGTACGTGGAACGAAGTGATCAAATCTATGTGCTCTCTTGTTATCCCACAGTTCTACATAATGGAACGTTTTCCTGTCTTGCTGAAACACATTAATTCAACAGTTAGTTCAGGAAGCATCTATTCAGAACTAAACCCCGATGTCGTTGAGTATTCGACGTTTCATTAAAGAAAATGGAACCGATTATGTGTATTGCACTTGTGGTATGCCACACATCTATCCAAATGCTACGTAACTGGTTTTAGTGTGCAAAATAAGGATTCTCTACTATCCAACACCGGTTTTCGACTATTAACTCTACCTTTGGAACAAAAGAATGTGCATCACAATAAATACTGACGAAACAAGTTTCAAAAAAATTCTGATGTGTTACATTCACACGACTTTCTCTACTTTCTATCGCTTATTAGCACGTATACAAATTATTTCTACGAAAGTTTATTTTCCTATGTACTTAATTTAATCGAGATAAATCTTTCCGGAAATAGCTGCATTACACATTTCATTATATACACAAAGGAAATAGTGATAGTCTAATGCTTTAGAACTGGACGTTATACGTTGGCTTAAATCCATAATACTCTTTCCATTACATAGCGAAAAACACTGGCAGTCTACAAGACTTGAAAAGAACGGCTACGTATTGAACAATTCGAACCATTAATAACGGATATCTCGGAAATGGCTGTTGCTACAAAAAAGTTATTTGAAGTAAATTGTATTTTAAAGGGATTTACATTTTTTGTGTAGTACTTTTTTCGTCTATCGCTTAAGTTTACCAGTTATACAAGATTATACAAAATTCCTTCCAAATGAAGAGGACTTCACAGGCTATTCCTAGAAAATTCAAGATGTACATTTTATTTTTCATGTAGGTAAATATCTTTAATATATGGTATTTTAATAAAAATCGTCACAGCAATTTTTTAGAAAATATAAAATTTGGAAAAATCCTCCATGTAAAGGGTAGTTGGGGTGCGGAGACTTCTCGAAAATCTTCGCGTCGCATCTTTAAAAAATATTGAAACTAAACACCAAGTTTGGTATTTATCAGAATTTTCGTTTTTGAATTATGCTGTTCACAGACACACACACACACACACACACACACACAAACAAAATGTCTGGTTTAGCAGACAATACCGACACTTGAAGTAATAAAACATGGCTTCTCAGCTTTCAAATAGCTTCAAATATGACGTCAATTAAATAGTCTATGATGGTTGTATACGTCATTCGTTAAATACATTTTATTGTATGTACTAATGTGCTTCGCTTTAGGAATTCTCACCCACTCTTTCCTCTTTTGTTGAGCAAATCGATCCATATCTCCGACAACACCTCAGCCTATTAGTATGTTCCGCAGGGCCACCAGTAATGAAAGCAATGCGGTGTAAACCGCTTTTACTGCGTTCAAGTTAATGCCTAAGGGACTGGAGTGGGAAGCTGAATGCAAGGCTCGCTGACATATCGGTTTCAAACGCGAGAGCCAGCACGCACTTATCATTAATAACCTGCATGCATTTACACAAATTTACACATAGAAATTGCCAGCTTATGTTCCCACAGACGTGGGCAGAAATCAGTTATGAGCCTACTACACACAAAGGGCAATCCCTGCAGAAAAGACGCCAGGCGTTGCTGCGGGAGAAGTTGATTTGAATGATGTCGCTATTCGTGGACTATTATTTTATGTTTATATAGAAATATTTCCAGAAATGTAATAACCGCAACCTCAAGATTGGTCTGCATGGCGCACTTGGTTGAACGTTGGATTTCTGTCTCGGTTAAGGAGTTCAATCACGCCCCAGAACGATGGCCTTTAAGTGTGCGTAAATCCGTCAACAGGTGTCACAGGATTTACTTCCTTATAAACAACTCCTGTGGGATGATATTCCAGGACATAAGACACAAGGGTGCTATGCCCTCACGTGACCCAGAGGAGCGGGCGTCATGCGAGTGACATTCCCACTACCGAGAGCTTTTCCATGGGCCGGCATCTGGTTGCCTATTCCACCCCCCCATTACAGGGTGAAAGTGGATACGCCACTTACGCGCGTCAATCCCGAAAGGGAAGATTACCGAACAACTTCGGTAGGGTCGACCGGCTGTCCAGGGCGGTACCGGAGGACCTTGAGGCGTCTCACAGCCCCGCCGAGACGTACGCAATCTCCCATGGGTATCGGGAACACTGCCCCACCGAGTCCAACCCAATCCAAACAACACCCAGAAGGGTGGGACTTGGACGTTTGGTCCAGCATACTTCTAGTAACGTCAAAAGTACCACGAGTGCTCAGGGTCCGCAGCGCCCGCCGCATGGCAGCTGCAGGGGTCGAATCCCCCTCCTTACGGGGGATACTTCAGGACACTGGCGACACTCAATATCGCTCTGTAATAATAATAATAAATCGGTAAGGCTCAAGCGGTAACGTCTGTGGCCCACATTTGGGAGGTCTCGATTTCAGATCCCATAGGCCGACCAATCTGACTGTCCCCCCCCCCCCCGTGGTTTTCCTCAGTCTCCAAGGTAAATGCAGGATTGTATATTTAATACCACGTCCCAAAGTCCCACCTTAGGTCTAAAACAATAGTAAGCAGATGGTAATAGCGAAGCGCCGTTATCTTTACACAGATACTGAAAGCAGACGGACTGGGCGGCAATCTGCCCGACTCATGTAGAAGCAGAGGTGCAGTTGACTGGAACTAAGGCCTCTGTGGACACGTGACGAAGCAAGATGGTATGGTGCAGAGATGAGATTTAGAAGGCTAACTGTTCGCCACACACTGAACCATGAGATATCCCGTAACAGATCCGTCGCGATATGCCACATAGTTAAAGCGACGTAAAAGAAAAACAGAGAGAGGTTCCAAATGCAGTATTTTGCTTCTCCTTTCTTCACTACTGTTCAGAATGAGATGGAGATCCAGAATACTGTCTCTAGGTGCGTATGAAGCTCGCCAAAATATAATTTATTAAATTCCTCTTTACTTTATAAAGTTCATGCGAGAATACATACCGTAGAACGTGTTTATCGGAGGGAGATACCCCGCCACTCCCACCACCTTTATCTATTGTGGCTAGACCCCCCGGTAGGAGGGGATGAAGCTGGAGGTGAACCCAGGTCCGCAGGCCTGTCTGCCTGAGACGCGCAGAAGTCCCTAATATTTCCAGTTTGAACACCCGCGCACCAGTGAGCGAGAAATCCACCAGAATGCGACGCAGCGACCCTAACTGGCGGGACACCTCACCCTGGCGTACACAGGGAGAAATGTTTCCAATATACATGCATCTACACCATTTGTCTGAAATCACACCACCAACGAGAAATGGAGATGAAATGAGAGGAAATGGGGGAAAGGAGAGATCGCGACAGAATACACCATTCGCCTTGGCGACCAGGAGAAAACCACGAAAAATCCCATGGTCAGGGTGGGCGGTCACCGAACTTGGGTCCTCCCGATTGCGGGCCACAGACGCTGCCACCTGAGCCATCCCGCTGGGTAATATATACCGTCAGATTTGTTAATGTTGGTCCTATGAGGTGAATTTGGCTGAATTTTCCAAAGAAACTGGACCTAAATTACCCCACAGGGCCTGTCCCTCCACCTTACAGTACAGGCATTCTTTTTATTTGTAGTCGTGCATTGTCAGGTTTCTTCTTTATTTTGATTATAAATATTGGAACGTTCGAAGAAAACAACAAAAATAAACAAAAACGTAAATACATAGGGTCTTTCAACAAGAGTGTCCTATATTTGAACTTAAATAAAACACGTTCTATAAATGATAGAGGTTTATTTTTTTGGAACATAAGTAATGTCATTACGTGTGGAAGAGAACATCAGTTAAGTGACCGCCTCGACTTCGTTGGGTTGCGCGTATACGGTTGACCCGATTTTCAATGACAGAAGAACGTAAATTAGGTCCAACTTCACGAATAACACGCGTGATGTTATTCATAAGATCATTTACTGTTTCTGGCTTGTGGACATAAACTCGAGATTTAAAATAACCCCACAAGAAGTTATCCAACGGCGTTAAATCACATGACCTCGGGGGCCAGTTAACACCACCACCACGGGAAATGATGAAACCTCTGAACTTCTCCTTCAAAAGATCTATTGTTTCGAGAGCAGTAAGACATGTGGACCCATCTTACTGGAACCAGATATTTCTGAGATCCATACCATCCAATTGAGGCCAAAAAACTTTCTCCATTCTCCAGTTAGAACTTCTCCATCTTCATCTTGGAAAAAATATGGACCAGTGACTCCACCATACCAAAATCCACAACACACAGTAACCTTTTGGGTATGAAGTGGTCGTTCTTGAATCTGCATTGGATTGTGATTGCTACAATAGCGGCAATTTTGTTTAACACAACCATCCATCCAAAAGTGGGCTTCGTCGCTGAAGATGATTTTTCGACAAAAATCCGGGTCAGCTTCCAATTGCTCCATAGCCCAGTCAGCGAATACACGGCACCACCTATGGTCGTTGGGCTTTAGTTCTTGAGTTAACACCATTTGTAAGCGTGAAAGTTCAAGTCCAGATGCAGAATTCGCCAAGTTGTGGTCGGCGAAAGCCCCAATTCTTGCGCTCAACGAGCAATTGATTTGTTTCCGTTCTCGCGTACACTCTCACGTACGCCGCCTATGTTTTCGTTGGAGCGCTTACGTCGATTACGTACAGGCGTTCTTTGATCGCTGACAGAACCACTTCTTTCAAATTTATCGATCAAACGCCGAATAGTTCTCTCGCAGGGACGATTATGCACACCGTAAACTTTACGCAATACACGGAAGGCTTGGCGAACAGATGATCCATTTGATAATAAATTTTCACAATTTCTACGCGTTGCTGAATACTGTAACGTTCCATAGATATTTCTCAATAACAACTGTCACCACATGAAAAAATTGACTGCTGTAACTCAATAACAACGGCAGCTATTACATGTTAAAGATAGGACGCTCTTGTTGAACGAC
The DNA here is from genome assembly GCA_030765065.1 of Deroplatys truncata. Classification (NCBI taxonomy): domain Eukaryota; kingdom Metazoa; phylum Arthropoda; class Insecta; order Mantodea; family Mantidae; genus Deroplatys; species Deroplatys truncata. The sequence goes on along the minus strand of CM060990.1, from coordinate 107,084,106 downwards.
CCTTTATAATGACAGTACACTTTTTTATGCGGCACGTTCATTAAAGCGCAATATTTTGGCATAATTACTTTGTATATTGATTTTTAATATTTTTGAGCTCATTAGAAAATCTCCAATGCAGCAGAATTGCCTATCCTACCAATATCCGTTTTAGGGAAGGCAGTACCATATGTGTCTATAATAACATCCTCTCCTCATGCACCCTTCCCTCCTCGACGCTGTAGATTCTGGCCTGTCACCACTTGTTGGTCTTAACTTAAAGACGTGACTCCATTCTCCAATGCTTCTCATGCATTAGGTGGGAGGAATGCCAGAAAGTGGTATGGCATGGACATTATTGTTTAGTGCAGCCTCATGTAAAAGACCTATCTTAGTTCCCATTAAGCGTTAATAGTGGGATCTGCATTGGTTCATACTAAGGTTGTAAACATACCGTATAATACCAAAACGAGTTGTATAATTGTGTATTAATCATATTATAATACATATAATACACTGAACCTTCACTACCATAACGTGCATAATCACCAGGCGACTTGTGTTTTACCTTTAGGAAACGTACAAAGAGCGCCAAAAAAAATATCACTGCACCTCCCGTCTATGTCACATTATTTATCTTTGTACGTGGCCTTGCGAAGCCATGGACATTTCATTGGTTGCTTTAGGTCACGGTGCTAGTGTGCTCCACTCCTTCTGCTAAACAGTTACATCAATAATCACAAGAAAGGTTACAAAATGGCGTAGAAACCAAATGTATGTTTAAGCTCTGGATTGTATTGGTTAAAAGAGAAAGAGGTAGAGTGAGTGCATTCAGTTTGTCATACAGAGCTCTTATCGTGATTGGTAGTCCATACCTTATCGTCTAGTGCAGGACATGCCTTTGAAAGGGTTAAAAGCTAAGGGGAAAACTTGATGAGCGCCCAGGTTAGCCAAATGTAGAATGTGTAGTGTAAGAAGATTTTCAGGGGATGCAAATTAAAGCTTGAATAATACAACAGGATTATAGACAAAAATATAACCCAATTTTATTACCATAATGTGTATGTCATATTCGGTAAACCATATATATATTTATCTCTAGTTTCTAAACATGATCAGTGAATTTTAACAAAAGTGTAATTTGCATTTAGTAAACGAATATCATCCTCTGCGGATGTTTTACGGGGAGTGCTCACTTTCTGACGAGTATGTAGACCGTTTTCCCCACTTTCCTGAAATATTTTTATCCAGTAATTTACTATGAAAACACGTTTATGCACTGCCGTTGCAATTGCTGTAACAGTGTGACCAGCCTCCCACATACCCACGATACGCCCACGAGTAATTTCGCTAATATACGGCATGACTGGTTCTGAGACAATAAACATGTTTTGGTTTCAATAACACCAAAAAAGCGAAGGCATCAACCTCCCCTCTTTTCCCTCTTATTGCTGTGTTATCAAGCCACCACGCTCTGCGATAGGTAAGGTGAAGGGCACGCCTCAAAAGACCCCAGAAAACGATACAAAATCCGCCGAAGATTTATTTGGTACTGTTTGTACTAGGTGATGACAGTGCGGTAATCATGGCTAACTCAGCCGAATTGAAGGCTAGTGACGGAAATTTTTCTTTACACACTTTGAGGGTTGCTGTCAAACATGTCTCACCTCCTCCCTGGCGGAGAGAATTGTGTGGCAAACAACAACTTTTGAATGTACCACCATCATTAGCCGCAATTGGTCTACCCATGGGCGAATTGACACAAAAATCAAGAAGAAACTTTCTCGGCAACAATCCAAAAGCTGGTTCATGTAAAGTAGAACCCCCGATACAAGAATGACCATGCAGATGCACCAGAATCGGTCGAGAATCAATAGCTGCAATTGTCGTCTGATGAAGATTAATCTTGGGGATTTCTGCAGCTCTTAATCAAAGCGTCACAATGCTTCCATAAAATATTGTAGTTTTGCTTTCTTTGTTTTCGTGAAATACACTGTGAAAGAGCATTTAATATTATGTTTGTATGAATGAATACAGTTATTTTTTATCAAAGTATAGCCAACTCAATGTCCTACAAAATATTTCAATAATTATTTTATTTTTACTTTGCTACTCATACACTAAATTTAGTGACAAAAACAATTAATTTGTGTTTCCTTGGAGTGTATGTATGATAATGCTATAATACACTTGATAATATGAAATTGATATTATTTTTCAAAACAGTAAACCTTAATATTTCTTACAAACATCCATGTCACAAATGCAAACAATTGAACCAATAATACTACGTATTACACTGTATAGCACACCGATTTGTTATTACAACAAAAATACCACTTTGATTTTAAACATTAAAACGTTGCTGTTTTCCCAAATATCTGAGATTTTAATTTCCTAAAATAAGGAGAAATTTGTACCAGGTGGCCCAACTGCGCCGTATTTCAAGTGTGCAGATATCCCTTCGTGTGTTAAAAGAGTTGCAGAACTCAACGGGGCAATTCCAAGTAAACACAGGTCAGTGGGGAACTGGCGATTAGCTTGAGCGAGCTTGTTTTTTTAAACCCCGCCTTTAACTACAATGGTCTCATTGGCGGCCTTTCCTTTTGGAACATATTATTGCCTATAGGCAATGGTGTTAACTCGTACTCGCGTGTCTTTGGGTTTCTAGTAAACTTTGGGCTTTAATCATTAGATCACACACGCATTCAAACTCTCATGCATACTTCCAGAATCTGAGAAGGATAGGGAATAATCTTGGCTAGATAAAAATTTCGACTCCCCAGCTGGGAATTGAACCCGGGATCCAACAGCAGGCAGGTGCGCTACGATGAGCGAATGTCGCTCATTGAGAGGCACTTCCCAGGCTTGCAATAGAGTGTATAGCCCGCGATGATAGACAAAAACAGACCCTTGCACTAGAGTGTACAGCCCGCGATGATAGACAAAAACAGACCCTTGCACTAGAGTGTACTGTCCGTGATGTTAGGCAAAATAGACCGAAAAGGTCTTAGAATATTTTCCACTTCAGTTTCACAGGCTTTATTTTCGAAGGAATATATTGACATTTTAGACTGACAAATAATTAAAATATCTTTATTTGAGCTATCCATATCCATCCATAGGTATTTTTTAATTCGATTTACACTGTTCTTGTCTAAAATTACGGACTATAAGCAACACGCTGTGTTTCACTGCCATGTTTGGCCTGCTATTATAAACGTTATTTTAGTTATTATTATTATTATCATCATCATCATCATCATCTAACGGTACTGTTATGCTGACTTCGCTCATTGAATAGGTGCTTGAAATTTTGCCCCTGTTGAATGATACGATGTTCCAACTGTCTCCGTGTATCCATATAGACATTTCTGAGAACCGCTGTGTGGCGATGGCGGTGGTGGTGGTGGTGGTGCGGTTTTAGGGCGCTAATGTGCCAGTTTCTCACTGGCCTGTGTTTACTTGGAATTGCCCTGTTGAGTTCTCCAAATCTTTTAAGCCACGAAGGGTTATCTGCACACGTCCATTGCTGCACGGTTCGGTCACCTGGTATATGGCAAACGTCATTGACCGATTTATTCATGTTAATCTTCATCTGTTGATTAAAACATTTTAGAAAGCCTAGAATATAATAAATATTATTTAATAGATTATTTCTTCTTTAAGAATCTGTGTTCATAGCTTCTGCATGACACGAGGGAAACGAAAAGCAATGTTAATGTACTGCGCTTTAACAACTGTATCTTACATTAATAAACATATTCGCTAATGCTTTATATAGTTGTACTGTACAGTCGAATGCATGTAATATCTAGTTTCCCACATATTTTCCATTATATACTTACATCGTTTGTTGTCCAAACCAGCCCCTTTAAGAAGTAAATTACATGAGTAAATTCCGACACATAGAATTAACCCAAGAACGAAGGCCAATTATATAAGGGTAATTTACAGGGAAGGACTAAGGAAATCTTGAACCCCAGTGGCTGAAAGCCACTGCTACATAAACATTTCATGCTAACACATATTTTACGAAGGGAATATGAACAGCAAACCAAAAATCATTTCCCTTATTTAACAACTTTACAGGGCGGCAATGCCCACAACCTGCATTCATGGTTAATATCCATGTTAATATTTTCATATTAATAATTCATGTTAATATTTTCCATAAATCTAAATTCGTTTGGGTCATATGAACTATGGGTTGTGTGTTAAATTGTGAGTATAGTAGGGGACGCAATAGTCGTCGTCCTCCGTGGTGTCGTGGTTACCATGCTAGACTCTAGTTCCCGGGGTCGCGGGTTCAAACCCGGCGGAGTGCGATGGATTTTTTTTTGGCGTAAAAATCCTTAGCATGGCTTCCTTTGCAAGGGAAGTAAAGCCGGTGGTCCCGTGTCGTAGATTCACGGCACGTAAATGACCTCAAGCTTGATAAAGAGGCTTCTGAGGTCTTTTCCGCCCAATATAGAATGGGATGTCAAGGACCACAGCAGTTAAAGAGCGTCCATAATTTAAAAAAAAATTCAATTTCAAATTCAAGTGCCTTGCACTGCGACCTTTCAAATATATTGCGAGCTACCAGTCTTAGTGTAATAATTGCTTCCCGGCCATTAAGGTTCCATTAAAGAATAGCGTAAACGTTTTAGAATCATCCCTATATAGTATGGTCTTCAGCAGAAAGCTATTTTACTGTTACTACTGCATTTGTGTTATCCAAATTGGTCAAAGTTTAAATGTTTAAAAGAACCTAAATGCCTCAACAGTGAGTGTTTCATTTTAAAATGTACTAACAAATGAAAGATGCAATAATTTATTGTGTTTAATATAATAATTTCACCAAGTTTATAGTAATTAATTTCTTTTACATACATCTGTATATAAAAATATGCACACATTAAGTAGGAAGTAAGGGGCCGCTTGAAATTCACAAATCCCTATTGGCAGTACGCATGCGCAGTTGTCGAACGTATCCTAAGGATAATACCTAATCGAAATCTTCCCAACGTAACGTATTCTAAAGGAATTGACTCCGCCTTGACAGGAAAAGCTAAATGCCTTCTATTTATTCTCACTGGGAGTGAAATGCAATTGTAATGCAAAGATTGGACTACTGCACTGGATTGTAATTTATTTATTGCTAGTAGGGGACGGTAGACCTGTGGTCCTCGGTGATGGAAAGGTTAGCATGACCAATTGTCACGTGGTGAACCCGGAATTTCTGTCAATTCTAAATGTGTACCAATACACATAGCAGGAAGAGTAGACATTGTTGCATTCCACCCAAAAATTTTATACCGACATTTCACCGGAAATAGATGTTTTGAGACTCCTTGAATCCAAAAAAAGCATTTTTAGAAGAGTGCATCTGTGTGTGTGTGTGTGTGTGTGTGTGTGTGAACAGCATAAATCAAAAGAGAAAAGTCGGATAAATACCAAACTTAGTATTTAGGTTCAGTACCTTCCAAAAATGCGACACGAAGATTTTCAAGTGAATCCCCCACCCAAAACTTCCCTTTACACGGAATATTTTTCGAAATTTTCGATTTTCTAAAAATATGGCTCTAACGATTTTGGTTAAAATAGCGTATTTACATGCTAAATAAAATGTGTATCTTGAATTTTCTGGAAATAGCCTGTGAAGTCTTCTTCATTCGGAAGGAATTTTTTATAAATTTGTATAACTGGTAAACGTTAAATGATAGACGAAAACGCACTATACAAAAAATGTAGATGTCTTAAAACACACAATTTATTTCAAGTTTTTTTTTGTAGCAGGAAACCGATCCGAGATATCTTTATTAAGTGTTTTTTCAATACTTAGCCGTTCTTTTGAAGTCTTGTCAATTTCCAATTGTTTCCCGCCATGCCATGGAAAGAGTATAGAATTTTAAGGCTGGCAGATAGCGTCTAGGTCTAAAACATTTGATTACCGCTATTTCCTTTGGATTTATAACGAAACGTGTAATGTTGCTATTTTCATGTTTATTTCGATTAAAATGAAGTAGATACGAAAACAGGCTTTGTAAGGATAATTTGCATACCCACTAATGTGTGACAGAGGGTAGAGAAAGTTATGTGGATGTAACACATTGGATTTTTATTTTACATTAATTCCATTCATAGGTGCCTGTGTAACACGTACGCGTTTTCTCAGATTTAAACGACTTAAAAGTTGCCACTAAAAGTAACTAAAACATTTCGGATTCTAAAGCGTTTGTGTAAATGAGTACTGCGGAGCGATCCACTCACCATCTATGAATGAATAATAGTAAAAATAAGTAGTGTCAATCGACATATTATCTTATTTCAAAAATTTACAAAATATGTCCACTCCTTCCGTTTCTGATCGGCTTTGTTAGTTTTGTTTGAGAAGACAAAAGCGTACATTCTAAATATCTTATTGTTAGGTGAAGCCTTATAAAAGCCCACAAGAGTTGAGTGCTGATAGCTTCACTTTTTCTAACGGGATAAACATTACTCCAAGTGTTCTGAAGCAATCAGTTGTAATCCTATTGAAGAAAAAGAAAAGCAAACGCAGGCACTGAGTTGAACTAGGTGTCTTACGAATTGTAGGTAATCCCTTACCATAAAATTACTATTCTTGATGACAGTGAAGCTAATAAATTAATATTTTGAGAGAGTAACAACATTTTACTGTCTAAACAAATACAGAAAATGAACGGTTCCGTGATTTATGAGCCTGTGAGTCTGTGCATTTATTATAATACTAGGCGTATTCCAAAACTAAGGTCCGGTGAACAATATTTAACGATGGTAGGCCTGGATGACGCTTCACGCCTGCAGCGCTGTCTACCGACTCCTGAGAAACCTACCGTAGTGTTGGTGTGATGCAGTTAGGCGCTTGCCAGTCGGTGAGAGCAGATCGCAATGGCCGCGACAATTGTAGATCCCGCCAGTTGTGAAGTGTGCGGTGTGATTAGATTTTTGCTGGCAAAAGGATCGTCAACTGCGGACATCCGTCATGAGTTATGCCTTGTGTATGGACCGAACATAATGAGTGAAAAGAGGTTCAACACTGGTGTCGAGAATTTCGAAATGGCCGCACAAATGTGCACAATGAGTAGCGGAGTAGTAGACCCAGCATTCGGACCGACGACATCGTTGAGCAAGTGAACCATTAGTGGTCTGGCTGATGAATTCACAAATGTTGCTCGAACCTCACTTTACAGGATTGTTATTGAACAGCTTGGATATAGGAAACTTTGTGCAAGGTGGGTGCCAAAACTGCTCACCGGTCAGCACAAAGAGCAACGAATGCGTAGCGCACGACAGTTTTTGGAGCGCTATAGACAAGTTGGAAATTGTTTATTTTCCCACATTGTTACGGGCGACGAGACATGGATGCGTACACCAAAGCAGAATGGAAACAACAGTCAATGCAGTGGCACCGTTCCGTTTCACCCTGCGGCGGTCACCTCCTCATCCGTTGCTGTTAGGCTTACCTTGATGCTTCTCCCGTTGATTCCAGAAGTTCGCCGTGTGTTGGTTCTCTTCAATTTTATCCTCGGCTAGCTGCAGTAGTTTTCTTTAACCTATATAGGAGCATGGACTTATCCTCGGTAAAGGAAGCGTAGATCTCGGGTGGTGATATAGGAAGACATAGACGTGCTTTGTTTATGAAAAGATGACACTGCCCTTTCTTTTTATTTAATTAACACTCGTAGTATACAACACTGGTATTGCCGCCGTAAAATACTGTCCACCGCTGTTAAAATGCGGCGCGGATATGACACGAAGTTTAAATATACTTATTATCTCTTTACGAGTAGCGGATCTTAGGTGTGTTTCTAAAACTGTCTTGATTCCCTTTTTGGCGCGATATCTCACACATCCTGCAGCATCTCTCCCTGACCACACATGGCAAAACTGTCCCGAATTTGCTCCAAACAGATCCATTTATAGTCTCAGGCTTCTGGGGCTGCTTCCTTACCTATTGGTCCATTTTTAGTGCCACTCGACGCGTCTAACTATTTTGAATAAACTTCCAGGGATCTCATTGGTCCAAGTTTAATATAAATCGCGGCTTTTCCTACATTTACCGTTAGGCTATCTGTCTCGCTCACTTGGTCACGGCGAATTATCAAATAAAGGGACAAAGGCGTTACACCCTCGCTGTAGGAATAATGGCACTGCGACCGAAGAGATGTCATAAACCTAGGTTTTCTGCCTTCGAAAACACTATTCCTGTAGCTAAAACATTTCGTCGTGGACAGTATTTTAACATAGCGCTTAAATTATTTACATTAAACCATTTATAACTCTACTAATATTAGTAACCTAGATAGATACATAACGTTAAATCACCCTTCTTAAAATATACAAGCAGTATGAGAAAAAGATATTTACATAGTACGATTTAACATCAATAAAAGTTAATTAATAAATTATCTATAATTACAGTTCTCGGGCCCGGCCTAGAGTTGCCGTTTCAACCCAAACCAAAAAGGTATAAGCAATTGCCGTACACGACTTGCAAAATGATGACTACCGTGTTTTGGGACGAAAAGGGCGTCCTTGTGATTGATTTTATGGACCGTGGATCAACAATTACAGCTAACGTGTACTGTGCACCAAACTGAGACGTGCGATCCAAACTCGACGCCGCGGGAAATGTCGTCTGGCATCATCCTCCTGCACGACAACGCACGCCAGCACACCGCTGCCAAAATCAAAGAGTAGATTCAAGAGTTTCGTTGGGAATTCTTTGACCACCCTCCATACAGTCCTAACCTGGCACCAAGCGACTATTTCCTCTTCTTGCATTTGAAACAGTGGCTGGTGGACAGCGATTTCAAAGCGACAACGAACTCAAGACGAGCGTTACCAACTGGCTCAAGTCCCAGGCGGCAAGTGTATATATGTGAAAGGCAATTATGTGGAAAAGTAATGTGTATATTATTGTCAATAAAAACCTTGTCTCATGAGCAAAGTTGTTATTATGACCAAACAACCTAGTTATGGAATACGCCTCGTATTTACTAATGGAGGTAGGAATTACTGTCAAATTTTCACTTAACCGGAAAGCTTTAAACCGACAATATATTGAAAAAACATGTTTTTCATTGTGGTATGTTATGGTAATCTTGATTTCTTTCATAAAATTTACTGTCTTAGTTTCTTGAAATACATTAGATAAGCTTTACGATTATTTACAGCTGAGTATTGCAGTTAACCTCTTTGATGCATTCGAATAGGAAAAATTAAATACAACGTCACTGCCACCTGAAATTATTAGGTTTTGTGGTCATGCTGTTCTATAATTTGCTGTCTATAAATGAAAATGACCTACAACATGAAGCAATACTGGTACAAAATTAATTAACAGATTATTAGTGTATCAACTAGAGGGCATAGTAATTGGTTTAGCATATAGAGTTTTAAAATAAAAAAGCGGTATAGAAATTTATACGTATAAAGGTTGATGGAGTAGCTAGTGAAAACGATGCAGCTTTAACGACTCCAAAACAAACAAGAAGTATTTAATGAACATTTCAGATAATTGCTGAAAACTGCCTGTATACGCGGATGGAATACCCGCACGGCTGAGTGTAGCAGGTTATGAGATTTCTATTATTATTATTTTTTTGTTCGCTCATTAATTTACTAAACCCTGTAAACGCAGAGTCAAAACATACAAATACACAGGCACACGTAGATATACACACCGGTCGACTATAAGCAGAATTAATTTCTTCAGAACATCTAGTTTTTGTATATTTTATTGAAAGTAAGATAACTTTACCGTGTAAATAAACCCGCGTTTATATTTCGATAAGCGTAAATAAATGTTTGCCTAGCGCGAGTTTCTATATTTGTGCGGTATTTTTGTTTTTTTGGCATACACGTTGCTCGAACGTCACTTTGTGCATAATTCGGCAGGGCTGAAATCGAAGCTCACACCTATTCGTCGCAATAATGGTGAGGGGGGAAAGTTGACACACATTTTAAGTTTTATTTCAGCTAATCCTGATATGGTACTATTCTATAAATTACTTTAATAGTATCTATTAATAATTACGTAATTATTTTACGGACACTTAAAGTTAATTTTTTAACTTTTCAAACCACAGCGTAGTGAGTCCACTTACCCACCTAGGAGGCAGGTTGGCACAGGATGTGGGGTAAGTTGGCTGCGTGTTACTAGGGCGGATCGAAAAGTAACGCAGAATAACTTTTTCTGTCTTGGTATTGCAGCTGCAATGTTGCAATTTCACACAGATATAGTCTGAAGTTTTCACTACAGAGCATATTTTTTGTTTCATGTGCAGCTCTAACGAGAGAAGCGTGAACTACGCAACAAAGATAGCGCGCATTTTACTGTCGTCCACGTGTGAAGAGCAGAGAGGTGTGGTTCGATATTTGTGGTCCAAAGGGCATAAACCCATTGATATTCACAGGGACATGCGTGGCGCGTATGTGGATGATTGTATGGACCGTATGAATGTCTCCAGGTGGTGTGCATTCTTCCTAGAGGACTATACTCCAAGGAAACGGACTTCTACGAACAGGGCATATTGAAACTGGTATCACGATGGGAGAAATGTGTTGATAAACTTGATGAGTATGTCAAAAAGGAGGTAAAAGGTGTAAGTTCATTTATGATTTTTGTTGTTTTAACTATTGAACGTTTTGTAAAAAAATTATTGTGTGTTACTTTTCGATCCGTCCTCGCATTTAAATGGAAAATATACGTTTTCAATAATGTATTAAAATAAATATCATGATCAAGTTATTAAGAAGACCAGATATATATATATATATATATATATATATATATATAATGTATTCTTCATAATAAAAACACCTAACACAGGATAACGTATTTTAAATATATCAACAGGCCCTTATTGTAAGATACTGCGGCCTAATTTAACACTTAAATGGTAATAATAAAACGAAACACTATACATAAATTAATCGGAAATGACGAAAAAACAATTTAAACAGACAAACTGCCTGTTGCTGTTTTTGTTCTGCCAACCTGTCCCTGGTCTACCTGTTTGAATGGAAGCACGATATAGGGATCAAGAACGAGGAATTAAAATACTTAATCTACCAAAGAATAAAGCCAGTTAAAAGCACTTTCAAATAAAATATTTAGAAGCCATTTAATGTTGGATATATATCCAGGGAAGAAAAAAACTCCCCATGAAGTGAATATTTACAAACCTCGCGGGAAAAACAACTTCAGGACTTACTTCCACTACAACTTGTCACAAAGGATTGTCGCTTCCGTGGAACGTGTATTTGGAGACAAGGAAGAGTATGTCTGCATTCTGCATTCTGCTCCAATGTGCTGACTAAGGGCTGAAATAAGAGCCATGTGGCAACTTTCTCCTGTAGCTAACCTGCGCCCTCCCTCGTTCCTACTCTAAACACTGGCTTACATCCTCGCTGTACTGGCTTCACTACTATTCAACCTAACTGGCTGGCCGTTGCATGTCAGCTCTCTACTTATATAGGAGCTTATTCATTTTTGGAAAGATAGAATTAGATGACTGAAACATTCAATGCCATAGCCGGGATTTGAACCACGGATCTCGCGGTCTCCGTCCGGTTGCTCTAACCACTGAGCTACCATGGCAACATGCCGGCACGCCATTAAATTCTCCAGTTGACTCGCATTCTTTCCCGGTAAACCACAAGGAGATCTCAAATTGTATTGAGATGTCATACCCCAATGGCGACTTACATTCTTTGTAAGTACTTAAGTCCCGGGCTCTTAGATCTCCTTGTGGTTTACCGGGAAAAATGCGAGTCAGCTGGAGAATTTAATAGCATGCCGGCATGTTGCCATGGTAGCTCAGTGGTTAGAGCAACCGGACGGAGACCGGGAGATCCCTGGTTCAAATCCCGGCTATGGAATTGAATTTTTCAGTCATATGATTCTACCTTTCCAACCCTGTCCAACACACGGCTTGTGTGAAAGAACAATTAATTCCATTATTCATTTTTGTATGCGTAGTATTCAATGATTGTATGTTAGTTCCCTGTCTTTTTCTTTTCATTTTGCCCATATGTCAGTACGCAATACCCAAGTGTAGATATTTAGTACTGTAAAGCTAAAGGAACGGTCGAGCGGAGGGGGCCCCTGAAACCGAGACAGAGTAACGCACGCACGCCAGCCGGAACGGAGAGATGAGGGGAGAGACTAGGAGAGCGACCATGGTAGCATGGCTACCTTCGGAAGGGAAGTAAAGCCGGTGCTCCTGTGTCGTAGATTTACGGCACGTAAAAGATCCTCAAGCCTGATAAAGGGGACTCTGAGCAAAATTTCCGGTCTTTCACGCCCAATATAGAATGGGACGCTAAGAACTACAGCAATTAAAGAGCGTCCATAAATCAAACTCAATTTATTTTTTTTAGAAGAGCGGTCAGACCCGGATGACGAGGACGCAAGCACATATGGGGTCCCTAATGTTTCCAGTTTGAACGCCTCCAACGCTGCTTGAGCCCACCCTATTGGGTCCTGAGCCTCCGGGGGCTGAGCCCTACGGAGCTACCGCCCGAAAGCACCAGAGGCGGGTTCCAACCGAGCAGTCTCTAGACGAGGCCAGGATGAAACTTCCACAGAACGCACAGTCACCGTCCAGCCGCAACCCTCTGAAACCCGTCTCCTGGTCCTACAACCCCGAAACAGATGACGAGGAAGAATGGGGGATACAGGAAATGGGGGAGCCAGGAGAGTCTTGGTATAAGATTAACCACTCCAGCATTCGCCTGCTGACCCGGGGAAACCAGAAAAATCCATGGATCGGAGTGGACGATCGCCGGGGATCGACCCCGGAACCTCCCGAGTGTGAGTCGCCCACGCTACCGCGGTGCCACCTCGCTCGGATATTTAGTACTGTAGGTGTTCTTACTGTAAGATTCCAGGGACAGGACAAGTACCGTTTGAAAATTGCTATATAGGAGTTGATTTCCCAGCGCCATCTGAGCAAGCAGTGCAACGATTCAGTGCAACCTGTATTGGGCTAGCGATCCAGAACCTTGAGGCAATCGCAGCACTTTTTCCGATTTTTCCCTCTCTCCTTGTCAAACTATGGACCCGGTGGCAACAGTGATTCCGAATATGAGGAGGCTTCAATTCCCGTTTTTTTTCCCCCAAAACAACACACGTTATGTACAGTGGAATGCACGGTTTATTTAATTTGTAGTTATGTGATCTAGGCGCATTGGCTCAGAAACATAAGCTAGTGTTCAGAATTAATTGTAAATCTCATTTAATTATAATCCCTATTATTTTATAGGTATTGAGAGAACGCGGTTAAGTAAATCCCTTCCTACACTACAAAATGCTTAAATTTAGGTTTTAATTGGGGACATCATAACACATATTTCACATAAAATTAGAAAAGGATTATTTGCTTTAAGAATTTAAAGCAGTATCTTTAAAGCGGCATCCTTATTAAATGTTTATTGTGCACAAGGTACATAGTCATGCTGCATATGGGACCCTATTGTTGGGAAAGCGTTCTTCAGCAAAGTATTGATTCTGCAGAAAAGGGATATTATAATCATGTGTGGAGATCCGAAGAGAACTCATTGGAAACTATTGTTTTTAAACTTGAATATTTTAAATCTGACATCAATGTTTTGGACTGTTACTCTACATGAAGACAAATATTAACAATTATTCATTATGTAGAGCTGTTCAGAGGTTCTGTACTCGAAATTGCACCAACATTTGTGTGCATAAAAATAAGTTTTCCAAGATTAAAAGTAGTTTTGAAACTGTGTCCTTAAACTTGTTCATTATTTTACTAAATAATGTAAAAGATCTTTCGTTTTTACTTTTTAGAAAACAGTAAAATCCGCCTCAATTTAATTTAATGTAATTCTAATCTATTATTTTGACGTTGCTATGCAAGCTTTGATTGTCTTGCAAAATAAAGAGATCTATTTGCCTGTATAACTATATTTAATAGATTATCAAATTAAACCTAATTGCAATTAAACCTACTATTTGAAACCGACTTTTTCCTTTAAAGACTGTAAATACAAGTTTAATACACAGAAATGAAATCAGGGTATGTATAAACAGATTTCATTAAATACCGAAGTATAATATCCAGGAATACAGTAGACTGGCAGGTGAAAATATAAATATTGTATTTTATTTCTTGAAATAAACTTATTAAAGTTGTTATAAAATCTAAATAAATTACGAGAAGTTAACTATAACTTCTTTGATCCACAGCAGCATGAAAATGTGAAATTAGGCTTTCAGATAATAACCCAAACTTAAGAACCTACTCCTTTTTAACCAAGGCAGACACACGATCACATAGCCTTTCATCATGGACAAGCTACATTGATCTTCCTTGAGTAATATCGTAGCATTATTCAGTAACAATTTATAAAGTTAAAATTATTGGGTTGATGCAGAAGTACATAGCATTTTGAAGTTCGCCTTTGAATGTAAACGTCTCACTATGGTTGATTGGTCACAGATTATTACATTTGCCAACTCTCGGATTGGCTCACATGGATCGTCATGGATTAAAGCGCTTTAACGATATTTCTAAACGTCTAATTGTCTTATGAAGAATATTTCGCGCCAAATTGGCCCTATTTGGAGAAAAAATAAGAAAGAAATCCTCGTTGTCACAGGTTCCCCAAAAGCATTTCCCCGTATACGACACAAATGTTTGGAGCAGTTTCCTCTCCTGTACTCCTAGAGTTAAATAAAAGAATACGTCAAAAGTGTTAATTTTGTTCCACTTGAACCGGTTTCCCCAACAGATGCTAAATTTTAACACAATGTTAGACTGATTTAACACTGAAGTTAACATAAATTCTGTTGCATAAAACAATGTTAACTTTAACAATGTGTTAGAGTCGGTGTTAAGTTAACATCACCCTACCCCTGTGTTTAACAAATGTTAGAAGTTGGAAAATGGCTGTCGCAAACCAAGCTGTCGATGCTATTTTGCTACAGTTGGCATTTTCAATGCCATTTCTAATAGAAGAGCAGTGATACTTCATAATAAATTTGAAACTCTGCAAAAGGAGGGAATTTTAAAGCAATATAGACTGTCCAAAGGCCATAAGCTTGATTTTATGGAAAATACGAGAGGTTAGAATACTACCAACAGAAGCATGCCTGTTTCTTCTATGCTGCAACTGTTAATTAGGTACTTAGATTTTATAAATTGAGTTTTATTTATGGACGCCCTTAAACTACTATAACCCTTAGCGTCCCATTCTATATTGGCCGTGAAAGACCGAAAATTTTGCTCAGAGGCCTCTTCTATCAGGCTTGAGGTTCTTTTGCATGCCGTAAATCTACAACACGGAACCGCCGGCTTTACTTCCCTTCCGAAGGAAGCCACGCTAAGAACTTTTACGCCCGAAAAAATCCATCGCCCTCCGCCGGGTTTGAATCCGCGACCTTGGGAACTAGAGGCTAGCATGGTAACCACTACACCACGGAGAACAACTCTTAGATTTTATGCTGCTAACATTTTTCATTTACTTGGTGGTTGATATTTCCGAAGCTACCGTTTGTGGTTTTATCCGGAAGGTTTCCAAAGCAATTGCTTCAAGAAGCAAACAGTATTCTTTTCGTGCCTGCTTGATTAATCAGCGATAACACATTAACTTTAGTTTCAATTTAATGTCCACCACCAGTTTTAAACTGTCTTAAAGCTCTTCGCATCTAACGTTTCTGGTGCAGCACCTTATGTTAGCATAAAATTGCCGTAATTGCTTACTGGACTTAGGAGAAACGCGTTCATTCCAATTAAATTACTCGTGGATTTTGCCCCAGGCTGCATTCTCATCCTTTAATGTAAGACGGTCGAGTTTTTCGCACTTGTTAATACATCCATACTTATTAACCAGATGCTAATTAACGCCTTTCAAACGGTGAAACATTTATTTCAGTTGACATCGTGATTCTAACCTCAAACAATCGGGAACATTACATGGCAACTGTCATGAATGTTAACAGTTGTCTGCTACTGACACAGAGAACGCAGCGATAAGTAGACAAAGTGCAGCAGAGCACGTTCAGAAGCAGTGTAGTTCGGCCACCGCTTTCTCGAAAGCTAGCGTTCGCGGTTGTCCTTGACGTTAACAAAATCTTACCTAACAACTTGCTGCAAAAGCTTGATGAAACGCAAAAGTTTTAACATTGTGTTAAACTTTGAACATATTATTAACAAAAAATATGTTAAGGTGTTTTTAACATAGGTTGGAGAAACCGGCCCTTAATATTTAAATTTATTCAAACCTACAAAATAGCCGTGATCATAAACAAAATATTCTTACTCAAAAGCAGAATGTCAGTTACTGATAAACGAAATTCCTAACTCCTACTGTCATCTTTAAACACACATGAATTTACGTATCAACCCAATAACTAGCCAAATTACTCTTCTTTAAAACTACTATAACACACAAGTTACTCAGAGAACACGAGATATACTGGAACTCAGCTGTAGGACCCATGCACTCCAAAGCTATCATATGAAGATTGGACAGAAGCAGGTCGCGAGAACTGCTAAAATTAAGCAGGGAAAAGCTCTCATGGGCAACGGGCCTCTTTACAGGACACTGTCTTCTTAGAGGGCACCAGCACAGAAACAGCATGTGAATCCTAGCTGTAGACGGAGTCAACAAGCAGATGGGGTAGCTGTCCATCTATTGTGCGGGTGTCCAGCGCCTGCTCACCAAAGAGCACTAATTTTTGCGAGTAAATTTCCAAAATTGAGGGAGCTTTCAAAGAACACAGCCCAGAGCCTGATTCAACTCATTATGGACGTCAGACTTCTGGATCGACGATAATAATGTAACTAGACTATTATATCAAGAAATTTCTACAAACTGACATTTCTGCAAACGCTGCCATCATAGAAACATAAGAATGTATAGCAAAGACATAGTGTAGCTTACTAATTTTGAGATTTAGACGAAAATATACCACAAAATTAAAAATTCTTATCAGGTTGTAAGCAATGCATACAAAGCACAAAGAGTTAATAATATTTTAATATTGTTTTAACTATAATAATTAACAACTGAAGTTACATTAACACATTCCCAGGAATTATGCGAATGAGAATGCCTGGTCTTATAATTTGACCACGTTCATATTTTTCGAAGAAAAGCCTCAGTACCCCCGGAAAATATATGCACGTAATGAGAGACGCGCAAAGGTCTCTTTCACGCTGTAATGAAATGTGAGATAGAAAATCCCACTACCTTTAAGACATTAATTAGGCTAAAACGAAATGCTGTGAAATGTTCACATCATCTGAAAGGGCAAATACCTGTTACATTATTCTCAATTCGATTCCTAGCGAGTTTCATTATGACACAGAAAAAAGTGATGGTCACTGTAAAGCCAGGGCTTGTCGAAATAGATGAAACGGAACTGTAATCTACAAAGACAACTGAAAGCCCTTTATATTTGGGATCTCTCTTGGACATTTCATCATCATTTGCAATGTCTACACGTCCAATACAACATCAAAGAAAAGTCATTTCTACAAATGAGGTACAACAAAACGCTGTTCCATTCGTATGGGACACAGGAATCAAATTCGTAATGCTATTTTCTTTGTACTCAGACCGTACCCGAGTTTTTTATTCTTTCTTTCTTTTCTTTTTTCTCCGGAGGTTTATAAATCACTGCATGTGTCCTTTGTAAATGCAGTCTACAACCGCTGGGCTACAGTTAATGAGTGCCATGTGGGATAAAACGCTGATTTATAAAATACTAGGTCTCTCTTTCACAGGTGATGCACACATGCATTCTTAAGTTTGAAATATATACCACAGGAATCAACTGGCACTAAGTTTCCTTTACCATACACATCGCAGATTGAAATATTAATCGAAAACGTCGTTTGTTGTTAAAAAAAATTCTGCCTTATCCTTCTTATAATATTTATTGGTAGCGGACCTAAAAGCTGGATGATACAAGTACAGACCCTTCGTTTGGACGCGTGGCCAGCCTAACGGGAATTTTTTGGCACCGGGAAGACCACTGTTTGTCGGTGCTGTCGGATATTCAAAGTCCCTTAAATTCAAGCGCACCTATTTCTCGTGCAAATTATAACTACGAAAACCACATACCTTCGTTAGAGAAGATGTTGAAAATGATGTCGTACCGCGACACATCTCTCACACCTTTTAAGAAGCTTTGCATTAATCCTCATTTATGCTCCATAGCTATACAAATAAAATTATGCTTCGTCTGTATAAAAAAACTAAACACTGGTCAATACAGCGATCATCAACGTTATCTAACACCCAGTTGCAGAAATTAACTCTGCTCACATTATTGTAGTAAGATTTTAATTTTAAAAGTTAGTGACACTCCAAGCCGAGGTTTGCAAAATTCCTGATTCCTGTGAAAGTTATTTCAGATATTTTTTTGGTCTTGGTTCTAACTTTTCTCCAATGTCATTCAGTCTTTCTTTTGATAAAAGACGACGATTTAATTTCGGATCCTTATCAAAAATAGATCCTGTTTCCCTAAATATATTCATAAGTACGAACGTTTCTCTGTGAGACGCACGAAGCAGAGAGTCTATCTCTAAACCATCATTATCACTTCGCTACAAGACTTTGTTACGACATAGGAATCCTAATTTAAGATTCTATATGCTCAAGTATACGGACTTTTCGGCATTGTAACAGCACTTATACACTATAGCACTGAAACACGTGGTCTCGCAACGTATAAACCTCTCTACAAAGACTTCGCGTCAATTGATTAGCCGGCACACGGAGAGAGAACAGAAGCGGTTAGAAACAGCTCAGTGTATGGCAAGTGATTCCCGTAATACGGCCACGCGTCCAAAAGAAGTATCTGTATGTTTCGTTGTAGAACACCGCGGTAAAGATACACCGTCTTCGTGTAGATTAGTCTTTCAAAATTACTCTGGTTGACACCAAGTCGATGATACAAAGCTCGTGAAGTGGTGAAGTCTTTACTTATTCATTTTTAATACTTTATCACCCAAGTAGAAGCGATTAGTTCGGATAACTTATTATGATCAGGTACTGCTAAAGCAGTGTACGCTGGTGCTATAGGATATTTTTTATTTATTCAATGTCGATTGTTTCTCAAATGCACCAGTAGAGCACCACAAATAAAATGTTCAAATATTTTTTTCGTAATTAAAAATCTTAACCCGGAAATGCTCATTTTAATGTCCGAAAGTTTCAACCAATTTAGCTTACATTTTATCACGCATTTTTTCAGCAATTATATCAGTAAATCAATATTTATTATCCTATGTAGCTATCTAAGAAAACTGTTTTCAAAAAATGGAAATTAAGTCTCATGCGAAACTTACCACTTTTAATGAAAATTTAAAAAAATTAAACTCTTAAGTTTTGCATATTACACCCCGAATATACCTCTTTACAATCACAGAGAGTAAATCTCGTGTAACAATAAAACTACTTGAAAATTAATAAAATTAATAAAACAGGATAAATCATATATCTGATGGCTTAACCCCAAAATTTAAAACTATATTTGATATAAAATAAAGGTTCCTTGTATCCTTTTATCCACCTTTAACAAGTGTATACTGAAAATATGAAATAAACAAAAACTTCGCAATGAGTAATATTTTAAAGTGGCAAAAGTGTAAGAAAACAAGATTGCGAGAAAATCCAGTTTTAAATTTCACGCCCTATTTGCACATAGTTATGCACGTCCATTTAAACGTCCATTTTGTCATTTAAATGCAATAAAAGCCAAACTGCAATATTCTACAATGTGTGAGGATTTTTTCATTAATATTTTAAAAATATATATGATTTTTACGAAATTTGGCGAATATTCATTATCAAGCACCCTTAAATATCTCTAATACCGCTTTACCCTTAGAGAAATCCCGTTACGGCTTCGATACTTGTATGTTAGTCTTTTTGGATGACTTAATGCCAGAATTAGACGTTTTAGCTTTATAAAATCCCTAACGCCTAACGTCACGAATTCGCGTTCCACTATTTATGGAATCGTAGGTATATAGGCACTTTGGAATCGAGTGGAATACTGATAAATGTTTTTCTCCAACAAGATCGAATCTAAATCCCGGATCGTGGGTCTCTGTAGACAAGGAAAGGACAGAGCAAGAAAAATTAGAGAGCGACCTTTTAGAAATAATAACACAGAACTAGAAGTGCAATTTTGGTATATTGGGCCCAACAAAACCTATAACTCATAGTTTACCTAAAGATGTTGAGTCGATCACTCGTATTACGTAAATGAAGTAAGATAAAGCTCTAAGAGATTAAATAGTTAAATAAAAAAGCAAACAGCTTCTGATGCTATATAAAGTCAAACTGCTTAATACTTAGCTCATAGTCGTCCTCTGTGGTCTAGGGGTACCATTTTCGGGCGTAAAAATTCTTAGCATGGCTTACTTCGGAAGGGAAGTAAAGCCAGTGGTCTCGTGTCCTAGATTTACGGCACGTAAAAGAACCTCAAGCCTGATAGAGAGGCCCTTGAGCAAACTTTTCCGGTCTTTCACGCCCAATATAGAACAGAACGCTAAGGACCATAGTAGTTAAAGAGCGTCCATAAATAAAACATAATTTATTTTTTATATAGCTAGCAGTGTAGATTTTGGTTTTTTCCTTCAAGAAAATCTTAATTTAGACATTAAAGGGTTATTCAAATACCACAAGCTATTATGTATGGTAATTTACGCCTGGATTGAAATATTAATTTAGAATTTCCTGTGTGATGTGAAAGTACAGCACCCATTCATACTTTATTTAATACGTAGCTAGTAGATAGACGAAGTATAGACTCCGTTAGTCTGACGTCAGAGCTAGCCGTTGCCATGGAGATCGCCATCTTGCTTTCTAAACAACATTGATTCCTACAGCGAGGTTTTGGAAGTCTTTCATATAACTAGTAATGTTTAGCGTAATTACGCTGTAATATATTACTTTCAATTACTTTGGGCAGAGGCAAGGTGTTTCGAATAGCTGAAGCAGGGCCAAGAGCGTATCTGTCGCATTGGTTGTGTGTTTTGTTCCCGACTGCAAACACTATAGTGAACTCCAGTCTAAAACCTCCCTAGATAAGTCCCCCCTTTTTTTAATAAGATGATAATTCAACCTGACTTAAGTCTTTATACCTCAAATAGAATTTAATTACACCACATTTGCTTACAGCTACAATTATTTCTATTCATTAATTACATTTTAAGCAAGTGTGCATTGCTGAACTTACATTTCAGTTATTTAGGTTAAGTTAGGTGTGCTTTAGTAATAATATAACGAAAATAATCACTTGTGAAGAACCACCTGGTTTCACAGATACTCTCTTTATACTTTGTTACTTTATGTACCACCCTTGACTGTATTACATTACACTTTTATACTTTATTTGTCATCTAACACCCTTGGTTTTGTTCATTACAGCTTGGGCAAACAATACACATGCACGAAAGAAAGCTATTTTTATTGTTTTCGTCGAAATTTGGCATTTAATTCACAAAAAACTGCTCAAATTGTTATGTTTTTAATATATTTAAATAGGTTAAGCGAAATTCCTCACCGGGGCATAAAATATGGACATTTATCCCAAACATATGCAACTGTGAGGTTAGTTCGATATGGGCTCTACGCTTTTATGTTGTCTATGGTTACTAAAACATTTACATATTCTTACTCATTTTCATTTGTAGGACAAAATATATAAAATTATTCCTTAGTTATGCTACATTGTAAGATTTATTTTTCATGCTGGCTTGAACCTGTACTCGCAAATAGGAAATTTCTCCATCATATGTCACGGCTAAGACGTGATTAAACTCAACAGCATCTTTACTTTTCTTTACCAGTCTTAATTCGTCTTCAAAATATGCTATTATTTCACCCAGTTTCACAACTATGTTATAGCGTAATGCTCACTTAAGGCGGCTATATTTACCACTATAATTATTTAATAACTATTAACACTAATAATAAGCTCTACACGGTGTAAATATAACTGTATTCCTAACAATGGTATTTATCTAGAATTGATAAATAATTAATGTAGAATTAATTGTTCTTTCACACAAGCCGTGTGTTGGACAGGGTTGGAAAGGTAAAATCAGATGACTGAAAAATTCAATGCCATAGCCGGGGTTTGAACCACGGATCTCCCGGTCTCCGTCCGGTTGCTCTAACCACTGAGCTACCATGTCAACATGCCGCCACTACACTAAATTCTCCAGCTGATTCGTATTTTTCCTGGTAAACCACAAGGAGATCTCAAGTTGTATTGAGATGACTACCCCAATGGCGATTTATATTCTTTGTAAGTACTTTAAGTCCCGTGCTTCATAGTTTCAACCACTATTAGGTCAATTAATGGAATTAATCCTGATTCTGTCTTTCCAACCCTGTCCAACACACGGCTTGTGTGGAAGAACAATTAATTCCAATTAATGTAGACTTTTCAAAATAGCATTCTCCCAAAGCAGTAGACAAATATACAGCACAAACTGCATAGCAACCAGTTGTTTGGAAAGAAAGATAGCCTCCTAGCAACGGCTGACGTCATCACAAATGGAGTCTATTGTATTTTACGCAAAAATTAGGTGTCGAGATTTCATCTGAAATGTATATTTTGAGGCCCCCTGAATATAAAAGCATTTTTAAAGAAGGTCCGTGTGTGTATGTGTGTCTGTAAGGAGTACATATAACTCAAAAATGAAAATTCAGATAAATACCAAAGTTTTGTTTAAATTCAGTAGCTTTCAAAGATGCAAAAAGCGGATTTTCAAGAATATCCCCTATCCCAAACTAGCTTTTATATAAACAATTTTGCGTTCTTTTTATTTTCTCAATAATGACTATAATGATTTTTATCAAAATACCATACATTTAAGAGATTTATATGACAAATAAAGTGGGTATCTTGAGGTTTCTGGGAATTGTCTCTAAAGTAATCCTCATTTAGAAAGAATTTTGTATAATTTTGAAAACTGTATACCATAAGAGATAGAGAACAAAGTACTATATAAAATCTAGATCTGCTTAAAACACACAATTTATTTCAAATAAGTTTTATTGTGGCATCAGCCATCCCCGATATAGTTATTGTTATCGGATTTTATTTTTCAATAGCTTTCATTTTTTGAAGTGCCGGCACCTTTCAGCTGTTTCTCGCGATGTTATGGAAAGAACAACCCACTTTTAAATATTTTACTATCGCTTCGGTTTCGTATACCCCCTTTGAATTTGCAATGAAATGTGTAATGAAACGAATTCTGCAAACGCTAATCTCGATAACATGAAGTAGATAGAACAATAAACTTTAAGCTTTCATAAGAATAGTTTGTAGAAGTCATGAAAAATAAAAGAGTAATGGGAAAATAAAATCATATGAATGCAACTGTATGGGGACATACACCTGACAGGGCAAACAATTGCAAATAACAGGAATAAATAACTAATATAAGAATATAACTAATAATAACTGTTCTGAAATAACTTGTATCATAAAATGTAGGCATGTGTAAGGAAACATTGTAATTAGCAAGGAAGTGCTAGCGGCAAGGTTAAAAGTCCACCAACATACACACGCTAATGTACATAGGATTAGGCAAAGCAATAGTAAACAGAGAGAGAGGTCCGAGGTGAGACAAGGACGGAGATACGGATAGAATTTATGGTATGTCAAGGGATTTGAAAAAAGAATCAGATGATAGAAAGAGAAACCAGAGTTGTAGGAGAGACAGAGATAATGGGTTTTACTGAAGGAGTCAGACAGAAGCTTGACTTCCAAAATTGAACAATTTTGTCTTGAGAGCACGTCAAGTAAATCAACAACAAAAATAGTGGTTACATAAAAAGGCGCGAATAATAGCGTTATAGCAGAGGAGTATAAAACGAAGGGCCCCAGATTTCAACACTCTTTCGTATTCTCTCATGCGAGCTATTTGGTGACAGGTGCTGTAACGCGTGTGCGTGTGACTGGGGGAGATAAGAGTATGATGTGGATAGTCAGGTCCACGGCAAAATCTAAAGTAGCGGGAAGATAGAAAATACAGCTCATAGATTACTGCAGTATTATTCTAATAGGGAACAGTTGCTAGCCGATTTGATAAGTTATTGTGTTAAAATAAAACAAGTCGTTAAAGGAAATCCAGTTTATTATTGCCCTCACCCACAATATCCTGAGATTCATCAAAGATGGCAGCTAGGATAGACATTTCTTCTCAGCTCTATGCTGACAGCCCAGACAGAGAACTTCTGAGAACTTCCACCTTGAGACATCCAGGTGAGACAGTACGTGCATTCTAGGAAGTGCATACCCGCCCGCTACACAACACATCAGAACTTTGGTGTAGGTGTGTCGCTTTATTGGCCACAGCTTATCGCTTATCGTGGTGTATAGATCCATATTTTCTTTTTGACTGATTTTGTAATTGGATCTATGTGGTTGGTGTGTCGCAGGGTATTATGCTTGGGTTAGCAAATTACTCTGAATAGTGGAAGCTTATAAACTGTGTTCGAAAACTGGAGTAGTTGTAGTATAAGAGACAAGGGTTTAGAGTCGGACCTCGCTCAAGAGTAACTCATCTCCCTTTGAGTGTAAAATTTGGTCTACACAAATATGATAAATATGTAAATCAACTGTAACAGCACACAAAAGGCACATCAGCTACTTTACAGGAATAGAAAAATCCTCGGGGGAGGTGATTTACCTGCTGTACTCGTATATGGAATTGTAAAACAGTCTATGTACTAACAGAAATAAACTGAGCGGAATGGCTTCGCGGTAACGCGTGAGGCTCGCATTCGATTCCCTCGATCGTCCACTCTAACCTTGGGTTTTTCGTGGTTTTCCTTGGTCTGTAGGCGATAGATGAGGTGATTTCTCATCTATCATGGTTTTCTTTCCGTTATTTCTCCGTCATTCCGTTTCCTTCTCATCTTTCAATGTGCTTCTAGGTTTTGTGCAGTAAGGTGGTGCCGGACAGATGACACAAATCCTTGCTCCAAGGAAAGAGTATTCCCCGTGAACACTAGAGCACTGCTTGATTGAACGGGTCGTTTTTTGCCCACTCTCGGCAGTTCTATTATTGGGACGGGTCTTCGCGCTAAGAACGTTTAGGAACTTCCGAGCGTCTCTGCGGTCTGTCTGCCTGCAACCTGTAGCCTTATGTGTTTCTTTCACTTCATCCCTTGCTCCTGGGGGTGGTAGCCGAATAGATCTCCCATAGGTAACAGTGCGTGAGGTGTTCCCTTCGTTGCGTGTTTGTTTTTATTTATGGACGCTCTTTAACTGCTGTGGTCCTTAGCGTCC
Source organism: Deroplatys truncata (assembly GCA_030765065.1). Classification (NCBI taxonomy): domain Eukaryota; kingdom Metazoa; phylum Arthropoda; class Insecta; order Mantodea; family Mantidae; genus Deroplatys; species Deroplatys truncata. Next base: position 107,058,818 of record CM060990.1, on the reverse strand, counting down.
CATTCTATATTGGGCGTAAAAACCGGTAGTTTTGCTCAGAAGCCTCTTTATCAGGCTTGAGGTTCTTTTACGTGCCGTAAATCTACGACACGGGACCACCGGCTTTACTTCCCTTTCGAAAAAACCATGCTAAGAATTTTTGCGCCCGAAAAAATCCATCGCCCTCCACAGGGTTTGAACCCGCGACTTCGGGAACTAGAGGCTAGCACGGTAACTACTAAACCACGGAGGATGAATTCGCTGTTATGTAGGGGGAAGATACCGTGTCCGAAGCCAGACGAAATACATTACATTTTATTGCCTAGGGGAAAAATGTGTGAGGACCACAAAGAAAATAGAAGCGACAGGTGTAAAGGAACGCGCTTAGTAACCGTAGCAAAGTCATGTGATATGCAAAATAGCTAATAGTAGAGCTAGGAGGTAGACTTGAATTATTTAAGACAGCCAACCAGAAACATGTAAGAGAAAGGTCCAATTATTAAACGTAAGTTAGTGAAGCCACGCTAAATCTCCTCAACGGAATACCGACAGTGCAAGCTTAGACGTGGGGGAGCTCAGATCGCTGTGAGGTGTGTTCGCGTACAGTGCATTAACAAATATTACGAGTAATTATGTAGGAAAGGCGAATTAAATATCACAGCTCGTTAGAGGAAATCAATAGGTTCATCCTGAACTAAATTTTATGTGCGGGTGAAGTTCTGCAAAAGAGTATAATGGACTTAATCGTTTTTTCGCGAGGCAACGAATGGCAATCACTACAGCTACTTCCATATACTTGTAATAATCAGAGAACAATATATTGAAGACTGTCATACACTTGTACTTTCCGATGTGTTATAATTTGTCAACTTCAAATCTTTCACACACCACCTCCTGTAAGGTACTTGCTCGACCACACATACCTACTAGCTAGCCGGAACCTTCTTCATATTAATGATATATAAAAGAAGCATCTAGCACATTCACTTAAATTCTGTTTATCATTGGTATAAACACTTGCGCTCAACAGCAACTAAAGTTTATAACTGTAGTGGAGATTTAACAATTACAAGGGCACGGGCCGGCATAAGGTAAATAACAATTCCCTTCAAATTAGCCCCAGGAGTAGGGATCATGCACCGCTAGGGCTTTTGATTTAATAATCTGCTCAAATTGGCGTCCTTCACTCAACGGTAATTCGCACGCAGGTTATTCCTACATAAAGGTGGCTATCGATTCAGCTTTTTTATAATGAGTAAAGTAATATAACAAAATTTAAATTATTTTTATTCCTGAACTGTTTTCCTGGAAACTTCTTTATTTTGTTCCCAATGACTATAGTACGAGGCGCATCCAGAAAGTAAGCTTCCCGATTTTGTTTCCTTTAAAGTAAACGTATTTAACCGGGAAAATTGCGCATGCGTAACAAACAGATCTATGACGTATCCATCATATGCCGGCCGGACGGGTCCCGCCTGGTGTCAGTAGCGCGGCTCTTATTCGCTGTCCCGCCGCCTGCGGGGTTAGGTCAGTGATAAAGTTCCTTACTGCACAATACATAGCGCCGATCGAAATTCATCGTCAGCTTTGTCATGTCTAGGGCCGAAAATCATGAGCAAACAGAAGCTGCGTCGCTGGTGTAATGAAGATCGTCAAAGTGTCATGTTGAAGAGCGCTGTGGGCGACTGTCCCTGATCAATGGTGATCTTGTTGAGCTGGTGCAGCAGCGCATCGTGGAGAACTATCGCTTCACGATTACGGAGCTCAGCAGCCATTTTGCGCAGATATCGTGATTCTTGTTGCACGAAATTGTCACTAATCACCTGCTGTTCAGGAAATTGTGTGCCAGGTGGGTGCCGAAAAACCTTACATCCGAGCACAAACCGAAACGCTTAGGAGAAGCACTGACTATTCTGCAGCGGTATCATGATGACAGCGACAGGATGTCACGGGCGATGATACGTGAATTTCGCACTTTATCCCGGAAACCAAGCAGCAGTCAATGCATTGACCTCACAGTGGATCTCCGGTCAAGAGAAATTTGGACTGTATTGGTGCAGAACGTGATGTGCGCGGTGTTCTAGGACAAGAAGGGCATTCTGCTCATTGACTTCCTGCCCAAAGGTGAAGCAGTGAACGCTGACAGTTACTGTGAAACACTGCGGAAATTGCGACTGCCATTCTAAACAAGAGGCGTGGAATGCTTATTACCGGTGTTGTGCTGCTCCATGACAATGCTCGTTCACATACGGCTCGGCGCACAGCAACTGTTCTACAAAAGTTCGGCTGGGAGCTGTCTGATCATCCATTATAAGTACTGATCTTGCTCCCAGCGATTTCCATCTTTTCTGGCACCTCAAGAAATTTCTGTTCTCCGGTCAGCGTTTTGACAACACGAAGAGCTGAAGACGGCTCTCACGCTTGTTCCATTCACAGGCGGCAGACTTCTACGGCACAGGAATACAAAGGTTGATCCCACAATATGACAAGTGTCTCAATTCTTGTGGTGGCTATGTCGAAAAATAGCTCAAATATTGCTGTACCTGTTGGCAATAAAGTTTTTCATGTAACTATGCTTTCTTTGTTTTAAAAAAAATAAGGAAACTTACTTTCTGAATACGCCTCGTATATTTGGCAAAACTTAGTAATACCAGTTTGTGATATTTTCCTACGAATTAGTTAATTTGAGTCTGCATATTCCTTGCCATGATGCTTGTCAGATATACAACGCAAATTGACTGAAGGGGAGGAAGATAAATAAAAGAAAACAACATTCGTTGTATTGCTTCACAAATGTAAATGTCCAGTCTTAGTTCATGTGTGTGGATAAAAAACATCAAAAAAATATACACACGTTACCTTCACTACAGCTGAGCGTTACACATAATGCTATCGCATTTTTATGAAGTTAAGCATATTATAGATTACGGGTGTAAAAGTGTATCCTCATACCTAGGTGTCTAATTTTGAACACAGATGTGACAAGACTCGCATCATCCATGCAAAAACACGACGACCGAAATCCAAGATTTATGCGAATTTCTACAAACACATACTGTCACGCAGCGGCTATGGCACGTGCCCGCATAAACACCAGAAGCGCTATCGGCAGATTACCAGAGTTTTCTGGAAGTTTCCTTCCCCCACCTCCAGAACGTGTGTCGGGATAGTTGTAGAATGCTCTCTGGAAGATTGCATTGGGTATATAAGCGAGCGTTCTCGCGAGAGGAGTCAGTCATTGAGCGAGTTAGTGAGTGTGTTTCTGGTGCGACGAAAAGTGCGTTCTACAAGTGAGTTTGTGATGACAACTGTGACGTAAGTGAGTGCTGCTGCAGGAGAGATTAAAGAAGTTTTGTGTTCGAATCCCCAGCGAGCGAACCGTCCGAAAGATTTGGCTACGTCGTGCGTATTTCATTACATCGCTACGACAATGACGGAGAAAATTAACTAGTTCACCTTAGTGAAGTGACAATGTGAACTAAGAGAAGTCCCAGTGAGGTTGAACTAGATGAAAACAGTGAAGCGACAATTGGAACTTAGAGCTGACAGTTGAAAAACTTGACAAAGTCATAATACTGCGAATTTGAAGATTGCTAAATAATTCTTTTATTGTGGATACATATAGCTGAATGACTGTTTCCAAGTTTTCTTTGTAAACAACCGTGTTTCTTGAAGTAAACACATAGCTCCCTGCATGGACTCTCGTTAATCGACACCTGCTATTGATATCGAAATGTGTGTACTTGTAGTGCAGTTGTGAATGTCAGAACACAATCTGCAGTATTCCATAACCGACTGAGATGGTTCCGGGATATTGTGTGAGGATCGCATTCGGGAGGTCCCGGGTTCGATTCCCGGTGGCCGCCCACCCTGACCATTGGGTTGTTCGTGGTTTGCCCCTGGTCGCCAAGGCCAATGCCAAAATGGTGTATTCTACGATTTCTCCTTTCCCCTCTCATTTCACCTTCATTTCACGTTTCAAATATACTTTCTGTTGGCGGTGCCGGGCAGATGGTGTTGATGCGTGCGCGTTAGACAGACTTCTCCCTATGAACTCAGAGTGAGCTGTCCTGCCTTTTAGGGTCGCTGTGCCTGCCTTTTGGGATTTCTTGCCACTGGTGTTCAAACTGAAAATGTTAGGGACTTCTGCGCGTCTCTGTGGACCTATTTGCTTGTGGACGTGGGACCTCCTACGACTCTTTCCCCTCACCCCTACCTCCTGGGGAGGGGCGTAGCCACAACAGATCAAGATGGTCGCAGGCGCGTGGTGTCACTCTCCGATAAACACATCCTACATCCTAAAGAGCTAAAATAAAGACGCTAGATCTTTAGAACAAAACACCTATCTCAAAATGAACTTAGATAATACGTCTTCTATCGAATATTAGTTTATTAAAATTGGAGTCAGAGATACGGTATTACAAGGAATTTCTGTCACAAACACCTAGAGCTAGGAAGAATAAACTATTATAATTTTTCTTAACTCTTGATGGATGCTTGAAACGTTCATAACTAAGAATATCAAAATGTTATGAGAATAGAAGGCTTTTTCCCACTTTAAAAGATATATATGTTTTCAAAAACAACTATGTACTAAATGAAAATTTCTGTCGGACATGCGGTATGTATGGTTGCAGTTCAGTATCTGTGACACGAGACAGTTTTATTTTACTCCATTAAAATGATACAAATTAGTATCTCAAAAAGGTAATTACATACTAACTCAAATTGGGTACACAAGCCCCTTTCGCGCTATGAATATCTATGCATACTTCTATGTGTCTGGCTTTAATACATAAAATTGCTTTTTTGCACTTGAACCGCCCGTTCAATCGATTCACGTCACGAAAATATGCTTTCTATTGCTAAACATTTTTATCTCTTGGTTCTGAGTACCAATGATTTCCATGTTGATATCCATTTATAATTTATGAGCTGTAATTAGAGATGGTCCATATTCAGGTTATACAATTCGACCAAATTTATATCTCGGGATATCCACATCTGCTGCACGGTATTGGTTTTTAAAGGAGTAAGGAGAAAAACGGTCGTTTTTATGTCAAGTATTGTAGACTGATTCCAGCGCTGAAAACGGGTCAGCTGCTTTGATTCAAACGTACTGTTGATTGGTTTTAATTATTAAGAACCTGGTCCTCACTTCCAGCGATGACGCAGAAGTCAGCAGCATACATTTACAGGGTGGACCATTTAAATTTAGACTGTACAATAAGAAATGTCTTGAATAAACGTTGCTTGATATTATGGGGGAAAGTAAATGCCATTAGTCGTGTTTCATTTACTCTCCCCCATAATATCAAGCGACTTTTATTAAAGATATTTCTTTCTACAACGCTTAGTTTTGGAGAAGTAGTACAGTCTCAAGTTAAATGGTCCACCCTATATATGTTAAAATCTCTAACAGTCAAGGTGTACTCTTTATCCTTATGGTTCCATGCCCCTCATACATCTTGATAGTCAATTTTTTGTAATACAGTTAACACCTGTGATCCATGGTTATCACACGCAGTTGCCAACTCAATATGCACTTCTCTCTGTGAGGAGGCTGTGGTCTTCATCTAGCATGGAGGTGATGGTGGGGCTCAAAGGTTCCCGAAAGAAAATTCAACCAATGTGGCGCGTAGTCACCATAAATTCCACTAATGACCAATGAGATCGAACCTACCTTAATGGGAATTGTCGGTCGATATCTCCAATTACTGGGATAAGATCTTAAGTATGTTTTAGTGAAAATGAGTTTTAAACGGTCTACCATAACCGAAAATTAGAATCGTCAGTTTTTATAGCCGACTGCGTTTCTTTCTCATAGCATACCTGGGACAGGGAGATTATTTTCAAAAATCTAATTTTTCTGCGCATTCTTACGGTGAAAGCGAGTACTAAACAAAATTATTGAAAAAGAGGCCGGAGAGGAATTCTCCTCCAAGTCTAAAGTTGCAGAACGTAATGAGAGGATCAAAGAGGACATGTTGAAGTGTTAGTTTGATACTAATGTATAATACATATCGGCTGTGTCAGAAGTGGTTTTACAAACTGAAATATTGAGGTGTATGCGACGGTATAAGCAAAAACCTTTTAGTAAGTATGTATTATCAAATAAAATCCGAATATAAGGTTACGATCCACCAGCGACTTTATTGGTTGTGCATATTGTACAAAGAACGCCAAAGAAAATCTCGCTGCACCTCGCGTCTATGTCACATTATTTATCGTTGTACGTGGTCTTGCGAAGTCATGGCCATTTCATTGGTTACTTTAAGCCACGGTAGAAGGGTGCGCCAGTCTTTCTGCTAAATAGTTACACCAATAGCCACAACAAACGTTACAAATTGGCGTAGAAACGAAATATATGTTTACGCTCTCGATCGTATTGGCTAAAAGAGAAAGAGGTATACTGAGTGCATTCAGTTTGTCATACATATTGGATATCCCATATCTTATCGGCTAGTTTAGGAAGGACACGCCTTTGAAAGGGTTAAAAGCTAAGGAGAAAAATTGATGAGAGCCCAGGTTAGCGAAATGTAGAATGTGTAGTGTGAGAAGATTTTCAGGGGTTGCAAATTAAAGCTTGAATGGTATTCATTAAATACATAGCAAGGCAGCACTTTATAACAAAAAAGAAACAGAACTGTATTCTTGCAGGGGTATCAGTGCTTGTTGCTGCATAGAAGCAAATATAACTAAATAATAAATAAATAAAGCAGCATGTTCTCCCTGTAATTGAAACTAAATTGGTTAATATACCTTTAACTGGCATATTGCTGATCATAGGAATACAACAGGATTATAGACAAAAATACTACACAATTTCATTGCCATAATATGTATGTCATATTCGGTAAATACACATTTATCTCTGGTTTCTAAACATGATCAGTCAATTGCAACAAAAGAGTAATTTGCATTTAGTAAACGAATGTCATCATCTGCGGATGTTTCACGGGGAGTGCCCACTTTCTGACGAGTATGTAGACCGTCTTCCCCACTTTCCTGGTATATTATTATCCAGTAATTTACTGTAAAAACACTTTTATGCACTGCCTTGCAATTGCTGTAACAATGCGACCAGCCTCCTACATACCCACAATAATTCCACGAGTAATTTCGCTAGTATACGGCATGACTGGTTCTGAGACAATAGACATGTTTTGGTTTCAATAACACCAGAAAAAGCAAAGACATCAACCTCCCCTCTTTTCCGCTTATTGCTGTGTTATCAAGCTACCACGCTCTGCCATAGGTAAGGTGAAGGACACGCCTCAAAAGGCTCCAGAAAACGATACAAAATCCGCCGAAGATTTTCTTTGGCGTTCTGTGTACGTACAGTGCGTTTCTTATATTGCCGAGCCGCGGATGGCACGTATGCGTGCTGCGCACACTGTCAATTACACCAGGGGAGATTCCGTTCTAAAACTATCGCATTACTTATGAGTGATAATAACATGCACTATAATGAGTGCTAACCTTGTATTAAGTTGTGTTGAAAGTGGTGTCTATCTGGCATTTCTCCTCCTCACGAGGTTGTAATTCATAATGATGTTCATTTCGAAAGGTTTCAATTTTAAAAAGTATGGCAGGTCTACGAGCAAAGGGTTTTGAAACACACTCTAGCTGTGCAACACGTCTTACGGACTTCTTTGGAGAGCGTTTGAATGATGCACCAATTTTGTCAATTTTTTCCTGTGCTAGAACATTTATTTTTCGCTCTTTAGGTATATGTTTAGCGATGCCATTGTCCTAGAGTTATTAACCGGACATTTTAACAGTTTCTCCACCTGAAACAGGAAAATACCAGGACATTTATTCTGAAATTGTCCACGCACCTGTCTACACGACTCGGGATTTACGTATGTACCCTACATAAAAATTATTTGTTCAAGCGTGAATTTTTCGGCAGGCATTTTAGTGGACTAATAAGAATAATCTAATGTAATTCATAACAAAACAGATGTATTGAATAAACTTTCACTTTTGAGCTGCACAATGAACAGCTTTAAGCTCGAACTAACTATAGCAACTGACACGGTATAACACAACTGATAAACGTAGTCTTGACCGGGTCATTCATCGCTAGTGCGCTCAGGATAGATGAAAAGATCACTGCAGTGAAAGCGAACTATGCATATACACGATTTATGGCCCAGTTATAAACCAAACGCATGGTATATGCATACTGGATCATTGGTAGGTGCTTTACACCTGTGAGACAGTATCTAACTAGAAATTAGAAGTGGCCAAAACTGAATAGTTCTCAACTGGCCTGTTCTTGGTCTCCAGGTTCACCTGTGAGACAGTATCTAATTGGAAATTATACATGATTAATAATGAATAGGTCTTAACTGACCTGTTCTTCGTCTCCAGCTTCACCTGTGAGAGAGTATCTAGTTGAAAAGTAGACAAGGTCAAAAATGTATAGGTCACAACTGGCCTATTCTTGGTCTGCAGGATCGCCTTAACACAGTATTTAATGGAAATTAGACAAGAATAGACCGAAACTGGCATGTTCTTGCTCTGTAGGATTACCCGTGAGACAGTATACAACCGGAAATTAGATATGGTCAAACACGAATAGGACGCATCTGGGCTGCTCTTGGTCTCTAGAATTACCTGTAAGACAGAATCCAATTACAAATTATACATTCTCAAGAATTAATAAATACAGCTGACCTATTCTTGATCTTCAGGATCACCTTAGAGACAGAATTCAATGAGAAATCAGAGATTGTAAAAAATGAATGAGTCGCAGCTAGTATATTCTAAGTCTCCAGGATCATCTTATTTAGTTTCCAGGCATTTTTCTGCCTGTAGTCATATTAAAAGCTTCTTGTAAAACATTGTAGCTAAAGCAGTCTTGTAACTGTAGCAGCCAATTCTTGATGGCGGTCAGTACTTCCGAAATAATTCTGAGCTCAATGTTCAGTCTCACATAAAAAAACTCAGATGACATTTTTAGTATGACCTTTAACATTTAGAGTATACAGTAAAGCAACACGCAACCACTCTCTGTTTAAAATTAGTACATGTAAAGCAGAAACAGCTCATGCTTAATGAAAGTTTTTCCTGGCAAGGTTGACCTTTCCCTGCTGTTACTATTACCCGTTAGGACTATGGCGCCTAATACAAACATATAAAAATCAGAAGTATAATTATGTCATTGACGAATCGTAACCCAGATTCGCAGTTATCTCCCTAAATGTTCATTTGCGCATCCATGTTTTCTAAGAAGTCTTGCGTTTACTAGCATATGAATTTCACTATTTCAATTTGTGTCACCATTTCAGATATAGGCTGCGTGTGTATTTAAGAAGTTCCCTTAGGCTTGAATACGTGGAAACGTGCCAGCACAAGAAACAATGGTTTGTTTCTTTAATGAGATGTTAAACGACCTACCATACCCTTATCTGGCTCAATAGTCCCCCTTGTATTAATTACACTTTGTCCACGGTTAGGCGGATACAAGTAAAAATGTACTGAAGTTACAAGAGCAAAGGTCGAGTTTTAAAAATTGAGTAAGCCAAATAATCTAATCACCGATTTCTTTTTCACTTAAGGTGATTTGGATGGAAGTCATAGGAAATTTATCAATGGAAGTTTTCTGATGGAAGTGTCAATGTATTCATTATAGAGCTTCTAAAAACTCCTAATAAATTGGTGCAGCTGTTCCTATAAAGGTGATCTGTTTTTGAGATGACTTTAATTCAGTGTAACTTGTGCCACTTAAACAGCTTTTTGATTGAGTTTCAAGTTTTCCTCCACCTGGATACTTAAATGAACTGTCACCAAACGTCGAAAACAGACCTAGAATTAATCTCCCACATAAGAGGCCACATGTATTCAAAAATAAATAGGGCCAGCTAGTTCGCTTGGCATTGGGGCATTCTCGTGCTAACAAATAGATGTGCAAGTAAGCTATGATTTAAGACGAATGTGTACTGAATTTTTGAGTTGTTAAGAATGCTGCAGCTGTAAGATGAAAATTTCAAGTGAAAATCGCAGTATTTGTGATGCATCCTCTGTCCTAACAGTAACTGAGAAGCATAGAAATCGGAGCTAGATAAAATTAATTACACTGTTTAAGGGCAAACCTTAAAAGAGACTATATTATACACTAGAACCATTGCTCTCGCTTCACTAAATATTATTTTCATATAATTATCCTCACTGCTAAGGTCAAGCATACAACTTATTACTTTCAAGCAAAACGACCCACATCACACAATTCAGGCAATGGATAATGTAATGAACTGCCACAAAATGATAAATAAGGTTATCGCAACAGGCCTAACTACACAAAAATACTTTCGGGGGAAATTAAAGAAGCGTCCAGAGTTTTGAAACGAAGTATTTTGTATTGACAATTTATCTGTAAAAATTATTTCTATAGGATATAAGAAATATACCAGGTAGCCCAAACAAGCCGTCCTGTGCAGCTTTATGTTTCCCGCATACATAGGTGCAAAAGAAGTAGCTGCATCGCTGATGTGTAAAGGGGCAGTGCGGGTACAAAGGAAAGGTCAATGCGTAGTGCTGCTGTCTGCAGGTGTTTACGTGTAGTTTCGTACTGATAAGCGTCGCGTGGTCGCCTGCATACAGTTCGAGCTAGGTGATTTATACAAAAAGGTAACGTTCATCAATAACGAACACACGGATATGGTTACGATCTGTGCGGAGACGCACCAAAATGCAGTTGAGGCTCAAAGGCGTGTTCTGAACATTTTCAGACGCGGCATCTGTCTTCTACGTACAGTTCTTTTTTTTTTACATATAGAAACATGCTAACAAATGATGGGTCATCCAAGGTATAACGTGGGCCTGAGAGGCCCTTACATAAATTCGTCCACCAACGAAGGTATGTTTTTTTGCACATGCTTATTATGAATAATGCACTTTTAGAAAATAATTTAATTCTAAAGCACCTTTAAAGGTACATAATTATAAAAAAATAGATTTTAGTTTAATCTTGTTAACTTTGCGGCGTTAAGTGGTACCATTAACTGTCAGATTAACTGTCATGGAACTAAATGACTTAACACGTGTCCTCAGGCTTGCGTCAAGCGAAATCCTGAATTATTGTTAATGGACGAATTGCTTATTAAATAACCGATAACACCCCCCCACACACACACACACACACACATACATATAGTTACTCCCACATTGAAATACCAGACCCTGGGAATATCGTGAAATGGTTTTGTTTAAAGATAACTTTCTGGAGCCCAGCCGAGAATCGGACCCGGAACACCTCATCTAGCAGGCAGTTTCTTTACCGAATGAGCTCTGGGACCAGCAATAGTAGTTAAAGTGTTCGTTTTCAAGCATTGTTCTTTCATTTAGCTTTGTCGGTATGGAGTCCCCTTTGCAGTTATGCTTAGGCAAATCTTTTGGCATCCGCGCTATCTGGATAAACTAACTTCAACTAAGGGCTCGGGGTACATAGATTGTACCATGTGATCATATTTTGTTTATAAACTCATATGCAGAAACTCTTTGTTTACCCACTAGTGCCTCCGAAACGGTAATGACTGTAGGTACACAAACCGTAAACCCGAGACAAACAGTAGACGTCAGATTCATTACTTAAGAGTTGTTTATCAACGGTGCTGCATCAGCTGTTGCCTACTGTACATAGTCTTTCACCATATCTACAGCCAACAGAAGTAATACCATAAACGCAGAAGTGTTTATGGTATTATTTTGTTTAGTAGCTTTGTACTTTACAGATTTATTTGTGTGGCTATCGTCAAGTGGGACTAAAGATGCCGGTCTTATACACAAATACAGAGTACACTGAGATGCTTATCTATGGAGAAGCCCAAAGGATTGCAAGAGAGTACCGTCCCATACAAATAATGCGCCAGTAGGAGGTAATAAGAAAACGTAACGTTGATCTTACTTTATATCAAAGCATATGTTGAAAATATTGTCCATCTTTCTGGATGCAAAGATCACAACGATAGAAAATTCTGAAACACCTTCTGCGACTCCCTATCTGTAACTTCACTGAGCATTTGCTTGATTTTATTCTCATTTTCTTGAGGAGTGTGTGGATTATTTACAATCACTTTCTGTTTTAAATACCCCTACAGATAAGAATCGCATTATTCGTTGCTCGACACTGTACCGCACCATTGAAAAGAAGGGATTTACTGAACTCGCGTGTTTTTAAAAAGACTTTAGCATGGCACTCAGTGGTCAGCCGGCCGTTACCCCGTGCGTGGCGATTGGTTTCCTTCCCGTAAGAGAGCGGTCGGTTCTCCCCAGCAAACGCGTTCCGTATGGCCCGCTAGAACGCCGTAAGTTTGAAATGGTCCGCACTGTATGGGCACATTTAATAATGTTTCTCAGCGTTCTATTAGGAAGATAAATCAATAAAAACTATAACTCAGGGTCCTTATTCATATATATACCACAGCAAGTACACCTTGATTAAAATAATACCCTTTCTGTCTTCTTTTTGTAGCGATTTGTGGTTGCTAAATGTACACAGATAACTTCAAAACACAAATGACCTATGTCATCGCTATGCATAAAGTTTTCTGTCCTCTCCGCCGTGGCGTAGTAAGTTACATTGCTCCATTTCCTTACCATGGAATACGCTTGGATTCCAGCCCACGCATGAGACGCGGTAGTTTTGTCCTAGGCTTCCTACTTGTACTCGAGTGTATTGCTCCATTTCCTTACCATGGAATACGCCTGGGTTCGAGTCCACGCATGAGACGCGGTAGTTTTGTCCTAGGCTTCCTACTTGTACTCGAGTGTATTGCTCCATTTCCGTGCTATGGAATACGCCTGGGTTCGAGTCCACGCATGAGGCGCGGTAGTTTTGTCCTAGGCTTGCTACGTGTACTCGAGTGTACTGCTCCATTTCCTTACCATGGAATACGCCTGGGTTCGAGTCCACGCATGAGGCGCGGTAGTTCGGCCTAGGCTTACTACGCGTGCTCTCGCAGCATTGTGATGAATATGAGGATCTGAGATGTGCGACAATGTTCCGGCTGGTGGAAGCATGATGAGTTGGATAACCGCTCACATCTGCAGGTCGCATGACGGTATCAAGCCGGCGGTGTAGCGTGTTAAGGTTGTCGTGTCTCACAATATTTACAGCAGTTTATTCCATTTCTTCTTAGAGTCTGCATTTTCCCCAGATTGCAGTGGTTGCATGTATCCAGCCACTTAAATGCATTCCTATATTACATTCCACAATTTTCTGGGTTCACAGATATTACTGAAGTTCGTGTGGAACATTTGTTACAGCAATACTATTTTACGGAGTTTATAACTTCAGCGAGGGCTCGGGAAACCTTTATTCGTTTCCATGTGCATGTAAACATATAATTTACAATTTTCACTTTTGTTTTTACAGCCGACTTTTTAACGAAATTACACAAATTAATTTTCAAAGGTCCAATTTCAAAGCTTTTCATTACACCATATCAAAATTAGTCCGAAAAATAATTATCCATTCCTTGAAATGTTGCACTTCTTCCTTATTTCTTTTAGTCCACTTTATTATCCCAAAACGCCCATCAATAGGCCGCAAAAGATGCTACGTTACGGGATGTACATACGAACGATTCTTTACTTCCAGTGTGAAGCCTTAAACATAAATAAACCTATTCTCAATCATATTAATCCATGCCATGAAATCCTGCGCTTGTTACTTCTCTGCTTTACCCTCCCTATTATTCCAAATGCCTATCACAAAACGGAAAAATGTGTTCTTATATTAAAGGAGGTTTAAGTCCAACCTCACCTATGCTAAATGTAGTAAATTCATGACCCCTTAGCTCAGAAACTATTTAAAATATCAGAGTAAGTTTTACAGGACGTAGATGAATGCCTTTTAGGTCGAATGACCGACACTTATTCAATATGTTTGATTAGTAAGGAAAATAGAATTTGTTTTCCATTACACTATTTTGATTAAAATTTATGAGCATTAGTTTTTTAAAAATAAAATAATAGTATGAGGTAGTATTTTTAAGACTTAAATAACACCAGTCTAATTATGTAATATAAAATATAATAACAGCCCGCCTTAAAGCAATATGTGTATAATATAATATGTAATGTGTATCTACAGTCATTGTATTATGTTTATTTTTATTATGTACATGTATAATAATGTTATGTGAATGTATTATGTAATTTAACAATATAGGAGCTGTGAGAATAGAAGCAAAATACCTTCCGTAGCAAACAGAACTATAACGTAGAAGCCGAAAGTTGCTAACAATGAGGTAACCTTGAGACAACAATAAATTAGAAAGTTTAATAATGCTACCAATCATTCTTGGAACAATAATGTAATATTTAAAACAGTTTATAAATAGCCACTCAAGAACTAGAAAAACTTTAAGTTAAATAAAAGTATTCTATTGGAGTAGGATTAGCCAATCAGAGACTTGAAATATAGTAAATGTACAAATTTAAGCGGTAGAGGTCAGACGCTAGAAGGCAGCGTCCCCGAGCAGTTCGATACGTATTCAGTGTGAGACAAAAAATTTCATCACGGCGTGAATAATATAAAGTTTACGTGTTAAAAAGTACAATTAACAATAATCTCACAGCTCTACAGTAGGATACATCAGTGAAGTTTATTTAATCGTGTGAAAGATTAATAAAACGAAGTTAAATACCATTATAATTTGGTAAGTTTTTATTCTTAAGCCGTGCTACCCCTGCTAAGAGATACGTGTAATAAAAATCACTACTGGCGCAGCCGAGGCATACATATATAATATTTAAACAAACATTTAAATTACAAAGTTGATTTTTTAAACGTCGGGGGAAGGCCACCGGAAAGTGAACGTGGGGCGAAGACCACCGGAAAGTTTGTATCATACGTGGTGCGAACACTCCAAGAAATATATCTCCGGCAATGCGTGGTGCAAACAGCAGTAATAAACAACTTCAAGTTTGGCTCTCCAACAGTGGGGCAATAACCCTCTCAATTTTGCGCCCAAAGCGTGGTGCTAATAACGTAAAGATAATCAACTTCAAGTATGAATATCAAAGTAGATCCAAAATAGCACTTAAGAGTTTGCTTTTATCATTCTTAAATTTAATTTACCTATCTTTAATGGTTTCTCAGAAAACGGGTCATTTATACCAGAAAATATCATCCACAGAAAAAGCTGTTGAAAGCCAAAAGTTACATATACTTGCAAAGGAAGAAACCACATGGCTTGAGTACACAGAATCTGCCATACTTAACAGTAGTACCAATTTGTAGAACAAAATTTCCCCTAAAAGATGGTCTAAAGTTTACCACTCTATTCCAAAGTGTGTAGAAGTAATGACTCTTTTTGCGAAGTGGTACGGAATTCACAGTTCAAACTGACAGATGCAGTACTATTTTGACTTTCTCTATCATGTAAATAGTAGGCAGAGGACGCATTGCATTCCACCAAAAAATTCGATACAGAGATTTCACGGAAATACATGTTTTGAGGCCCTCTGAATCCAAGAAAAATCATTTTTAGAAAAAGACCCTGTGTGTGTCTGTTCCTGTGAATAGCATAATTTAAAAACAAAAAGTCAGATAAATACCAAACTTGGATTTAGGTTCACCACTTTCCAAAGATGCGACACCAAGATTTTAAAGAACATCCCCCACCCTACATAGAACACTTTTCGAAATGTTCGATTTTCTAAAAAATGGCTGTAACGATTTTTATTAAAATACCATATATTAAAAATATTTACATAAAAATAAAATGCACATCTCGAATTTTCTGGGAATAGCCTCTTCATTCGGATGGAATTTCGTATAATCTTGTATAACTGGTACGTGTTAAGCGATAGACGAAAACGTATACACAAAACGTGCAGATCTCTTTAAAATACACAATTTATTTTTGTGGCATCAGCCAATTCCGAGAAATCCGTTATTAAATGTTCGATTTGTTCAATAATCTCTCATTCTTTTCAAGTCCTGTCGATTTTCAGTTGTTTCTTGCGATTCCCCGTAAGGCGGGAGAGTTTTGACCCCTTCAGCTGCCGTGGTGCGGGCACTGCGGACCCTGAGCACTCGTGGTACTTCTGACGTTACTAGAAGTATGCTGGGCCAAACATCCGAACCCCACCCGTTAGGGTGTTCTTTGGAGTGGGTTGGACTCGGCGGGGCAGTGGTTCCCTATACCTATGGGATATTGGGTAGGTCTGGGCGGTTGTCCGTACAGGTGGGGTTGTGAGACGCCTCAAGACCCTTCGGAACCGCTCTGGAAAGCCGGTAGGCGACGGCTGCCGGCCCCACCGAGGTTGTTCGGTAGTCTTCCCCTTTGGGGGTTGACGCGCGTAAGTGGCGTATCCCCCTCCACCCTTTAATAGGGGCGGTTTAAATTTTCAGAAAAGCCTTTGGGGGTGGGAGAGTCACTCGGCTGGCGCCCTCCTCCCTGGGCACAGCGGGGCCTTTTACTCCTAGGTCTTATTGTTTCTTGCGATTGCATGGAAACAATATGGAATTTTAAGGACAGCATATAGCGTCCAATTCTTAAATATTTGACTAACACTGTTCCCTTTGTATCTATAACGAAATGTGTAACGTAGTTACTTCTGCAGAGGTTTATCTCGATTAAAATGAAGTACATAAAAGGTTAACTTCTGTAAAACCAATTTGTATACCCACTAATAAACGATAGGGGGTAGAGAAAGTTATGTGATATAACACATCAGATTTTTAAAAATACATTTAAAATATATGTATTGTCCCTACAGTTATTAAACATAATATATCAAATTAAAGAGGAACCTGCAAATTGAAAGACTATACCATTGCTAAAAAATCACTCTTTGGTAATTTTCGCCGTTTAGTCTTCCCTAAAAATTCCTGTCTTACTAAATATCCTTACTTTTATGAAAATAAAAATAACGCGATCTTGGAAAGCTTTTATTTTAGCCGGAATAATCGTCAAATAAACGATGTATATTTTAATCAGTTTTTCATTAATGTATTTGAACTAGCAACTTATTAAGCGACTTGCTTTCTTAACCTTCGTTTCAGGCCACAAGAACGTTGTGGGATTTTCAAATTGTATATGTGTAACTATACAACTAGAGCGTTCTTAAATTATTTCGCCTATTAGATATGAGGAAAACGGTATATTTTGCATTAAATCAAACCGCAATGTTTCTATCTCGTCATTGTTCTGAGACTCGTATTTAAGCATTGGGAACATTCAGACATTTGGACCTGTATTGGAAACCGTAGTTTTTTTTTTTTTTAAATTGTTCTGTCATCCATAAAGGTTTAGCGTTAGATCATTAGTTTATATTCCACAATGGAAAATAAATTGCTTGTGCACGAAAATCTAAAATTGTATGAAATTGAAATTGAGTTTTACTTATTGCCGCTCTTTAACTCCAGTGGTTTTTAGCGTCCCATTCTATATTGGGCGTGAAAGACCGGTAATTTTGTTCAGAGGCCTCTTTATCAGGCTTGAGGTTCTTTGACATGTCGTAAATCAACGACAAGGCTTTACTTCCCTTCCGAAGGGAGCCATGCTAAGGATTTTTACGCCCGTAAAAATCCATGGCCCTCCGCCGGGTTTGAACCCGCGACCTCGGGATAAAATTGTATGCATTGGGAGTTGGGTCCCTCTTGGAGTCCGCGATTCTTAATTGTTATATGGCGTTTACAAACAGTGTAAATTGTCGTATAAATGTCGCTCACGTTTTGATGACATACAATAGAAATTTGTTCCGCTTCTACTTAAAACAGTTTATTGATTTTATCGAATGTTGTCCACTGTGACAAAACAAGGTACTTTGAAGAAAACAAAAGAAAGACATGGTTAGTCTCTAACAAAGAACAGTGCCTTGTACAGAAGCAGTGACCGCTCAAGTAAATCTAATGTGGTGCTACGAGCTTTCGCATCAACTATCACCAAAGATCGTTCATCGTCTACACAGGTCACTACTGCTACTACACATGTTCAAAACAGTTGCTCCTAACTTTTCACAAACTCACGTCTAAGTGCAGAAAAAGACGATCAGTTACAGGAATTGATACGAACACACTCCTCCATATACTAATTCGATTGGATTGACTACGTAGGGGACTCGGCACCGATCCAGAGTGGATAGTGTAGCTACGCCCCACGAGGAGGCTTCCCCGGAAGGAAGGATGAGGCGAGAGGAGACACCGGGCGGCCGGAACCACGAGCCACGGCACAGCAACGACAGAGTCCCTACGTTTCCAGACAGACACCCCGGCAGACGGACAGGCAGACCGGGGACCCATCCCCATACACAGGGGTCCAATACCCCTCAAGGAAGTTCGGATACTCCGGCAGCCAGCCGAAAGCCGAGGGACGAAGAGTCACAAAGAGCATCCTTTCCTCTGCCACGCTGCACCGAAACTCCATCGCAGAGACTTCGGACCCTAAAAGACACCAACAGGATGAAAGATGAATGAAATGAAGAATAGAGGGACAGGAAATTCGGGGGATGAAAGAAACCAGTCTGGCATTCGCCTGACGACCCGGGAAAACTCTCGAAAAAACCCATGGATTAAAGTGGGCGGTCTCCGGGGATCGATCCCGGGACCTCCCGAATGTAACCGCCTGAGACATCCCGCTCGCTTCCATATATTAAACATGGCATGCAACTTTAAGATTCGAAGAGTCTTTAAAACGCTACAAGTGTCATTAGTTTCGTCACCAGTAGTTTTAAGCCTTAAAAGGGAAGAAGGGGAATGTAAACAATATTATACAGGAAATTATTTTAAATTTTGAGCACTCTTAACTTAATTATCTGTATACTGAAACCCAAAAAGCTACATTTGTGCATTCTGCTCCCTTATTGACTGTTTAAACATCCTTTTAAAGTTTTCATATAATGTAAACGATATTTTATCTCATTGTCTACTTTTTAATAAAATTTCTGTTTATCCTCTGTACAGTTCATTTGTAATCGCATTGAATTCACAAATTCATTTACAGTTAGCGGTAGCTTTATCGATATTGCCTTTATCAGGGCTCGTCCATAGTTATCTACCTCATGGCACGAATAAATTTGCCGTTTCCTTTCCCTGACCGAGACAGGGATAGAATGTAATTTTAAAAGTCATTGCCAATTTGAATACCAGCTGCACTGTTTTAGCAATAACTGTCAGTTTTATTAACGGGTGATAGCAACAATTAAAGCAAGCTTTAGGAGCTCTGTTACAGGTAAATACACCCAAGTCTATCACACTTAAGCAAACTTAAATGCCATCGCCTGTAGACTGGGAACAGACCCCACAACCTTGGGCACAGAAAGCCAGCACTCAACCAACCTCGCCACCCGGGTCTACAGCTGCACCCGTATTTTCAGGTTTCGATTAGCTAAGGTAGGGGTCAGCAACCGCAAATGGTTCAAACTAGCCCGCAACTCACAGTCGATTCAAAGCTGCCTTTAGTGAAATCTGCTTTGCGAGCTAGTTTTGCCAAATTGGCTGGCTGTACCAAACCCTGAACTAACAAGAGAACTTCTCGGGTTTCCAATCAAGGATTCAATACTTGAATCATTTATTTCATCGTCTTTTGAGACTGTCATTCTTTAAGAAGGGAGTTGAGGTCTCGAAAAAGTAAGAATATTTGAGCATGCTCAAGTTTACTTACTGATTTAACGTTTAAACAATATAATATAATAATGTAATTTAACGCTTCTATTAGAACCATACTCAAGAAATTGATATAGAGAAAGTACTCCATTCCCCTAGGAGAAGCGAATTCTTTGTGGTGATTCGCAATTAAGATCTGTATCCGAAGCGAAAAGCAAAATTCCTTTGATAATAGAATGGGAAGTATTTACGAGATGCTGAATTTAATATGTGTACTGTCATAATTCAGCATATTGGTATGATTTCCAATGATTATGCAGGGTTATTCAAAAAGAAGGAACAGATTTTAAATATTCAATTTTAATGAACGACAATAGGTAGCGACACGTACGACACATCATTGAATAGAAGAAAGTTCAAAGTTTTAAGCCCCACCTATTAGTTTTATTCAGTTCCTACAGCTACGCTGTATTTGTTTACGAGAAAATGGCGACGCTACAGGTAAAGTAGTTTTGTGTGCTGCATTATGCAAAGAGTGGATCCATTGTTTCATTGCAGCGTGCATTTCGTTGTAAGTTCAACAACAAGCCGCTCCGTCATAAAAAAATTACAATCGAGACAATAAATTCGTAGAAGATGGTTGCGTATGTAAACGGAAAAGCACATTGTCGTTCATTAGAAATAAATATTTAAAATCTGTTCCTCCTTTTTGAATAACCCTGTGACCGGTACAAATTCTTTTTATATAAACATCAGGGTGCTTAATTTGTATACGATAATGCGAGTTTTAATGAAATCCTACTTTGAGCGGAAGCCACAGTGATAAAGTAGCTAACAACGCTTAGCAGAATTTTCTCGCATATTCTCAATAAAAGCTTTTTTCAGCTACCAAAGAGTTGATGGTTCAACCACAGGTGATTGATTAGCGGATCAATTTTCAGACAGCAATAATTGAGTACAGTTCAAGCGGCTCCCGTTTTATATTTTTCCCCCTTTGCGATCCCTGCGCATCAAGGTTGAGCGGCAAGGTGAATCTTTTGTTGCTATTAGAACTCTTCAGTTCTTTCTCGGAACAGAGTATGAACTTAACACTGAACTTATAGGCATAACAGTGAACCCGAGTACGGTAACTGAACCAATTTATCTGTTTCGAAATATATTTTTAAGCATAATAGAGGAAGGCTTTAACACCGTAGTACTTTAGAGCCTAAAGATCTACTTCCTGAAAAACTGGAGATCACAAATTTCGTTGTATACACCAGGTGAGAAGGGTATAGATGTTATCCTCTTAGGCGGTGATTAAAGTGCAGCGATGAATAAAAATTATAATATAGGGTTGTCTCATAAATTCGTTCGCTTTTCGTTACGTTTCAATCACTAAGAACGCCTGGGAACACACCTCACCCTCACCCGTAGCATAGCTACGACAGTGTAGCTGCCGAGCTTTCCGTTTACAAACTTTAAACACAAGGTCGTTCAAAAGATAAATAACTACGGCAGTTAGGTTTTGTAAACAAACTATTCCTGCAGTATACACCATTATTGTAGACAGTAGCACGAGCTAAATTGAGCTCCAATGCTAACATCCCGAGTTGTAATTCGTGGATTGTTGACTATCGTTTCATGAATTCTTTCCACGTCCGTAACCATTGGCTGTCCAAACCGAGGTTGGTCTTTTAGGGAGAAATTTCCAGCTCTAAATCGATTAAACCACTTTTGACATGCTCGTTACTGCATCTTCCCCGTAGACAGTACAAATTTTCTGCCGGCATTGTGAGGTGGTTTTACCCTTACGATAGTAAAACAGCATAAGATGTCGGAAATGTTCCTTTTTGCTTTCCATAGTTTGTAAACACAAGTTCACGCTGTTCTATCCAACGTCAGTCACAAATACACACGGACATATCCAATAGTGAGTCTGGTTGTTGTTCTCTAAGTCGTAGGGGTGGTTAGGCAACTTGGATAACTTGAGTGTACAGAGGGTTCAGGGTTTTCAGGCGCTATAGATGGAACTTGCGAGCAAAACGAACTTATGAGACAACCCAATACTACCTTAATCTTTGAGCTCCTGTTTCAGCAGAAGAAAATAAGTTCTGCGCATTTTTCGTGGTTGTAAATTAAAGCACGGCGCTATTAAGGCGCATTTTATCAAAATATATTACAGAACAGCAGCTGATTTCCAGTTTTTGTTACCTAAGTGCCTAATTTCCCCAACATTTACGCTTTTGTAAATTATAAATTTATAATTTTCACGAGACTGAAGAGGTTACAACCCTTGCGTATCCATGACCTAGAACTCAATCCAAACATTTGTGGTACCACTCTCTGCGCTAGACATGTCCAATATTACGTCGCGCCTTTTTACATTATTTTAGGTTCAAATAAAAGTTAGGTAAGGTAGTTTTAGTATCTTCTATTACATTTTAAGGGAAGACTAATTGGCAAAGTTGCGAGAACGTAACACTGTTAATATTTTATGTTGTGCTATAAATTGGAATTTCCTCTCTCATTTGATATGTATTTTATCATTTTAGGCAAAATACTTACATTTTAAATGTACTTTTAAAACTCCTACATATCTATTTTTACTGCAATTTCTGCTCCACTTCACGGAAAACAATACTGTTACTTCTACACTTTTTGGAGTAGAGAGATAGAGTTTAACTCACCTTTCAGGGCAAGGTTTGTTTTAGAAATTGGCAGGCATCTATATGCCCAGTCAATGTGATTCTTCTTGTAACTGTACATAGTAAAAGTGGGGAAGGGATGCATATATATGTATTTTTTTCTCCACTTTAAGTTTTCTATGAATGAAATTTTCTGATATAAATGACCGGTTTTCTCTGGAACTATTGAAGATAGCTGAATGAAATACTAATATGATAAAAACTACACATCAATTGTGCTACTGATCTACTTTGGTGCTAATATGTTATATTGTTTGCTGCCATACAAGGCATTGAGCTGATCACGCATCCTGGATATGCTATGATTCAGAGTTAGTTTTCCTCCTCGACAGGCTACTGACCCAAGACATTGGCTTGTAAGTCCTTGGGGTGTAATTCCTACATAGAGAGGGATAATCACTTAAACAAGCAGCATAAATAAACCACCTACTATGTTTTAAACGACAGCTAAATTATGCACGTGAACTTGTTTTCTTGTGCCTGACGGTTAACAAGCACTGTACTTATTTCATTTCTGCTTTAAATGCGTATAAGTAGATGTTGAAGTGAAAGCATACCTTTCTTTCGTTCCCGTTTCAAACGTAATGCTTTTCGGCTTTAGTTCCTTTCGTGTATTCACTAAAAATGTACGAAATAACTGCCTTAAGAACTAAATACTACGAAAAAGGTTATTATTCTTGTAAAGTAGGCCAATCTGCTTTCGAAATCCCACTGCAGCTTCTGTTGTGACGTATACCTCCAACGCGAATTGTTGCCAAACGTCTGCACTTTCCAAGGAGGTTTTCCAAAAATGTATGAAGTTATCTGCTCATACACTCTTTCAGTGTACTTGTGGAGGTCTCTCTCTGATTTAAAGCATAATATCTATAGCCCTTATACACAGTGTAGTAAATCAATTATTAGTTCAAAGCTGTGTAGGATGTAGGATGTGTTTATCGCAGGGAGACACCTCGCGCACTGCGACCATCTTGATCTATTGTGGCTACAACCCCAGGAGGCAGGGATGAGGCGAAGGAGCCGGTGGAGGTCCCGGATCCGCAGGCAAACAGGCCTACAGAGACGCGCAGCATTTCCTGATATTTCCAGTTTGAACACACGCGCGCTAGTGAGCGACGAATCCTCAAGAGGGCGACGCAGTGACCATAACTGGCGGAACAGCTCACTCTGGTGTACACGAGGAGAAATTTTTCAATGCGCATACATCCACGTCATCTGCCTGGCACCGCCAGTGACGCAGAACCTAAAATCAAACCTGAAACGTGAAATGGAGATGAAATGAGAGGAAATGGGGGAAAGGAGAGATCGTGGTAGAATACACCACTCCGGCATGCGCCTTGGCGACCAGGGGAAAAACACGAAGAATCCCATGATCAGAGTGGGCGGTCAACGGGAATTGCTCGGTCTGTTCCGGTGTACTCGTGGGGTTCTCTCTCTGACATAACAATAACGTCTATATTGCTTATACATGGTGTAGTACATCAATTATTACATTAGTGTTGTGTTAATTTTCTTTCCTGAGGCGAGAAACCAAATTTTTGTTGTAAGTGAAACAATTGTTGACATGCTAAGTTCTACACGGATCGACTGGTAGAATGGACTGTGCTACTAATTTTTTTGTGCACAGAAGCTCATTTATATTGCATGGACTGTATAATCATCTGTAAAATTCGGCGTAAATTACCCTGAGGGCTGGGACGGAAGACCACAGATAGAACATTTGGTACGCTCAGTTTTAACACATGATCTAATTGGGGTCAATCAAAAAGCATAATGGATTTGGCGATGGATCCTATTTGCATATCAAAATCGAAGCGGTGGCTTTACGCGCACAGGCGTTCAGCTAACGAATGAATCTAAAAAGGAAGGTTCACCAACCCTGATCGATCGATTCAAAGTTGTACATTTAACTGATTGGAAGCCGGTGATTACAGCAGCGATATTCTTTCGTGTCGCGGACACACAGTTTTTACTTTTTCTACCACGTACATAGTAGGTAGAGAAGGTACTGTACTCCACCCAAAAATTTGATACCAAGGTTTCCATCATAAATACACGTTTTGAGGTCCCCTGAATCATAAAAAGCGTTTTTAGAAAAATGACGTGTGTGTGAACAGCATAAGTCAAAAATGAAAAGTCGGATAAATACCAAACTTGGTATTTAGGTTCAGTATCTTCCCAAGATGCGAAACAAAGATTTTCAAGAAAATCCTCTCACTCCAACTACCCCTTATATGATTAGAATACGGTATATTAAAACATTTACATGAAAAATAAAATGTGTGCCTTAAATTTTCTGGGAATAGCCTGTGGAATCGTCTTCATTCGGAAGGAATTTTATCTAATCTTGTGGCATCAGCCTATTCCAAGGTATCCGATATTAATTTTTCGTATTGCTCAGTACTTTAAAGGATAGCGTATAGCGTCCAGTTCTAAAACATTTGACTATTGCTATTCCCTTTGTACCTGTAATAAAATGTGTAATGAAGCTATTTCTGCAAAGGTTTATCTGGATTAAAACGAAGTAGATAGAAAAATAAGTTTTAGTAAGAATAGTTTGTATGCCCACTAATAAACGATAGAGGGTAGAGAAAGACAAGTGAATGTAACACATTAGAGCTTTTTAATAGGTAACAATTTCAAAAACACGTCAGATATGTAGTTTTCTCGTAAAGAGATTGGGTCGAGAGGTAAATGACACCTAATGCTCGTCTGCCAGTGCCCGTGCGCACCACTCTTAACAGGTACAGGTATCCTGAAATTTCCCTTAGTTTATAACAAAATAATTTAGTATTAATGATAGTTTTATGCACAGCAAAACCTGTCTACAAAACGAACTTCATTCCATAAGTTGTAATGCATAATACATTATAATTTTAACTATTGGTAATGTTTTATTTTTATTGCAGCAAATGTTATCAATCTGATTAAACTTATAAATATGGATGTTTAAAAGTTATAAAAATGAAGATTTTGCTAATGAAAGAGTAGCATATTGATACCGTAGTTATTGACAGGAAGATATAAATAATTAAATAAAGGAATGATAGTAAGATAAACAAATAGATGCAATACATAATTTGCGTATATTAAACCAATGTATAATATAAGCATGAGCTAAAAGATTTGTCCGAAGAAAAAGGTTAAATAGCGAGTCATGTTAAGCAAAGACATTAGCGAAGCTGAAGGGGCTGTGGCTCCCCATAGGCTGTGCTTGTAGGTTTCGTAGCGTGGGACGGTTTCGGACAGAGGCGAGGATGCTTGCTCAAAGGAAAGTGCATTCCCGTGGTCACTAGAGGGCTGCAAGGCTAAACGGGTCGTTCATCGACCTCTCTGGGCAGCTTCAGTAGTGGAACGGATCTTCGAGCCAGGAAATGCTACGGATTTGCGCATCTATGTAGCCCGTCTGTCTTATCATATAGGCTGCTGTGATTCCTTCACTTCATCCCTTCCTACTGGGGGTAGTAGTCGCAATAGATCTCATGTAGGTCGCAGTGCGCGAGGTGTCCGCCTCCGATGTATACACTATAGCGATATTGTGTAAGTTGATATTTTATCATGGAACACAAGCGTGTACATTCGAGTAAATTTATACTGTTCTTAGAGTGGACTCTAACCTCTAAGCACATAATGCTAATATATGGCACCTGTAAATTAATACACAAAGGAAAATAACGGAGTCAGATGGTTTGCATCTCTATTTTTATTGTAGGCTCAAAAGAAAGACCCAGGAGAAAGAAAAGCTGGACCCAGTAAAGAAAATGAAACGGCAAAAAATTTAAAACCACTCTACCCTACAAATGAGTCCTCAAATAATCATACTGTGGCTGAATTTGCTTTGGATATTACTGATTCAGCTACCAGGAGGTGTCGAAGTTCTGCAAGTTAAAACATCTGAAATGCAAAACATACATAAAGGCGACTGCTTTATTATAAACTACTTTAAATTATTTTATTCTGGAGAAGAGGTAAGAAGTCTATTAACTGGCTTTAAGTGATGGGCAGACTTTAGTATAATGTTACACATGTGCTGAAGGTTATTTCTGTGCTCTTACAAATACTACGGTATTATTCTATCATGGAATGGTTTAACGTTCAGAGTGATGAACATCGATATATAATTAAATAATTGTTCGTACCAGGTGGCCCACGCATGCCATTCTTCGTTAACGTTAGTTTATCCCGCAAAGTGTGGATGCCAAAACATTTGGCAGAACCGTAAAAGGGACTCCATAGCGAGAGAGATAAATCCAGTGACGCTACTGCCCGCGAAGGGTCTCGACTGCCGGCCTCACGCCCACGTAGGCACGGCAGAGGTGGACGATCATCCAACCGATACGGGGAGGTGATATGACCGGCACCACGCATTTTCCCAGGGGGATAGTTGGCTCGCGAGGCCAGGATCGCTGCCTTTCGCAGCTCCTCACTTTCCTCACGATGCTGAGTGGGCACCGGTCCTATATCCGAGACGTAAAATCCGCACCACATGGGTGGGAACGAACCCCGGTGCATTCCGAGGCCGAGAACCAGAGCACCACGCTCCAGCTCACTATGCCACGGCGCAGGACACCGACAGAGAGAAGTCCTTGCTAAATATCAGACCAGTGCTTCAAGACAAACACATTGGCTGCTATGACTGTCCCCATAGGTGAGTGGTAGAGCATCTGCCTGCTGTGAAAATTGCTCCTGGGTTCGATTCCCAGGTGGAATAGAAAAGTTTTCAAACAAAAGGTTTCACGGTTTACCCAGTGTCTGGTGTTTAAATGTAGGTGTGTGTGTGTGTGTGTGTGTGTGTGTGCGCGCGCGCGCGTGTTATTGGTTATTTAATAATAAGTTCATCAATTTAAAAAGAATAGGTTTTGCCCAGCGGCAATCCTGAATTCTTGTTAAGTGAGCGAACTGTTTATTAAATAAACAATAGCATACATACATACATACACACACACACACACACACACACACACACACACACACTCAAATTCAAACACCAGATCTTTGGCATACCGTGAAACATTGTCGTTTAAAGCATTTTTCCCCAATTGGGAATCGAATTCAGGGCGCCTTGCACAGCACCAGCCATAGTAGTTAATGTATTTGTATTTAAGCACTGGTTTTACTTTAGCGAGGTCTCATTTCTGTCGGTATGGAATCGCCTTTACAGTTCTTCATAGGCAAACCTTTTGGCATACGCGCTATGTGGGATAAACTAATTTTAACAGAGGACGGCTTGTGCGAGCGACCCGACATATACTTGTTAAAGTGAGGGTGGAATTGTTAAGGATTTCCAGCGTTATTCAGTTAAAATTTAGTTAATTGCTGCATCTCTGTACCAAAGAGACTTTTACAACCTGCATCATTAAAAATCCTGCCTACTCCGTTGTAACACCTAATATTATGTTTTCTTTATTCCTGAATGTCCCCAGTTATTGTAATTCCTAACAATCATTTGAATATTACATTAGTAGGAACGATATGCCATACTTGGATGAATACACCTTAAAAGTATGTGTTATATTCACATGACTTTCTCTACCATCTGTTGCTTATTAATGGAAATGCAAACTATTCTTAAGAAAACTTATTTTACTATTTCATTATAATTGAGATAACCTCTGCAGAAACAGCTACATCACACATTTCGTTATAGATACAACTGGAACAGTGATAGTCAAATGTTTAAGAACAGAAAGCTATCGCTGGCCTTAAAATTCCATTCTCGTTCCATGTAGTCGCGAGAAACAAATGACAATCTACAGGATTTTAAAAGAACGACAAGGTATTGAAAGATTCGAACCATTAATAACAGATATCTCGGAAACCGCTGATGCCAAAAACAAAGTCATTTGAAGTAATTTGTATGTTTTAAAGAAACATTTCTTGTGTTGTACGTTTTCATCTATCGCTTAACGTTTATCAGTTATGTAAGATTATACACAATTCTTTCAGAATGAAGAGGACTACATAGGATATTCTCAGAAAATTTAAGATATGCATTTTATTTGTGGTGTAAATATCTTTAATATATGGTGTTTTAATCAAAATCGTTAGAGCCACTTTTTAGAAACTCAAAAATGTTCAATTTTCCATGTAAAGGATAGTTGGTTGTGGGGGGATTGTTTTGAAAATCTGCATGTCGCATCTTTGGAAGATATTGAACTCTTAAATACCAATTTTACTACTTATCCTACTTTTTTAAGTTATGCTGTTCGCAGACACGCACGGGCCTTTTCTAAAAATTCTTTTCTGGATTCAGAGGGCCTCAAAACATGTATTTCGGTGAATCTCGGTATCGTATTTTTAGGTAGAACGCGATACCTTCTCTACCTACTATTTACATAGTAGAGAAAGTAAAACTATAAGCCTGCCAAAGCGCTTTCTGCGCTACTATTAAATATTAGAGTATGATCCACTATTTTTGCAGTAAGGCGTCCCATTTTCTCTTAATTCCAGTTTTATTCACATCTGGTCACGTTGTGACCAATCTCTTCAAAGACACCGACTGAGAAGGAAGAGGATAATCCCACAGCACACACAATAAGCTGCTGAAGTGCCCCCACATTTTCAACAGGCTCCGAGCATAGAAGTACTATTAAGTGCCCCCGCAGGTAGGAAAGCTGGTGATTACAATCAAGCAAGCATGGTAACCATGGAGTGGATCCGCCCCTTCCTATTCATCGATCATGAAGGGTGACACTGTTGTGTTCCTCCACTATATGCCTCTGCAGCGCGCATGTCGTAGCTTTACTGGGAGAGCGGGCGTGCACTGGCTTTCTTGCATATAATCCGGCTGGATTAATGGGTTGGCAATAGAGATGACACTTCTGCTCCTCTGCCCCAAACATGAATGTCAACTGGAATTTGCTTTGACTAACACAATCCACATTTAACACTTTCTACACAAAGTCCATATCTGTTAGTCCCAGTCAATATGATGTTACAAACGAAGCTCGGATCCCTTAAATTACTGTCGTTTTGAACCATCGCAAGTTATCGTTTCCGTTCTTCTATTCATTATCATATTCATTTCTTTCCATATAGTCCGCCAAGTTCTTATACATCGAAGCTTACACAACGGCTATCAATTCTAAAACTACAGCTATTATTGTTCGGGTGTTATAATTGACTATAATATGCGACATTCCCCTGTTGTTGAATAAATTGTGTTTTATAAGTGTGTGGTGCTACTTAAGAAATAGGTAGTGTCGTTCGGTGATCGTGGTGACTAGTGCTGGATTACTCATCCTCGTGGTCCCTGGTTGTTCTTCCTTGGATAGCCAACTGTTATGCATTGGTACAGAGTGAGGAGGTATTGGAGATCTCAGCGCCATGAGACGAGAGGCAATATACTATGGTGAATCGAAAAGTAACGCACAATAATTTTTTTCTGCCTTGGTATTGCAGCTGGAATGTTGCAATTTCACACAGATATAGTTTAAAGTTTTCCCTACAGAGGGTATTTTTTATTTTATGTGCAGCCCTAGCACGAGAAGCGTGAACTACGCAACAAAGATGGCGCGCATGTTACTGTCGTCCACATGTGAACAGCAGAAAGGTGTGGAAATTGAGTTTTATTTATGGACGCTCTTTAACTACAATGGTCCTTAGCGTCCCATTCTATGTTGAGCGTAAAAGACCGGAAATTTTGCTTACTGGCCTCTTATCAGGCTTGAGGTTCTTTTACGTGCCGTAAATCTACGACACGGGACCATCGACTTTACTTTCCTTCCGAAGGAAGCCATGCTAAGGATTTCTACGCCCGAAAAAATCCATCGCCCTCCGCCGGGTTTGAACCCGTGACCTCGGGAACTAGAGGCTAGCACGGTACCACTAGTCCACGGAGGACGACAGAAAGAGAGGTGTGGTTCGATATTTGTGGGCCAAAGGGCATAAACCGAATGATATTCACAGGGACATGCGTAGAGTGTATGGGGATCATTGTATGGACCGTAGCAATGTCTCCAGGTGGTGTTCATGCTTCCTAGAGCGCTGTGTGAGCCTTAGTAATTTGCCCCGCTCCGGGAGGCCGGTAAAAGCTGCAACCGCGCAGAATGTCAGAGGCATTGAGGCGGCAATTTTGAACGACCGGCGTGTGCAACTGCGAAACATCGCAAAATTCAGCATTTCATATGGTGCAGTGTACGATATTGTTCATGACAGGTTGAAATTTCGTAAAGTTAGTGCTCGCTGAATGCCTAAGAACCTGACAGACAACCACAAGGGCCAGCGAATGATGACGAGCTTGGATCACCTAACGCGGTACACCGCAGAAGGGCATGACTTTCTGAAAGGAATCGTCACTGGTGATCAGTTGTAGGCATACCACTACACGCCCGAAACCAAGAAGGCAAGTATGGAGTGGAAACATGCTGGTTTCCCAGTGAAGAAAAAATTCAAAGTGACTCAATCTGCTAGGAAAGTGCTTGTGACGGTGTTCTGGGATATGCATGGTGTTGTATTGGTGGACTTTGCTGAACACGGGACCACTGTGAATGCTGCAGCCTACATGAAAACTTTGGTGAAGTTGCGTCGTGCCCTTCGTGACAAACGCCACAACATGAATGCTGACGATGTCAAAATTCTTCATGACAATGCTTGCCTCCATGTTGCTGCTGCTGTTCGTCAGAAAATCACCAAATTTGGTTGGGAGGTGCTCCAGCATCCAGCACACAGTCCGGACCTTTCACCATCGTACTTTCATCTGCTTGGTCCCAAGAAGAAATTCTTGGCCGGCCAACGCTTTGCGACAGAAGCGGAAGTGAAATCAACCGTCCGCAGATGGCTATACTCCAAGGAAACGGACTTCTACGATCAGGACATATTGAAACTGGTATCACGATGGGAGAAATGTGTTGAGAAACTTGGGGACTATGTCGAAAAGTAGGTAAAAGGTGTAAGTTCATCTGTGATTCTTTTTGTTGTTTTAACTGTTAAACTTTTTTGTAAAAAAATTATTGTGCGTTACTTTTCGATCCGCCCTCGTATAAAATAGTCATATACAGATTATTGTAACATTTCCATAGTTATATTTACATACTGTTCACAAGTGCACTTGTGTTATTTATAGTAACACTTGAGGACACTTCCACTGTTCTATAGAGGTACAACGCGCAAACATATACGTTGAGTACTTTATATGTATTATATCTGATACACGAGTTTATTTAGTAAATTTGTAGCGTGACATTGTCTCCTTTGTTTCTAGGCGCGAATTCGCCTCCCGGGGTAACGTGAAGACAAGCGGAATCATTTTAACAAACTGGGCTCACTAACAGTATTTGCTAACTTTATATACATTCTGAAATTTGCGCGAACATTTGCTTTTCTTAATTCCGATTGACTACTGACTGAAGCTTCGAAGCTTCTAGAACAGTTTAAAAATCTTTACCATTGCATCGTTGGTTCCAACTAGCTCCGTGATCTGTTTACTTGGAATGTGAAATCAAGTGAGGGTGGCTTGCAAAACCTTGGCTCTGGACGGACACAAAAGCTGGGTACAATTACTTGTCCTCGGCATCCCGATTTCTCTTTTATGATCCTTCCTGCCAGTGGAAGTTGCATAGTCTTGTTAGGGGAAAAACTTAACACCTAAGAAATCTTACTGTTTATTATATGAAATATCTGTATTCATAAACCTCATCTTTCCTTCCCCCCTCTTTCTCCATATATAATTATTCTTAATTATCGTACATAAAATGACTTGTTTACATAGTTATAATTTAATTCTGTATTTAATTGACTTATTATTTATTTACGTGATGATAAATAATGCCTCATATGCCCTTATAATCAAATAATTAATTTTATTACATGGTGAATAAGATTTTGTTTGGCTTATAATCTTCCTTACTTTAAAATTAGTTTGAATCAATTAACAGCCTCATAATTCAGTTCACTGCTCATTAGTCTAATCTACTCATTGATGATTCTTTCACACACTTCGTGAACACTACACATGGTATGTAACACTTGTTTGAAACTTCTTTCGTTTTAATTTGACCTACTTTTAACAGATGTATATGGTAACACAGCACTACCCTCCTACCTGTAGTTATTGTGAACATGAAGAGGGTGTCCCTTCAAACATATATTAGGTAGTAACCTTTTCATTACGAAACCCGGTTCTTAGGGTTACCCTCAACGCCCTGCCTTCAGGATTCGTCATATACTTGACCTTTACTTGAAAAAGACAATCTTCTTTTGTACTCACTACCTCAAACCTACAAGTTTATATTCGATAAGTAAGTTAACCCAAAAACCATTTCTAATAACAAAAATAAGAAACAAACAAATATCTTCCCTTAGATATGATTTTTATATACACGTACATATACACACATATACGTGTATATATACATATATATTAACAATAATGCTTTCTACCTAGGGTACAGATATGCGTCATGATTGCTAACTTCATTGTTTCTCGTACATTTTATTTTTCTTTGGCCTGTCCACCTTCGTCTTCTTCTTCCTCTCTTTCTTTTTGTTCCTTTTTCTCTTCCAAAGGGTTCTGTGGTTTGTGACATTTCTTCAACAATTTCTTATGAAATCTCCCAAGGGTTTTACTAGTTCTTTCACCCATAATTTCGACTGTATCAGTCGAGAAAAATGTTGTAACCTTGTATGGGCTTTTATAATATTAAAATATCTGGCTCTCTTTCTTAATCTTTTTTAAAGGCGTTATATTCCACAATAAAATTATATCGCCTTCTTGGACCTTCCATTCTACTCCATTCTTATTTAAGTTATGCTTTAATTTCCTTTTAATTGTTCTCTTTTTGATGCTTTCCGCCGCAATCTTGCGTATCTCACCTGCTTCTATTTCAAGAGTGTTTTCCATTTCTATAGGCTGCGGAGCTTTAGCTTACATTGTATTAACTACCCTTCCTTTCATTATTTCTATACGCTTAAAACCTGTCACTTGACTTGGCGTTTCGTTCAATATTCTTTCAATCAATGGAATATATGCGAACCATCGGCTATGCCGAGAATTACAAAGGACCCTCAAAAAAGTACCTATATCTTTAATTGATCTCTCTGCTGGATTGGCTTGTGGTCTATACCTCGAACAAAAATATTGCCTGGTCACTGCGTCTTTAACTCCTTTCGTAAATTTCGCCCCCTGAAACTATACCCGCGTTGTCTGTCAAAATAGCTTAATCTTTCCCTCTTGTGGAATATACTGCTTTATCAATCTGTCCAGGCAAGTCTAGCTGTTGGCCTTCTTAAGTGGAAAAATTTGCACATACTTGCTGAAAGCATCGAAACGTTAAAAAATGTGGTCATTACCAAACGTTGACTGTGGAAGTTACCCATGTAAATCTAAACAAATTAACTCTTTCGGCTGTATGATCGAGTTGGTATCATACTAGTACGCAAGATTCTTTTATTTATACTTCTGACATGTGTCACATCTAGCTATCATCTTTCTAACCTGTTCTCTCATTTTAGGAATGTACATGTTTTCTAGTATAACACTTGCGATTCGGTCTGTTCGAGAATGAACGAGATTAATATGAAAATCCATAATAATAGCTGCTTCCGTGCATTTAGGAATTAAAACTTCCCATTTCGACATAATATTTCGTCTCTCTTATACAGCAATTCAGCTCTTACGGCAGTACTAGAAATACTTTCTTCACCTAGATTCGGTGACATTTCCAGTAATTTGCTTATTTTTTTATCCGTCTTCTGAAGTTCACCAATTTTCTTCAACTGATTCACCGTTTCTTTACTTAAACTAATATCTAGCTGTGGCACTTTTATCTCTCGTTTCGGTTCTATAGTACTCTCTGGTATTCCATTGACAAAGTTCAATCGAGAGAGTAGATCACCGAACATGTTCAATTTTCCTGGAGTGTGAACTACTTCATTATCGAAGCTGGTGATGGCATGTGCATATCGAGATACTTTGGTGAAAGTTAATTTGCTATTGATCAGAAT
This sequence comes from Deroplatys truncata, assembly GCA_030765065.1. Classification (NCBI taxonomy): domain Eukaryota; kingdom Metazoa; phylum Arthropoda; class Insecta; order Mantodea; family Mantidae; genus Deroplatys; species Deroplatys truncata. The sequence continues at coordinate 107,024,645 of CM060990.1, read as the reverse complement.
ATATTTAACTTTCTTCTGATAAATGTAACATTCAATCCTCTCAGAGCGAAATAAGGAGTGCCTAGTTCTAGTTCAGTTACTGAAGCGTTTCTCTCAATAGAGTTCAATCCACGTGAAGCAGTGTCTATGACATGAAAATCGCCATTTTCTTCTCGTTGGCCCAACAAAGCACCGTATACCTTAGAAGATGCATCGACGAACATTACATATTTCCAGTCTTCATGTGGTCGTTCCAACAATATAGACAACACGAAGAGTTGTTTTACCTTCTCGAAACATTCTTGAAGTGCCATGGCCCATCTCCATCTTTGACCTTTCAGCAACAGCTAATGTATTGATGCTATTTCCTCCGCGTAACGTGGGACAAAACGATTGTTGAAATTCAAAATTCCAAAAATTCTCTTAAATTGTTTTAAGTTTTCCGGTGGCGGTACTTTCAATATAGCTTGTATTGTTTTTGGATTTGGTTTCATTCATTTTTCGTTAATGACGTATCCCAGAAATTCTACTACTTTCACACAAAAATTTGATTTGCGGAGATTGAGCGTCATTCCACATTTATGTAGCGCTTTAAGCACAAAATTTAACTTTTCCAAGTGCTGCTGGAAATCTTCTCCAATTACGAGAAAACCATGTGCCTACCTAATTAAAAATAGTCTCCACTGTTTCGAAAACTTTATGCAAGGCTCGAAGAAGTGCACATCCAGAGATTTTTAACCCATAGGGAACGCGTTGGTACCTCATTCGACACCAAAACGATGATGGTAAATCGATTGATGATGCATATTTTTCTCTGGATAGTTTTTGTAATTATTTGATTAATAATTTCATTCTGAAAAGATCCGATTTCACGTGTACACTTAGCTTTCTACCGTCTTAAATGGCTTTCAATCAATGATATTGTCATTTATCATTTCTGAAATTACGCTTCGAGCTTGCTCTCTCAGCCCAATGAGGAGATTGTTATATTTGTGTGTTTAATATCGTCTACCTGGAAAGTGTGCGAGTATGCTGATTGAAAACCTGGGTTTTCACTGAAAACTTCGGCATTGTCTTTAAGTAATTTAAATAATTGGTTGCTTTGCTGTGCATCCAAATTATGAGCTTCGGCGCACTTTAACTTCAATAGTGACAACTTGTCCAACTGAGGCGTAAATCCTGTTCTCCCTTTTGTATCTGGCAAGGTTGGGTCCGATCCGAAGACAGGTTCTTGTGACGGCTGGTTGGAGTAATCCTTTTCTTCGTTACACAAAAGCGTAATTACTTCCCGGCCCTGGTCAATAAACAGTTGTTGAACAAACAGCTCACTTTCCACTGTCTTTCTTCAGGTGTAATCTCTATTGGGTACATCCTTTCTTCAATAAAATTAGTATACACTCGTTTTGCATCTTTATATAGAACAGGAATCTTATTTTCAAAGTATAGTTTCACTTTGATCTCCTCTTAAAACTCACAGCCAAGTATTGCATCACTGTTTAGAGTATTTACTACTAGAAACACTATTTCAAGATGCTCATTTTCAATTTCGATTTCTAACAGGCATTGTCTTTTGATTAAAAATTTGACGTTAGCAGGATCATTATTTTGATTCCTCTGTTTATTAAATGGAACTATAATCTTTGCGAACACACACTAGCTGACGCGCCTGAGTCAACACTAACTGAATACTCCTCGTCATACCATTTTATTTTGATATATGGGGTATCAAAGTCAGTGCTCCCACTTTGATTAACTTCAATTTCGCCAGTATTAATTCTATATGCAATGATAAATATTAGGGTATATTTGTGAGTCCTTTGTGACGCCTCTGTGACTCTCGTCACGGTTTAGTTTTCCCTTTGTTGATATTCGCCTATTTGCGGTTGGCCATTTTCGACAGGAGCTACCGAAATCTCATGATAAGATTCCCGTCTTCCACGAGCCCTAGTTCCTCGTGTTCGAAAATTTTGTCCATGACTTCGGTTAGAAATTTTATCTTCAGATGTATATTCTACATTTTCACTTCTCCATTCCCGGCTACATCTCCTTCGATAATTATTGTACTGGTTACGCCCACGTCGCTGGTTTCACGGTGGTGTCCTTTGCTCTACCTGCATAAAATTAAGCGTTTCCCTCCGCTTACGCCTGTGATCATTCCTACTTTGATTATGTGGGAATTGCGGCAAGGGATTCTGTTACCTTTCTCTTACAGTGTTCATATTGAAACTGACCTCTGTTCCCCGAGTTTCTATAAGATTGATTTTGATTTCTTCCGAAATTTTGTTCCCGAGAGAATTAATTTCTAGGTTGATATACTTCTCCTTCCTGATTCTCTAATGCAGATACTAAATCAATCATTTCTATTATTGTTCTTGGTTTCGCTATTGATACAGCGTTTTATACTCGAAAGGGAAAGTGATTTGTCATCAAATTAATGGGACCTCTTCAGAAATTTGAGATCTAAAGTGTTTAATGTACTTAGAGTGATACAAGATGTAATCCGTCATACTTATGTTCTCCATAAGAGAATACTGACCAAAACTAAGTTTCGCGCTAATTTATGTTTGCTGACGTTCCAATATCGATATAGGAATATATGTTGGAAGTATTCCAAATTCGTTTCAGGTCCCATTGACATTTGAACCCAATTTAATGTACGATTGTCTAAACATCTCCGAGCAATCATAATTTTGAGTACTTCTGGTATATTTTTTAATTTGAAGTATTCTTGGAGTTGTTCAGTAAAGTATACCGGACTGTCATCATTTAATTCAGAAACACTAGAAAGTGGCAAGTCATTCAGCACAGTCATTGAACTAATGGAGTGAGTTCCTCCCTGGTTTGTATTTTCATTTACATTCACGTGTGATACATGACTATTACTAACATTATCATACAACATATTCACCTTAGAAACTAAATTTTCAATGATTTCTGAGAATTTCGAGAAGCTGAATCCTCTTTACTCATTTCTAATTCGAATTTTGCACTCATGGTCTTTACTTCTTGGTCTGCTCTTTCCAAAATTTTCTGATTTATAGAACTTAACTTCTTTTCCTAGAGTTGTTCACTTTCTGTTTGTTGCAGTTTGACCCTTTTATCTAATTGAAACATATAATTATTCAGGCTCATTTGCATAAGTTGTAAATCCTCATTACTTTTCTCACTTAATTCGTTTAATTCTGATCCTTGTCTAAAAAGTTTTGAATTTAAGGCTTGGTCATTTGGTTCTATGTTTTCTCCGCCTGTACAATATTTTGCGAACACATTTTAATTTCTTCTAGTAGTATATCCTCTCGGACGGACATTTCCTTACAAATTTTACTTAGTCTTTTTAGGCTTGACCTTCGGTGATCGTGTCGACTCGTGCTGAATTACTCATTCGGTCCAGGTTCTGCTTTGGTTAGCCAGGCTATAATACTTGCGGTAGAGCGTGAGAATTTATTGGAGATCTCAGAGCAATGAGATGAGAGACAATATATAGAATAGTTATATACTGATTAATATAACATATAATATAACATATCTAATTACACTGTTCACAATTGCACTTGTCTTATTTATAGTAACACTTGAGGACATTTCCACTGTTCTATTGAGGTACAACGCGCAAACAGATACATTGAGTACTTTATATGTATTATATCTAATACACGAGTTTATTTATTAAATTCGTAGCGTGACATTGTCTCCTTTGTTTCTAGGCGCGAATTTCCCTCCCGGAGTAACGTGAAGACAAACTGAGTAATTTTAACAAACTGGGCTAACTAACAGTATTTTCTACCTTTATATGCATTCTGAACTTTGCACGAACATTTGCTTTACTTAATTCCGATTGGCTACTGACTGAAGCTTCGAAGCTTCTAGAACAGTTTAAAAATCTTTACCGTTGCATCATTGGTTCCAACTAGCTCCGTGATCTGTTTACTTGGAATGTGAAGTCAAGCCGCCCTGGCTTGCAAAACCTTGGCTCTGGACGGACACAAAAGCTGGATACAATTACTTGTCCTCGACACCCCGATTTCTCTTTTATGATCCTTCCTACGAGTGGAAGTTGCATCGTCTTGTTAGGGGAAAAGGTTAACAGCTAAGACATCTTACTGACTACTACCTGAAATATCTGTATACATAAACCTTATCTTTTCTTCTCCCCTCTTCCTCCATATACAGTTATTCTTAATTATCATACATAAAATGACTTATTTGTTTATATAGTTAAAATTTACATTCTGTATTTTAATAATTGGCTTATCATAACTTATTTACGTGTTAATAAATAACGTCTCAATATGCACAAAAATTCCAACCAAAGATTTCACCAGATGTACATATTTTCAGGTCCTCGTAATATAAAAAGTAAACATTTTTGGAAAAAGGTTCGTGTGTGAGTTTTAAAAACAAAGCTTGGTATTTAAGTTTAATTTCTTCCAAGGATTCGTCATGAACAATTTCAAGAATGCTCCCCTAATACCAACTAACCTTTACATATAACATTTTTCGTTATTTCTGATTTTCTCAAAATCGGCCTTAACGATTTTTATTAAAATACCAGGTTTCTCTTGAGCGGCTTGACTGACAGCACACCATAGGAATGCTATGCAAATCTGTTCGTGCAATAGCGACGGAACGGCCTGCTGTTTCTCTTCTAGGTACAGCTTACGATGCAAAACTATTTACATATGCCACCTTACCTATTGCTATAAAGATGTTCAAAACAATGCCTCTATAGTCTAAACAAACCTGGCCCTATTGAGCAAATTTTTAAGCACTCGATGGATCAGAAATATTGGAAATTGGTACTGCTTTTTATGTAGTCAACCGTTTGGGGATTTGTTGCATAAGCTTCATCTTTAAGTACTCACATCACATGGATTTAGATCTGGTAAGCGAGAAGGCTACTCAATTATTCTGTGATCAAGAGTACGCCCCTATCTCGTTTAATTCTTTCTGGGTAAGAATTGCTGGCTATCAAAGCATGTTTATTTTTGTCTAACATGGGTTCATTATGCTGAAATCCTTCACATAATGTTATTCCTACTGCGTATTATGCAAACGACATTATACTGAACTGCGAAATGCCATGACCCTCCTTAGACACCAGAGCTAGTCAACCGCAGAGTGGCCATTCAACCCGTGACCTATTACGGGTTAGATCTAGCGGCAGCCAGTCTCGCCATTCAAGATAAACCTGGTAATGTACATTCTAAGTATTTGATGATTAATTTTATGTAAATAACTTATGAAGCAATTGCGGGTCTTCATTCTGAATTCATTTTGTATAACTTGAAAACCGTAATAGATAGAAAGAGAGAAAGAAAGAGAAACTAGTGGAATAAGGCGAAAGCAGATGTGTGCACCCACCCCACTATCGATCAATTGCGAAATAATATTTTTTGTATTGGAAACAATCCTGTGATAATTATTCCTTGTAAAGCATGATGCAATAGAATACTTTTGCAGGCTACAAATTCTTCATCAAAAGCTAAGACCACTTCTTTGAGGATACATTTAGTAAGTTCTTATATTCCTATTCCGCCATAGTTAGTAGTGTGCTTGTAAGGTATTAAGAGAAGCAGGTTAGGACCGTGGGTTCAACAATTTACAAACTTTTTCTAGATTAACATTCAATGTTATCAATCCTGTCTTCATTAAATGTTTACGTTATATTCAAACAACTAGTTACGCAAGATGTGTTTATCAAGCACGTTAATGTCCGTATTTTAGCAGAGTAGAACTGAAACAACCTTGAATTGCCGATTGTAAGGTACCATGTTGGTTTACATAGCTGAAAATGGCAAACGTTCAGAACCAGTGCTGTGAAATCTGTTCAGTATGTAAACTGTTATCCCTACACCCCGGTCGTTGAAACGTTGCACTTGACAGCTAGCAATTACGTTGGTACACTCGGGAAAAAAAACAAAAAAACGAAAACAAAAAAAAAACCATGAAAGGCTTTAACCGTTAGACTTTCTAAACCAATCACAAGGCGGGTGGTCGATGACAAAACGGAAGCGGAACTGGAAGCGCCTCTGTTGCCGGATGTAGCTACATATTTCCAACCACGTGCTTCAGTTTGTGAATCTCTAGCACGTGCGTCTAGTCGTTCTTTGCAAGTTACATATTGTTCATTTTTATTTATATTTGTGGTTATTGTTTGATAGTTTTGTTATTGTTATGGTTCGTCTATACACACACACACATATATATATATATATATTTACATTTATCTATTTTTATACATGTTTAATTCATATTACTTATACGAGATTTGAAGTGCGACAATGCCTCAAAAACGATGCCCATCGCCGAGTGATAGTTCACGAAGCGAAAATCCTTTGTGTCGAGGTGTGCCACATAATAGTCACGCATTGGAACTGTTAAGGACCCGGGAATTCTTTGAACAGGAGGAGTACGTGAAGGTTCATGGGTATCCCTCTATTCCTGCTGATAAAGCCGTACAACGAACTGCAGCAGCTCTTGGACTAAGCACGAGATTGTCATTTATGAAATATTCTCAGCTACCTGGATTGATAGTCTTAAGACTTAGTTTGTTAAGGATTGACGCAGATAATTATTTTCTGCCCCAGGTTTAGGCGCAATATGACGCAGCCACGCTCCGTCCTCCAACAATGAAGCAATACCTTTGCCTCACGGTTGCTGCTTGTCTCCTCCCAGTTGGTTCTTCTTTTGCTACGGCTGCTCCAGCATGAAACCTTAACCTCGGGGCATGCGTGGGTGTGTACAGAGAAACACACAAACGCTGTCTTGGAACACTTTTATTCGCTATTTAAAATAATACTTTAGGTTTGCCGATCACTATTAAATGCATACGATGATACTTTGTCTTTACCAAGACCGAAGAATATTAACTACAGCTAAGCGTTCTACCCTCTAGCATGTTCGCCGCCAATCTTCTCCACACGACTAGAATGTCGACCTGCACTCACTAGGCACTCAGGCAGACTGATCTACCCACGCTAATACAAGGAAAACCAACGCGTAAACTTCCCCTCTCTCCCCTCAAACATAGCGTCATGATGCTTAGAGAGTGGCCTTCAACAGGCTAAGTGCAGCTGCACTCGGCTGGTACCAGGAAAAACTTGCTTCAATGGTATTTACCCTTTCTACTTGAGGCTGGTCCCTAATTAACAAAACTGTGCCTGTCTTGTCTTTCTGTCACTTTTACAGTCAACAATTTTCACAATGCTTCTCCTTTTTATACATACACTGATTTTAAATATATTATTACTTATTTTATATCGCTATCCTTCTTAGAATATTATGATAATTATTGCCTTTATAATTTCGGCTTCAGGATAGTCGTTGGCAAGGAGTCGAACTAGGTCGTACTCAAGGAGAGCAGGAGGTGCTTCGGTGGTTTCAGAGACTAAGTCCAGTGAAGAATAAAGAAGAAGAAGATTTATTAAGTAAACTGACGTAGTGTCCTGTAGACCTCTCTTGATGCGAGTCCCCCGCACTTACCGTTTTAGGGCTATTTACACAAATCTGAAGGCAAGTGCTGGGGTGTTGGCTCTTGGCAACAGATGCGTACATAAGTACATACATTTTAGAATGTTCTAGAATAATATCACGCAGTATTTCCTTATAAGGACATACACACATGTGGGCACACACGACATTCATGCGTGCACAGCTCCAACTCTGACCCCTTGACCCGTGATTTGACAATTCCTTAGCAGGAGGACAGATTTCATAACACTGGTTCGTTTTATACAGAATTACTAAAAACTGTTTTCATTACAAATTTGTGACATACATTGCATACTCTTATTACAATTGTATTCACACACGAATCACATATACATGCTACAATTGCATTCATACACAAATCATACATACCTGTTGCATTTACAAGAGAGTGAAACTCCAAGAGAAAGATGATGATGACGGAGATTTGTATCGAATTGAGCCAATGCAGTTTAAAATCGGTGAATGAAAATAACTTTGTTATAGCATGCTTACAATTTGTTTTATTTGTCCTCATTGTAGCAGGCAGGTTTGCATTAATTTGTTTCTATATTGCCAAAAGTGCGTAATTTATTCTACATTCGCAGCAATGTTGATGCTGAGTTATTTTCAATTAACAATAATAATAATAATAATAATAATAATAATAATAATAATAATACGAAACAGTTATTATTCATTGACGTTCACTACTTAGGTACACTTTTTGTGTGCGGCTTAGACACGATAGAAAGGAGAACAACCAGCTGTTGTTTACTAGCCACTCTGACAATGTCGCAACCACAATATAGCCAACACTACGCGAAGCCACACGAACTGCCAAGAGCAGAGATTCAACAGCGGGGATATAACCACTTACACAGCTGAAAGCAGACCTTTTTGTTACCAATTTATCTCGTCTTGTGCGGCGTCTACCGCGAATACTTAATGTTACTGCCAAGTTCTCCGTCGGAAGCAAACAGAAATACCAATATTCGTCAACAAACACCTCACGGTTAATGCCGGATTACGATGAACTTTACTTAATGTAACGTAAGGTGACGGAAGGTAACGCGGAGTGATGAAATGCTGCTGAACTAAAGGTCTAATTAGGATGCACTTAACGTAACGAGAATGACTACTTCATGCTACTGCTTCGCGCCGATTGGTTCTAATTACCAGTGACTTCAAACTTAACGTAACAGAAAGGAAATGTTTGGCATTGCCAAAACTCTTAAGTTACGTCGCGTTATGTTAAGTCGACCATAAATATCTCCATTTAATACAATGTGTTAGACTTTCACATTACGTCGCGTTAAGTCACGTTATGTTGATGGTAATCCCGAACTAAGAGCTTTTGCCCTGTTCTGTCTTTGCAGAATTTAAAGTTGATGCTTCCAACTTTCTTCTGCCAACTCAAGTTTACTCTTATGAGTGAAATATACATTCCAAGATGTTCACACCAGTTCTTTCTACATTATTCTATTAATTCTTGTTATATTTAGTTCCTATCAAATGTCTACATTTTGTGGTATACTCGTGGTGGGAGAGCATAACCCGCAGTATATCCGATATACTAATATATGAATTAATATATGAACTATGGTGATACTGATAATTATCTTGTGTTTAAGTTGTTACTCTTAAAGTGTTATTTTTTATTTGTAATAAGTAACAACTCTAACAATGGATTAAGTTAATGAAGAACACTATGATTTAATGGCACACGCATTTACTGTCTTAGTAATAATCTACACAGTTCTTAAGTTAGTTGGAGCTGTAGAACGGTCGAGCCCTACCACGTTCGTAAGCCAAACTTGCGGTCGCTGAACAATCAAGTATTTTATACGTGCTCTAGAAATAACTGTAGTATTTATCACACGTTCCTGTGGACTTTTAAATTGATAACATTTTAACGTTCCTGCTACATTATAAGAAGTAACTAATAACGCCTGCTTCTGAGAGCTTACATGTATGTTATTCACATCGCAGCACTTTATACTCAACCGCCCTGTCTGATGGAGACGCTACAACTAACATTTCTGTACTTAAAGATTTTAAACATATTCTTCCTTAAAATTTCATTGTTTGTCTTCGTTCAGCTTGGAACCTTCCAGAAGACTTACCCGGCTATTGTTCGACGTTTGCAAACATGTGAACTCTCTATAATACAAAAATATGTTGTGTTCGCTTGTCGCCTTTTCTATTTCACAAAGACTCAAGGACTGGCTTTTATGACTTTCCCGTACAAATCCTTTTTGCCTGGGCCCTAATTCTAACACAAAGATATGTTTGTCGGCGTTTAACAAGGGTTCCACAGCTCCAGCTCAACACTTGCACATATTATATGACAAGTATTTTGCTTATTAATACCATTTCACATTATAATTCACATTATTATATACATGGCATATATAACCATAGTTACTGTCTCAATTTCTCTGATGGCACAAAAGGGAGTACCCAGCCGAGGGTCTTTAATAATTTCATCTCCCCCTTCCAATATCTCCATTAGTGTTTTTGTAAGCCTCAATTTTAGATCAATAAAAGAAAGCTGAGAGGGTCCATAAAACTTTAAGCATGTGTCTCTCTGGGTTTTTCAAAATATATTTTATGACATTTTCACTTAAGTGTCTAAATGTAACACCTAAAACGTTATTTCCTAAGTTTGAAGATATATAGACTGGACATTTAAAATTGGAAACCTATTCCATTACTTTTTGTTTATTACCATTTCTTTTATTAAATGGCGTTTTTAAAAAGTTTAGATTTACACGTAAAAGTATACC